>CP123727.1:1200000-1831721 GCA_029906385.1 Neofusicoccum laricinum
ACCGCAAAGCTTCTAAGCGTCCTATCGCGGATGAGGAAACTGAGGGAAATGAGCTTGTGCCAATTGACGAAATGCCGGCCGACGAAGTTCACTTCATACCCGTTGGAACAGAAGGCATTGCTCTTAATCCCGATTCAAAGCCTCTTGTCATCGCATGGATGCACAAGCACTCGGCTCTACGCTATCTTGCCGCATACTTGTCCACCTTCCTGGTCGGTAACGAGACCGTCGAGACGGCAACACAACAACCGATCAGCATCGAAACGGCAACTGAATACATTGGTCTGCTTGCGATGCTCGTCACTGCTGCCGGAAAGGCAGCGAGTGCCAGGAACGCAGATCCGCGGAAGGACGCTCAGTGGATTCTGGAAGATGCGAGTGACGGGCTCGCCCGCAACCAAGACATCATCAGTTTGGTATTTGACATTTTCGAGCAAGAACTCGAAAGATTACGAGAGAGGCCCAACAACGACGGATCCCTGGAGCTTCTGGTCAATTGCCTCTACTTCATCCATTCACTCGTAGCAGTCTTCCCTAACCGCGTCTGGCCATTCTTCACAAGAAGTAGGTTGCTCGATTTGGAGGGCACCGGCGGCAGCCTTGTGGATATCGTCTCCGGTACTGAAATGGTAGCTGGCCGCTACGATTTCCTCTTGGGCTGTGCGCACTTATTCAAAGCTTTGGTCAACGACTCCATCAAGCATGTCGTGTCCAGGAAACAGAATGGGAAGGAGGTCGTGAGATTCTCCTCCATTCCCACTGCAGGAGGCGGGTCACCCGATAAGATTACCAGCAAGGTTCTTCTGAGCTTCACCAAGACATTCACTGGGGTTTATGAGAGTTGTCCCAGCTGGCGATTCGGCGTCATCGACCAAAAGCTTGAGCTCAACCATTTGACAATGGAGACCTTCTCTAATGTCTTGCGCACGGTCCATGGCTACGATGATGAAGCCACGAGCGCTGCTGACAAGCTCAGCAGCGTGCTCGCCCCCGCAGCAGACTATCTCTTGGAGGCATTCTGCTCAGATTCCACCAATGACATTTCCACTCACGCAATCCTCAATATTTTCTTCACTGGAACCAAACCTCTCCCCATCTCTACCGCCGTGCGCATTGAAAAACTGTGGAGATCACAAACAAAGGCTGCCATCTCCTTCGCCACAACTATTCTCCAGACCGGAGTGCTGTTAGAGCGTCCGACTTCCTACCTGGAGCATCAGCTTTTCAAAGCTGCTCCACTTCTTGCTCGACTTTCAATCGCACACGAAAGCTTTAAGCCCTCTGTGATGACTCTTCTTGAGGTGCTCGTCAAAAGTGCCGCACGAGGAGAAAAGGAACCCCCATCTCTCCTTGGGCACTTGGGAGCTGAAACGGCCAAGGCGTTCCTCAGCGTTATATCGACCATGAGTGGGCCTCTGAAGGAGACACAAGTCGAGGTCAACATCTGGAGGTTCCTATCTGCCGTTGTTAGCAGCAAGCAGCAATGGCTCTCTATCTATCTTCTGACCGGCAACACTCCGCGGGACTCCCTGAAGAGTAGAGACAACAAAGTGACCGGAAAGCCGCGTGGAAAACCTGTATTGGTATCCGCGCTCGACCAGCTATGCGGGATAAAGTCTTTGGATCCTCGCAGGGCGGTTGCCATGCTGGATTTCATCTCATTGGCTCAAAATCATTGGCCATGGGCAGTCACTAAGATGCACTCTCACAGGGGCTTTCTCGTCAGCATCATGGATTTAATCCGGACTTTGCAACCCATATCAGCCGGCGCATCATCAGAGGCGGTAGAAACCCAGTCAGTCAAGATCCAGATGGCTTCCTTGGTCTCTGACATCGGTGCAATGTGCCTTCACTACGCACGGCAACTTGGCGATATGCGTCCTGCACAGCATGTCATTGCCAAGCTGGACTTCCTCCAAAAGCACGGCGTCAATCCTCCAGGATACAACCAGTCACTACATACCAACCTGAAAAAGAACGTCGAGAGCAAGTTCCCAGGTGTCAAGCTCTCAAACTTCAAGAGGACACTTCTGACTCGGTCTGAGTTTGGCCGCGATTACTTCTACGATCTGCAGTACGCATCTGAGGTCCTTGGTTTCGACCAGACCTGGGTTGGTTTGAGGAAGGGCAGTGGTTTTGCGGACGAGTTCCAGAGGGCCAACGTCAACCTGTCCCTCGTAGAGGCTCAGATCACCCTTCTCAAGAGCTGGAAATTGCTTGCAATCGAACTTGCCTCCATTGCCGACAAGGACCACCGTCTCGAGGAGATCCTGTCAAACGTGGTGGAACAGTGCCTGCGAGCTAATCAGAGGTCGAACGGCTCGCAGGCCCTCTTTGAACGACTGGTGCACGTGCGGGCGGACTTTGCATTTGTGCTGATGCAGAAGCTCATAGCGGCCGATTGCAAGAGCGACCACATCAAAGCCTTGTTTAGCGTGTGCTGGGATACCATCCGCATGTCAGGCGTCGACTTTGAAATTGCCTTCATGGGCGAAAACGCAGACTACTACCGGACACTCCTGAGAATATTGTTCCTGACGCTTCAGCCCCATATCAAAGCGGCCAAGCAGAAGGAGGAACCTGGCATTCAGAAAAACATCCCGCAGATTGCATCCCAGCTCATGGAAATTCTGGAGAAGGTTGTGGCGACCGGCCTGCGCTCGCTAGCAAACCAAGTGCACGAGGATCAGGAGAGCTGCTCACCTTCAGACTTTGTCCTCATCAGTGCTCTGTTATCCGCCATCCTGCGCATCCCTGGAATGAACGTTCTGGCGGGCGAAATCAACCTGCTCTTCTCGAACGCCAACACCATCCGCCACGCCACCAGCTTATTCACGTGGGCAGATCAGCTCGCTGTAGACGGCGACCCTATCTACGGCGAGCTGAGCATCCTTTTCCTCCTCGAGCTCTCTAGCATTCTGCCCATGGCCGAGACCTTAGCAGTCGAAGGCGTGCTCTCTCGCCTGAGCACCGCCAACCTGGTCAACTACTACCGCAAACCACGTGGCATGGGCCCCTTCGACAACCCCCCTCGCATCTTCTCCGTCTGGACGCGCGGTATCCTCCCCCTCTGTCTCAACCTCCTCGACGCCGTCGGCGCGCCCGTCGCAGCCGAGGTGTCTGCCTTCCTCAACCAATTCCCGGAGCAGCTCGCGCGCGCGTCGGCGGCGCTCAACCCGCGTAACGCGCCGACGGCCAAGGACCCGAACGCGGGCGCGGTGTCGCTGGGCGCGGCGTCGGAGGCGCACAGCCTCGCGCTGATCGCCGTCGTGCTCGACCGCTTCCGCTCCGACTCGGCCGCGGCGGCCGGCGTCAACCCGCAGGACATCCTGCCGCTGAACTGGGACCGCGCGGGCGTGAAGGAGGACGTGGAGGGCTGGCTGCAGGGGCGCCGCGGGCTACGCGATCGCCTCGTGCCGACGAACGAACGGGAGCTCGAGCTCGTGAAGCAGAGGGCGGCGGGCGGCGGGGCGGAGAATCGGTTGGAGGAGAGGGTGGCGGGGGAGTTGACGGGGGCGTTGGAGTGCTTGAATGATGGGGGTGCGTAGGTGGAGGAGGTGGAACTCGGGCGCCTGCTCTGTGGGTTTTTGTCGAAGGGGGATTTCCTTGGTTTCGCTGGAGGGGGAGTTTGGTTTGGGATATGTATGTAGGATTGTTTGTGCAGCGTGCATGATGGCATGGTTCGGCAGAAAAGGGAAATGCTAGATTTTTGAAAATGGGATTGGGTGTTTGTTTTGTGAGTTGTGTATGGCGGTGGTGTTGATTGCTTGCGCTTCGCGGTGCCTGGCGGTCACGGTTTCTGTCGTGTGGACCCGTTTCCTGCCAGGACATCAATAGTCGGTACAAGTCTCAAAGCGCTTATCATGAAGGTGTTCCTTGGTCCTAGCTTAGATGAACGGCGATGCCTCCTTACACTTCCAGTACCTCATTCTGATCCCTCACTCGCCCTTCCTCCTTAGGCTCCAGAAGCCGCGCTATTTTCTTCCAGCGTCGGTGATCTCCATAATAGCCCGTCTCATGTATCTCCGTCCAATCTCAATACCGTGTCGCCGCGTCCGTCCTTTGCTTCCAGATCGAAGCCCGCGGCGAGGCAACATTCAACAGCCTCGCAGGAACCCATTGTTATCCGTTTCTAATTTCTACTATACACTGTTAAGACCGATGAGTGTGGCGACTACGCAAAGATGAAATGATTTTAAACTGACGACACCTATCATGTCCGAGGCGGGCAGGTGCACAAGCCACCAAGTCCCCAGATATAGGAAATGAGCATGCATCGTAAACGGTGAGCCGTCATTCCTCGCCACCACCGAACATAAAACCACCTCCTCTCCCAGACTTTTCCATCAGCTGATCCTGTAGACTCTGCATTTCCTTCCCCCTCATCTCCTCAGAGGCATCCTCCTGAACATGCTCAAAGTCAATGATCTTGACCCCGTCCTGCCCAACGAGGAAATTTTACCGATTCGCATCACCATGCAACAGGCCAAGCCCATGAAATTTCCCCAGAATTGCCTCGCAGCCGCTCAAATCATCAATTGACGCGTAGCGGCAGCCTTCCATCTTCTCCAGCAACAAGCCCATCACACGGCCACCCTCATGAACATGTCCGAGAAAGCGGGGAGCAATGTCTTCGGCGCCATGTTGCTGCAGCATTTGGTACGCCCGCGTCCCCCGCTTGATGCGGGGGATCTCCCACTCAAACCGTGCGATCTTGGCAACCACTGCCACCCTGTCCTGGCTCGATGGCAGGTTTGGTACTGATGGTGCTGTTGCCTGGCCTCCGATTGCGGACTTGCTTGCCAAAGCCTCGAAAGCCGCGCCCGTCAGCTGCTTTGTCCGTTCCAGGTCGAGAACTTTGGTCTGAGCGCTGTGCCAGATGCTGTGGACACACCTGCGAGCTTTTTGTTGGACAGCGAGGTCTTCAGATCGCCGGACCTGGCGTCGCGGGAAATGTGTACGACGGTCCAGCCGTCGTCGTGGTACGGCAGTGGAGGCAAGGAGGCAAGCGGAAAAGAAAGCGTGCCTCTGTCAAAGGTTGCGGGTGCGATGGTGATGTGTTCGACCCGGTTGCCGATTCGAACGCGGTACTCGCTCTCGCACTCGTCTTCGTCGTCGACTTCCTTGGAGATGGTAACAGGAACCACGGGATCTTGGATGAGTGGCATATTGCAGTGTGATTGCATAGAATGTGGGTGTCAGGCTTGGGGTTGATGGTGGATTGCGGCGAAGTCTCTAGACTGAGGTGAGTTGAGTCTGGTCGCCTGTCACGGAGGCAAAGTCCGCCCAATTATACACATGATTAGGCGCGCCCAGCATTTGCTATCACAACATACAAAGACCTCGACAAATCACGAGTCGGCATAGGCGCGGAAGTTTTCAAGCGCGGTACGTGCCGCAACTTTAAAGGAAGCTAGCGAATACGTAGGATCTAGATCTCACTAACGCACGCGGCATAGCCGGCGCTTACGGCGTACTCTTGTCCCGGTGTTACATTCTAGCGTGACGAAGGTCGCGGACCCGAGTCCGACCGCTTTCTTTTTACTCCTCTCCCAGCCGCTATCATGCAGCGCAGCAGGCGCCTGTTGATTAAAGTTCTTCTTGACAAGACCTGACGGGTTTCAGCTCTGGCGGTAAGTAACGGTGCATTGGCTGGCACCTGTGCGGAAGCCCTTTACCAATACCAGTTCCCGGGTATAAATCGAGTCCTGGCCACGCCAAATGCAGGTAAAATGCAGGACAAGATTCATCCAAATTCAAAAACAGCTCAAGACTTCATATCAACACGACCACATAAGCTTTGAAGGCTCGAAACCACCGTCTATTACAGCCATCTTTACATCATTCTACCTCGCTCAGTGTGTTGCGTTCATCTGCCGCATCTCAGCCCAATATCCGTTTTGTAACCAGTATACAACCCTATCCGTATCAGCATCTTCCAGGCTTTAGATTCAAGGTAACTCGCTTCGATTTGAACACTGATCAAGGCTTGACTAAACATCAAATAACAGATTGTCCATCATGTGCACTTCCAGGTTCATCAAGTACACGTGCGGCTGTCAGAAGGACATGGATTTCGCCCAGTGCGAGGCACGCCGTGGCAGCAATGTCAAGATGGAAACGAAGATGGAAACGCAGATGGCTATGCTCATGCAACCTGGACTCACAACGCACGCCATCCCTCCCGATCTGGGAAGCGAGTTCACCCGAAATGGGGTTCCCGTCAACGACTTTACAGACCGTATTGTATTAAAAGAGGAGGTTCGTTGCTCGGACAGCTTGTAGTCTTACACCTCTCCCGCGACACCACGCTGCTTCACAGTCTCCGCCATCTTCAGCCCAACCTCGGTATTGAGTGCCCGGAACCCCTGAACAACGCCAATCTGATCATCCTTGTCCATCTCCTGGCTCATCTTGAACCTCCCCTCCAGCCTGGTGATCCCAATCTCAACGCCGATAATGTTCTTTTTCAACAACTCGACAAACCGCTCCGGCGCATGGCTCGTCTGCCACGCCGACAACTTGCCCTCCTCGCCAATGTACCCCATGACCTTCGTCTCGGCGTAGTCCGACAAGGCGGTGACCTGCTCCTGCAGGTAGCTGCCCGTCTCGGGGTTGCGCGAGTCGCAGTAGACGGTGGCCTTGCCGTACGCCTGGACCGCCGTGTAGTCCCACGTCGGGACCACCTTGCCGGTGGCCGGCTTGGTCTTGATGTAGAACTTCGGCGTGACGTAGTGGTGCACGGGGCCGTTGAAGACGACGACTACGTCTTCGGTGAGCGGGCCGTTGGCGGCTTGGACGGATTCAATCATGGCCTTCGAATGGGGGTTCATCTTGGCCATGTGGCCGCGCAGCTTCCCGAACCCGTCGCCGTCTTCTGGGGTGTCCAGAACCCATGGGACGTGGGATAGCTGGACGGTGGGGAAATTTGCGGATGGCAACGACGTGACAACGATGCCCAAAGGATTCTCCTTGATGAAGCGGTGGAGTGCGGGGACGTCGTACTCTGCGTGGTCGGCGGGAAGATACATCTTGGTGTGGCTGGCGGGGGAAGTCTGAAGCAATCCTGACGAGTATTGCATCACAATATATAGAGATGCAGGCTCCTGGTGGAGCACCTCCCTCGGACATAGAATCCTCACAGGTGAAGCGAGATAAGTAATAGACTGGCTACAATTGGCTTTAAAACCCCGACTGATAAGCATGCTTGGTGTTTGCATTCACGTGTTCATTCGAACGTCTCCACAGCGATTACGACGTCAATCATTGCGGGGTTGTGTCACGGTACGGACCGGCCGGACCTGCCGGACCGGCTGCCGTATCACACAAATGGCCTGATTGATCAACCTGGGAGTTTCTGAAGTTATCGATCAATGCATTGGTTTCTGGCTGGTTGATCGCCGCCCATTTAAGCAGGTCTAACCTAAAACTTGGTTGTCGATCGCCTTGTCTGACTTGGGTATGTCCATCCGTACACAGCCAACACGAACCGTTCTGTTTTCGGCAGGTTGAACCTTAAATCAAGCGAGGTGGCGTGGAAGCGGGATGTGGGGAATGGCCGTGGTTGAATGAAGCGTGAACGGTAGGCCGTCTTATCTAAAGTCTACGGCACTTTGGACGAATTGAAATTTGAGCCCGCTTATCGAAGTCCATGAAGAAATCTTTTGGGCCGAGAAGAGCTCTAGAAACGGATTGAACCTTGAGTCACTTCTTATCACCAATTGCATCAAAGCACAATCGGCGATAGAAATAAGCGGAAGTAACGCTGGACAGGGGTAAGTTGCCGGAGACTTTCAATGCTTCTCTGGGCTTATACAGCTTAGCCCCGCACCCCTTCATCCTACAAGAAATGAATTGATACTTCTTCGAGTAAGCTGGGAAATCACTCCGGTCCGCTGATCCCGCCACCAGGACAAGAGAAGAGATAAGGGTGTGAGACAAAGATCCGTTGGCGAATTGCAAGACGAGGACGGAAGGACTACATCGAGGTGGGCTGCGGACCGAGATAATAAGCCATGTGCTGAAGATCAATAACGAGTTCAACTGCAAGGTGCGGGGCAGTTTGGAGAAGACATAAAGAGGAGACAGTAACTGCATCACATCAATCAACACCCCCTCTTCTCAATCCATAACACACTCTGCTCATCCAAAACTTACCGGGACAATGACGGTTGTATCGCCTCCTCACGTTGTGCACGGGGGCGTCCAGAACCCGCCAGCCAAGCAGTGGACCCCTTTCGAATGGGAAGAGCCCAAGCTTGGAAAGCAGGTCCACGGCGAAGTCGCCGTCGTCCGCCCAGAAGGCTCCTCCGGCTCCCTGTCCGCCGGCTTCTGGCGGACCGGCCCAACATCGCCGGGCGCGGAGAAAGACGGCTCCCACAAGATAGTCTACTCCTCTCCCCTCGGTGATGAAACGGCCTGCATCATCGACGGCACGGTCACTCTCACCGTGCCCTCCACCGGCGAGCGCTTCGAGGCCGGACCCGGCTCCATAATCAGCTCCCCGAAGGGCCTCGAGGTCCACTGGGACATCTCCGCGCCGGCCTTCAAGAAGTGGTGGTGCATCCGGCACGGCACGCAGCCGACCGCCGACCCACCGAGGCAGCTGGCTGTCCACCATGTCACCGACAACCCCGAGCAGTGGGAAGAATACCACTTCACCGAGCCGAAGGAGGGCCCACAAGTTGCTGGCGAGCTGTTCTTCATTCGCACAGGAGGCGCGACCGGTACGATGCTGAGCGGCGTCTGGAGGTCCGGCAAAGGCATTGCGGGGACGAATGTCGACGAGAAGGGCACGCTTGTGACGCCGTACACGGGAACTCTGGGCGACGAGACGATATTGCTGTTGGAATGGCAGGTCACTGTTGTTGAGACCGAGACTGGGAAGACGCACCACTTCAAGGCAGGCGATTCTATCGGGCTTACTTCCGGGATGCATATTACTTGGACCTCTCATGGACCTTTTACCAAGAAGCTCTGGGTCATCACCCGCGATTTTGTTTAGGGTGGTGCTGGTGCTCAGGGGCAGCTTACGGGACCCTCTTCCAGTCGTTACGGATTTACGAGGATGGTCCAAGGAGAGGAGAAAGTCTGGTATTTCCTATAGCAAATGTTGCTAGCTGTCGTGAAGTGCATGGATTTTTCCTTACGAAGTTCAATAGTCCTTACTATTTCTCTCATGATAGTTCAAATGCTTTTATTTTGTTGACGAGAACATGCTTTACCGGTTGCAAACGCGCTCTAGTCTCTGCAGTAGTATTTCCTCCCCATCATCGGAGTCTCGATCACACAATGCACTGGCTCCATCTTCACTCTTTCCCCGCAACCCCGACGTCTACACCAAACCTCCTCCCCCCTCCTCGCGCATCCCACCACCCCAGCCCAAACTCTTCCTCATCCAGTCTCCTGGCCACCTCCTTCTCGCCCCCCTTCCCATCCACCTCCCGCACCCTCTCCACCAACCCACTCCCCGCCAACAAACCCATCCTACTCGCCACGCTCCCCGGATCCCTCGGCAGCACCCTCACCTCCCCCTCCCCCCACCAACCCCGCAACCGCACACCCCACCATCACCACCAACGCCGCCTCCAACAACGCCGTCGACACCCTACTCTGCACCAACCGCAGCCGCGCCCCCGCATCCACCACCTCCGCCCCCAACCCCGCCAGCATCGCCGCCTCCACCGTCGAAATCTCCCGCCCAGTCCCGCCATCCGCACTCGGCACCACCTCCCCGCTCCTGTACCCGAACCGCCACGTCTGCGCCATCACCTGCGCGTACCGCCGCCGCATCCCCTCGATCAACCTCCCCACGCCCGCCTCCCCCGACACCTCCCCCACCGGCACGCCATCCCTGCCCCAAACAACAGCCTGGAACAGCGGGTCAACCGGGCCCTCGGTCGTCGTCGCCGCGGCCGTGGCGTTGCGCTCCGCGAGCAGCAGCGCCATCTGGGCGGCGGGCGGCAGCGCCAGGACGGACGCGCTCGCGTTGCGGGCGATGGGGCGGGCGGAGGCGAGCACGGGGCGGGGCGGGGCGGCGGGGTCGAGGGTGTAGGCGGGGTAGGCGAGGGTGGTGTCGACGAGCAGGGCCTCGACGAAGGGGGCGCACTGCAGGAGGGCGAGGTCGGTGGTGGTGGGGCCTTTCTGGGTGCCGACGAGGTACCAGAGGGTGTCGCGGTCGGCGAGGGCGGGGCAGGGTGGGAGGGTGTCGTTCATGGAGAAGGAGTCGTATTCTCGGTCGTATTCCTGCACGGAGAGGGCGGAGGCGGTGGCGAAGAAGCCGTCGATGGGCCAGGTGTCGAGGAGGAGGGGTTGGAAGAGGACGGCGGCGGCGGTGGCGGTGCCGTTGGTGGTGCGCGGGATGCAGGAGGGTGGGAGGGTGGGGGTGACGTAGCCGGCGAGCGAGCCGGAGGAGGGGTCCCAGGTGGAGGTGGAGAAGGTGAGGTTGTGGTGGTAGGAGTTGAGGGTGCAGTTCATCTGGGCGCGGACGGCGGGCAGGCGGGCGGTGAGCGGGAGGGTGGTGTTGGCGGGGAAGTCGGCGATGGCGGAGGAGTCGATGTGGAGGGTGGGGAAGGCGAGTTCGTCGTGCGTCCACTGCGGGTACGACACGTTGTCGAAGGCGATGAGGTCGGGGATGGTGACGGGCTGGTTGAAGAGCTGGATATAGCCCAGGTCCGCGTCGGGTTCCATGGAGAAGTCGAACCAGTCGTCCAGCTTGACGGGGACGACGCGGCGCAGGGGTATGGGCTCGGCGGCGTAGAGACCGCTGGTTACGATGGTGAGGATTGGGCCGACCAAAGAAGTGAGCAGGATCGCGAAGAGGGCGAAATGCTTCCTCTGCAGCGCCCGGAAAATTGCAACAACGGTGGGTTTCCCCAGTGGCTCGAAGAGCAGTGTGCGGACATCGGCGCCTCCCTTTCGGAGTTGCTGGTACGGATGCAGAAGTCTGGCTGAAAAATCGAGCATGCTGAAGAGAAGCGCGACGAGCGAAAGAGTCAGGGAGGGGACAAACACCCAAGCATACTTCGTGTAGCCCTCGGTGGTCACGTCCGCAATTCCATCGTGCCTTGAGGAGTACTGGTACAAGATCTCGAGCGTGATGATCAGAAGCAACGGGATGGATATCGTGACGATGCGGAACGCCCACGTACTTGCCATCGGCTGCCACATACGCGGTTGGTCCACAGCCTGTCTCTCAGGAGCGTCGGAAGGTTCGACCACGATGGCGCTCCTTACGGTTCCTTCCGGCCCAGGTGTCCAGAAGGTGCGGTCCTTCAAGGTACGTTGAAACTCCTTCTCCGCAAGAACACCCGTTCCACTCAAGACCGTCGCCAGGCCGGGGCTCCGCGCCAGCACCAGCGCATTGGCCAGGAGAGACTCGGGGCTCTCCTCGCGCGTAAGATAGTGAGAAAAGCTCAGGGCGACACTAGCCAGAATCAGGACAGCAAGAAAAGCCTCCATCAACCGCAGCGACAGCTCTTGGACGCAGAGCCGCTGCTTGCTCTGCGTGATGGTGCCGTTGACCGTCTGGTTCGCGGCCACCATCTTCCCGCTCTTCGCCCACTGCTGGGCAAAAGCGGGGAAGATCTGCTGCGACGCGTCTCCGATCAAGCCTGCGTCGTTCCAGCTGGTGTAGTTGAGTTCCGGACGGGCCACGCTGAGCAGCCGGAACCACAACACGAACGGCGTCGCCTCCTGGGACGAGATGGCGTCCGGCAGCTTCACGCCTTCGCCGCTCATCGAGTCGACCAGGCCGATGGTGATGTCCTCTGCAGCAGCACCCAGCGGCAATGGCTGCTCGACAGCGCCGGACACGGCCACCAGCTTCTCGTTCGCGGATGTGCGCGTGGAGTTGGTGACCGTGCGGCGGGTCAGCGAGTATTTCGGGGTGCATATCACGCCGCCCAAGTCGTCGATGTGCGGAGGCCCCAGCTTGGTCTGGTTCTCCTCCTCGTCGTAGACCCCGGCGCCCATGGTGCCGTAGTAGATGAGTATGCGGTGCTTCTCTTCCACGTCTTCCGAGCACTCGACCGACACGACCCGCTCTCGGGAGGTTCCCGTGTCGGCCTGCTCGATGGGGAAGCACAGATCCTTGACGGAACAGGTCGTGGTGTTGAGGTCCGCCTTGCCGCACGCCGCTGGGAATTCCCAGATGTGCAAGGACCGGTTGTAGTATTCTTTCGGGATGTCGATCTTGGTGCGGTTGAAGGAGGGCGAGTATGCCCAATCGAAGGGCTCGCAGTCGAGACCGGCAGAGAAGACATCCAGATCGGCACTCACCGTTCCGTTGGTAACTGTCACAGGTGAGTTGCGCAATCGATGTTACAGGGTCGAGCGGTGCATACCTGGGTCCACCGGAGCGAAAGACTGGGTAGTAAATTGCGGCGTCGTGCCAGCAGGATACGAAGAGTTGAACTGCTGGATCGCCCAAAACCTGGGGCCAGCCATCATGACCGGAGTCCCGTTGTTCTTCATGAAATCGAAGCTGTCGAGAGCGGTAAATGTACCCGGACGCTGCATCTCCCGATACTCCAAGCTGAGCAGCCCGGTCGACGCGATAATCAGAAGCCGCAGGATGAGCGTTCCACAGATGGCCAAGGTGACTGAATAGTGACGCATCTTCATGGATGCATAAACAGCTTCGTGGATGGCCGCGGTGAGGTAGTTGAGCAGCATGCTCTTCTCTGCTTTGGCCGGGCCGTGTTTCATTTCCACCCAGGGCATGATCTGCTTGGTTTGGTACTCGGCCTGCGACCAGAGGGCGGCGACGATTGTCAGGACTGCGTCGGAGTTAGAAGTCTTGCCAGCACTAAGTCGGATGGTGGAGACGTACCAAAAGTAGGCCCATAGGTCCACAGGTAATGCTCCTTCTGCGCAACGGTTGCGATGCCATCGTCGCGCCGAGAAAAGTAGTACATGATCTCCAGCGCAACGATCATGAGGACAAAGAGGACGGTGAAGCCCAGGAGAACAGGCCGCCGCAGGGTCAGAGCCGCCCAAGGTCGCCATGACAGCAGCCTCTTGGCCGGGGCCGCTTTCTCAGACGAAGGCGGAGAACGATCGGAGGCGTGGTCTTGCACCTGGTTCTTGCTGCGGTCCTCTTCGTTCGCCTCTTCCGAGCCAGCTATCGTCGACGAGACCCTGGGAGTCCCGTGGGCCCCTGGCTGGTTTCCATTGCGAACGCTCATGATGTCGGGGAAAGTTGGTGCGAGCTCTCCCTACTCACGAAGCGTGAGGAGAGGGTCCGGGCTGGGCTGAGGGCGATTGCAAGAGGCGAAACCTCGACGACGGCTGGGAGAGGTCGCGCAGGCCATGTTAAGAAGAAGCAACGAACAGCGCCCGTTTCTGGACCCCACGATGATCTATCACCACCTGTTAGCAAGGGTAGCGCCACATTCCTGCTCACAGTGTAACTCGACGCCGGCGCTTCAGCTCCACAGTCGACTGGAGCCACGCTAGGAGTTGCATCAAAACCGTGCGCTGAGGTCTGCATGCAAATGACGGAGACGCAACGGTAACCGAAGCCGAGGGCCATGGGTGGGTCCTGATGAGTAGCGGAAGTACCCGGCCGTTCTCGAGGCCGTGGTTCAATGGAAAGCGCCAGGATCCCCGAAATAAAGCTATTTTTGCCCAACTCCTCTCTGTTTTTTCAGCAGGACACGATCTACTTCCGTGCAGCCTCCTGCGACAGGTCTTTACCGCCTCGACTCACGCTCGCAATCTCGTGGCGTCCTGCGCTGGATGTTGACAGGCTTTGACCGCAAAATAGGATCTACATCCCGGCTCTCTCGAACCCCTTCTATGCTCTCCAACCTTGGGGGCGGAAGGAAGACGCCACCGTCGCCATGCCGCATGAGTGCAAGACAGTGTAGCGCGAGTCGACTCATGCCCGTTCTCTCGAAGATCAGCGGTGTCACGATTGTCCCAACACACCAAGCTCCCAATGGCTACTGTTCCTTCCCGCCCCCATGCTCCACAGAGCAGCTCAGAGGAGCAAGAAGGCCGTGGGCTGTGCTCTAATTTTAAACCGTTAGCGCAGGCTTGATTTAGCTATGCCAAGAGATCGTCTGGACTGACCAGTGGTGGCGGTTGTGGACGGCCATCGACCCACATGGAATAGTTGATCCGTGACTCGCCAGCTCTCTGCAACAGGGAAGATGCTCGTTCGCGGGGCTCTGAGCATTTGTGCTGGTGGGTTTGCCCACATCCAGGCGAACGCTTCATGGTGCCGTCTGCCTGCGTCCTTCACCGTCTCTTGAACCCACACAACAGCCCCATCAACACATTGAACTCAATCAAGAAAACACATACGATGCGAATATCCTACCCTACCCTATCCTAACCAACTCAGTCCAGAAAAAACAGACGACGCCGCCACCGGAGCCCCATCCCAGCTTGGTGGATATGCAAATGTGAGGAGAGGTGTAGCTCCATCCTGAGCCGTGCCTCCCTTGACCTCTTCCTGGTATGATCCGAATCGAACAAAATCTTGCAGTACATCCCAGCTCCCGGCTGGCTGCGCATTTCCTTTCGCTCTTATGCAATTCATCGGTGTTCCTTGTCCGCCCCTGTTAGTTTATCATTCGCCATCCGCAGACGGGTCCTTGAAATTGTTGAAAGTAGAAAAGGAAGGGGAGACGATCGGTGAAGAGAGACATGCACGTAAGAGTATATGCACAGTCGAGAAAGAACCGACAGCCTCCAAGAACAAAGGCATGGAGGTCAAAATGCGACAAAAAAAAAACTAGCGAGCAATCAAACGACGAGAAATCAAAAAGCCGCCCCACGGCCATCTAAAGGCAAAATTCTTCAGAAGAGGAGAAAAAACAAGGGCAAAGCAAATTGAGAGGCTCTAAGCGGATACGCTTGATTCCGTCGGCAAGGGCCTTTAGTCGCCCATCCTGCTGTCGACATCCGAGTCGCTGACATCCTCCTCGAGCTTCTTGCGCCTCTCCTCATCCATCTCCCTGTACGTGTCCCAGGAGAGCATGAGGAAGGCACCGATGATCAGACAACCTCCGATAATGGCCGCAAAACTAAGCGGCGAGTTGAGCGGCGGCGGGAGCAGTTGATCGATGAGAGCGACGATGAAGATGGTCAGCAGCGCGGCGACCGACGACAGGACCGGAGACGTCAGACTGATCAAGACGAGGAAGGATCCGGAGAAAGCTGTTCGAGGATGATGTGAGCAATTGGTCGTCGAAAACATTTGGAATTGTTAATGGGGAATACTTACTTGCATTAGCCAGCACGCTGATGAGCAGCATCCACGCAGCTTCTCCGCGTGGGACGGCAAATGTCTCCAAGCCCGTGAAGTGCAGGATGGGAATGGGAACCCAAAGGACGGTCAGCGTGAAGCAACCAATCAGAGAGCCGAAGGTGTTGGCGAAAATCATGCCGCGGCCAGGGCTGCAGCCATCAGGAGGGCAGGCAAGCTTCTTGTAAAGCACCTCATAGAGGCCGTACAGCACGCTTCCGATGCCGATGATGATATTTCCCAGAGCGCGGTTGCTGGCCTCGGACGCATCGGGAGACTTGTCACCGCCTGCACCGCCCCCAGACTTGCTGCCGTGCTTACCCGGCTTCTGGTCTCCATACGCGACGACAAGCACGCCCGCAATGGCCACGGCGACGGCAATGACCTTCGAGGTTCGGACTTTCTCGTGCAGCAGCGGGACGCTAAAGGCGTAGGCGAAGAAGGCGGAGCAGTTGTAGATGGCCGTCAAGTCGCTTGCGGTCGTCAAGTCCACGGCTACGTACCAGCTACCGCCGGCAACTGTCAATGCGCACGTCACAAACGCCGTCATCTTGATCATGTACAGCACCGGAGACTTGGAGGATTGGCGGCCATTCAGGCGCAGCGTCTTGTGCTCAACCATCTGCGCGGTGCTCCGCAGAATCTGTAGGTGGCGGCGCCAAAAGGCCGGCCATGGCTGGTTCCATTTCTGTAGGCGGAGGATGAAGAGCTGCGCCGGCCAGAGCAGGGACCAGGATCCATGCGTTAGGTATCTGCAAGGGAAGCACCCGGATCAGCACAATTGGCTCTTCTGGAATCTTCCTTTCCGAGAGAGGAACATAGTCTGCGGGGCCAATGTACTTACAGCATCGTATACGCCTTGTTCCACCCCAAATGATGTTGAATGTAGACGGCCGTCTCGGTCTGCACGGCGAAGCTGATCAGACTCAACACCAGAAAGGCGGCGGCGTATGTATAGCGCTTGCGGGTCGCCGTCTTGGCCTCGAGGTCAGGGTCTCTCTCGTGGAAAGTGCGGCGGCGGCCGCCCATGGTCGGCCGGAGGGTTGGCGAGTCGTAGCTCCGACGGTCATGGTCGCGCTTGTTGCCAAGCAAGGGCTGGTGAGAGCGGCCATCGGTGGGCCGGTGGAAGGGGGGCCTCAGGTCGGAAGGCATGTCATCGGCGACCGAGTCTCTGCTGTTGCGATGGTCGTCGCCGTCCCGGCTGCCTGGTTCCCAGTCCTCGAATTCGAGATCGCTTTCAGCGGCCGCGGCGGGAGCGTCTGCCCCTTCTTCTTCCAGCAGCCTCTCCTTTCCCGAGGCGGGTGTCGCTTGTGGCGGCTGGCGCTGGGCTGCCCCAGAGGTAATAGACACGAACGGCGAAGGGGATCGTGAAGGCTGCCGTGATGAGAGGACGACGGGCGACGAACCCAACGAGGCCGAAGGGTCCTGGGGAAGCTGGTGCGGTTGGGGACGCAGTGGGTGGGCGTTGGGATGGAGCGAGGAGGACGCGGGCGCGGGCTTGTCTTTCTGCGGCGCGGAATTGGCTGGAGACTTATTCATCCATGCGGTGTTGGTGGGGATGATCAGGGTTTTGGGAAAGCGTGGGCGCTGGAGTGACAGAGACGTGACCTGCGCTTGGCCACGATGCACGAATGGCGGCGAGGCTTGGCGGCGCGCCCGAGGCTGTCTCGCCCGCGGGTCACGGGTCAGCCAGAGGGCGCCCGACTGACCTCACAACAGCAGCATTTTGCGCCGCCGGCGGCTGGGGTGCGCGCGGGCGGTGTCCGATGTCTGCGGCAGCCGCCGGTGGAGCGTGTATCTTGCAGGTGCTCGCATGGCCGGTGGCCGGTGGTGCCTGGCGCCAGCACCAGGCTCGTGGCTTCGAGTCAAGGAGAGATCTCCACGCAGTCGGATTTAGCTAAACTCCATGCTCTCTGCCGCCGCTGTCCCCGCCGCGATGACGAGCGCGAGGCCCTGCGACGCGCCGCCCGCATCGGCTGCCGCTCACAGCTGCGCGCATATAACACCGCCGTTGCCCGCGCCGTCTGCGGCACGTCTGCGACCACGCTCTGCCGCATATCGCTCGGCAATCTCCCGACCGATCCACGCCCCCCAGCCACCGCCGATAAGCAAGCATCCGCGCCAATGCCTCTCGTCGCCAGCACCCGCCCTAGGCCCCGCGTGATCCTAGGGCTGATGACCTTTGGGTGAGCACGACATCGCGCACTGAAACATTTTCCCACCTGCCCTGCTGCCCCTCCCGCGCGCCCGGGCCCCGTGTGATGTCACTGCAAAAGAAATAACAATCGCTGACCGTTTCCTGCCTTCTGATCCTAGCCCTGATGAGTCCGCTGGCGCCCGCATCACTTCGCTGGACGAGTACACCAAGGCCCTCGACTATTTCCAGTCCCAGGGCTACAATGAGATCGACACCGCTCGCAGCTACATCGGAGGCAAGCAGGAGTCGTTCACCGCTTCCGCGAAGTGGAAGGACCGCGGTCTGACCCTGGCGACCAAGTGCTACCCCCATGAGGCGGGCATCCACCAGGCGGCGCGCATCACCGAGAGTGTGGAGAAGAGTCTGGCGGAACTGCAGACGGACTGTGTTGACATTTTTTACCTGCATGCGGCTGACAGAAGCGTGCCCTTTGCCGAGACACTGGAAGCTGTCAACAAGCTGCACAAGCAGGGCAAATTCGTGCAGCTTGGCCTGAGCAACTTCACGGCTTTCGAGGTCGCTGAGGTAGTCATGACGTGCAAGGCCAACGGCTGGGTGCGTCCTACAATCTACCAGGGCATGTACAACGCCATCAGTATGCACCCTTCTCCATCGTGTGGGAAGTGCGACAATGTTGCTGACGTATGCTAGCCCGTTCCATCGAGGCCGAGCTCATCCCTGCGTGCCGGCGCTATGGCCTGGACATTGTCGTCTACAACCCGATCGCGGGCGGCATCTTCTCCGGCAAGTACAAATCCTCCGAGGTACCCACATCGGGCCGGTACTCGGACTCGGTCGGCCGCATGGGGAGCATGTACCGTGCCCGGTACTTCAAGGATGCGACATGGGAGGCGTTGAGTGTCGTCGAGCCCGTCGTTAAGAAGCACAACCTGACGCTGCTGGAGACGGCCTTCCGTTGGCTGACACATCACTCAGCCTTGAACATCAAGGACGGTGGAAATGATGGTGTCATCATCGGTGTCAGCAGCTTCGAGCAGCTGGAGCAGAACTTGAAAGAATTCGAGAAGGGCCCACTGCCTGAGAAAGTTGTCAAGGCACTCGATGATGCGTGGTTGGTGGCTAAGGCGACGACGCCAAACTACTGGCACCTGGACCTGAAATACACCTATGACACTAGGAAGGCTCTTTTCGGTTAAAAGACGAGTCGAGACGAAGCAGAAGAGTTTCGGGGGAATAAATTGACGTGACCAATGATATATCGGGGAGGATGCCTACAAATCCGTCGTCTCCGGCGGAATTATTAGATTGTACAAGGTAGGCGGTAGTCAGATGTACACAACTAAGATGTAGAAAGCCGTTAGATTCGAATCATTCGATTTTCTGCCTGAAGGTATGACCCTTATGAACACCGCCCAATGTCGCTGAGAAAGTCGAGGAGTAAGAAGGGGTATCGTCGACCGAAAAACTGCGTGCCAGGACCGCAGCAAATTCAAGAAATCACAGTTCCTCGCCTGTCTGGAACCAGTGTTTGAGCTCCCTGACCTCTTTGATGGGTGCATAGCGGACGCAGATTTCCTGGATATCGTACTGGAGCGTATCGACAGGCACCAGCCCTCTTCTGATCAAGTTCCTGATGAAGAGAACCAACAATTTCACTTTCCGCTTCTTCTCCTCGGGGTCGAGAGAAGGCGAGTAAGGCTCGTCGGAATCGTTCGTGCCAGTGCTGCCGTCGCTAGACGTGTCTTCGAGCTTGCGGAGACCGTGTTGGATGTAGTTGCAAGCGACGACGGGACTCTCTAAGTTGGCTTTGCCCGTGGAAAGGACGCCGTTGATGATTTCCATTGAGGCCAGATCAATTGGCAAGTTCACAAGCATCTGTTGAGCCTGATCAGGGTCTTTTTGCGAAAGCTCGACAATCCCCTCCATCGTCAGGCGTTCACTTGGTTCCGACTGGTCGTATGCAAGAGCTGACTGCCTGGGATTCTGCGCTGCAACCTCTGACACATCAGCAGGCCCGGCTTCCGGCGATGGATCGGCTTTTCCTCCCGCATTCATGGCATACCACTCCTCAAAGCCTCCTGCGCCATCCAATGTGCCAGCCTTCTTCTCTCCCTCCAGTGGCTTGCCGAGTGCGAGCGTTCTTTCGGGCAGTACATTCTGATACCAGGTGCGCCAGGGGATGGCCTCCTTGTCTAGTATGGAAATATAGCTCTCGATGCTCAGCTTGGATTCCGGTGCACTCTCATCGTAGCTCAGCAGGAAAACGGAGGGTCTGAGGACTTTTCCAGGGGCATCTTCATGCGACTGGGACAGCTCAATGAGGATGTGCTTGACGTAGCGAACAACGATCCGACGAATGTGGGTGTCTGGACGGAGGGGCTCTGCTGTGGGCCAGTCGCCGCTCCAAAGGAGGAGCGTCTTGACCCAGTGGGCCAGAGCAGGGTGGTACTGCAGCTCTGCATCGGGGTGAAGTCGCAGGAGCTGATCGTGGCTGTTGAGACAGTGCAGGAGGACTTTATGGTCCGGCAACTCTAAGACTGCGAATACGAGGTTGAATCAGCATGCGCACTCGAAAACTGGCCAGGGACTGCGTGTACCCGCGGCGTCGTCGCTTTCCAGCTGGTCCAGGGCGGTGATAAGGTTCACGGTCCTGATGAATTCCGTGCTGCCAAACCAAGTCTGCGGGAGTCTGCTGTCGATTCCGGCGGCGGTGATGACTCCGTACGCCTCGTCATACCACTGCAACTCGGTGGTGTTCGCCTGCAGGATATAGGCGAACAGGCGCAGCGGCTCGGGCAGGCGGGAGCGGTTCGCGGCAGTCCTGAACTTGACGACGGCGTCACCGCCGCGAGGCACGGTGGATGCGCTCGCGTAGGCGGGAAACATGTGGGCGGTGGAGAGGTCAGCTGCGGTGGGCGGCCCCAGATGGGGCAGACGCTGCGGGGCGGCCATCTCTCCGGAGATGCTCGGGGAGCGTATGGGGAGGCATGGACGGAGGAGGAGGGCGGGAGCGGCGCGAGGTCGCGGTCTACTCGCGGAAGTTTGTACGAGCTGCGGATGTGACGTGGGTGCGAAGCTCCACGCCGAAACGCGGGCTCGCTGGGCGGGCCCTGCCGCTAGCGCTGATCACCGCCCCCGTCACGTGCCGGGTGCTATAAATACAGCGCTGTGGTGCCCTCGTTGTTTCATGCGCCGAGAAACAGTCTGCTTCCCTCCAGAATGCGGCTTTGGTGCTGCTGCTGTTGGGAAGGTGCTCCTTTGCTGGCTGCTGGGCGCGGCTGGAACATGCATGGCTGCGCTTCGCGAGTTTCACCTCACCTCCGAACGCAACCCCGGCATTTGATCGGCCAGCGCCACTACGCGAGAACTCGACGGATGAGAAGCTTGGCATGTATCTCGAGAAGTATTGACGAACCAGAGTCGCTGCGCCTCGCTCTGACCGCGGAAGATAACGTGTCAGCTAGGTAGTGGGAATTCACGCAACACGGCAGCCTCACCACTTTTACACAAATCAGCGAGCTTTGCTTCCTACCCCGCTCGGGGGTGAAATATCGCTCAATCTACAGGCCCGCGCCTGGCCAGTTACTGGGGTGACATGCCCTGCCTTGTTGGCAGATCTGCGTTTCATGTCCCGATAGTGAAGAGCTCCACGCCAAGAGCACTTTACTGCGTAGCAGACCTTCTCTCTATTGGCGCATCTCGGCTTCAAAAAGGCCGTCAGCAGTGCGACGCGCAGATGGTTCACAAGGTATGTGGCATGTGGTGTACGACCTGGTGTGAGGGAGCGGATTGAAAACGTCGGTCGTATTGATTGATACCTGACCATGGTTGAAGCGACTGTCCGAGTATGTTGGAGACTTTGCCTTGCTACAGTTGCCTCAACTATTGGCAGCGGTACAAATGGAGTTATTTGTCATGCACAAGCCATTTCGTCTCATCCTCAGTTCCAACTTACTGACTTGATCCTGTGGCGGTGTGAGTCTGAATGAGCCAAGTGGATGGCAGATTTGATATCTGCAGAGTGTGGCGTGCGGTAGACCAAGGCCACGAAAAGACTACTGACGTAGAGATATCTTGATTGGCAGCAGAGGCATCAGGTAAGGGCATCTATGAGCAGACCGCCCGTGTCGGAGACCCAGAGTCCAGAAGCTCAGAGCCATTACCTTCACCTACTGTACTGACATCAAAAAAACACAGACACGACTTCGAACTTCGAAGGGCGCAAGGTATCGCCATCATGGGTACAGCAAGCACGGCGGCCTTACGACGCAACCGACCCGAGCAGGAAGGAAACCCCCCAGAAATGGCAAAACTGTAGGCGTCTGTCCTCTTCCGTCCATAGGCGAGCGGCTTTCTACAGAAACCGGGCCCTCCCATTTTGGGAGCCGATTTTTTTTTTTGTTTTTGCTCAATTGGGAAACCTCAGATCAAGTTAGCAGTTCTTCAAAGTCAAACTCCGTGATTTACCGTTGCGCCACGCGGCCCCCAGGTACAAGCTCTTTAGCACCTGGGGGGGCGATGGGATTGAACTAGAATTTCGGACTCTTATGCAGCACTTAGGCTCGTGCTGAATAGATACACCTGACGTATCCTCCGGCTGACGCGATTGTAGCTCGTCCTGGGCCCATACCTCTACACCAGAGACCCACCCACCGCTTCGATCCGCACCTGGGTCGGTAGTCGAGACCGCACACTTGCATGGCATCCTCCTGCGAAATTCCGACGTCACTCCTCACCCACGTCCGAAATTGAGCGCGAACGGTACTTAGATCAAGCCGTGACTGCAAGCCGGTGGTTACGTCGAATGACTGGAGGTTGGATGGAGCCTGCACTCCGCGATCGAAAGGGGCAAAGACGCAGACGTCTCGCATCCCCCGTCTTCTTCTTTTTGGTACTGTGTTTCGCCTTCAAAGGTACGAGGGAGATGCAAAAGTGTATCGTTAAAGAGCATGAGGCGTCGAGGACTAAGACGAGAGCTTTCTAAACAGCAGAAGAACAGCACAAATGAGGCTTTCGCAAGCGAGCGAGGAAGGTCCAGCGCGGCAACAACGTTGGGGAAATTGGCGTCTCAATTATAAAGGCCAGCAGTAGTGAATCGGCTATGACGAAGAGCATGCCGCGTATCCAGGCGTCTAACCGCTTTTAGAAAAAGATATTGTCCTTGCCTTGTTCTCGGCCCCGCTTTCCGCGTTTACCATTGTAGAGGACGGAAGCACGCACTCCGGGATGGGTCTTGAAGAGACAATGCGTTCTGGCGGCGATGTAAAAGATGAAGTTGGGGGATGGCGCGCGTTGAAAGGATTGAAGAATCGAGTCTACGATGGGCTTTCCGCGTCACAGTAATGAGATTCCGCCGACCTGTCGGTAGACGAATTTTGGACCTGGCAGAGGGGACATTTCTCCAACGCTGCGAACAAGAAATCCAACAATTTCGCTGCTGGGATTTTCGTGTGACGAGCAGGGGCATGATGAAAGACCGACGTTCAAAGAGAGGAAATTGCAGAGAAAACAAGGTTTCGCGTGGAGCCTCGCCATTCAACCACCGGGACTAACGAAAACTTGCTTTGTCGCGGAATCCCATGTAAACGCGCCCCTGATTTTCGCAAGGACCCCTGGGGACAACAAATTCGGTGGTTCGACCTTGGCTTTCCTATCGGACGTTGTGCACGGCGTCCGCGGGCAGCGGAAGGGCGTTGCCGGAGCACGGAAGTTCGGCAGTTGGAAAGCACGGAAGGCTGAGTCAAGGCGCATGTGATTAGCAGCACAAGCAACCGCTCGGGCGCGCCGAATCGAAATCATCAGGTCGGATCGCAGGACGAGGTCAGAGTCTTCACGAGCGGAGGTTTCGAGGGTTGAAGGTTCGTCATTAATGGATCATCACTACGTGAAGATGATTGAGCCAGAAGATAAGTCGCAAACTACTGCTGCCGTACCGACTTCCATGCAACACTATCCGCCACGCCAGGAGAGGCCTGACAACGCCGAATGATTATGCCGTGAGACGCTGGACGGGCAGCGCGCCAAAACATCCAGGGGAAAGAAAAAAATTGGGTATCGAGTGGTGTTGTGGTATTGTCTCAACGCGACTAAAACTTGAAGATAATGTACCTGAGGGGCGGTCAGAGATTGTTTCGAAACACGCGGGGAAGTGGTGACGTACAGCGCGTGGATGATACCGGGAATGTAACCCAGGATGGTCAACAGGATGTTGATGAGGAAGTCGGCATTGCAGCCACGCTCGAGGAAGACACCAAGAGGGGGCAGGATGACGGCAAAGATGATCTTGATGATGTCGCTGTGGATGTGTCAGTAAGCGCTGCCCGCAAAGCTTCGCGACACACCGCCGCAACGGATGCGCCGGAGGGGAGCGAACGCACCTTCCGGTGAAAGGCATGATGGCGGTGGTGGGCGGTAGACTCGACGGAGGTGTGCTTGGTATGCAAGGTGCGGGTGTAGCTGAGCGAAGTAAACGCAGGTGCTGGAACGACGGGTGCGAGGCTGGTCGCGGCAGGTAGCAGTATTTATGGGCAGTGACGGCGGCCTTGCGCGCATGACGTAGCGGGCATGTCAAAGGGCCGCGATCCCTGACTGCGCAAAGGCGCTTGGATGTGGCTGGACTCGCCCTCGCGCATCATTTCCAAAGCCCCGCCGCAAGACCAGACGCGGCGCCTAACGCCCAGTCCGGTTTGCGCGTCGTGCGACTGTGCCCTGCCCTGCGAGGAACCCAGTTGCTGCGGCCGGCTGCGATCTCTGCGCGTAACGGGCGCGCTGCGCCTGCCGCCAGCGCCGGCAGCACGACCCGCAGCAGCCCGGCCCGTCCAATCGCTCGCCCGTTCCCGCCCAACACCTGCGGCATCTCGCCACTCCGACCTATCCGGACGCGCCTGGGCGGGCTTCCGGGTTCCGTGTTGCCGCTGCCACTGCCACCTGCCAGCACCAGCTTTCCCCAGATTGCCTCAGCCCTGTGTGGCGCGGCCTGTGGCGTCATCAGCCTCTTCACTGACGTGTTCGGCCGCCTTGGCCTGCGCCTGCTCCTTCACGCGACCCGCCTGCGCCACCGGCCCGCGCATCACCTGCTGAAGCCTGCCAGCCTGCCAGCCTGCCAGCCTGCCAGCCTGCCGCCCTGCCAGCAGTGAAGCCATGCGCTCACCTGATGCCGCCCGTGCTCGTCCCGATCGCCGCCGTCGACGGCCTTCTCTCCTGCCGTGTTGCCGTAGGGCGCCTGCTAAGCTTCAGGGCGCTACCCGCCACGCGGCTTAAGCTTCTACACCGTCGGCCAGAGAATCGGCTGATGGCAACTGTTGGCGGCTACGAGCGCCTTCAGGACTGCTCCCGAATACGCGGCACTCGCACGGTCCGAATACGTTTTCGCGTTCGCTATCGGCACTCCAGCCCTGCAGCTTCACGCGCAATGGCAGCCAGATTCCCGATGGAAATTTCACCGGACTGTCGGCACTTCTCAAGTGTGTCTTGAGACCCAAAGACCTGCCGGCTTGGCGTATGAAGGCGTCCTTCGAGCCTGGTCTGTGGCCTCTGGCGGCTCGTTCTAACACAGCTTTTCGAGCCGGCCCGGTCGCCCTACTCTACCCGACCTGCACATGTTGCCGCGACGATGTCGGTCCGCCCTACGCCCCACTCGTCGGAGCTCGTATACAGGTCCAGGTGCCTGATCGGGCAGCAGGCAACGCGGCGCAGTCCCATTAGAGCAGGGTCTCGGATCCTCCCGAAGTCTTGTCTACTACCTCAGATACACGGCCTGGTGGTTATGATTTTCCCTGAGGAGGTATCGCTGCTGCTCTCATACAGACGTACAAGAGTGAGTCATTCAAGCGTGGTCCTCTGGACAAGTTCAGGCAAGTGAAAGCTTCAAATTCGAGAACTTGATCGCAGGCGCTTTTGGAGTCTGCTATAGGTCGCGTTTCTTCGACGTTAAGTATTGCTGTTTGGATTCCTGACACCTTTATGCCAAGACGCTAAGGCGACAGTGAAGGGGCGTAACCTCATTCAATCCAGCCGTATCTCGTCCCGTAAAGGCAGCAGTAGGACATATAGCCTATGGTAACACTGATGTGTTTGTGAAGTAGCACGCTGCCTGGTAATGGCCGAAGGCCTGCAGATTACGCTGTAGGTCTAGAGGCCGATCTACGGGTGGAAGTGTTTTATCTTCTCAACGAAATGTTTTCCCTAACCTGTTGACATAATCGTGTATAGCCAACCACTTCTTCGGAGGTACGATTCCATGGCCTTATTGATCACGAATCGTAAGGCAGCATTCCAGCGAGCCGAAGAAGCGTGTCATTTATCTCTGGTTCCTCGAACGGCCTGTCTCGGTTGTACTCGTCCTCCTTGCCACAGCGCATCCTTGCTGTCGAATAGCTGTTGACGAAGATGTTGTCGTGAGGCCAGTGGGTCTGGTAGAAGAACGATCAGCTTTCTTTCGCAAACTTGGCGCCATTGCACAGGCGCACTCACCGTTCCAAGCCTCTTCTCGAAAAACTCCTTCTTCTTCTCCAACGTCTCTGCCTTGGCGAACTTGGCCGGCGCATAGCACGCATCTACCAAAACGTCAGCACGTTCTCCGCCACCCAACTTCCCCTCTGTCTCATCCGCGAAAAGGGTATCCAGGGTCACAGCAACTCACACACAAGCGCCCTCGTCTCCTCCCCCTCAGGCACGACATTCCAATGCACCGTCCGACTATCCCACACAATCAGATCCCCCGGCTCCGCGCACACCTTCACCTCCTCACACCCCCTCTCCTTGAACCACGCCACCTGCTCCTCGTCAAACCCAAACCAGTCCGTCGGCCCCCAAGTCTCCTGCTCCTTCTCATGGCACCCGAAATACTCCTCCGTCAGCCTGTGGCTCCCCTTGAGCACCACCAACCCGCCGTCGCGCGGCCCGTTGGGCGCGAAGTTGATGATGCCCTGCGCGCACTGCAGGCCGGTGCGGTGCGGCGACTGGTCGACGTGCGGCCACGCGTCCCAGGGCGCGCGGGCGGACGTGGGGAGGGTGAAGTTGATGCCGTCAAAGGAGGCGATGAGGGCGGAGGTGCCCCAGAGGAGCGCGAAGGCGGCGACGACGCCGGGCTCGAGGCGCGCGCGCCACACGAAGGATTCATGCTGGACCGCGTAGTGGTGGTACATGCCGCCTCTGTCGTGGGGGTGTGTCAGCGTGCTGGTGGCGGGGAGGGAAGAGGGCCGGGACGCGCGCACTTCATGTTGGCGGGGAGGTGCTCCGGCGTCCAGGTGCTGCGGTCGCCGCGCTTGAAGCCGTAGGGGAACTTCTCGAGCCAGGCGTACATGTCGTCGATGTACTCGGCGCAGCGGGAGGCGGGGACGGCGCCTTTCACGACGGCGAAGCCGTCGCGGAACATGTCGTCGCGCCAGTCGCCGTAGTGGACGTCGTCGGCCAGAGTGGGTGCTTGGGTGGAGTGCGGCATCTTTGTGGTTGTTCAGGCGTCAGGATGAGATGGGGTTTGAGAGAGGTGATGTCTGCGCGGTTCAGATGCTTGAGAGTTCTCTTCTGCCACGCCTGAGACTTGCGAGCTCTCTTATGAGCGCGAAGAGCAGCCCGCAGTCGGAGTTCTTGCACTATTCTCTCGCCACCGGATGACCAAATGAACGGCTCTGTTGAAGAAGACAATGTGGACTTGGGCGCGGCGCAAGCTCGAGCGCGGCGCAGCGGCCAGCTTACCCCGGATCCCCCACTTCTGCGGCCGCTATCACAGCGAGTCAGCGCTGCATGTGGAGATATGCCGGGTATCTTCCAATTTGAACATTTTGCAGGGCCCTCCTCATCGGATGCTCCGACACTCTGGAGTTGATTACCGTAAGATGTGACTCCTCCAAGAGAGCCTGATACCGCTTCAAGGCGTTGACTCGGCCGGTCGTTAAGCAGCCCAGTCAGGACTTCGTGAGCCTATCTCCTCCCGGTAAGATCGTCTTTCTGACAGCTCTTAGTGCCCTGCATAGATTGGTCTTTCGTAAATGCTGATCTCTGATAGGACGTACCTTGAGGCTTAACTCCGCCATGCTGGCCAACGAAGCTGCATTGCTTACATCCTATCGCCCCTCGGATGCTATATCAAGGATTCCCGATCAAAGCCTGCAGCGCAATACTGGTAGCAACGTGGATATTCCCGCAATTTATACCCGCCTGGTCGTCCGGCACTATACCAAGCAGACGCAAGTGCTCCACGATAGCCATGGAACGCCCAGATAAGGCCAGTTGGCCGCGGGCCAACGCGGTACCCGCTGATTTCTCTTAAAGAGTTGCAATGACTGTAGGAAACTACTTTGATTTTCTCTCAGAGATTCTCCTCACTCCAGCGCGGACGCCCTGCTGTCCTGCATTGAAGTGTTTGGTTGTCGGAGCTCGTTTTGAGTAACGCTTGTGAAAGAGGGGTAGCCCTTACTCCAGAGTGGCCATGCATTACGAGAAGCCTCTGCTCCTCAAGGAGCTCACGCCCAGGTTGATGCAAGTATACTTGCTTGTGTCGGTAAGTGCAGCCTCGAAACCTCGATCTTGGCCAGTGATGCTTACTCTTTCTTTCCCAATAGCTGGGCGCCATGGTAAGTTCTCTCCAGATCGAATAGCACGGACGTTGAGCTTACTGAGAGGTCTCCAGAATTTTGGCGTGGACAACAACTACTGGTCGGCTGTCGTCTCGATGGACAAGTGAGTAGTGTCCGAGGGAACCTGTGAGAAGCGCGTTGCTAATACTGGCCCAGATTCTCCGCAGATCTCGGAACTCGCGTCGGCGGAAGCACAACTAAGTCCATACCGTCCTCATGGCTCTCCATCGCCAGCGGCACGCCAATCGCCGGCTGGGTCATCGGATGCGTAATTGCATCGGAAATCACGCGGCGCCTCGGCCGTCGACTGACTGTCGTTGTCATCTGCATCATTGCCATTGTGGGAATCATTGTACAGGCCGCCGTGAACGACTACTGGGCAATCATGGCTGGCCGTCTCGTGAACTCGGTGTCAATGGGAATCGAGGCGAACTGCATTCCCATGTACATGTCCGAGCTGTCGGTACGTCAGAATCCGCCCGGATAGTTGGAGTCCACGCGCGAAGAAATGAAGGGTACTGATTACCCTCGCCCTCGTTCCAGCCGCCCGCAATCCGCGGAGCCATGGTGAACTTCTACCAATGGTGGCTCATGGTCGGCGGCCTCATCGCCGCCGGCACCGTCTACGGCACGTCGACCATGGCCAGCGAATGGGCCTGGAAGACCGGTACATCGACGCGCCCCTCCCTCCCCACCGCGCCTCCACATCTGACAAGCACCGCAGTCATCGTCGTCCAAATCATCATCCCCGTCCTCCTCCTCTGCGGCGTCTGGTTCGTCCCCGAATCCCCGCGCTGGCTCCTCTCCCAGCACCGCCGCGCCGACGCCCTCGCCGCCCTCACCTACATCCGGCACGGCAGCGCCACCCGTTCCGAAGTCGAAGTCGAGCTCACGCTGCTCGACGCGGCCCTCGCCGAGCAAGTGGCCGCGCACCGGGCGACGTCGTGGGCGGACTGTCTCCGCGGCAGCAACGGGCGGCGCACCTTCATCGCGGTCGGGGTGCAGTGCCTCCAGCAGAGCCAGGGCGCCGCCTTCCTCAACACCTACCTCGTCGTCTTCCTCAAGCAGATCGGCATCCCCAACACGCTCAAGGTCAACGTCGCGTACATGTGCGCCAACCTCGCCGGCGCGACGCTGGCCTTCTACCTGACCGACAAGATCGGCCGCCGGCGCATGCTGATGGGCGCGAGCTTCTTCATGTGCATCCTCCTGTGGGTGGTGTCCGGGCTGGCGACGTGGTACCCGGGCGGCGTGTCCGGCGGCGCCGTGGCGCAGGGGTGCATTGCGGCCATCATGTTCCACGTTCGTCCCCTCTCCCCTCCTGCCTTTCGTTCGTTCGCTCTCGCCGAGCAAGCCTGCTGACAAGCCTGCCCCGCAGTCCGTCTTCTCCACCGGCGCCTGGGGCTCCGTCAACTGGACCATCACGTCGGAGGTGTCGACCAACCAGCTGCGCGAACGCACCATCGCCATTGCCACGACGTCGTCTTTTTGCTGCAACTTGCTCATCACATATATCAACCCGTTCGTGCAGGATACCCCCGGGAACCTTGGTTCTCGTGTTGGTATGATCTATGCCAGTATTTCGGCTGCCGCTATTGTCTTTGTCTATCTTGTCGTGCCCGAAATGCGTGGCCGCTCGCTCGAGGAGTTGGATGAGATGTTCCAGGCAAGTGTGCCAGCGTGGCGGACTAGGGCGTTCAAGGGAACGGGTATTGGAGCGAGAGTGACGGCGGTGCAGAATGCGAACTCGGAGGGTGTGGGGAGGGTCGTGGTTGGTGTGGAGGCTGGGGAGGGGGGGAGGGAGAGTGCGGAGGTGGTGGCGGTGGAGGAGAGTGTCAAGGGGGAGAAGGAGAAGGTTTAGTATGCTGCTAATCACCAGTGAGGAAAGACGTTCAGAAGGACTGTACTCCCATAGATGAATGAAGTGGACAGGCACGAGAGGCATTGTTATGCTTGGGTATGATCAAAAAGAACAAATTTCGCGAGACTCGAACTGGGTGGCAGGTGCCTTGCGGGCAAAAGGAGAGTCCTCTCAACGAAGCAAGCCACTGTCTACCCACCGACCTTCTGATACTCGCCGAAGCTCATACAAGATCGCCCGTTCATTCACGAATGCACTGGCCGAGAGTTACGATGGAACAGATAGAGGACTGTGCTGGACGGCTTTATATGTCCCTCGACAACGTCAACGTCGCACTCCCATCGGACGCGGCCCAGCACGTCACAATCTGCCGCCAGCACCCACACACTTGGGATAGCTTGCCTCTTGACTTTGAACCCCGTCTTCGCAAACGTCTCGCTTTTCAGACACAGGGCTACTTATCTGTAGACACGTACGCGAATTCGATATCCCAGAAAATTTTGAATCCCTCCATATAGAAAGTAGTATGAGAGCGGTTTGAAAAATTGAGACGGCAGAGAGCTGGAGGGAAACCAAAGCAGGAGGATTAAAAAGGACGCTAGGGTATCTTACTCTTACACAAAGCAAGCTGCACGGGGCGTAGCAAAGACGCGCGTGGCAACCGAAAGAGCAGGAAACAATCGAAACAAAAACAAAAAAAACAACAACTCAACCCCAGGGGATCCTCAACCATCCCAGGTTTCCAGGTTCCAGAGTTCATTAGGAAATAGTAGAGAAAAAAAAGAAAAAAAAGACAATAATAATATCCTGAACCAAGGGAAATCGTTGAAAATCCTCCCGTCTAACGCCCAGTACGCCGTTGGCCGTGTCCCATGTCCCATGAAAATTTTTTACTCCCTTGGGGGAGAGAGAGGGGAGTTTATACTTCCCCGTCCTTAGAATCTCCCGCCGATCTCGATCCTCCGCACCGGCATCGACCCACCGACCGCCACGCCGACGCCCTTGAACACCTCCTCGCCGTCCCGCGGGGGCGGGCTGTCCGGCTCCTCGAGCGGCGTCCGGTACTCCTCGACGCCTCGCCGCTCGCAGTCGTCGTTGTCGTCGTCGCCCATGACCTCGTCCTCGTCGTCGTCCGGCGGGTACCCGACCAGGTCGTTGTACTCGTACACGCTGCTGCTCCGGTGACCGGCGACGACCGGGCCGCCGCGAAGGAAGCTCTGGCGCTGGGAGTCGGGGATGCTGTTGCTGACGCGGAGAGGGGTGCCGCTGGCCGTGTTGGAGCCGCTGTGGCGCTTGCTGGCGCGGCCGCTGTCGGGCAAGTCGAGCTCGTCGCTTTCGAGGCTGAAGTGGCTCTTGCGCTGCTTGTTGGCTTCCTCTTCGTAGTTGAGCTGCGAGATGCGGGCGTGGACGGGAGCGAGGGATGAGAGCTGCTCCGTTGACGATGTGGTGGTGGTGCCGAGTAGGATGCTGACGCCCGGAGAAGGGGTAGGGTAGGCATTTTGCGTGCCGGGGTAGGCAGCGTAGTTGTAGAGATTAGTGGTGATGTGCGACTTTTCGGGTTGGGTGTAGTTTTGGTGCACGCAGTTCGAACCGTTGCTGTTGCGATATCCATCAGGGTGGCTACGTGGATATTGGCGCTCGACACGCAAACGAAGCTCGCCCATTTCGCGGCGGAGCTGGTCGACTTGCGTTTCAAGATCCTTGCGCGCGGCCCGCTCATGGTAGAGCAATGAGTACAGAGCTGACATCTGGTCGGGCGCGTACGAGTGCTGCTCAGTGTAGGAATGCGACGACGCTGGAGGTGCGCCTGCGGTAGCCACCATGGTCGGCGCGCTGCTCATGGTTGTCAGGCTCGGAGAGCTCATGAGATTCGGAAGAGATGTCTTGGGAGACGGGAAACGTTGGTGAGGATAGGTTTGAGGGGTGGGAGAATAATAAGGCTGGCTGGACTGTGTAGACGCAGCAGTCTGCGCTTGAGTAAAGTGCGCATCGTAGGGAGACGAAGTCAACGAGACTGGAGACGGGATTTGCTGCTGGGAGTCGGTGAAAGGAATGGACGGGCGTTTTGGGTAGTGTGGTGAGTCCTGTGATGAGGAGCTCAGGTTCCTCGAATGGCCGCGCCCTTGGGGCGCATTCTCCAGAATGATGGTCTGCCGGTTTTGGCGTCCATGCAAGCGGCGCAGCGATTCATCGAAGTACCGCATATTGCTCTCGAGACGCTCCATGCGGTCGTCGAGGGAGATGAAAGGAGGCTCGGCTGACGTATCAAACTCGTGTCTGATTGCCGGGGAATCATGGCCGGTGCGCAAGGGCCCGAAATCGAAGGCTCTGATCTCATCCTCATCCAACGAACCTTTGGCAGGTGGACTGGCCCGCATCACTGTGTCGTGACTGCTGGCCCGCGAAGCGCCCTCGCCGGGGGTCTCAAACACCTCGTCTTGCATGATCACGTCCTCTTCCTCTTCCGTCATGGGCACGTGAGAAGTTTGCGGTCGACTGCCAGCGTTCCTGCTCTGCCACAAACTGCTCGCGATACTATTTCGAAACGAAGGATTTTGCTCGTGCATCTTCCTCAATTCTTCCAACGCACCAGAGCTCCTCGACCTGCGGTTCGATCTCCTCCTCGGCCCTTGCGAACTGAAGCTCTGGCGGTGCTGCGGAACTGAAACGGCGATCCCTATCTCATCCTTCGTGCTGGTTCGGTCGTCGTGTTTGCTCGCGCTCTCGCTCCAAATGGCGGAGAGCGTGGAGGCATCGGTAGAATTGAACACCACGCTCGGTAGCGTGGCTCGTCGTCGGTGGACCGGAGGCGTCCGGTTGAATGCAATGTAGCCCTGCTCGCTACTCTCTTCCTGAGGCGCGTTGACGTTCATGGGAAAAGGAAGTTGGCTCGGCGTCCCGCGGCCGATGTTTTCGGAAAAGGAAGGTAGGTTTTCTGAGTCGGAGGTTCCACCTCGCGGCTCAGTGGTAAAAGTCCTGGGAGGCGAAGCCCGCCTGACAAGCGGTTCCTGAGCACGGTCAGCATCACGAGGGGCGCCAATGGCACGGTATCTGTATTTACGCTATTGTGATAGGCGTGCCCCGGCGGGGACGCGGTGCGGCTCCTCTCCCGCTCGTGGCGCCGCCTGCTGCCGAAGATCTTCTTGAAGGCAGCGCTCAGGGAACCGCGTTTTTGGCGCTTGCTCGGCCGTCCGGGAGTGGTGGGCGTGGCGCCGGCGGAGGAAGCGTAGGTGGCAGGCTCTGCCGAGAAATTCGACTGCATGATGGTCTCCTGAACCTCGGTCGAGGTGCGCTTGTGGCCCGGCAGCACGCTGGCGACGCCCATCCTGTGGCCAATGTCGAGGCTGGCCTTGTGGAGCAAGCGGCGGCGGCTGGGAGACGGCGTGTCCTGCGGCTGCAGGTCCAGGGTGTGCGAGTCGGTGAAGCGCTTGGGCGACAGCGGCTTGTCTTCCTCGATGGGCTCGTCGACAGGCGGCAGGTCGGCGGGCGAAGGGCCGGTGATTCTCAGGTTGCCGCGGCGAATGGCTTCGGTTTTCCAGCTGGGGCGGTCTGAGGCCTGGGACGAAGCTCCGGACTGGTCCTGCGACGGCGCTGGCTGAGCCATGGCGGCGGGCTCGGGTCGCGGCAGGGCGCAATCTCGTCGTGCAGTTACTGCGCTGGTCGGGTGGGGTGCGAGACGCACGCGCGGCCCATCGTCCTCGACGGTGACACTCCAGGAGGCGGCGGGATATGAAGGGCGCGGGACTCGTACGCCGCAAATGGCGGTGCGCAGGCCGGCGTCGGAGGTAGACGCAGAGAAGCGAAGAGCAAACGGGCAAACGAGCGACTGGCTGGGGCGGGCAGCGTGACGGCGACTGAAGGGGACAAGACGGTAGAGAGGCGGCGGGCGGGTGCCTGGGTGGCGCAAGAGTCTTATGTATCAGAGCAGCGCCCGCTCGCAAGCAGGGGCATGCCACGGTGCGTACGCCAGCCGGGCCGCTCCACGCGCGTGGAGATGGAGGCCGCCGAGCCTGCGGTAGGGGGCCGTGGGACGGTGCCGTCGATTCAGGCAGGAGGGGCAATGCCGTTTCAGGGCGGGAGAGTGTCCGTATTTTGCATAGGCCTATGCAGAACATCCACGCCGCCGGCGCGGGCGCGGCATGGGCCATGCTGTTTCTGGCCGCTCGGGAGCGCTGCTGTCGGGGTGCGGCGTGCTGGGACACGCGCCGCCAGGCCCAGTCGCAGTTGATCCGCCGCGCCCGCACGCCCCCAGGCACCGCCGCGCCCGCCCGCCTGCCCGCCTGCCCGCCTGCCCGCCTGCCCGCGGCCGGCCGCCCGCTGGCTCCAGGGCTGCCACGTCGAGCGCGCACGCCTCTGCTGCCGTTCCAGGGCTGGCCGCGCTGCTCTAATCAGACGCGCCCGTCCGGGTTCCAGCGGCGGAGCCGACGCGCGCAAGGCCCAATCCCATCCCACGTCCCTGAAATTAGCAGCGGGGATGCTGCAGCCCGCGCACCCTTCCAGCCCATGCGCCGCCCACCACGGCCCTCAACCGCGCCAGCACCGCGGCCACGCGCTCGTTCCCCGCCTGCCGCCAGCATCATCCGTACACCTCCGCGGCATCCGGGTATCGCAGGTCCGCCTGCTCCTGCAGGAAGTCCATCCACCGCTTCAGAAACTTGCTGCCCCTGTTCCTGTCAGCCACAGCCCAGGCCCGTCAGAACGCAAGGAGCTCGCCTACCGACCGACCGTGTCCGAGTCTCCGACCACGCAGAGGTGCCGCTTCGGGCGAGTCATGGCCACTATTTCGCGTCAGCACATGTCCGGTGCTCGGCACCGTGCCCGCGTTTCAGCTTGCCACGATCGTCATCTTCTGGAACGCGACGCGAGCCTTACCGTTGAGCCGCCGCTTCTCGCCCAGGAACCCGACCTCGTGCTCCGCGTTGCTGCGCACCAGGCTGACTATCACCGCCTCCTTCTCGCGGCCCTGGAACCCGTCCACGCTGCCCAGCTCGATGCCGGCAAACTGCTCCTTCAGCAGTTGAGACAGCGCCGCCAGCTGCGCATTGTACGGTGTCACCACCGCAATGTCCTCCGGTCTCACGCCCGCCTCGACGAGCTTCCCGACGTGCAACCGGACCAGCGCCGCCTCCATCTCGTTGCTCTTGCTGTCGCCCAATAGCGACGACTTCTTGCCCGAGGCCTCGTCCTCGGTCTTCTCTGGAAAGTCGCCGCCCTGCGTGTCCCAGAAGACCACGGGCTCCTTGGTGTCCTCTGTCTCCTGAACCTCGTAGGGCAGATCTGCCAGGAGGCGCGCTTTGACCGAGTCTGCGGCCACAAGCTTGGACTCGTAGAGCTCCTGTGACGGAAAGGCCATGATATTCTCGTGCATGCGGTACTGCGTCGTGAGCATCCGCTTTATCGATGGCCCGTGCAGTGCCAGCAGCCGGTCAAAGAGCGTCTGCTCCAGCGTAAGGCCGCCCTTGGCCGCCTTTTGATCCTTCTTGTCACTGGTCTTGGACTCCTTTCGTGGCTTGGTGTTCAGCGACTTGATCGTCGGCGGTAACTGCAGGTGATCGCCGGCCAGAACCACCTTCTTGGCCGACAGCAGAGGCACCCAGCACTGCGCTTCGAGCGCCTGACTGGCCTCGTCAATGATCACCACGTCGAATTGCTGATCTTTGAGATGGAAGCCCCCGGCGCCATGCAACGTCGCGAGGACCACCTTGCTGCCCCGTACCAGCTGGTCCACGCATCTGCGTTCTCGCTCGCGGTAGTCTTTCCGTAATTCTCTCATCTCGCCATAGATTGCCTTGCGCTCCCGTCCGTTTCGCGTCTTCCTTGTACTCGCTTGCTTCGCGTCCATCTCCTTTCTGATGTCCTGCACAATAGCCGCGGCATCCGACGTTCTTGTGAGGACATCTAGGGAGTGGTTGACCACCGACGGTAGCAACCGGGCAGGATGTCCGAGCCGAATGATCGGGACTTTGTGAGGAGCAAGTCTCTCCACAATGTTGTCGACGGAAATGTTAGACGGACCGCATACAAGGAGGTGGAGGTCTTGCTTGAGGAGCTGAAGGATCAGCTCGATCAGGGTGTGTGTTTTACCGGTGCCTGGCGGGCCGTGGATCAGTGCGACCTCCCTAGAAGCCATGGCAAATCGGATGGCGTCCTGCTGAGATCCGTTGAGGGTCGGGTCGATCCACTGAAGCTTGTCGAGGCCAACTTCCGAGTAGTCCTTCGGCAGAGGCGACAGGGAAGACAGGCCGAAGAGGGCGCGGATGAAGGGCGTGTATTCCGAGTCCGTGAACTTCTGCAACCGGGACATGGTCTGTGTCATCCTTCCCCACTGTTAGAATACAAGATGGCAAATATCACAGCGGTACGAGACACACCTCTTGTACGTGACATCATTGGCAAGCTTGACTCTAATGTACAATCAGCACAACGTCCGGCCCATGGCTCCTGCGGCGCGTGGGAAACGCACAGCCATAGCTTCCCCTGCGGCACATCGACGTCCTCCTTATCCAGGGCCACCTGGACGGCCGTCGCACCGACCCTGAGCACCACGCCCTCGACGCCACTCTTCTTCAGCTCGCTCTTCTCCCTCTTCTTCGCGCTGCCGGCCGGCTGCTCCTGCACGCCGACGATGTCTCCAGTGCGGATCCCGTGTTCCGGCAGCTCGGCACCGGCGCCCTTCACCGCAGGATCCAGCTCGAGCTCGACCACCGTCTTGCCGCCCAGCCCCGTGCGCTGGGAGGAGATGTGCAGGTTGAGGATCGCAAGCCCCGCACGCTGGAGCGTCGCGGGCGGGTGGGCGGACAGGAGCAGCGATGTCTCGGCCAGCTCAGCCTGCAGCTCGGCGTCGAGCAGGGACAGCTGGGTGGCTGCAAAGGTGGGAATGTCGGTCTGCGGCGGCATTTTTGGAAGCGAGCGGGGGCGCGCGGTGCGGTGCTGACTCCGCGGGGGCTTCTGGAAGGGGCGGGTTGACGGCGGTGATGCTGAGGACGCTTGGTGGACGCGGGGTCGGCGGGAGGGCACTGATGGATGGCCCGCAGACGCGCGCGGTCACCTGCTCGCGCGCGGCCAGCTCGCGCGCATTGCGTGCGCCAAGCCGCCAGAGCTCCCGCGCCCCTGTCTGTCGAGCTCTGGAGACCCTGGCCGGCCGGCGCGGCGCGGCCTGTCAGCAGCGCGCAGTTGCAAAGGCAGTGGCGACTGTCACCGCCGCGCGCCGCTGCCGCCCACTCACGCCGCGCCCATTACCCATTCGCACCACACGCAACATGCGCACCTCCCGTATCGCCCGCGAGACCAGCGCCGCCATGCGCGCGCTGTCGGCCTCGTCCTCGCGGAAACTTCCACCTCGACACGATGTCGCTCAAACGCGGACGGTTTCAGGCTCCGCCCCGACCGCGCCCGGGCAGCTCCAGCACGCCGCGAGCGGCCCGCCGATCAAACCGCTCCACGACGGCGACGCCGACCACCACGCCCGTGGCCGCGGGTCTTCCCCATCAGACCTGTCCTCCGTGCCCTCTGACGCCGAATCTGCACACCTTCGGCGCGAAGGAGCGGCCGCGGCCATGACGGACGGAGGACAAGCGTCGGCGCCGCACTCGTCGACGCGCAAGCGCAAGCGGAGCGGCACAGCAGCAGCAGCAGCAGCAGCAGCAGCAGCAGGAGCAGCCGCCTCTGAAACCACCTCGCTCACCGCTGCTGCCGCCGCGACGCCCGCCGCGACGCCCGCCCGCCCACCGCCGCGCAAACGCGCCGCCGGCGGCATTGATGCGCAGAACGGAAACGTCAACACCACCGCGGCCGCGAAGAAGGCTCTCCGCGCCCCGGCGAAGCAGGCAATTGCCGTCGACGGCTCCGTCAAGGTCGAGCCGCCGCCCAATTGGGAAGAGATGTACAGCCTGACGGCCGAGATGCGCTCGCGCGTGGTCGCCCCCGTCGACACGATGGGCTGCGAGAGCCTGGCGGACAGGAAGGACTCGCCGCTCGACCAGCGCCTGCAGACGCTGGTCGCGTTGATGCTGTCGTCGCAGACCAAGGACACCGTCACCGCCGTCGCCATGAAGGACCTCCAAGACAAGCTGCCGGGTGGCTTCAACTTGCGCGCGCTGCTCGAGATCGAGCCGGCGCAGTTGAATGCCCTGATCGGGAAAGTCGGCTTCCACAATAACAAGACGAAGTACATCAAACAGACCGCCGAGATCCTGCGCGACAGGTTCGACGGGGACATACCGGGCACGATTGAGGGGTTGGTCTCGCTCCCCGGCGTTGGCCCCAAGATGGCTTATCTGTGCATGAGCGCGGCTTGGGGCCGTGACGAGGGTATTGGGGTAGATGTTCACGTTCACCGAATCACGAATCTTTGGGGTTGGCACAAGACGCGTAACCCTGAGGAGACGCGCGCGGCGCTGGAGTCGTGGCTGCCGAGGGATAGATGGCATGCGATCAATCACCTGCTAGTCGGTTTGGGGCAGACGATCTGTCTGCCGGTGGGTAGAAAGTGCGGGGAATGCACGCTCGCCGAGAAGGGATTGTGCCCCGGCGCCGTCGTTGCGAAGAAGCAGAAGACGGTCAAGAAGGGGAGAGCTGTCGTCAAAGCGGAGGTGGACGCCGAGACGGCGGAGCAAGAAGTGCTGAGAGAGGTGAAGGTCGAGCATGATGTCAAGGCGGAAGAGATGCCTGAAGCGAGTGTAATGGACATTGAGGATATAGGGATGCCCAGGACAAGAAGATCGACGAGAAGGCGCTAAAGCAGGTGTCAATGACAGGATGTGGGGGGTTGAGTACGCCTCTGACAATACTTACGTCCGGATGGATGCTTCAAGTCCCTACGTTCTCTCGATGCGGTGTCTGGAACAGGAAATCATGCTACATGGCCACAATCGGCTGCAATACTCCATGCGGCCAACGGGACAAGGGCGGTGCTGAGTGAAGCACACTAGGACTGCCTGGATAGCACACGGGTACGGAGAAGTCCGGTGATCGCTGTCGGCAGTGAGTGTCTTGACTGCTCCAAAGCATACAGTACATCCCCCGCGGTAAGTTGTTGCACCACTGCCTGCCTCAAGGCTCGCCGTCGGCTACTCTGCATGCCCGGGAGTGCACATCGGCTCAACCTAGTCTTTGCTCGGCGCATAACAGTTCACATGGGTTGACTCGCTGCGACTTGCCACCTGGGATCAGCATCTGTCTCAAAGCTGCCGCGCCGTACCCACATCCCCTGGCGGTCTATCAATAGCGTCGACGTGCGCGCGTTCAACCAACACCGCATGAATTTGACCACCATAGGCCCGTTTCAACAGTGCCGTCACGCATACGGCATTACCCGTTCACACCTGCTCAGGCTCCGCCTATTGGTGCAGCTGATGCAGCCAACCTTGGTCGCGCATACTCGCGATGGTTGTTTCAAGACTCGCAAGTATTTTCCCGGCCCTGTGGCGTTCAGGCGTCTCCAAGCCGTACCCCACGAACGGCAATGGGCGCATGCCTGCCTATAGGCGGGGTGGGCTATACACGTATAACGCAACCGGCGACAGCGGCGCCGCCGCCGCACCGCTGCGAATCGATCGGGCGGGTGTGGCGCTGCGTTTCACCAGTCAACCTTGGACCAGGGATGCGGTCAGCGATTTATACCTCTCCGCGCCCGTTAAGGCTTCCCGCTTATATATCTTCCTTTCTTCTCCTGGGTGCGGACTGGGGCCCCCGCGGGCAGCTTGGCAGCCCTGGGGGTTTGACGGCCTTGCTTCGTCGTCTTGCGTCTTCTTTCTATCTCTTATGCTTCCTCGGGCAGCAAGCCACCGTGGGGTGTGCCTGTCTTGCGAGTGGCGTCTCGACCGCGCAAAGAAGCTTTCCGAGTGTGCAAAAAAAGACAAGGACGTTTTTGTTCGTCTCGGTTGGCGAGACGGTCGGTACGTGGGGCTTCCGATGTTCGGGGACGCGGGGACCTGGGGATCTCGTTGGAGTAGCGTTTGGTTCCTGAACCTTCTGCACCGGGGCAACCTTCTTTTTCCCCCTTTCCCTTTTTCTTTCGCGGAACTCTTGCCTGAACGGAAAGGTTACTTCTCCCCGCTGTTTTCTGTTTATGAAAAGTCCGAAAAGATAAATGGGGACGGCCATTCGCAGAACAGAGAGGGGAGAGCCGAAGGTGCAGGCTGAGGAGCGATCCGATGATGGTGGGTTGCACGGCACGGATCAAGCTTGGACTTGGTTGAGCTTGGGTTGTACATAGAGCCGGGGTCGTTGTCGGGAACCAGGTTGCGTCATGACAACCGTCTGACGGGTGCGAGAATCCTCCACGGCCGCCAACCCCGCGCTGGGGAATACGAGGTTCGAGCTCCAGCCCCACGAGGTAAGTTGCACTTCAACTCTTGTCTCAGTCGCAGCTTTCTTCCTATTCTCTGCTCGCGGAGCACGTTGTCTACCGAGTCCCTATCCACGGCTCCTCTCCGCTCTTGTCAGACCCCGAGGTTCACGTATATTGCTGGTGCGTCCTTCCGGACAAGGTTGAGAAGCCTGCGGTTGCAGCAGGCTGCCCAGTCCATCTCGCGCTTCCCCACAGCCATTCTCCGGACTTGCACAATCGGCTACGCTCTTGCCGTGAAATGCCAAGAGTCCATTGCTTCCCGGCGCACAGATGGAGGGGCCTGTTGTTTTCAGGACTCGGAGCAGGTTCTCTCGGCTTTCGTGATGAGCAATTCGTGCACCGGGAATGGCGTCTTCGTCTTCGGCGAACGCAACAGCGCTGCTATTTAAGTAGGACATGCACATCCGCTCCAATGCCGCCATAACCAGCTATACAGTCCACCGTCCACTCCTCCCCAACAGACCAATCCGCCCCCGAACAAGGCTCCAGCCCCCATCTCTCCCCCGCCCCCATGGCCATCTCCCCCGTCCTCGCCCTCGCCGCCGCCACCCTCGCCCTTACCACCACCCTCTGGCTCCTCCGCGCTGCCCACTACGCCCTCACCTCGCCCCTCCGCCACCTCCCCGGCCCCGCCCTCTCCCACCTCACCGACCTCCCCCTCAAGCACGCCGTCACGACCGGCCGCCGCATCTTCCACATCCACGCCCTGCACACCCGCTACGGCCCCCTCGTCCGCCTCTCCCCCACCGAGGTCGCCGTCGGCGCCGACCTCGCCGCCTTCAAGACCATCCACGCCGTGCACCCGCGCTTCGCCAAAGCCGCCTGGTACGCGCGCCTCGTCAACTTCGCCCGCCCCAGCGTCTTCACGCTGCGCGACCGCGCCGCGCACGCCGCGCGCCGCCGCCTGCTCTCCCGCGGCTTCGCCAAGGCCTTCCTGCGCGACACGTGGGAGGCGGCGGTGCGGGCAGAGGTGGCGGGCGCGGTGGCGAAGATCCGGCCGGGGGCGGCGGGGGGGGGGGGGGGCCGCCGACCTGGCGCGGTGGTGGGCGTTCATGGCGACGGACGTGGTCGGGGTGCTGGGGTTCGGCGAGTCGTTCGGGCTGGTGGCGGCGGGGCGGCGGACGGAGTACATCCGGGTGCTGGAGGCGGCGCTGGTCGGGAACGGGGTCGGGGCGGAGTGGCCGTGGGTGCGGTGGCTGGGGGCGCGGGTGCCGGTGCGGGCGCTGCGGGAGGCGTTCGGGTCGAGCGAGTACGTGCTGGGGTACGGGACGAGGGCGGTGGAGCACGCGCGGAGGGGCGGCCGGGACGCGAATCTGATGGCGACGATGATGGCGGAGGCGGAGAAGAGCGACGCGAAGGTCGACGAGCTGGTGAGTGCCGCAGGCTTCACGCACCGCGCCGCGGTTGTTGCTAAAGGAGGCGTGTCCCCCCGCCCCCCCTACAGGACGTCCGCACCGAGTCGACCTCCCTCATCTTCGCCGGCTCCGGCACCACCGCAAACACCCTGACCTTCCTCTGCTACGCCGTCCTGTCTCGCCCCGCCCTGCAGCGCGCGCTCGAGGCCGAGGTCGCGGCGCTGCCTGCGGGCTTCGCGGACGCGCATCTCGAGCGCCTGCCCCTGCTCACCGCCGTCATCAACGAGACGCTGCGCCTCTACTGCGCCGTCCCCGGCAGCCTGCCGCGCGTCGTGCCTCCGGGCGGCGTCACCCTCGGCGGCTACTTCATCCCGGAGGGGACGACGGTGAGCACGCAGGCGTACACGCTGCATCGGGATGAGGGGCTGTGGGAGAATGCCGAGGAGTGAGTTTTATACTGATTGAACAGAGGAAGGGAGGCTGACAAGGGCGCAGGTTCGATCCATCCCGTTGGCTGCCCGGCAGGGAGATCTCGGCGGGTGCGAAGGCGACGTTCTGCGCATTTGGCGCGGGAGCGACGTCGTGCCTTGGGATCAATTTGGCGTGGATGGAGTTGAGGTACGGAACGGCGATGCTGTTTAGGGAGTGCAGGGGGTTGGAGCTGGCAGGCAGCGTGACGCCGGAGAGTATGGAGTTGGAAAACTACTTTGTGATCACGCCGAAGGGGAAGAAGCTCGAAGTGGTGTTGAAAGGACAGTGAGGGACAAGAGCACTGGCGATAATGAGACGTGTCGGAGCTCACGATCAGGAATTACTTAGTCTTCGTTCCGAAGAAAGCAAGCATTTGATATGTATCTGAAGTCAGTCGGGACGGCTAGAGTACGGGTTCTTGGCTTTGATCGAAGCAGCCTTCAAAGATGTGTGCCTGCACCGACTGCAAGACAGTGAGGTGAAGACAAGCATTCGCTCAAGCCGGGTGGTGGCGTGCGTTGCGGCTTCGGTTGCTTCAGCCGCGAGGTGCGTCGATGACACCACCAGGCGCATCCCCCGCAAAAAGCAGAACTCCGCGCGCAGAATCTACCGGGGTCTCGTCCCGCCGTCATGCAGCCAGCTTGCGAGGTGCTTCGGGATTGAGGAAGGAGGGGGGAAACAGCGGCCACACTCACGCGCGTTGCAGCAACAATGAGGAAGGAGATGGACCCGCACGAGCGGTTCGTCTCGATCAGCTTCGATCTATTGATTCCCCAAAGCGCTGCCGTCTGCTCCCACCACGGCCGTCTCCCGCCGCCCCCGGCAGCCTCGGCTCGGACGAACTGCCCCCCAAGCCCGTCCTCTCTCCCGTCCGGCCAAGCATCGGTTGCGAGCACGTCTGGCCATGGCGGGCCGCTCTTGACCTCGAGCCAGTCGGGAGCAAGTCCGGGCGGCACGTCTCGCTGTGCTACTTATCGCCGCCGGCTATACGGGCACGGGCTGCTGCTGTCCCGCACCTGCACTATCCCCCCTCGCGCGATAAGCCGCAGATCGGCTTACCCTGCTTCTTCGCACTACCGTCCTTCTTCTCCTGCTCATCATGACCTCTCTTCGCTGCCCAGTGCTGTGAAGCTGCCGTTTGCTCTGCCGCAGCCCGGCGTCATGAGCCGCAAGTACCTCTCCGACAATGCCTACGAGGCGCCGGAGCAGCAGGAGGAGGAGGTCGCCAACGGCGCGCTGCCCATGACATACGAGGAGGCCGATGTATTCGGCAACGAGGACGGCCACCAGGTAATGCACCATCCCCGCCTGGAGCCTCGGACGGCAAACACAGCATGTGGCCCTCTGGCTAACCACGCCCAATCCAGATCAAGTACAAGACGCTGTCCTGGCCAATGGTCGCCGTCCTCATGGTTGCCGAGATCGTGTCCAACGGCATGCTTTCGCTGCCGTCGTCGCTCGCCGTCGTGGGCATCGTGCCAGGCTTGATCCTGATCGTCTTCCTCGGCGTCTTCGCAACCTACACCGCCTGGCTGCTGGTGGAGTTCAAGCTGCGCCACCCCGAGGTGCACAACATGGGCGACGCCGGCATGATCCTCTTCGGGCCCGTCGGCCGCGAGCTCCTCGCCTTCGGCACCGTCTGCTTCGCCATCTTCGCCACCGGCGGCCAGCTGCTGGCCGGCCAGATCGCCCTGGCCGCCCTGTCAGACAACAAGCTGTGCCTGATGCTGTACACCGGCATCTTCGCCATCCCCGTCCTGCTCTGCAGCTTCCCCCGAACCCTCTCCAACCTCTCATGGCTGTGCATCGCCTCCTGCGTTTCCATCCTCGTCGCCGGCATCATCGGCATGGCCGGCCAAGGCGCCTCACCCACCCCCGACCGCACCATCACCGCCGCCCGCAGCTCCAATTTCTACGAAGCGTCAGTCACCCCCCTCCCTCCTCCCTCCTCCCCCCGTCCCACTAACCCCCTTCCCCCCAGCTTCTTCTCCATCACCAACCCCGTCTTCGCCTACGCCGGCCACTTCATGTTCTTCATCCTCATCTCCGAGATGCGCCGCCCCCACGACGCCATGCGCGCCGCCTACGCCCTCCAAGCCACCGCCACGACCTTCTACGCCGTCTACGCAACCGTGACCTACGTCTACGCCGGCGCTCTCGTCCCTGCCCCCCGCCTGGGCCAAGGCCGCGTACGGCGCCGCGCTGCCCAACTTCCTGCTCGCGGGCGCGCTGTACGGCCACACGGCCGCGAAGCTGGTCTTCGTGCGCCTCTTCCGCGGCTCCGCCCACCTGCACGCGCACCCGCTGCGCGGCTGGGCCGCGTGGGCCGCGCTCGTGCTGGCCGCCAACGCCGCCGCGTTCGTGCTGGCTGTCGGCGTGCCCGTCTTCAACTACCTGCTCGGCCTGAGCGCGAGTTTGTTTGCCGCGTGGTATACGTATGGCTTGGCTGGTGCGTTTTGGCTGCATGATGCGTGGCATGATTTCGATGGGTGGAGGGCGTGGCGGCGGATGTGGCGGCGGGCGGGGTTGGCGGTGGCGACGGTGCTGGCGGGGGCGTTTGTTTGTGTGGCGGGTACGTATGTGAATGTGAGGGGGATTGTGGAGGCGTACGGGAGTGGGGAGGTGGCTGGGGCGTTTACGTGTTGAGGTGGTGAGAGAGGAGTGTGGGTTGGGCGGGCTGACTGGCTGTATAGAGTTGGTAATAGTACCTGAACTTTGTTTATTGCCGAAGCCGGACTCGAATACCCTTCCTTGGAGGTCCAGAACACCGAACCGGCTACGCGAACAGGCAAAAAAAGACATCCTGGTGTAAATGAGTCGTCGTAATGCCCAACAGAGCTGGTATTACTTGGATAAGGCCACTTTTCTTGGTGAAAGTGAAGGCGACTAATACGATACAATCTCCTCCTCTCTTGCGCACCTGCAGTCTGGTAACCGGGAGGGTAGGATCCATCGGCCACTTATGCTATGAGAATCAGATACCGTGAAGTTTCATCCTTCCTCATTTCCCTTGCTCGATCGAGCGACTGGTGCAAACAATTGCCAACAAGAATGACCTGTCCATATTCAGAGTACCAGGCCGCAGCCGCATATCGCATACACTTTGTCCCCTTCGTCTGCACCAAGACAGGAACATCCGGGCCTGCGGTCGAGGGAGTTACCAGTCTTCCGGAGTGAACAAAACCATCAACCGTGCATTCGCACGAGGGGACGAACGGATCCATCAGCGGCGAAGGAGCTGGGGGGATGAATGCTGTGCAGAAGAAGACATCTGCCGCCGCTGGATTGACGCAACCGACTCGCCGACCTTTGTAGCGGATGCAAAGAAGCAAGTTTTCGGCCTTACCTTCCCAGTCCGCCTCGATATGCCTGGTGAAGTCGCCCTTGGGGCCACGGACCCGCAGGCCGGGCTCGATCAAGGGTGGAGGTGATGGAACATCCCAGATACCCAACGCCTCGGGGATACCGGTGATGATGATGATGCCGTCAGGGTCGCGCGGGATGCCGCCGATGTCTGTGTCGAGGATTACGAAGCGGCCAACTTGCTCTGGAGATTCGCAGTCGTGCAGCAAGCTGTTGATCAGGATGGTGCGTTTTCCGATAACGCCGACGCACGTTTCCTGCTCCCGCGGTGTGCCACCGAGTGGACTGTGGCGGATGTTGACAACGCGGTTTGCGCACAGTGACGTTATGACGGGGAGAACCGATGTTCGTGCCCATGTTCTGGAATCGTTTTGTGGGCCCGGGAGCATCTTGAATTGGTACATCGCCCTCAGGAAATCCATCGAATGGTAGCCCCACGCCCCGGAGACTGTTTTGACCTCGAGCGAAGAAGTGTCGACGAGCCTCAGGAAGAGGTCGTAGTAGTGGCCCATGAAGAAAGCCTGCAAGACGCTAAAAGCATCTGCGGTGTCTGCGTTGTGGAAGAATCGAGTCATATGGCCGCCTGTCAAGCTCTCTGTGGCTGGTCCAGGAGTCTGTGGATAGGTACCCTCGTCGGGAATCTGAATCATTTCTGCAATTTTGTGGAGGACGTCTTCCTGAAAGGAACCCAAAGCCAGCGTTAGGCCATTCACCAAGGTACGTGAGGTGAAGAAAGATAGCGAATTCGCGAGATTGTAGAACTTTTTATCAACCCTGCGCGCTTCAGCGGCCTCCAGAAGATTGATTCTGTAGCACAGGCTTGATTTTTTGGCAGCATCTGGTGATACGTCCACGACTAACTCCAACTCTTTGGCTGCTTTCGCCCCGTTGTCCCACGCAGATCGACAGCGGTTGGAGAGACTTGGCGAGATCGGAAACGTAGAGAATGTCTCTTCAGGCTGGGAAAGGGAAACTGTCGTTGATAGCTCACGCTTCCTCGTATACCGGCATGTGTCGCTTGATGATCCACCGCCGGGAACGAGGAAAATAGGCGCTTTCTGATAAATGAGGCGGCAAGGAGTTTCTCGTCCTTGATGCAAACCAAAGTTGACTAGATCCAGGCTCTCAAAGCTGAGGTGGACGAGACAGTAGGCTGCCCCGGCAACATCAGAGGATGGGGTGTCCATCTCATCAGTTTCGCCGGCAAGCAGCCAGTAGAGGAAATCTGCCATCTCATGTGCATCGTCTTTATGCATGAAGCCGTCGATGATGAGACCCGTCCTGCTCAATTTGAGTCGCATCTTTCTACAGGAGACGTTCATTTCTCGCACCTGAGGGCTGTAAGTCATCTGGTTTAGAAGAGAATGTTGTCATAACGTACGGCTGCAGCAGATCGCCAAGAATTGATGCGTGCGTCCAATTGAGATGCCAGTAATTCGACAGCCAGATCTGTGCCACCGACCAGACGTCGTAGCAACAGACTGAAAATAGACCTGACACCAGAAGCTGAAGCGAACTCGTCGATTGCTGCAATGATGCAAGTCATGCTGACAGTAAAGCGCGAGGTCTCTTCAGGGAGCCTCTCAACGATCTGACCCTCGACCTTCTGCGCTCTACCGTTCTCGAGTAGTCGTAGTTTCTTCCCCCATCTTGTTTGAAAACGTGTTATGTCGATGGTGCCTCGCCTTCGGAGTAGGCTTCCCTCATCCTCCTCAAGCATGTTCAAGAGATCCGCATCTCCAGGTCCAGCAGTCAGTCAATTCCCCACTCGACGGCCAAGTCCGTAGAGTGTGACGATGTCTCCAGAACCAAGTCCAACGGCCAAGAGGCTCCCAGAGCCCGCAGTAACCTGAACAGACATCTTGGACAGCAAAAGATAGCATAAATCAACAATCCTTGGGAGTAATACGGGCTTGAAGAAGATTCGCTCAGTAGTAAGAGTTTGAGCGAAGTCGTCGAGTTTACTGGTGGCTTAAATATCTACGAAGCCCTCACCGGTTGTCAGCCTCGAAATACATAAAGCCTACGACAAGATCCCTACCCCGGTCGTACATATGCAATATGCAATACCCAATCATAAGCGCATCTGCTTATCTGCATGAAAACTTGGAACTGCAGGCTTTCAGTGGCATGCGTCCGTACTTTCTATTCGCAGAAGAATATCGTGAAAAGGCAGGCTGGTTTGACAAGAGTGGTTGCCTTGTCCTGTGAAAACAACATGTGACATTTCGAAGATCTGATAGAGGTCAGCCTCGTAGCTTACCTGGCTTCCGCCGCCATTTACATGGATAGATGCTACCATTCTCCTTGAAAAGTTCCGCCTACATATGCATGGCCATACGAAGTGTTGGTTGGCGAATGTACCTCCTGGCAAGGATGCGGAACGTAATACTCAAGATAGATCCGACCATGATCCAAAATGTCATTGAGCGGCTGCATAGCCACTTCAAATCGTCCCGTTTTCCCCAGCAGGCTTGAAGCGAGGTCAAGCATGGATCATTGGATGCCTGCAATAGTCATTAGCCTTATCCTCAACTTTTTACTGGACGCCACGAACAAGGCTTTCACGAGATGCGTCTATGCCTTACGACCAGTCACTACCGGTGGGAAACTTTGCCGAAGTAGTGATTTACCGGACAAATCAAGGGCACCGCAGAAGTATCCTAAAGAAGGTGACTGCAGCTAAGAAGTGGAGATCACGAGCCTCGAATGGCACGCACTGCAGAAGATGCGGTCATAAGATGATGATTGGTATGGCGCGCGCAACAGTCCAAGCCTCAGGCTTGACGACAGGATCTTGGGACGGTGCATGCAGGGCACTGCACTTGCGAAGTGGTAGCCTGTTGGTTCGAGGTCTGGGGATTAAGAAGGATCCGTCGTTGAAGAAACTTTTCTCTGTTTTCCAAACCAACAGAAAGCCAGGTAGTTTGTTTGAGGAAGAATGTCTCCTGTATGAAAGCCGCCTTCCTATTGCCCGCCGATACCCATACATTGGACAAAAGCACGATTCTTGTTCAATGAAGAAGACACAGAAGATGAATGCGAACAAGGGAAGGAACTCAACGGAGAGTGAAGAGTTCAAGAAATCTTCTGGTCTCTCAAGGGCCGGAGAAGGAGATGGCCTGTAAAAATACAGATTTTCTTTGTATTCTTTACACTGAATTCTAGGAGAGGCCCTGGTCTTTCGCTTTCACCAATCAATTTGTCATAGTCCTTCAAACCACATTTTAATAAGATGCCCACCTACCGTGATCGAGCAAATTTCCCATTACGCCTCGAAACAAAGGAGGTAGAAAAGCATTCGTTACGAAATTTTCGAAGAGAAGTCCCATGAAGAAAGAACACATATGGTACTTACCATCCTCTCCTCCTCAATCCTCCCGCCTGGCCGGATGACGGCCCCAAACCTCATCAGCATCCTTCTTGCCCTTCGTCTCCGGCACCACAGTCGCGACAAACGTCCCAAACACAACCGCCAGCGCCGTGAAGATGAAGAAAACGTATCCGCCCATCCGAGCCTTCAGGATCGGGAAGAACTGCGCGACGACGAAGGTGGCAACCCAGTTGGCAGCCAACGCCCAGCTCTGGGTGGCGCCGACGGCCTCGGGGCCGACGAGCTCGGAGGCGAGGATGAAGGGGACGGGGCCGAGGCCAAGGCCGAAGGAGGCGACGAAGCCGACCACGGCGATGATGGAAAGGATGGGGATGACGCGGATGATGGAGATGCCGAGGAGGAGGGCGGACGTGCCCATGCCGGCGATGGAGCTGATGAGGCATGTCTTGCGGCCCAGGCGCTCGATGAGGGGGGCGCAGCCGGCTGTGACGACGATGTTCACGGCGGAGACGAAGAGGTTTAGGAGAGCACTGTTGGCGGCGAGGAGGGTAGAGAGGAGGGAGACGCCGTACATGATGATTGTGTTGATGCCTGTGGTAGGATTAGCGTACTATCGTGCTTTCTTATGCGACAGCAGAGTAGGCTCCGGTGCGACTTGAGGTGTTGATCTGGAAGGGTGACGATGTGCCATGGGGATTGTAACAACAAATCCAGACCAATTCTTCAACCACAATTCTGGGGTTGACGTATTGCAATATTCCACTCAAGGCATCGTATAAAGCTTCGTGACTATTGTGCGCCTCGGGCTTGCTTACCTGAGAATTGCTGCGCCACCATTACGGTCATTACTGCGAACGTAGCTTTCTTCGTGTCGGGATGCCTCAAAACCTGGAACATGCTGAGACTTTCCTTCGAGCTCTTATCCTTGGGAGAGCTGCTATGTTGAGATACGTGGTCTTCATTATGAAGCAAGGTCTCTTCTTCATCTGCCGGCTGTATCAATAGGAAGCTCATAAGCATATCAGGAGAATACCCACCACTCAAAGCATCGACATTATCAACACCCCATCCGCTAATCTCCTCGCTGATATCGGTTTCAGAACCCCTAATCTTGCGAAGGTTCTTCCTGGCGGTCGAAGAGTGTCCTCGGTCGGCCGTCCACTTCGGGCTTTCAACACCAAGCACCAGACCCACAGCTTGCACGAGGCCGACGACTCCACCAGCGGCGAGAATGATTCTCCACATGGAGTCATGGCTCAAGAAATAACCAAGTAGCTGGGCGAGAAGGATACCGACGTTGCACATGATCTGCGTAAAAGCACCAAAGAAGCCCCGCTCGGCGGGCGGGGCGATCTCCGAGATGTAGATTGGTACCACCACAACGGCGGCACCGGCGCCTATACCAGAGACAAACCGACCAAAAGCGAGGACGCCAATATGAGGGGAGAGTGCCTCAAACACGGGCCCGATCACGAAAAAGATGGTAGTGAGGTGCATGCACCTCAGGCGTCCATAACGGGAGGATACAGGGCCGGCGGAGAGAGCACCGATGAGGCCGCCAAGCGTGAAAATGGAGCTGATGAGCCCCCATTCAGCGGGGTCCATGGGCATACATTGGGGCAGCTTGGGACTGGCCGAGGCCTTGATGGACTTCTTCTTGCACCTGATGACGTCTTCGGGGGCGTTGAGCTCGGCCAGATGGAAGCCAAACAGCAGCGGGCCTAGTGTGGCTGTGAAGAGGATGAAGAGGAAGTAGCCGGTCAGATCTCTGGCCCAGGCTCTGGGGTCCATGGCGATGGACGCGAAGCCGACGAAGCCGGGGGCGGCGGGCTGTGGGCGGGGTCTGCCAGCGTCAGACACGCTTCTCCAGCTCAGAGATGCGGATGGACAGCGAGGGCGCGGCAGGCTGCACGACGTCTCGAAACATGCCATTCATCCATCTGAAACCGGGCGATCCCGGGGCAGCGTTGCGATGCGGCACAGGGAGCAGAAGCGCAGCCGGGGAGGAATGCCCCGTGGCCAGAGCGGGAAAACAAGCAAAGGAGGCAACGTACCAGGGGCAGTGCGGCGGGCGCGGCGGGGCGCGGGGACGCGGGTACTGGGCTGTTGGGCTCGCTGACGGCGGTGGGCTTGCGAGCCGGCAGAGGAGCTGCGGTGCGGGATCCAGACGCGGGTGTTGAGGGCTGGAGGAGGCTCGGCGGTCGGGGCTGGTGCGGCACGGCGGGCGGGCGAGTGACGTGCAGCGGGGGCGCGCGGCGCGGCCACGACTTGCGCGGTGCTGGTGCGCGCGGGCTGCGGCTGCGGCTGCGGCTGCGGGGAGCTCGGCGCCCATCCTGCCAGTGGACGCGCTGCAGCTGCAAACGAACTTGCACACGCCGCCACCCCGACTGAACCGAAGGCCCGCGGTGGAGCCGGCCAAACGCCCAGCAGCAGCTGCTGCGAAATGGCGGCCCTGTCCCCAGACCCCCGTTCGCTGCCCGCGTCCGCCGCCAGAGCGCCGCCAGCCCTGCCCGACAGCAGCGGCAGCACCGGCCCGCAAGCAGCGTTTAATGGTCGGTGCGATCAGCTTACTGCGTGCTGCCCCTTCCTTCCACAGATCGAGCTCTTCCTGCCTCTCCACTCGTTCCGCGCGCTGGGACCGACAGCCGCCCGTCGCACCGCGCCCGGGCGCGCCTCGTCGTCGGCGCTTTGCATACCTGTCCTAACTGAGCGCCCTCCCCACAGCCTCGTCGTCTGACTCCGCCACCATGCTCAGCGGTGGCTACACGAGCAAGAAGCGCGTCCAGGAGCGCTACAAAATCCTCGGCTTCATCAGCAGTGGCACCTATGGCCGCGTCTTCAAGGCCCAGGGCCGCGCCGGCCAGGCCGGCCTGTTCGCCATCAAGAAGTGCGTCAACCCCTCCCGCCCAGCCCCGCCGCTGCCCGCTGCCCGCTGCCCGCTGCCCGCTGCCCGCTGACCCCAGCCAGATTCAAGCCGGACAAGGAGGGCGAGGTCCAGTACACGGGCATCTCCCAGTCGGCCATCCGCGAGATGGCCCTGTGCACCGAGCTGTCCCACCCCAATGTTGTGCACACCGTCGAGATCATCCTCGAGGATAAGTGCATTTTCATCGTGTTCGAGTACGCCGAGCACGACTTACTGCAGATAGTCCATCACCACACCCAGAATCCGCGCCAGCCCATCCCCGCCAAGACCATCCAGTCCATCTTGTGGCAGCTTCTCCAGGGCCTCCACTACCTCCACCAGAACTGGGTGATGCACCGCGATCTGAAGCCTGCCAACATCATGGTCACCGGCCAAGGAGCCGTGAAAATTGGCGACCTGGGTCTTGCCAGGCTTTTCTACAAGCCTCTAGGATCTCTCTACAGCGGCGACAAAGTCGTCGTCACTATCTGGTATCGTGCCCCCGAGCTCCTCCTTGGAAGCCGCCACTACACGCCAGCAGTGGACCTTTGGGCCGTGGGCTGCATCTTTGCCGAACTCCTCGCGCTCAGGCCGATCTTCAAGGGCGAAGAGGCCAAGCTGGACAACAAGAAGCAACCACCTTTCCAGCGGAACCAGATGCAGAAGATTGTAGAGATCCTAGGTATGCCGAGAGCCGAGGACTGGCCGCTGCTCCGTGCCATGCCAGAATACAGCCAACTCCCCACCCTCGCCGCCGGGAACCCGCGCATCAACCGCCCCATGGGGCTGCGGACGTGGTACGACTCCTGCATGAGAAACAACAACTATCCCGATGGCCCCGGTAACTCTCCCGGTCACGAAGGATTTGCTCTGCTGCAAGGTTTGCTGGAGTACGACCCGCAGAAACGCCTCACAGCCGAGAAGGCGCTTAAGCATCCCTACTTCAAGGTTGGATTGCCCGACGGCCAGACGCCAAGCGACAATTGCTTCGCCGGTTCTTCCATCGACTACCCGCGGCGTGCTGTGAAAGCAGACGATAATGACATTCGGACTTCAAGCTTGCCGGGCACGAAGAGAAGCGGCCTTCCTGACGATTCGTTGATGAGACCGGCGAAGAGGCTCAAGGAGGTCTGATTTGCATGAACAAACAGATCCGTCCATTCAGTCACTTCGTTAGTTGTCTTTTCTCGTCAGCTAACCGTTGTTTGTGAGCCTAGAACGCGGAAGAAACAGGAGATGCCTCGCTCATGCCATGGTACGACGGCCCAACGCCGTGGGACTTTCAAGTCTTCATGGAGTCGCAGCTGCCACCCCTATCGCCAGGCTCCACTATCATGAGCCCATATTCCTTTGAACGGGAAGAGAACCCAAAGATGGAAGAGTTTGGCATTCCACTGGACATGCTTAACGCTTTGAAAGCCGAGAAGGAGGATGTGCATGGGGAGGACAAGCCCGGCAGCGAGTTGCCTGGTTGAAGCGTCTTTGCTGCACAGTGTTGAATTGTTAAGAATATGGCGTGCTTGGAGAGTTGGTTTGACTTTCAAGAATGGCGTTTCTCTGGCGTCGACATTGCATTCGCGCCAAGGCAGCAGGGGTCTAGACGGCCATGGTTACTTTATAGACTTAGAAAAACAAACATGAACGGCATTCCCTACCAAAAGGATCTCGCTCTGGCAAACTGGCGAGGGGAAGATCATATGATGTAGAAACATAAAGGAGAGGAATCGACCGATTGACGCTCAATTTAGGCATGCAGCTCCAGTTGTTTGAGGATGCTTGGATCCTTCCCATGAACCAGGATAACAACCAAAGAGGCGGAAATGGCCAGTCGATGGCGGATGCTCCGGGTTGGCGCCTCGGGCTGGCCCGCGGCCATACCCTAAAACTCCACCGGGAAGCTTATAACAACTCTGCTTACCTGGAACCCCTTGCACCGGACATAGCCTAGCACCCATCGGATATATGTAGCGTTGGACTCGGACCAGAAAAGTCTTGCTCCGCTGCTGACCCGACGATCGGAATGAGGATTGCCATCCTGCCAGTCGGCAAGAAGCCGAACGACCCGATGATTCTCTCCTGAGCAGCACAATAGACTTTGAGACATCTGTATTATTACTGCGTTGAGCCAGGATCGGCTTCAGCTGGTGAAGTGCCTATCCCCGAAGGCCGCAGACTCTGCTCCGAGACGTGAATAGAGCACGCGTGCAACGCGCATGCGAGCGTCGAGCAACCCCACTGGTCGCTCCCCACAGCAGCGCGTGGCAGCCACTGAAAAACACTGCCTTGGTCATCGCCGCGGCGCAGGAATACGCTGACGGCATAGGGCGGAAATAGCACGGCCCAATTCGTCGGATATATGTAGCTAAGACTTGCAGATGTGGGGTTCAAGGCTGGCGCCTGCAGATGATTGCCTGCCGACCCCTGCTCGAACCGCCCATCCAACATCATCAGCGGGGTAAAAAGTGCCTGCTGCTCGACAGATGCCACCCGAAGCAGGCACCACTGCTTTTTCTGGCAAAGGTCACTTGCTACTGACGGCTGGCTGACGACAGCGCCCAGCCCTGCCCGGGACCAGTTCAATTGCCGAGCACATCCCGCTTTCCTGACTACGCCGCTCGCCGTCCGGACCCAGCCATGGCGGTGCCAGACCTTTCCAGTAGAAGCTAAAAGCCAGAGTCCGAGCAGCCCCTCTCTGCTCTCAGCTTAAAATAAGCTGCTTACGCGCCGCTACTGCCGTCACTGCCTTGCCCCTCATCTCCCGTACCGCTGCGTAGAGGTTTTGCTGCGAGGAACAACCATACAGGATAGTATGCTTACCTACCCGGTTGCACTGTGTAAACGACTTGCAGTAGCTTACCTGCCGTCAGACCTTTATTCCAAAGCTTGAAATACTGTAAATCATGGCGTCCACGACGTTGCACCGCAACCCGCCGTTCCGCGCTGAGCATCTCGGCTCCCTGCTGCGCCCCAAGAACCTCCTCGACAAGCGCGCTGAGGTGCACGACGGCAAAGCCAAGGCCGAGGAGTTGAGACCGCTTGAGGATGAGGCCATCAAGGACATTGTGGACAAGCAGCAGCAATGGGGTTACCGTGCGCTGAGCGACGGCGAGTACCGGTACGCCGCCTTCCACGACCCATTGGCTCAGAACCTGAGTACCAGCCGACACCGTAGAGTTTACTGATCTGACCATGCTTCTCACAGCCGCCACATGTTCTGGGGCACCTTCTTCCCGGGCCTGGAGGGCATGAAGGAGGTGCAGAGCCCGTCGATCGACATGTTCCGGACGTACGTGCCGGACATGGCGGCGTTCCTCGAGACGAACCACGTGCCGGGCGAGACGGTCATCTGCACTGGCAAGATCAAGCATACGGGCAAGAGCACTTACGTTGACCAAGTCGAGTACCTCAAGACGCTGGTACCAAAGGAGCGCTGGGGCGACATCAAGCTCACGCTCGCCGCGCCCAACTGGTACCACCTGCGCTATCAAGAGGGCCAGGCCTATCCCAAGGATGTGTACAGCAGCGACGCGGACTACTTCGCCGACATCGCAAAGGCGTACCAGGTAGAGTTGGACATCCTGTACAAGGCGGGCCTTCGGAACGTGCAGTACGATGACCCGAACTTGGCCTGTGAGTGCCCCTTGAATCCTTGTCTGAGTCCACGACTGCGAGAAAAGTCGGCAATACTGACGACTGGACTCACCAGACTTCTGCTCGGAGAAGATGCTCGAGGGATGGAAGGAGGACAAGAAGAACACGTACACGGCCGACGAGCTGCTGGACGTGTACATCAAGCTCTACAACGACTGCATCGCCAAGGCGCCGGCCGACATGCACATCGGCATCCACCTGTGCAGAGGTAAGTTGTCACCCAAGAGCACCCTTGACTTTCCCCGCTGCACGGAGCCCCCCATCTTCCCTGTCCTGCCCCACCCCGTTCCCCGCACACGCACGCAATCCAAGCCTCATCCCAGCCACGCTCTTGCCCGCGCCGCGCGCAGCAAACGTCACTAACCCACCCGCCGCGCCGCCCAGGCAACTTCGTCGGCTCCCGGCACTTCGCCGAAGGCGCCTACGACCGCATCGCGACCAAGCTCTTCCGCGACCTGCACATGCAGACCTACTACCTCGAGTACGACACGCCGCGCGCCGGCGGCTTCGCCCCGCTCGCCCGCCTGCCCGCGCACAAGAACGTCATCCTCGGCGTCGTGACGTCCAAGTTCCCCGAGCTCGAGGACCGCGAGGAGATGAAGAGGCGCATCCTCGAGGCCGCCGAAATCGTGGCCGAGGGCGCGGGCCAGACGCGCGAGCAGGCGCTGGAGCGGCTGGGCGTGAGTCCGCAGTGCGGGTTCGCGAGCCACGCGAGCGGGAATCTGATCGATCAGGAGGGGATGGCGAAGAAGCTGCAGCTGGTGAGGCAGATTGCGGATGAGGTTTGGCCGGGGCAGCCGTGAGGGGCCGGCATTGGGAGGGAGTGATGTGGCGTTGTGCGCGGGGAGGGAGGGAAAGGTAAGTCGGAGGGAAGAAGTGCGGAACGGCGTTTTATGAAACGAGACGAAGCATGTCAGCTTCAACACTGACACCCGGAGTTGCGCGGCGCGCTCAATGGAAAAAAAAGAGAGGGCGAGAGGAATACCCGCTTCAACCGCGTATGCAAGGTGGAAGAGGGACGGTTTTGATATATCCCAATTGAATTGAGTGTTTTTGATTATCAGGTGATGTCACGTGCATGGTGACCGTGCTGGACTGCACCTGCCAAGTCCCACCGCTGCCTCATCAACACTGCTGCATCTACAAACAAATGTCGATACCTTGATTGCTACAATACTGCTGTCTACCGTGGCAGAAACCCGCTGCGTCGTGTCATGAGCAGATAGCACCAGCCTGGGCAACACTTTTTCGCCATCATGTCGCGTCCGACCGCGGCGCGCAAAGCGCCCAAGGGCGAGTACATCGAGACGGTGAGTACTTGTGCCACGCGAGGCATCCCTCGCGAGCCTTTACAGCATTTCACCTGCCGCTTTTGGTTCATTCTCCTCTGTCGCCTGTCTCTGCGAGTCCGTTCTGTTTCCTTTCCTCTCGCTCTTCTCTTTTTCTCTCCGCCGCTCTCGCAAACGCGTCACGCGCCGCTGCCGCTTCAACACCACAACATCTCTCCCCCCCCCCTTCCACCGCAATCCCGCCACCGCCTCTCAAACGACCTTTCCTCCATCTTCATCATCCCGGCCTCTCTATACCCCCACCACACAACTAACCCCTCCCCAGGACTCCGGCAACAAAGTCTCCCGCCGCGCCCACATCTCCGGCACCGCCAACATCACCCTCGGCGGCAAGACCGTCATAATGGCCGACGTGCACCTGCGCGGCGACCTGCACCGGCTCAAAGTAGCCTCGGAGCCAGGCAGCAACCCGCCGGCGTCGTCGGCGTCGGCCAACGCCATCTCGATCGGCCGCTGCACCGTCATCGGCGCGGGCTGCGTCATCAAACCGCCCTCGCGCATCAGCCGCGGCACGCTGTCGTACTACCCCATGAAGATCGGTGACAACGTCTTCATCGGCGCCGGCTCGCACGTCTCGGCCGCGAGCGTGAGCAGCCACGTCTACGTCGGCGAGGGCTGCGTTCTCGAGCCCTTCTGCATCGTGCGCGACAACGTCAAGGTGCTGCCGCACAGCGTCGTCCCCGCGAATATGGTCATCCCGAGCAATTCGGTCGTTGGCGGCAGGCCGGCGAGAGTCATCGGCGAGCTGGGCGAGGGGTGGGGCGTTGCGGCTGGAGGGGGCGCGACGGCGGCGACGGGGGGAGGGGGCGCGGGCGGTGGGGGCGGGGCGGCCGGCATGGGGGTGGGGTTGCCGTTGGGGTTGGGGGAGGTGTGGGTTGAGGGGGGCGATTTGAGGGAGCTGGTCAGGAGTATTAAGTAATTGGGTGGTGGTGGGTGGTTCTGATCACGGACGGCGTGCAGATTCTGTCTGCTTGCAGCCCAAAAGGAGCATATACAACAAAATTATATCCCTCTCGGTTTCATGCAGGCAGACCCAAGTCAGGAATGGTCAAGCAATTGGCACAATACATATCTTACGTCATCTGTACCTGGATTGTCCCATGGACTGGTTTACTGGAAAGATATCGCTACGACAAGGCAAGAGCTAGGACTCTACGCAGTTTGTAGGAGGTCGACACATTCATCCGGACTCGTAAGCCGGTAGACCGCCAACATACACTTTTCTTATTTCACCCATGTTCTTCCGGCTCCATCCTCTCCATCTTCTTCGCCCAATGAAACTAGACCTGTCAAAGCTCGCGGAAACTCGCTCGACCAGGTTGCGCTACAGAGTACGCGTGCAGTTACAATGTATGCGCAAAGGTAAAGGTGACTGTGTTAGTCCCCCACTACTTTTTTCTATATATCCCCAAGTACTTGTAGAAGTATGGTGTATATCTGGCGCCAGTCTAATGTGGTTTGTAGAGGAAGCAGACCTAGAATGCCAGGTCATTGGCAGCGGGAATTCCAATCCCCCGCTCACCTTCCTACCTTGAACGACAACACCTATGAAAATCGTTAGTGTGACAGATTCCTTCGTTCTGTGTCATCGCAACTTACGTCATTCTTCCCAACAGCTACCGGGTCATCTTCCGCCACCTTGATGCCTCCCGTAGTTTCCGCATACGCTAGAGGCGCATCACCCATGACCTTGCGGTACACGTCGCCAACCGTAGAGCCCCTGGAACGATGTCAGCCATCGGTAAAAGAGCACTCCTCTTAATGGAATTATGGAGCGGCCCGTACTTCTTGACCAGAACGCAATCTCTAAAGGCAGCCTTGTTGTCAGACGAACCCGACGAAAAAGTGTGAATGTTCCGGACGGGGAAGACAGGAACCAGGCCAAGCAGCTCCGCGGCACGGGTCAAGACTTGGACGACGCCCGTGCTGCCGAAGCGGTAGAGCACCATATCCTTGAGGTTTTCAATGCGTTGCTTCAACTTCTCGTCCATCTCTTTTAGGCCTCCTCCGTCGGGATCGCCCTCCTCAATGAGGTCTTCTCTTGTGTCGACGAATTCGCTGCCTTCGGTGTACCTGATATAGCCCTGCTTAGCGAGGCGGCGGAGAAAGACTTCGCTGATGGCGGAGGTAAGGACGAGTGTTTTCGGGTCTTGTTGTTTTGCTATTTTGGCGATGTTCTTTGAAAAATGTCAGCGCCAGGTCTCTACCAGCCGATTGTTCAAATCCTGTGATCATCTACCTAACCGTCCAGCTTACCTTATCTGCGTCGGGGTGGTCGATCTTGTTTAAGGCTATCACGGTGGGGAACTTCTCGTCGGTAAAGGCATGGACGACCCTCTCTATCGTCTCGTTCGACCAATCCTGCAGAGGCTCCTTGATCTGTAGCTTGTCCAAACACCGCTGAACTACAACGGCGGTACTACCGTAACCGGAGAACTGGTTCTGCAAAGTCTCGACCGGCGTCGCCTCTGTGCTGAAGTGTCAGACATCCTAATCCCATTTGTCCACGAGGGTCTGGTCAGCTGAAACTCACTTACGGCGACGTGCCGCCGTTTTATCGAGCCCCTACAGCCCTTCATCAGCTACCGCCCAGCAAGTATTCCAAGAGCTTCTGCGTATACCACTTCTCCATGAGGTTACCCTGAATCCATCTCACAATCTCGAGCCGCAACCAGGCAATGTCCTGAAACGGGTCGTACCCTCTCGTCGCCTTGCCTGCAAAACGCATCAGCACTCGCCCTTCCCTCCTCCCCATCCAACTCGAGTATAGAAACACTCACCCTCCGCATCCGTCGTCCCGCTCACATCCACAACGTGCACCAGCGCGTCCGCGTGCCTCAGGTCGTCCAAGAACCGGTTGCCCAGCCCCTTACCCATGTGCGCGCCGGGCACCAGCCCGGCCACGTCCAGCAGCTCGATCGGCACGCTGCGACGGCCGTCAACGCAGCCGCCGTAGTTGGGCTTGCACCTGTCCGACACGCCCAGGCGCGCGCACGCGCACTCGATCTGCAGGTATCCGATTGCGCGCTGCGGGTCGATGGTCGTGAAGCTGTCGGGCGCAATCGTCGTGGTCAGGGAAGTGTTGCTCTCCGGGGGTTTGGTCGCGCTGCGAGGGAGGTGTGTGCGCTCGCGTTGGCGCAGCGGAGGTGGGGTGACTTACGGGAAATTTCCTGGGAGGGCCCGTTAGCAGGGCGGGAGAGGCGCTGGGGGGACTGCTGTGAGTAGGAGAGGTACTGACCGACTTTGGAAGTGGCGTCCGTCAAGCTGCGGCGTGCTGCTTTAGCAGCTGTCTCCTGTAGCGGGGGTTTTGGGGCGTGAGAGCGGGGCGCACCTGTTCAGCGTCGTCGATTTGCCCGACGACGGCTTGCCGACGAGGCCGATGAGCGGGTCGCGAGGCATAGCTGCTCAATTGCGCGGGCGGCTGGAGGAGAGATAGGAAGAAGCTGTACAGGACTGCGCGTTTGGAGCCGTGGATGGGTGCAGCGCGGTGATGCCGTCACCCGCCGCACCGCTGGAAAGATTCGTTGTTTATCGATAAGTAGAGACCGATTGGCACGCCTGAGGCACCGTAGCCCCAGTCACGGGGCGGTGTCTGTAATTGGCTGGGCCGCCGTTTCAACCGCCCAAGCCCCCTGATGACGATCGTCGCTGCTTGCTCCAAGCCGCCAGCCTGACAAGCACCGGCCCCCAAACCCCTCGGCGCTTGGAACCACGCATAATCCATCGTCACCTCTAAACGTCAGAGCGCGCCGAGTCAAAACATCATCACGACCGCCAAAGTGCACACAGAGTTGGACATGATATTGTATTCGTGAAAAGTATCTGTATCCCTGATGCTTTTACCTCTTCTACTTTTCCCAAGAGGCGCACGCAGAGAGCGCAGCAAAAAATCGAAGACACCGGACCTCTAACCAGAACCACCGTCGGTGGCAAAAGAAGACATTAATTCCCCTAGCCCATAGCAAACCTATGCCGAGTTGGAAGAAGAAAACAGAACCCGCTGCATGCCCGAACTATTTATAAAGGCACTATTTTGAAAAGGGCATAACTGAAACTGACACAAAGCCCGTTTACAGAAGCGCAGCACCGAAGAAAGTCGAGGCAATGACGGCGAGGCCGGCAACGAGCGGGGCGGTCTCGAAGGTAGGGACCTTGAGGCCAGAAGCCGCACCAGCAGAGCCGCTAGAGCCAGAGCCGGAAGCGGAGGCAGTCTCGGTGACGGTGCCAGAGCCAGCAGTAGCGGTGCCAGACGAAGCAGTGCCGGCGTTCTGAGAACCGGGGCCGCTGAGACCCTTGGCCTCGCCAGCGCCGCTCTTCATGTACTTCTTAGCGGGCTCGGGGATGGCGGGGAGAGAATCGCTGTCGATGTCCCAAGTGTCGGACTTGCTGGGGCAGGAAGAGGCCTTGCCATCAGACTTGTAGCCACCGTCGCCAGTGGGAGCGGGGGTCTTGTTCAGAGCGGACTTGAGCGCGGTGTAATCGCTCTTCTCGGTGATGTCGTTGCCAGAGATCTTGACGAGGCCGTAGTTAGAGCCCTCCTCGGAGTACTCGTAGACGAGACCACCAGAGTAGACGCCAGTCATCTTGTCGGAGTAGAGCGACGCAATCTCCTCGAACTCACGCTCGTTGGTGTTGCAGCCGAACTCGGAAAGGAAGAGGGGAATGCTGTAGTCGCCGTACTGCTTGACCTTCTGGTCCCAACCGGACTTGGTGAAGGAAGAGGGGTCGCACCACGAGTAGTCGTTGAAGGCGAAGAAGTCGGAGCGCTCGTCGTCAGTACCGCAGTTCATGTAGCTGGCCATCTCGAAACGGTTGGAGTCGACATCAGCAGCGGAGTAACCGACGGGGATGCTGCGGTAGCCACGGCTGCCAATGTACTGCCTCATGTCACGGGTGACGGCCTTGACGTAAGGAGCGGCACCAGTGGTCTTTTCGTCGTTGATAACCTCGTTACCCGAGAAGAAAAGAAGGGTGTTGTCGTAGTTGGCGAAGGCATCAATGGTCGCGAAGATGTTCTGGAGGTAGACATCGTTGTATGACGACTTGGGCTCGTTGCGGTTGAGCGAGTACTTGGGCGTGTTGACGTCGAGGGCAAGGTAGATGCCAGCGTCGGCAAGCAGGCTCATGCACTCGTCGTGGTCAGCCGAGTTGTCGACAGTGTAGACACGGACGGTGTTGATGCCGAGGTCCTTGAACTTCTCGATGTCGCGCTTGCACTTCTCGGGCTCGGCGATGGGGTCCTCAACCTCAGAGGAACCGCCGGGCTGGTAGTCGACACCACGGACGTAGAAGCGCTCGCTGCCGGCCCAGAAGGCGTTGCCCTTGACGGTGACCTGGGGGGTCTTGCCAGAGCTGGTGCTGGAAGCTCTGGCCTCGAGCTTCGCCGGCGAAGCCAGGGCGGGTGTCGCGATGGCGACGGCGATGAGTGCGGCGGTGCCCTTCATTGTGACTGAGATGTGTGGATGGGAGAATTGGTTTGTTGAGGAGAGGTGAGGTCGAAGTGTGGAGTTGTTGTGTCGAGCGAGTGGACGGTCAACAAGTTGTTGTTAAAGCGGAATGTGGAAGCCCGAAAGAGTGAGAGCGTTCCAGAAGAAAGGCGCAATTAGTAGTTACGGAAGCGGCCTGGGTGGTGGGAAAGAGGAAAAAAGGTGGATGGAGTCAGAAGAGCGAATGGCGGGTGGAGGCTGCGGATTTTGTAAAGGGCGGCTGCACGAAAAGGAGATGCGAAAACAGGGATGGGCGGCGGCAGGCATGTGGGAAGGCGCTGCGGTGGCCGGCCAGGCATGCACCAGTGTGGTGTTTTCGAGCAGCCGATCGCAGCACCCCGGACCCCCAAGGCCCGCCTCCAGCGCCGCCCACGGCAAAGAGGCGCACCGCCATGGCCAGGATCTTCTCCAAGCGCGGCCGATCCCCGTCTCCTTATTCCTGTCGCGCCAGCACTGAAACAGGGCTGCTCCAATTTTCACGCGAATCATGATCTCGCCCAGCCAATCGCCCGCCAAAGCGTGCAACCAACGATGTCATTGCAAGCACACAATTCAATCTGCAACGCCCACGGTCGTGCCCACCACAGCGCGCCCGCCACCGCACCAGGTGCTCGCTCTGCAACGGCGCCGCCGCGAGCCTATGACGGCGCGCCCCCGCCGTCGCGCCTGCCCGCCGCCTCCCTGCCCAGCTGCCCTCGCCCTGCGCCGGATTGGCCATCGACCCGCCAGCACACCGCGAGACCCCCAGGAGGCTGTGCTGGGAGGAGGCGCCTCCGCCGGCAGCACACAATAATACGAACATGGGGACTACCTGCCAGCCTGGGTGCCTGACGAGCACATTGTCGGTCAGCCGCGGCCCTGCGCGTGTTACGGAGTGATGGCTGCATCCCGCTCCCGCCCTCCCATCCAAATCTCCTCCGTTATAACAGGAGGTTCCGCCCGCCTCAATGCTGCAGCACTGGGTCTTCTGCGCCTCTCCCACGGCGGGCGGGGCGTCTGGACGGCGGCTTCTCCCAAGTGGTGTGCGCGCCTGAATGGCGAGCAAGCCACCGTCCCCACTTCGTTCCCCGTTGCGGCAGGAGTGCTATTTTTGCCCGGCTCGCCACGCCTTCCCGTTCCTTGATTTGTCCCATGCATCTCATGATTTCGCCCGCCGCCTAAGAGACGTGATTCTTAGCATATTCAGGAGGCACAAAGACGCTCCAGTCCCGCGCGGCTGCCGCTCTTCGTTGGGGTTTCGGCCTCCCGCGTTCCCACGGCGCGCAGTCCAGCCCTGCCGGGCGCGGGTCCGCCGGATCCCACCAGCTTCTGGCAGTCCGGTGGAGAAACCGTTCCCGCTGCACCGGAGATCCACCAGGTCTCAGCCGGTCTCTAATCTCGGTCCGCTGGCCAGTCGGACGATTGGCCATTTCAATCCGGCTTAGGGTTCTTTGTCAAGGTTCTTCCGCTGCCCACTCATTTTTGGCTTCCTTCCCTGCCACCAAACCACCACGTGCACAACTCAATTCGAAGCAGACTCTGTGAGTTTGTTCTCCCAGCCATGAGATTATAAGCCGTCAGATCTCAATGGAACCGAGCCCTCCGACACGCGTTCCTCTCGCCGGACTCCATGCGGGGATGGAAGCCATCTCACCTCATCTGCAGACATCAGTCCATCTCGACCAATGCGAACCGGAACGTGCAATTACTAACCGCCACACATCTCCTTTCCTCGCCTCCTTCTTGCCGATTGTCCACGAATCGTATACTTTCCCATCTCACTCATCACTCGTCGAAAGTTGCCTTTTATCTCAATCTTCTCGTGAAAACGTCTTTCCAACGAACCCGCCGAATCTTGACTCCCAGACAGGCATGCTTCTCGAACAAAGCGACTTGGAGTCCGGACCCTTTGCAGCGCTGTCATCATCGCGGATCACCATCTCTTGCGCTTGGTCCCCTTGGCGGCGGGAGCTAAGCTGACTCAAGAACGCCCAGCGCAAACAAGCTAGCTGCGCTCTGGGCCGCGCCCAGCACCGTTCCGAACATGACCGGTCGGGTCCAAAACCAGGCTTGTCAAAATCATGACGTCTCTGGGCTGTGCAAGTACGGAGGTGGAGATCACATGGGAGCGAAAGATAGTGGGATTGCAACAAACTCTAATGCCCCTCTGTTCGTGTACCAAGGCTGTACACGAAGATCTCGTGTCTCGGTGTCCCGAGAAGGAAAATGTCGCGCGAGTTGTGGCGAAACGCAATCCGGATGCTCCAGCAACATCCACTGGACACGCAGAAAAGTCATACTTACGAGCGGAAAGCATTGGTAAACGAAGGTTCAGAATTCGAGCCGTAAGCCCCTTCGAATGTTCGTGTTCCGCCATGCGTATTTCACTCCTACCTCGCACAGGTGAACAGACTCCCAGAGGGTGCTGCAAACGATCGCTAGCGTGAACTGCTTTCGACAAGCAACCATCCGTTGGCACCCATTCTAAGGTCTCATCCGGACGAATGCTCCAACTCTCCACCGCCAAGCGTGGTTATAGGTTGAACTCAGTACTCCTAACTGTACCACATCCATTCCATTTCTCCTGGCGACCGCATCACTACAGTACGAGATAGACAGTAAGCCAGCTATAGTAACAACAGCCAGACCGAGGGGAAACGGTAAAGAAACTGAAAATCCCAGCACTTACAGATTCTCTCAGTCTACTTTCCCAGTTCTTCTCCGCACATTGACATTCTGCAGCAGATTCGAGACGAAGTTCACCGGAACGCATTTATCCCGAGTGCGAAGCCTTTCCTGATCGCCTTATCTCTCGAGGCAGAAGCTGCAACAAGCCCTTTCCACCTTCTCCGCCCGACCCAGACGGTGTATGTTTCATCGCCGCACTGCACTGCCACCACCTGCTACTACTGCACGGTCATGTATCACGCTGGCAAACCGTCTGATATTAAGGGAAGCGAGGTGGCCATCTAGTGATTTCGCCTCGGCGATTGAGGTCGGTCGGTTTTCTGATTCGGCTGGTCTGGCACATAGGAGGGTTTGCGGGATGATGGCTCAAGGCAGATTTCAAGAAGCGGACGTGCACATTTCTTCAGTGGTGGAGCCATTCGTCCGGACATGAATGCAGAAGCTCCGCTTACCAAGGTCATCTAGATTTATACTCTCTTCCCATGCCTCGGGTGGTCGGTTTAGAAATCAGGACAGGAAACCGAGTGGCTCCACACGTTGGTGGGAGTAAAAGCATCCGAATGCGGAAAAAGCTTTAGGGAAAACGCCAACCATATCCGGATGGGTCCTTCAACCCTCTTTATTAGGCGCATCCATGCTGCGATACCGGCCGGGCTTGTCGAGTGTGGTGTTCTGCAATGGTGCCTCAGGTTGCCACCCCGCACGTGACTGGTTGCCCTGACTACAACTCAGATGAGGGGTCGCGCAGGGCCAACAACAGACCCGCAGAAATTCCTCTCGGGCAGTTTAACTGGTCACCGATACATAGCGCGTGGTTATTTCATGCAAGTCAACTTAGTGAGAAACAGCAGAGTTCGAAGTGCGTGACGAAAGATGGATCCGAACAGCATTGAGTGCAATACCCTGAAGTCTGCCTCAATCGGATGAACCTCCGAATGCAGACACCGGACAGGACCCTCTATTCAGGCGTCCAGACCCCGAATCCTTCGCGCCAGCCGCTGCCCGCTGCACCCACCCAGGTACCTGCAGATACGCGGACGAGCAATGTACAGCCCCACGATGATCACAATCACGATCGCACATCCTGCACACCGACAGATGGCGTTCGCGCATGTCCCTGCCTGCCAGAGTAAAGTGAAGATGACCAGTTCAAATCTGCTGCGCTTGTGACGATGGAAGATAGGTATAGTTCTAATGAGACGAACATCTCGCCGTCCCCCTTGCTACTCCCTGCTCAAATACACGTCCTCCGGCGACGGCAGCGGCCTCCTCTCCACGAGCCTGACCCAGCGCCTCCGCCGCCACTGGCCCTTCTTGCGCGAGCCGTCGCCCTCCTCCCAGCTCTTGGGGACGGGCTTCCTCGGGATCTTCAGCTTCGAGTCGACCGACGTGGTGGAGGGCGAGCTCAGCCCGCCGCTGCTGCCCCCGCCGCCCACGAGCGCGAAGCCAGCAGCCGCGACGGCCGTCTTAGTGATGTCCTCGTTGGATGCGAGCGCCAGCGACGCGAAGTCGGCCTCGTCGTACTGGATGTCGCTGACCCAGCGCTCGCCCTCGATCTCGACCTCGACCCCCGTGATGCACCGGTCCTCGATCCACTCTCGCGATAACAGGTCCAGCGTCCACTTCTTGTCCGCCCACCGCCACCCCTTGGGCGGCTCGACGTCTTCGAAGAAGCGCGACCCGCGCGGCCGGTCGCCCGCGATGCGTGCGGGCGAGAGCGGCGTGTAGGGCTGCGTCGTGAAGAGGAAGGGCTCGTACTCGGCGTCTGCGGCTTCGGATGCGCGCCGTTGGAGCTCGTAGATCTCGACTTCGCGCCGCTCCGGCGCGTGCGTGAGGTCGATGTCGCCATCGGCGAAGGCGTGAAGCCAGCTGCTGGCGTGCTCGCCTTGCTCTTCTAGGAACTCGTCTGCGTGCGTGTCTTCGAGGAAGGACTGCGCTTTGGGGTGGCAGGCGCCAACGAGGACCCAGCCGGTGACGAGGAAGACGGCCCGCCAGGGGAGAATTTGCGCCGCGATGAAGAGAACGATGGAGGCAAGGAAGAGGATGAGGTAGAGCGCAGAGGAGAGGGCCTCGTTTGAGAAGTTGGTAGGTGGGGTGATGACGGATATGGCGGCGTCGTGTATGCGGCTGAAGTCTTCCATGCTGTTTTGCAGGTCTCGCATGTTACGCCAGAAGTCTTTGCTCAGCTCTGGAGCGGGCTTGATGTTTTGTGGTGGTGCCACCGGCGGCCCATCAAGTGGGTGGACGTCCGTTGACAGGTGGGTTGGCGGGGGTGGATGTCGAGCAAGGAATGCCGGAACCATGACGAAGAAGAGACATGCCGCCAAAGGGAGCACCGCAATCAGGTTTGGATCGAGGCATAAGAAAGAGTAGATGGCCAAAAACGAGAGAGTATGAGTCGGGTCTTTCCATGAAAATAGGCGGATGAGACGATTCTCGAAGACAAAGACGACGCCAATTCTAGAACAAATCTTAGACGATTGCACACGAGCAATGAAGCAATCTTAGGACGCACCTCGAGTTAAAGCGGCGGAAGTTGTACGACATGGTTGGTATACTGAAGCTTGGGCGCTCAACGTATTTCCGTGACCGCCGGTCCTTGGGGCGACTGCCATCGTCGGGATCTCCAACAGGAATCATCTGTTGTAGCAGCCTGCAGCGGGTTAGAACAACTGCCGAATTGGGAAACACTCGCTTCTCTCATGGACAGGACGGGCATGGTGTTCTCGAACGCCGTGGCGGCCGGGGTGGAGGTGGATCCTTGCGCGCATCTTTGCAGGAACGGAAATGGTAATTTTGGAAGTACGGCGGCCGCCTGACATGAAAGGAGAAAGTCCAAGCTCCTTTATTGAAGGCATAAAAACCCATCTTATATCGCGCGGTAACTGCCTTTGTCCAGGCATGAGGAGCGAGATAGCTGGCCATGCGCACTTACATGTTCATCAAACGGTCCTGGATCTTGGTGGGCGACTCGGCCGTTGCGCTTGTGCTTGCGCTGCGCTGGTGACGGGGGCCGTGGCCTGTGAAGCCGTCAAGCTTCTCCTTCAGCTTCTCAGTCGACAGCGACTGTCTGATAGAGGCGCGCTTGCCTTTGCGGCGCTCGCTGCCCGGAGGCGAGGGATCATCGCGCGGCGCAGAGATGGCGACGACGGGGATGGGGTCGTCGCGGTTCACCAGCGGGTCGGCGTGCAGGTCCATGGCTTGGGGAGGGGCCGCGGGGACGCGTGCGGTGCGGTGCGGTGCAGCTAGGCGTCACGAAGCGCCGGGCGGCGTGCGGGCAGCTGGATCTGGGGGCGGCGCGGATGAAGTACGACGTGACGAGCTGCCCTGCTAGTCGCATGTGACGACAGAGGGTGAGGAGTGCCTGGCCGGAGCGCGGTCGCTCGCGCAACACAGGCGGCTCTGCGCAGCTTGCTTCGCCCGCGCAGGCGGACGTACGGCTGTCAGCCCGCGGGCGCGGTGTCACGTTGCCAGGCGGCGCGCTGGACGAGCAGGGCCAGGCACATAGACACGCCCGGACCAGGACAGGCGTTGCGGTGTCTCGCGGCCGCGGGGAATCGACTGCTGTTCTGCTGCTGGAGCCCGGGGCCCTGTCGCCGCCCGCTGCCCTGCGAACGGCGTCGGCCAGGCTTGGCGGAGAGCAAGGGTGCGGGCGAGTGCAGCCCCAAACAGACCTGCTCTGCCCAAAGTCCAGCCCAGAGTTACCCACCACCAACTCGGGCAGACAGCGCCAGAAGTCCAAAGACCCCACCGCTCTGCGAGGCCCGTCGCACCGCACGCCTGCGCTCTTGGCCAGCCCTACGCCCGCGCTCTCCTCGCCCCTTAGCACTCCGCGCTGCCGCCGCGCCCGCACCGCCTCTCTGCGCTGCCCGCTCCGAGCATGGAAGAGCCGACGACGCGCCCATAGCGATCACTCCACGCCTCGGAGCTTGGAGAAGGCCCGGCCCACACATCTATACAACACACCAACGCGGATCCACGGCGGCGTGCTGGCATTGGGTCCGCACACCGTCTGACGAGCCGCCCCAGACCGTCCGCCGGCCTGCTGCCCCTTTACCATGGCAACGCGCAGCTCGCAGGCCGAAATCTCGAGGGACGACTCGCTGCCCGCCGCGCCCAGCCACGCAGCCAACGACTCGCACAGCGCTGGAGGTAAGGCAGCACCGGTGTCCGGGTACCTGCAGGGCGCCCGCTCGGCTTCGGCAGACGCTGACACAACAAACGCGGCAGCGGACCAGGACGTCTCCAGGAAATTCCAGCGGGCGCCCAGTGAGAACGACAACCCGCTGCAAAACATGTCGACGGCAAAGGCGAGCGCGGACCCCAAACCGAGCTTTGCAGGCCGCCGCCGCTCGACGGTGAGAGAACATAAAGCGCCTCTGGGGCCTCGCGCTATGGATACGGGGAGGAGGCACGTATCATGAATTACCCGGAATGCGCGCCCGTGGGCTCGAGCTTACAATTCAGCAGGATCGTCAGCGGTTCCACTTCAACGAACAATGCCTCCCGACTGCCGACATCCACGAGCGAACCCTTTATCGCTCCTGCCACCGGGTCCAACCCGCGCTTCAGCTTCGGGAAGCTGCCAAGCCGGGCCACCGACACCACATCCTCCTACGACTTCCTGCCCAGCGTCAATTTCGACGACTTCCACGAGAGCCTGTCCGGCCCCGAGCTGAGCGACTTCCCCGTCCCTGGAGGCGGCCGCGGCATGTTCACGCACGACGAGAGCGACAACGACACCATGAACAGCGTGGCGACCGCCCCGCCGGAGCGGAAGCCCGCCAGCAGGGCTCCCAGCACCTCGTCCTTCTCCCGCCGCCCGAGCCTGTCCCAGCGCCGCCAGCCCAGCCGTAGTGACCTCGGCGACGCGGGTGCAGCCCAGTCTGGCGCCCCGCTGTCTGTCCGCACGCGCCGGCAGAGTCAGTTTTCGGGCCCCGCTCCAGTCCCTGACGCTTCGTCTTTCTCATCCGGCAATACTGCAGTGCGCGGCCCCCGCAAGTCAATCGGCCCTGGTCTCCTTTCTAGTGGTATGGACAATCAGCACCAGTTCCCCCAGCGTAGGGGGGTGTCGCATGGAAATTTGGGCCACAGTCGGTCGATAAGCAAGAATAACCGAAGCGCCAATCTGGTTCCGAGCTACAATTCTGACGTACCACGGCTCTCCACAGCAACGCGAAGCAGCAAAACGAAGTCTCTCCTGCAGCCGTCGAGCCAGAGCTACGCGTCACTCTCACCGGATCTAGGTCGTGCCGCCGGCAATGGACGCTCACCGACGAAAGGCCTTGGCCCTGCCCCTGCCCAAAAGACAGGCACCCCCTCCGCCGCGAACAAGAGGCAATCCTTGCACCACGCCGGTGGCCTGGGTGCCCGCACAATCAGCCCGACTGATGCGAGGAGGCTGAAGCGCCTGTCAATGGGACCAAATGCCCCCGCCGCCGCCTCGCCGCGCAACCCCCCGACGCCCCAACCGGACACGCAGCAAGAACCTCTTCCCACATCGTACAGTCCTGCGCTCGCTTTCAGAAAGAGCATCACTCCATCCTCCGCTCGTGCCACTCCTGACAACAACAGCGGCAAGTCAATTCCCGCACCCGCGCTGTCCAACAGCTCGAGCTTCAGCTCCCTCCGTGGTTCTAGCCAAATTCCTACTCGATCAAGCCAGATCTTCTCCTCGTCACGTCTACCCACACCCAAGCCAAGAAACGTGCACAGCTCAGCGGGACCTGAGAATCCAGAGGAAGTGCCTCCGGTGCCGGCCATACCAAAAGCGTTCGAATCTCCCCGGACGGAGATCGATCAGCCCCTGTATCCCTCCCGACAGACTCCCACGACACCAGCGACACCCGCCACAGAGGAGCCCAACTGGACTACCTCCGTAGTCGAGAGCACCGACAGCGACAATAACAAAAAGGCGGCGGCGGTGGAGAGCAAGACAATTGAGGCGGGCACCAACGAGACCAAGAAGGCTAAGACCACTGGCAGACACAGGAGAGGACTCACTGTTGGCGCGGATTCCGACGCTGATAAGAAGAGCCACCAAGCCGCCAGCAACCGTGGAAACAAGGGCCTGGCACCGCTCAGGCTCCCGCCTCTAAACCTGTTACCTCTCAGCACCCCTACCGCAGCGAAGATTGCATCGTACCCTCACCCATCGGGCGAACTTGATGGGCGCGGGCCCACGACGCCCCCTCCGAAGAGGAACTACACGAAGACGCCGAGCACGCCTCTGACTGCGTCGAAGGCCACTTTCGGCTTCCACGATGAAGACATGCCCACCGAGATGCGCAGCAATACCTCACACTACCACCTCAGATCCACCCTCGAGACCCCTTCCTTCCCTCCACCTCCGGCTGAACCTATGCCAATTCCGGCACCTAGCGGTGGCGAGCGGAACAGCAACACCACTCCCTTCTCTTCCAACTCGCTGCCCAAGAACGACGGCGAGTTTGGTCATTTGAGTTCCAAAGTCAAGGACGAGTATGAATTTGGTAGCATTGAGACAGAGCCGCAGAGTTCCAGGTTGAACGGTCCGAGAGCCCAGACGACGCAAAATGCTCAGAAGAATGACGCATCCTCGGTTACCTCGACGGAGCCTGAGACTCCTTCCTCGGGCTCGTCTATCCGGCGAAAGCTGAGCTTAAGCTGGAAGAGAAGCTCGTCCAAGGGTCAACATAGGTCTCAGGCTTCGCAAGGTAACATTTCTCACCCGACGAACAACGAACAGCCCCCTCAACCGCCGAAGCATAACGACATGCCGCCCCCGAGACTCCCAGCTTCTGCCACGTGGAACGGCCCTACCAACACGGCTACTCCAAGCCCTTCTACCAACAAAACGCAGCCAACGCCACGCACTGCGCGGAGAAAACCTTCTGGCACACTGTTTGCTAGTGATTCGGAGACGCAACACTCGTCGAATGGTGATCGCAAGGCACCGGTTCCCAACAAAGCCGGTGGTCAACCACCGCCTTACACAGGGCCCACTACCAGATCAGCCTCTAGCTCTATGATGCACAAAATGCTTGGAACTAAGAGCTCGATCAATGCTCTCAAAGCTCGTGCGCTGGACACCAACCTGGACAAGGATGATCTTGCTGCAGACGAGGAGATGCGGAGACTCAATGCAAGACGGAAGGACTTCGATCAGGCGGCGAAGGATGTTGATGAGCTACGCAAGAGGGCGAAGCCGCAAGAGAGGGTAACACCAGCACATGCTCTTCAGATGGTTCCGTTGAACATCTTTGAGCGGGGTGAGATCATCGACTACAAGGATGTCTACTTCTGCGGCACCAAGAACGCGAAGAAGCGTGTGGGTGATTTGCATGCCTCAACAGCCAACTTTGGATATGACGATGATCGAGGAGACTACCAGATTGTCCTGGGCGACCACTTGGCATATCGGTATGAGGTTGTGGACGTTCTTGGGAAGGGCAGTTTCGGACAGGTTGTGCGCTGTGTCGACCACAAGAGTGGTAAGCTGGTGGCCATCAAGATCATCAGGAACAAGAAGAGGTTTCATCAGCAGGCTCTCGTGGAAGTCAACATTCTGCAGAAGTTGCGCGAATGGGTGAGTGTTATAATGGGTCCTCCATCTCTGACGCTGCTAACTTGGCCAGGACCCCGATAACAAACACAGCATGATCAACTTCACGCAACACTTTTACTTCCGCGGCCATCTGTGCATTTCTACCGAACTGCTTGGCATGAACCTTTACGAGTTCATCAAAGCACACGAGTTCAAGGGCTTTTCTCTCAGGTTGATCCGTCGTTTCGCCAGACAGATTCTGAGCTCGCTTGTTCTGCTCAAGAGCAAGCGTGTCATTCACTGCGATTTGAAGCCCGAGAACATCCTTCTTGCGCACCCTTTGCACTCTGAGATCAAGGTCATTGATTTTGGATCCAGCTGCTTCGAGCATGAGAAAGTCTACACATACATCCAGTCACGTTTCTACCGGTCGCCGGAAGTCATTCTCGGCATGAACTACGGCCTTCCTATCGACATGTGGAGTTTCGGCTGCATTCTGGCCGAGTTGCTTACTGGCTCTCCCATTTTCCCTGGTGAGAACGAGCAGGAACAGCTTGCTTGCATTATGGAAATCTTCGGTCCGCCGGAGAAGCACCTGATTGAGAAGAGCAGTCGCAAGAAGCTATTCTTCGACTCTCTCGGCAAGCCGCGTGTCACAGTCTCATCCAAGGGTCGCCGCCGCCGCCCGAGCTCCAAGACGCTCGAGCAGGCTCTCAAGTGCAACGACGACGCGTTCCTCGACTTCATCGCGCGCTGCCTCCGATGGGATCCCGAGCGTCGTCTCAAGCCAGAAGATGCCATGCAACACGAATTCATTACCGGCATGAAGCGGCCTCGCGGGGGACCTCGTCCTGCCAACGCCGCCGCCCAGGCTGCCGCCTCGCCGATCAAGCGTTACAACACTGTTGCGCATCAAACACCGCAGCGCACGAGGCCGTTGCCGGAGCCTCCAGCCACGAGTTTCAAGAACGGTACCGCCCAACCTTCAGGTGGCGGCCCCAGGGTTGCCGGCAACAATTCGCCTGCGAAGACGGGACCAGCTCGTCGACACTCGACCGTCTCTGGGATGGTGAATGGTATGAAGCGGGGGTCCAACGGACAGAACTCGACTGGAGCTGGCAATAACAACAGCAACACCTCCGCAACGTCTGGACAGAATAGCGGCTTACCGCGCGTAGCGCAAAGGAGCGTCAGCGGGAAGCCGGATCTGGCCTCAGCAGCGGCAGTGGCGAGCTTGGTAAGTTTCAACTAATGATTCAAACTCACTTGTAAAGGAAAGGCTAACCTTACCGAAGCGCTCGCGCTGATTGCAGTCCATGCCGGAGTTGACGGCCGTCATAGGTCGCGCGCATTTTCAGCAACGCTGTCGCACCCCTGCCCATATTCGATTTGCGAGGGGAGAGTTCCGATTTTTCGAGCCCAAGCGCAAGGGGCTGTATATGCGCTTGGATTAGGTCATGGACAGAGGAAAGTCTTGGGGAGTTGGCTCATTCGTAAGGGCGACTCCAGCGCGTGCACGACCACACTTTCCACGTATGGAGGAACGCCCCAGCCCCTAAGATTATGAGTGTGTTTAATGTTCGACTTTCTGTCGAGTACCCTTATGGCTTTTCACTCTCTTTTTCTCGTTAGGCATGGAAGGAACGGGTTGCGGGAAGCAAAAAAAAACAAGGAAAAAAGGAAAAAATGAGCGTCATTCACAATACCCTGACTGGCACTTCTTTATTCCTCTTTTTCTTCTTTTTACTCTGGGAAAGCGTTGTTGCAGCTTGCTTGCTACCAATGGTCGGTTAAGCGGGGGCCCTTTTTCAACTTTTGTCTCTTCGGTTTTCTCCTCTCGAGCAAGTTACCCCTTTTCCCACTAGGCGACTGTGAATGGTTTTTTCTCTTTTTGAACTTTCTTTTAATACCCGGAGTTCGTTCAACACTTCTTTCTCCACTTCCCTGTTAGGGGGAGGCTTGAGTTTTTCATCCCAAATGGGCGGCTTTTAGTATAAGACGAGGAACAAGTAAAGCTGTTCTTCAAGATTCCTTTTTTTCATGTACGTGGGAGGACACGAGAGAGATATGTTCCTTCCCACACACGCACACACTCACACAAACACCGCCATCGAATCATCATCCACGGATCGGAAAAAAATGAATCAAAAACTCCTTTTTGAGCTCTCCTGCACCTCTTCCTCCCCAAGCACCAGTGTTCACCCCTTCTTTTCTTACATGTGGTTTGGGTTTGGTTGTTGTTTAGCCCTTCGAAGAGGTGGTTGTGGTGGTGAACGGCTGTGTGTGATTGATGACGATGATGACCAAGAGAAGCGTTTTGTTGGTGGTTTTGTTGTTGTCGATGCGGTGGTGTATTGTGGATAGAGCAAGGGAATGGAGATCAAGGCGGCGAGGATGGGAGAGGGTGCTTCGGCGACGGGAAGCGGGGAAGATGGGTGGAAATGAAGGACGAAGAGATGCGATCTGTGTGTGTTGCTATTGGCCGAACAAGTTGCGTGTCTTGTCCCTTGTCGTTTTGTTGTTGACGGTTTTGGTGCGGTTGTGGTTGTGGGCTGTGCACAGCGGCGGAGAAGACGGAGAGAGATTATTATACCCTATGCATGCCAAATGATAAATAAAAGCTTCCCTTCGATCTCAGTAGGCTCTTCTGAGGGCGGAGAGTAAATGAGTGGATTTTAGGAGAATGCCGAGAGCGCCCGGCACAGGCCGCTACTGCCGAGTCACGTCAATGTGAGAAATAAGGTGTCGTGCATTTGGAAGTTTGAAGCAGTCTGCGAAACGTCCATTGATTTGTATGTACATATATCATCTTCCTTCAACGAACGTACATGATATTTGTGTAGGGCAGGCAAAATTGTAGAAGGTACGGAGTGGGAGACTGGTGGAGAACGTGGATCTGGAGTTCAGTCTCTCAGTCCATTCAAGAGATTACTGTGCTATTCAATGTCCTGCCTCCAGATGATCACCACGCTCATTGGATCCGAGGTCTCGTGTCATACTGGCAAGCTGGCTAGCAGTCTGCTGAACCCCGTGGACTACAGTGGTTCTGTTATGCTTATTCAGATAATCGTCCCAGTTGGTGTTGTCAGACACTTTCTGTCGTATTTCTGGTCACGTTGGTATCACATGTAATTAATTTTCCAAGAGAGGGGTAAGATTGATTGATTGATTGATTTATTCATTCTGCATGCAAGCCGTTGGCTTATGGCAGTGTACTAACTGGTGCCTGTAAGGGCTCTAGTGAGTGAAATGAAGCTGTTTATGTGGGTATGCGGTTCAGAGGGGTAAGAGGAGTGCCTCTCATACCTTCCTCTCTTCCTTACCAAGAATCCACTCATTCCTCCTGCAATGCCAAATATACGACACTTTCCTATGAAGTATGATGCACCTCCAAGATGACTAACTTGCATAGGTATAGAAAACAACTTGAACTACCAGGACGTTATAGACAGCCGAACGGAATGGATCCTACGAGAAACACTTCCGGTAAAGCGAAACAATGGTAATTTGAAAAGATCGGATGACGAAAGGAACCCCTTCTTTTTTGAATCTTGCGGTAGAGAATCTAACAATCCAGCATGACAACCTAAATCGGAAAAGATATCTGCGCACTTGGGTAGAAACCTGAGTCCTTTTGGAGAGATAAGGCCCCATTCCGAATGAGTAACTCCATATGATCTCCATGTTACGGCACAGCCTTCGCAGGGTTAGGAATAACAAGATAAGGGAACGAGTGGGGGGCACAGATGCGGTACAGGAAAAGACCCACAGGAAGTCACGAGGTCCACGTGACGCCAAGACATTGCTCTGCTCGGATAACATTACTCTGCTATGATCTGCCTCGGATAGCAGCAGAGCAATAGGGAGCAATAGGGAAGAATACAGGTCAACCATCAGATTGTTACAACTTCCCCTATGGTATATATAGCTTCACTCTCTAGCTAGTATTTGACCCTCCGTGGTCAACTTCAATAATCAATCTACACCATTGATTAGTAACACGGCCTTCGCACGCAGTGCTCAGTCACGTGTACTCGTCTATACTGTTCTCACCCCCTACCTTGTATCCACTCAAGGTAAACCCTACACGGCTTACCACCCTCTTTGGTGTTTGGATCCTTGGAGGCAGAGGCCCGCCGTTACACTCCAATTGTTTCGGGATCTTCTCCAACTCTGGCCACCGCCCAAGTCGCAAAGCCAAGTGGAGTCATGCCTGTACTACTTCTAGCATTGACGTCGGCCTTATGACGTAAAAGGAGCATGGTCATCTCGTTTGGCAACTCCGCAATGTGCAGAGCCTTGCAAGTTTTCTGTTCATTTCTGTGCCGACGCTCCCGCAAGCCGTTGGTTCTGGACCTGTTCTTAATGTTGGAATCGCAGGTGGGATCTTGTCCATGATCTATGAGAAGCTGAACAACTTCCAAAGCTAACTGAAGTTCAAAGCCGCTGCACCAACAAGATCTCTTCAAGAGATATTCAAAGGGCGTTTCCCCTTGGTACATTGCTTGTATATCAGCGCCGTGATCCAGCAGAAGCTTGCCCATGGACCGTAAGTCGACGTGCTGACGTCATGATTCGAAAATGGAAGCCCGGGATGTAGGAAGTGTCACCGCTTCACAAAGATAGAATAATAGTGGCACCTCCGGGTTGGAATTTACAGTCGAAGCATCCGAAGGAAATTCGAGTTTTCGTTTCATGTAGAGCAGAAAATTGGAAATTACAGCGAAGGACATTCCGGAATTAACGACCTGAGGCAATTGTGACATTTCATCTGGGACTCTCGGAGATCTAGACAGCCTGGCCGGTTTGAATTCTTCTATCACTTCATATTGGCAGGTTCCGGTCGATTTCTCAGCCATGTAACAGAATCGCATACCTTTCGAAGAGATTTTGTCGTACTTGTCTCCGAGGTCAAGATCTCTATCCTCCCGAGAGCCGTCGTCGTTTGTATCCTTGAGGTATTCGAGTTGAGTAAGGTAGAACTTGGCGAGCTCTGTGTATCCATTTTGCGGTCGAAAGATAGAATTCTGTCCGAACATCAACTGTTTGAAAGTTGGCTGGCTCAGGAACGTTCGCACCGTCTCGTGCATGAGTTGAATTCGCCCTCTCTTTTCGTCAATCTCGATCATTCCTCCGCAGTCATCTTTCAGCTTCCGTAAAAGATTTGAGAACCCCACTTTGTTAGCAAGACATTTTTTTCGAGCGTAGCATTCCTGGGTGGTTTTGCAGACAGAACACATTATGATGTGATAGATGTCCCCAAGGCCAATTTCCTCTTCATCTCGAAGAATCACTTCCAAAGTGAGATAGGCTTCCCACCTGAAGTCCTGGGGGATTCGCTCAATAATCAAATTGTAGAATTCGTCCAGTTCGGGAGGGAATTGCTGCAGTACTAGTTCGGAATCGTGGATGGAGGGGCCTTCTTGCTGGGAAAATACTTTCACCATGTCGTCTAGGGCGAGTCTGACCCAAAGGAACACACCTTCAGCTTTGTGAAGGATCTTATCGGAAAGGGTGGCGGCTTGTTCCTGGACTTTCCCAGAAGAAATCAGAACACTGATCAGATCCGGAGATTCTGTCAGTCTTCCCTCGGTGTACGCCCGGATATCTCTTTCGGTGTGTTCGTGGATCCTGAAGCTCGGACACTGCCCGAAAGTATTCTGAATAATTTGCCAGGGTCGGCTTGAAAAGCAGATTTTGCAGCGTACTGCTGACCCGCATTCTTTATTGATCAAGCTCTTCATGAACTCAGATATAAGCTCGAGGTGACCATCAAACTCATCCAAAGCATCGATGAATAAGCACAGATCCAGCTTCGTCTCCTGTTGTCTTTGTATCGAAAGGAACGCCTGTCGCAGACTAGATAGGCTCCAACCGATTTGGCGTTTGTCTTGAATACGTAGAAAAGACAATGGAATAGTTCGACAAAGGTCTGGTGCCTTTCGAAGGATCTGGTAGAGAATGCTCCGTAACAGCCCTTCAAAGGATTTTTGGGCCGTTGAACCTCGGTGGTGGAAGAAGAAGCCGGCTTGTACCAGTGTTCCCGATTGGCTCCAAAGTTCCAAGAATTCCTTTGTCCGCCGATCCACGAAGATGTATTTCATGAGAGTTGACTTTCCGGCGCCAGGCTTACCCTCGAACCAGTATGCTCCATTGCCTCTGTGAAGCCAGGGCACGAATTCGAGAGAGTCGTCACTGAACATCCATTCGAATGTGGAGTGATATTGAGCGGATATGTCCATCAAACGGCGATCAAACACGGCCAGGTAAAGCGATTTCAGGATTTCTGACCGGTTGCATCAGATTTTATGCAAAATCAAGAGGTTGATATTTACCTGTTGGAGAATATTGCTTGGTCAGTCCTGCGTGGACATCCTGTCTGTCTTGGGAAATGTCGATTCCGACATCGCGTCCCTCTGCTTCAGTAGCCCCATCCGAAATGGTTCCAATGGTCGACTTTCGAGTAAAGCTCCTTGGCACTTGTAGTTCTTGTTGACGCAGTATTCCGCGCAAGCAGTCCAAGACACAGGCATAGTTGACGTCGCCTAAAGCAAACTTCACCACTGCCGAATGGTCCTCGTCGATGGGATGCACTTCATGCGGATGATGGGAGCATTTTTGAATGGCGGATTCCTTCTCCACCATTATCACCTCTGGGCCATTTCGTCCCCATGAACCGTTCGTGGATTGCTGGCACCAGTATAAGCTCCCAACCAAACGAATCGAAGGGCAAGTGACATACAAGAACAGTTTTGGAGGTTTGGGTCTCATAAAACGAGATCACTGGAAACCGTCCGGTGTACTGAACCCCGCTGAACAAAGAGTCAACCTGAGAGAGATATTTTGATCTGGGAGAGAGGTCCTTGATCAATTCCTCTGTCGGGGTCCCCTTTGACCATCATCCTCAACTGTGTCGTCTCCATTCAAGCATTCGGAACGCCGAACAGGAAAGATGCCTTGATTTTCTCCAAGACTGAGGTCTCGTGGCCTGAACCTGGTGCCAGGATAACCAGTGCTTCTTTGAGGATGATTCCCCCCAGGCTATGGGCAAGAAAGACTACCGGCTTTGCCGAACCCCACCCAAATCCGACAGAGGTAAGACGGTTTACAAGGGTTATAGCAAGATCGTAGGTGGATTTGAAAGACTTGCTTTCGATCAACTGGGTGTCGTAGCCGTAGGTGATTGTGCGGACTCCTGGTAGATCCTTCGGCAGCCCATCTCCGAGCCACATAAAGCCGCCTTGATTGCCACGCTGCTGCCATGATCCGAACGGGTGGCTTGCAAGCCCGCTAATTGCCACACAGCTATTTCCACGTCAGGAGTGAAGGTTGTGATAAGCCGGATGTCAAAACTTACTCAAGCACATGATCGTCGTCCTTAACTTCGTTCAAAACCGTAAAATCCAAGAAGTGCAGGTCAAGAACGATGTGATATTCGCTGCCCTCATACGAGACTTGAAACGACCATTCGCGATGGCCTTGAAAGTCTGGAGGGACCCAGCTGATGGTGACAGTTGCGGTCTTTGATCGCAGCGTTTCCGGGTCGTCCAGGCTCCGAGCGAGCGAGAACTTGTGTAAACCAATTGCTGTCCTCATTGGCCAGAGGATTTAGAGACCGCACCTATGGCAAAGGCTACTGAGAACATGTTAATTGTGTTACCTCGCCTTCCCGGGCATCAAATATGACAGTTGCAAATAAGCTCCTCCATCCACAATCGCTTCTCTCAAATCATATATCTGCTTTCACGTTAGATACTGGTCATATGTGCATTCTATTCGGCCTATCTCTAGTTCTCACATCTTCAACTTCACCTCCGCCTGTCTTGTGAGCTTGCTACGGAACCGAGACCGGCCAAAATCAACATCAGCAAGATTTGTCAAATCAACAGCTTCTCATAAACACAGACAACGACATCAGGCAGCGCCTTAAAAAACTTCTTCATATCAATGAGTGAGCAGCGCAGCCCCTGGTATATCCATTCTCCCTCGTCTCAATCTCCACAGAACCCCCCGCTCTAGCAAATATCCCTTCTCCTACTTCAAAGAAAAGGTAGAGGGGAAAAAAAAAGGAAAAAAACGCCGCACAGATCTGCCTCCCATATATACTGGGGCAATCTCAGTCCGGCCCATCGCCGCCCAGCCGAAAGGAAACGACGAAAAACAAGTCATGACGCGGTATCCACCAGGTAAACAAAAGAACGCCGAAGACCGCACCCAGCCACCCCATCACCAGTGGCAGATCCCCCCCTCGCTGTCATCCACGCTCCACACGCCCGCCAGCCCCACAATCTCCATCTCCCCGCTCGCGTGCTCCCCCACCTTCGTCAGCCTCGCGCCGCCCCTGCCCCCCGCATCGGCCGGGCCGTTGTTGAGCAGCCTGCGCGCCCACGCGTCGATGGCCGGCTCGCCCGTCTCGTCGCGGGCCTGCTTGAGGAAGGGGATGAGGGCGGTGCCGCCGGTGCCGCGGAGGTCCTTCTTCTGGCCCGCACCCTCCATGCCCACGCTGCCGACCGTGGCCTGCTGGCGCCGGTTGGCCGACGCGAGGTTGACGCGCTGGCCGTTGCCGTGCGCGGGCGACAGGGACCGCGAGTGGCTGCGCGACTCGCGCGACTTGACGATGATGTAGCGCGACACCATCTGGATGTGCTTGTCGCGGAAGGCGCGCAGCATCGCCAGACAGGCGTCGAAGGCGGTGCAGAGCGCGCGGTCGCTGCGGCGCGCGACGACGTACTGCCGGATGTTGGCGACGCCGGTGACGGCTTCGAGGAAGCGCTTGTGCGGGCCGGGCATGTACGTTCGCATCTCCTGGATGAAGTTGTGCGATGGCGCCGGCGGTGCCGAGGGTTGGTCCTCGGTTGAGGATGAGGAAGGTTCTTGAGGCTTTGAGCCTGTGGGCCGGTGCTCAATGCCCAGCACGATGTCGAAGAACTGGATGATGGAGCTTTGCGCATTGCTGCCACCTGAGAACTGTACGTAGTGCTGCGGGCTTGGGGTGCCGTCGTCGAAGATGACGCCGTTGGGAAGGCCGGCATCGGCCATGTTCTTAGAGCCGGCCAGGTACGGCCTGATGCGGTGGTAGAACACGTGAGGGTCGCAGTTCTCATACATGCGCTGCAGCAGGGTTCCAAGCTCGTCAAGGCGCTCGGCGAAGGAGCGCAAGCACTCGGTCACCGTGTGGCTGTCACCATACCGTGCTGCCTCGATGGCCGTCAGCATCAGCGGGATGGTGGGCGCGGCACGCGCCTCAATGGCAACAGAGACAAGGTAGAACCATGATTCGTCGAGGGAGCCGGTGGCGGTATTGAGGGTGAAGATGTTCTCCAGGTTGTCGATGGGCTGCGAGGGATCCAATGGGCGCCAGTTCCACAGCACCAGTCCGGCATACGTTGCCACGGGCGGTAGCTCAAGGTGCTGACATGTTGAGAGGAAGGGAGCCGAGATGGACGGGGGTACTCTCTGTTGCAGCCATCAGCGACGCCAAGATCCTTCCCAACAAATCAACATCAACAAGAAACGCGGCGCTACTCACATCAACAGGCGCGTCGCCACCCCAGATGTAGGCGTGGGCAACAAAGGCCAAAATCGAGTAGGCGCGACGCCACTCAGGCTCGGAGCGCAGGTAGTCGGTCGAGAGGACGGGCAGCGAATCGACAACGCCGCGCAGGCGGCGGGTCAGGATCAGAGCCTGCAGGGCCTGGACGGTGGACTCCCAGGGCCGGTAGTACGGATCGTCCAGGAACTGCAGCGGCAGCTCGGCCGGAAGGAAGCCGTGCTCCGGCAACACGTCGAAGTCGGCGGGGCGGGGGATTTGCGGCAGCATCTTTCTGCAGCGTCGAGCGCGGGCAGACGGCAAGGCTGCGATTGGGGTAGCTGGGGCCGGTGGGCTGCGCTGCGGGGCACGAGCGGACGCGCGATGCAGGGCGCGAGCAAGTGGCCGACGCTGCGTTTTTCTTGCTCGCTGCTGCCGTGGAACGTGGGTGGATTGAATCAAGCAGGCTCCGCTCGAATTTTTGGGTCCTGGTCAGGCTTCTTGCTTCTTGCGGCTCTGCGCTAACCGGAGTATTACGGGCTTGGAAGAAGCCGAGTACCGTGGATGGGCTGATGCCGCGTGCGCTGATTAGGTGATCGCGGGGAAAAGGTGGCCGGAGGAGACAGGAGGCAGGCCGCGGAGATGGCGGGGTTGGCGGGCGGAATATGTACAGGCAAGGCTGAAGAAGGGAGCCGTTGGGCGCGTTCGAGGCGCGGACAGGCGGGAGGCTCTTTAATAGAAGGCGCGGTAGATGGAGTTAGGAATTAGCGGGACTGGTAAGGGTAGTGAAGCTGGTAAGTAGTGGGGCAAAAAAGTTGACAAAGAATGCCCCTCCATGCGTCAGGTGCAAGTCCCCGTCCTATGTATTACAACGTCCGGCGCTTCCCGGACCGACAGCGCAATGAGATCACCATGAGGCTGAGGAAGAGCAGAGACGGCCGGTGACGAAAAGAGACGGCGGCAGAGAGGGACAATACAGAACGGATTACTCATGACGGCGCGACGGCAAAGAAAAAAAAAGTGGCCAGGAATTCTAGGCCCCTCGCCGACTTCGGGCGCGGACACCACAGTAGCGAACCAGCCAGCCCAGCTCTTTCGTCCGGATTGCTCATCCCTACCCCCAGGAACAGCAGAGCCGCGTCTCCGCTGGCGTGACTTTCAGCACTCGCCCGCCGGGGGAAGACTAATCCGTTGCGTGCTGCGCGCTCCGTCTCGCACCCCACCGCGCTGCTGAGTGGTCGTCTCAGCCCCGCGGCAGGCCCTGTTACGTCGACCTGCAGCACGACATTCCTCCGCGTCTTACCAATCCCTGCGCCTCCCACGCGAGATAATCAGATGGAGCCTCGGATAGAGCGTATTGCTCGCCTGAGCTCTCCGAACGCCGAACGCGCTTTCTCCGTAGCACGAAGCCTGTCCTTCTCTTACGCTCTCTTTTGCATTGGATCAGAACGCGCCGCGCGATCGTAGCGGCCGGGCCGGCGGCATCATCTAGGGCTGCCACGCAGAAACGCCAAGCAACAGGCGATCAAACGTTGCAGCAAGAGCCCTGCATTTGGAGGAGGCGGACGGACGAGATCGAGCATCGCGCTACGGGTTCCCGTCTGTGCCGGTGCGGCTCGCTGGGATTGTTGCAGTCGTGACGAAGGCGATCGGCCGCTGCAATCAGACGCGAGCGAGTGGTGCGGGATGCGGCGGGAGGCAGTTCGTGCCGCCATTGACGGGCGGCTGGGCGGGATGATGCGTTGCGCGAAGAAGCCGATGTACACTTTCTGTAATCAGCAATTGGTGTTAGTGGTAAGTAAAAATGGTCAATTGGACCTTGCAGGGCTTCAAGAAGCTCGGAAAATGGAGGATGCAGCGAGGTGGAGCGGTTGTTTTATAGTCGCCAGTCCGGTCTACTTTCAAAGATGGGGAAAGTGGGAGATGGGGGCAAGAATGGGGGGCTGGTTTGCTGCGTGTGTGATGCCATTGCTGTACTTGCGTCGCCACGCTGCAGTAGTGCCAGGTACCGCGCCAGTTGGGCAGCATGCATCTCCACACCGCTTCTTGCAGCGTTTCTAAAATCTGGTTCACAGGTCTGTGTCCCGAAAGACCAACACAATGCTCACGGACAAATTCTCCTACTCCTGATTCACTTTCCATTCGAGTGAACAACCTGGTCCCAACCCTCACCGACCTTCTCATCGCCTCAGCACTGATCACCACCGATAACGGATACGGAGAGCTGCTCCGACGCCTGTTTGGTCTCAGAAACGAAGCAAGAAAAAAGGAGGCGCACTGCGACATGTTGCAGAAAGGAGAGGCCCAGGGGTGAGCAAGAACGGGAGGAGAAAAAGCGGGACTACAGATGGTGAGCAGCAAGCACACGTGAGCCTTGAAAGTTCTCGACCAAGCATATGACGACTCTCATCAAATGCTAATATTGCGCAATCACCTTTGTGACGAGGCTGGTACATGATCAATCATATAGAGACGTTCAGAAGTAGTGATTTGGTATATTCTTCTTCTTCTGGCGGAGTAGGATGATAGCCTGACATTCTGCCGGTCATGCAACTAAACAAAGCAGAAAAAATCACAATGCAATAATGATGCTCCCCGTCTATGTAGGCGCCGCTCCAATCGCAAACCTGAACCCATTCGACAAAGGGAAGGGGACGGGGGAGATGATAGGGCACCACAGGCGATTAACGACTATGAAAAATGATTTGCTCAGGAGACACTGTTGGCTCGAAGATGCCGGAATGGAGAGAGAGGATGTGGAAATGGTAACCAAGGTACGAACCAATGGCCTGCAGACAAACGAGGAAGACTATTATATGTAGTCCTACGCCCAAGGTTCTGTCTTTAAGTCTGACCCAACTTCCGGCGCAAGTTTCTCGTCCTCCTCATGAGCTTCTTGTACTTGTGCTTCTTCATCTTGAGCTTGCGCTGGCGCTTGACACTGATGGCATGCATGGCGCCGTCCTGGTTCCGTGATCGGTCCCTGATGAACTTGCGCCATTCCTGCTCCCGGATCTCCATCCGCTCCAAGAAAGGCTGGCGAATTGTGATACCTTTGTCATACGGCAGGTCCTCGATGGCACCCTCGGACCGTGTGGGCATGCGGATCACAGGGGAGGTGGTGGCCGAAAAGGTTTTCCGGCCCGTGGCGTCAGTCGACTCGGTGACCGTCAGCGTGGCCCTCCAAACCTTCTTCTGCGGTTTCTGCAGCTGAGTTTGCTGGGATCCAGCCTCCTGAGCCTCCGTGGCTTCGGCTATCGAGGCCGACTGCTGCTGTGCCTGGTCGAATGACACCGGCGGCGGGGGCGCGTTGAAGGGCCGCATCTGCGAAAGGAGCTCGTTCAGCGACACCTGGCGTGCCGGAGCGGGACCATCGAGGTGGTGCACCGTTCCGTCATTTGATGCCGACTGGCGCATGATCTCCTCCCTAAGCTCCGTCTCCTCAGTTGACTGCGTGGCGCCGCCCTCCAAACTCTTCACCGCGCTCCCCAACGTATAGATGACATCTCCATATTTTGATGGGTTGCTCTGTTTACGGGGCTCGAAGATAGCGCTGAAGGTAGTTTCTGATGAGACGACGGGTATCGACGTGGTGATGGAGATGGGGCGGTGGACGGAGAAGAAAGAGGAGAGGGCGACGTCTGCGATGCGGTCAGCCACGGGTACGCCCTGCTGCGAGCACACACGCCGGATACGCACCTGTCTCCTGCAGATAGCTCGTCGGCGGAACGGACGGCACGTTCATCTGCTGCCGTGCAAGCTTTTTGCTCTTGCCACGCGGCGCGGCCTTCTTCTCGGCCGTCTTCGACGAGGAGCTGGTGGAGCTGGTTTGCGAGGTGCCGGGACCGCGCGAGTTATCTGGCGGGCATGAGGTGCTGGAGTTGCGGCGCTGGGTGCCGCGCGCGAGGAGGTGGTTTGCGGCGGCGAGGGCGCTCAGCGGCCGGGAGCTGATGGCAGAAGGGGAGGCGGGCAGGGCGCAGGTGGTGCGGGCCACACGCCCCAGCGATGTTGAAAACATGACTGCTGTGCTGCGAGTCGTCTGAGTCGACAGCCAACAAGCGCTTTGGTGGGATGGTCCTGCGGCGGCGTGACAAAGGCGTTGGCGGCTTCGGCCCTGCGGCCAGGCCAGGGCTTGGAAAAACATACGTCCGCCCGCCGAGGCCAAGGCGGAAGTCACGCGCACCTGCCACTCAGCAGCAACGGAGTTGACGCCTACGCAAGGCCTAACAAGCTCAACCTACGGTCCGGCTCTGCCGTGTCTGGCTCCCCACGTTGTTTCGCGTTCAAAGTGTTTCATTTGCGAAATGATGCTATTCTCTATGTTCGCATCCGGCCGTCATCCGCTCGTAGCTGTTGGGGTGTGGAAGGAAAAGGCAGCTATGCAACTATTGCGCCCGCAGTGTATTGCCACGCTTCAAGAGATTATCCCCGAATAAACACCAAACCAAGGTATCCTTCAAATGCAGCCGATCCCGAAATGGAAAAGAGGAAAAAAAGTGCTGCTCAGAACAAACCGGTCCCGGAGAAGAAAAAGAATACAAAACAGGCCGGGAGAGAGACGCCGACTTTTTATAGTATTAGCGCGTTCAGGTTGCGCTGCACGATCATGTCCTGCACCGACGCCATCGTCTTCTTCAGCAGATCCGTGTCCGTTGCTGTTGTGTAGTGAACGTAGACCTCCTTCTTGGGCGCCCGGACGAGGTTGCGGAACTTGTTGGCGAAGAATTCCTGGCCCGCCTCGATGTCGTTGGGCTTTCCGTAGTAGTCGGGGAAGTGCTTGTTGATCGGGCTGTTGCCCGCCATGATCTTCTCGCGGAAGAGGTCGACCTTGTTGAGGAAGAGAATGAGCGCCGACTTCTCGAAGTATTTCGAGTTGGAGATCGACTCGAACAGCATCAGAGCCTCGTGCATTTGGTTCTGTGGCTGCGGTTAATATCAAGAGAGATTTGTTCACGGAGAAGGCGAGCGCCAACATACCCCATTCCTGTCCTCCACCAGCACATGGTCGTAGCCGCTGATTGCGACAAGGAAGAGCACCACCTGTACGTTGTCGAAGACGTGTATCCACTTCTTGCGCTCCGACCGCTGACCGCCGACGTCGAACATGCGATATGTGAGGTTGCCCAGGTCGAATATCGTCTCGGAGATACCGGTGGTCCTTAACCGGGTGCGCAGAATGTCCTGGTCGGTCGGCAAATACTCCTTAGCGAAGAGGCGGTCGATGTCTTGGAAGTAGCTGCGCGGAAAATGGTCAGCATTGAGCGCGCGTGGAAGCTGGCGGGCATGGCGTACTAGCTCAGGTTGTCGTGCAGGGCGTACTCGTTGCCCTTGAGGATAGCCATCTGCACGTTCTTGTCCTCCCAGAGCGCCGTGAAGGCGTCCAGGTACTCCCTCGGCATAGTATCCTCCGGGCCAATCTCAGGCTCGTGGCTAATAAGGTCGGCATGGTTCTGGTAGAGTGGCATCAGCATCACCCGAGCGTGCAGCAGGAACACCAATGGATGCATACCGAACACTCCGGTTTGTCAAAGGGCAGCGCCTGCTCGGTCATGGCGCTGAAGATGATCTCGAAGGCGTTGATCAGGTTGTTGAAGATGACGACGCGCCATTGCTTCCGCTCGGCCTTGGAGAAGCCTCCGGCGTGAATGACGCGCATCTGCTTGAGGACGGTCGACTTGCCGCTCTCTCCGGCTCCTGTTGGCGCAATTAGCACAGCGACACCACGCGGCGGGCGGAGGGCGCGCACCCAGCAGCAGCAGCTTCACCTCCCTCTCCTGACGCTTCCTGTCCAGGCGCAGCTGGCGCTCGATCTCCTCATTTTTCCGGTAGTTGGGGTCCTGGTCCTTCTTTCCAAAACACATCATTCCAGGTGCCATAGAAAGCGAGTGACTGTGGTTGTGACGGGTGGCGAGACCGGGAGGGGGCTACAGCAGAGAGGGTGTTCGTCGGCAGGCGCTGTGAGGGCGCGGAGTCAGTTGCAACGCGCAATTGCGAAGGTTTACAAAGAAAACCTCGCGGGATCGCTTGGGCCTGGGCAGCAGCGGACTGACCAACGGGAAAGGAAAAGGCAGTGCAGCCCCTAGATAGAGCTCTGTTGTTCGGAAGGTCTTGAGTCAGGGCGCACTGCACAAATCCCTGCACGCTTGGCAAGCTCGTGTGTGGATCAGATTTGGAGCGGGCCCGCCAGTCGCGCGGGGTTGAAAGCGCAGCTGCAGCAGGTACGCCGCAGCACTCCCGTGCTGCTTCGGTCAGCGGCTGTGTGCGCGTCGAGCGTTGGACCCCCCACAGCCGTCTTTCGATCCCGCTGCCCGCCCCTGGCTCCAGCAAGCGTCGCGCCGGACGCACTCCGACGAAGGGACCGCAAAACACCTCGCCGCGACATGCAATAGCGCGCGTCGCCTGCGCTACTCCGGAGTAGGGTCGGGGCTGTTTCAGCCCTTGACGAATGGGTGGGCACGTCCGCCCGCCAGGGCGCTGCGCAGCCGGCGAACGCCTGATTGTGCAGGCCCGGAAAGACGATCTGCCTTTCTTTGATGATGTCTGCTGAAATGACCGCCGTGTTGCAATACGCCGGCGTTCCATTTCCTGCCGTGCTGCAGCCAGACACGCCGGCAAGGGGCCTGACACTTCCCGCACGTCACGGCCGCAAGGTACAGATAATTGTGCCTAGCGCGCTCCCATCGCCGGCTGTTCATCTACCTCACGACGCCGACTCGTCGAGGCCCGCTTTGGCTGCGGGCTGAGCATGGCGACGCGGCCGTCCCCCATCCTTCGCCGCGCCGCCTCGTGGCCCACCGCGGCTCATTATCCGAGCTGTCATTCGCAATGCTCCGGGGGCCATCCTTGCAGTCAGGCGCCGTTGCGGGCGGGAGAGCCGCCGGGGAGCTGCTTTCGCGTGTCGTTCACAATCAGTGCGTGGGGTTTGTGTAGAAGCCAAAAGAGAGTTCACTCCAGCTCTGTCTCGCCATTCGGGTGCCTTCCTGTCCGCCAGCCTGGTCTGCCCATCTGTGTCGGATTTTGATGGCGGCTTGTCCAGAGTGCATGGCTTTCCACCATACTTTGCGCCTAGGCACTGAACTGCCGGGATGGTCCCACTTTTCTGCTGGAAGCCCGCGAACCGCCTTTTGTTCGGGGTTTCTCTCCGCTGCCCTGGTACCTTCAGGCGCAGCTCCCTCTCGTGGGTGGTAAGACAACATCGGCTGAGCGAAACCCGCCACTAGCCTTTGCGCTACCACCTTGTGGCTGCGCGCCCTCCGCCTGCTTACCCCGTCTGTCCTGCTAGACGAAGACGCCGGCCTGCGGGGCGGAGCGGATAGACCAGCGCTACACCCCTATGTGCTAATGCTTACTTGCTTGCAGGAGCGTCGTGCTTGTCCATCGCTGCCGCGTCGACACCATGATTGGCGCCATATATGTAGACCCTGCCGTCGGAAGAGGCATTTTCCCCGCAGCACCGTCCCGCCAGCGCTGTAAGCTCCGGTGCTCGAGTAGAGTGAGCACCTGCCCTGTCGCCCAGCAGCTTCGATGTCCGTCGTCCGCCATCCAATGGGTCAGCGAGAGCCGGCCTGCTCGGAAAGCTTGATAAGCGCTGCCGCCAGTCGCGGTGCGTTACACAGGCGCCCACTAGCCAGGCTTAAATGCCATGATCTACCCGCCTTGTCGCGATCGGTTTAGCACTCTTGATGCAAGATCCAACGTCGGCTGGCCTGACCACGAGCGATTGCGACGTTCATCGAGCCCGGACCCAGGCGATGAACCTTAAACAATGATTTGCTCTGAGCGCTTGCTCTGCCTCTGCCATGTACGATTGACTTTGCCGTCGTTCTACCGGTATGCAGAGTGTCGTGAAACGATCGAAAGCGACCCAGAACCTTAACACTGGCAAGTGAACAGGCAGTACTTTCCGACGTCCGCCCCGGGCTATGTCACCTAGTTCTCCTACACATGGCAAGAACAGCGCGCTGACTGAAGCAGCATTCATCCTGATTGCGTAAGGACACCTCTTGTGAAACATTCATGCATGTGGATGCATACTTCAGCTCCAACCGGACGATATTAAGCTGCATCTCCTTCACACAGGTGCCAGTTGCGGTATCCATCTTTGAATGACTCTCGTCTAGACGTGTAGTCATATCCCTGTACATTTTGACATGGGCTATCCCTGGTGCCGTCACAGAAATCAACCACATGCAACATTTATAAGACTGCTGCCTCCTCTTCATATCCTGTACCCCAAATTTGCATTCCTTGAGCCGTTTAAGACTATGGATCTGACACCATGCGATTTAGCCGATTACTTGCAGGACCCAAAGCGCGGCCCCGGGACTGCTTAAGAAACCATTGCGTAAGTATTTTTAAAGTTCAACACCTGTCCCGCCCAAGGCATGGAGTAAGACATGGAACACCTTTTCTTGACTTCGTTGTAAGAGATCGTATTTTTGGACCGCAAAAGTGGAACTGTATGTCGAGATGGGAGCGAGAAATATACACTCCAAATCTAGAGCGGATCCCTGCAGCTAATTGGTTGGGAGTTGCGACGGCAAGGTTGGTCTGCAGGCCATTTCCACAGCACATCAGCTGCAAATACTGCAGTATGGGGAGTTGAAGCATTTGTCTGGACGCCCTTTCCAGCCTCGCCCAGACGAGTACTTCTACTACCAACCGTAGAGCACGCGTATTCTACTGTTGCACATTTACGGTGGGATATGAGGTCTGTAAAATGTTTTGCGACGTCACTTCCTGAAGTGGAAGCCACGCGCGCGGCTGGTGCCTGCCGTAATTGGCGATGCCCCCACAACAACCCGGGCGCCTCACCCAGTCTACTACTCCCTCTCCAGGTTTCTTTCTTATTGGTCACCGAACACCCCCAACAGCATCGCCAAGCAACGCGCTTGCTTCTGTCCCTGCTTCGATTCACATTTCGCGCCCGCCTTCACCATCTCGACAATGCCGAGCGAGAGCAAACCCGGCGACCCGACCGCCAGTGATGGCGCTGTCAACCTGACCAGCACCGCTCTCGTTGTCTACGAACCTCTAGCCACGGAGCTCACTTCGTCCGACTCTCTGACTGACGTGGTTAAGGCGACGACCAAGATTCGCGACAACACCTGCGGCTTGATTGACCTCCTTGAGGATTCGATCGGCGGCGGCGACGCTCTCACGAACGAGGAAACTGATGAAGTACTGGGCCTCATCCGTAGCCAACTGGACGAGATCTACACCATGTGCATGGCCGTCAAGGACCACACCCATACGTCTCTCCGTGAGATGCAGAAGCGCTGCGGCAATGAACTGCAGCGTCAAACTGCTCATCACATCGGTATGCTGACGACCTTAAATATCTCACTCGTAGGAACCGGGCTAAAAAAAGTTGCGCGTTCGTAGGACAAGAGCAGCATCTCCAGCACACGATTGCTGCGCAGAAGGGTACCATCGAAAGTGTCCAGAGCAACTTGTCTCACCTTACTCTCAACACCGGCCTTCTCCGTGGAGAAAACCATGCGCTGTGCAACGAGAATTACATTCTACGCCAGAAATTCGAGCAGCTTGACAGCTCTTGGAAGGGTTTGCAAGATCTGTCTAAGGATCTATCGATGAACCTCGGCGAATACCAGCAGCAGATGTACCTGATGGGCGAACAGAAGAAGAAGGACATCAACGAGCTCATCGAGGGCTTCAACAAGCAGAAGGCCGCTTTTGAGAGCGAGAGGAAGGAATATAAGACGAACATTGATGACATGAAGAAAGCGCACAAGGTGGAGAAGCAGAAGATGTCCGAAGTCCTCCGCAAGCAGGTTGCAGACAGCAACAAGACAATTAGAGACATCAAGGTTCGCAACGAGGATCTCAAGGCCAAAACTGAGAAGATGATCGAGGCTGCGGCTCAGAATATCGAACAGAGGTGCTCAGTAAGTAATAACGCAACGGGCGTTGAAGCGTATGACCGGACGGGAATTGAATATTCCTTGCCGCATTTTTGCGTCCGGATGAAAGCTCCAGCTCCCCCGGTGGGCTCATCTCGCTGCTGCGATATCTCGCAAATTGGTGCTGACCAAAGGTGACATAGGCTCTCGAGGATGCCAAAGAGCTCCGTGTCAAGTACCAGGCGCTGCAGGAGGCGGAGCAGAAGGCCCAAGAGGAACATGTTACTGAGCTCGAGGAAATGAAGAAGCGGGAGATGAAGGCAATCGAGGACCATCAGAAGACCAACGTCAAGGTCGAAGAGCTACAGAAAGAGCTGAAGGTAGGTCATTCCCATTCGAATAACGCTATAACTTGTGAATGTGTACTGACATCAAGAGCAGGCTAAGAAGCTGGCCTGTGATGATCTCGCGGCTGAATTCAACGAAGTCAAAGAACACTCTGAGTACTTCGCCCGCGTCGCTCAAGTATGTTTCCAATCACCAAAAGGTGACAAGCTCTCTTGTTCCCGTTACCTTACCTTTCTGTAGGAGGCGTCGGCGCGCGAGTTGGAGACGTTGGCTGCGATGGAACGCATGCAGATGAAGGGACAGTGAGCGAGTCGGCACAAAGCACGAGCGCAACCTGTTGGGTTGGAAAAAATGTGAAATGGGGAGGGGCCGTGTTTCGGATGGCCAGACACAGTTGGATCATAGGTCTGTGAGGGGATCATCAGCAGCAATCAGACGAACGAAGGTCGAAAAAAACCATACACGGACGTAGGCTACGTCATGCTACAATTTCGGCGAATTCCTGGAGGACAGGCTCGGGTAGTTCCACACATGCACGCACAAGTCTTATTTGCGCTGGGTTGTGCACGCCGAGATCGACCGGCAGTCTAGGGTCACAGGGTTGTGATGAGGATCGGCGATAAAGCGTGGCTAACGCCGCAGGGGCGTGCACGGCATACTCCTACAGGAACGATGCGCGAGTTTTCTGCAGGTTCGCCGGCATCGACGCGCAAGACGACGGCCGAATGCGGACAGGCTGCATCGGCTTGCTCGCCGACAAGCGGTCAGTTTGCGCTAAAGGAGCGACTCTTGATCCGGGAAGCAAGACGCACAGCCGCAGATCAGCGCCCCTTGGGGACTCGATGGGCAAATTTGAGGAATTGCATCGGAGGTGGCACGGCGGGATTGCCGAGATGGGGACCTCAGATCTCCCAGGGCTGGCCGCACGACGGCAGCGGCAGCGAACACGAGGCGCACTGATGGCTCCTCATTTCAGCAAGCGAAAGTCCGGTCTCAGCGCGTAGCGAGAGCAAGCGCGGCGGCGCCTTCTCGTCGACGTGCAGCTGGGTTGGAACCTCAGGCGTCAAGGCGAGGAGATGGCAGGACCTGGGGCCGGCAGCTCGGGGAGTTCGCGCGTCTGCACGCTGACACGCGCAGTGCAGCAGCGCGGAGACAGCCGGATGAGGCATTACTTAATAAGCTTAACAAGAAGGTAGGGCGCCACGGAGGCTTGCCTGCGGCCAGCCGAGGCGCTGAGTGGCCCGGCGGGGGCGCAACTCCCACCATCGACCCCGCCGTCGTCATGCGCGGCGTGGATGAACCCGGTACGCGGCTGCAGCAGGGCTGCCCTTCTGGGCGGCTTCCAGCACGACGGGCGACGGACGGCGGACGGCGGACGACGGACGGCGCCCGCGACGATGGCTGGCGGCGCGGAGTCGAGTGACGCGTGCGCGTGGCATGCGGGCAGCTGCCTGGAGGGTCGACTGGCTTCCGCGCCGGCCGAGTTGGGGAGTTATCTACCGCGCAGCTCTCCCACGCCGCCCGCTGTGTCTGCTGCTGATCGTCCATCTCATCAGCTCGAGACAGCTGCGCGCGTCTGCACCTCCTCGCACGCTACCGGGCGGGCTCGCGTCGCTGCTACTGCTCGCGCCTCAGGTTTCCCGCGCCGCGGCGCATCACTGGCTGCGCATTGCTCCACGCCGTGGGCTGCCGGACGTCGCGCTCGGCCCTTTCCAATCTCTGAATCAGCCTCGTGGGCCCCGGGGGAAGGCGCTCGTTTTGCGCCTAGCACACCCGCAGATCGCCGCAGGCTAAGAGCTACCGTCGCCGCCAGCGAACAGCTATGGCTGCACGAGACGCGCCGGCCGGCGCCCAGCAACAATCCTCTTTCGTGCGCGTGCCCTCCGCGCTCGCTGAAAACTTGACAATGCCCGGATGGGAGAAGCTGCCCATGGAGGAACAACAGCCTCTGCTGCGCCCGTCTGGCCAGGCGCGCCCCGAATTTCCTGCCCGTATGCCACCACCGCTCCTCCTCCTCCCGTCTCTTGGCTTTTTCTCCGTCAGAATCCCCAAGCTTCTCACGTCTCCCCGTCGTCCCACTTTCCCTCATCCTCTGCTGCCTCTCCGCCACCGGTTTCCCCCGGGCCCTGCCTGGCTTTCTGAGCATAAAGAACACTCTCGGCTGATTCGCAACGGCGCCTTGTCGCTTCTCCGCGCGCAACAGCAGCCGATTTCACACTCGCGCGCAAAGACCGCCATGGCCGGCAACTGCCGCAGGCCATTGCCCACCGCGGCTACAAAGCAAAGTTCCCCGAGAACACGATGAGCGCGTTCGTGGGCGCTGTCGACGCGGGTGCGCACGCGATCGAGACAGACGTTCATCTTTCCAAGGACGGAGTTGTGGTGCTGTCGCATGTAAGCCCATCTTCCTCCGGGAATTCCGAACGCCAGATCACCGGGTTCCGGAGACAGATTGACCGGGGCTAATGGCTTGTTCCTTTGACGCCAAACAGGATCCAACGCTGGAGAGATGTTTTGGGAGGAAGGAGAAGATCATCGACTGCGATTGGGGGTATCTGGAGACGCTGCGGACGCTGGCCGAGCCGCACGACCGCATGCCCCGGCTCAGCGATTTGCTGGAGTTCATGGCCAAGCCTGGACGCGAGCACGTGTGGGTGCTGCTCGACATCAAGGTGCGCGTGTGTATCTCCCATCGAACCTGGATGTGCATGAAGAGCCGGCCGTGTTGATTCTTGCCGCCTCCGGGCCACGAGCAGAGAGACAACGACCTCGACGACGTCATGCGGCTCATCGCCGAAACCGTCGCCGCCGTCGCGCCCGCGCCATCGAAACCCTGGACCCAGCGGATCATCCTGGGCATCTGGGCGGTACGTCTCCTTGCCCCCTAAAAAAGAAAAACAAACTCCCCGTCCGCTCCTGCTGACATGTTGTTTCCTCAGGCGAAATACCTCCCCTTCGTCTCCCAGTACCTGCCCCACTTCCCGCTCACCTACATCTCCTTCTCCCTCCCCTGCGCCTACCACTTCCTGCGCTCGGTCCCGAAGATGTCGTTCAACATGTACGCCCCCGTCCTGGCCGGCCCCATCGGCGCCGCGTTCCGGAAGAAGGCGCACCGGCTGCACCGCCCGGTGTTCGTGTGGACGGTGAACAGGGAGCGCGCGATGCGCTGGAGCATCGAGAAGGGCCTGGACGGCGTGGTGACGGACGACCCGGCCAAGTTCCTGGAGGTGTGCGAGCGGTGGGCCGGCGGCGCGACGGCCGCCGCGGCGGCGGACGGGGCCGAGGGAAGCGGGGAGGCGGCCGGCGTGGCCAAGGGGCTGGGGGAGGGGGAGAGGTGGCGCTGGGATGGATGGGGGGCCAGGGAGGTGTTGGAGCTGTTGAGGGTGCAGGTGTTTATCTTGCTGATGACGCCGGTTGTGGTGTGGTGGCTGCGGCCGTGGGGACCGGTGAGGGAGGTGGGGAGGAAGAGAGGCGGGGTTGAGGGGTGAGGAGGGGCGGGGTCTGAGGTGGGCTCCGTGTAGACGTCGGCTCAGTGAGCGTCGTGTGATGAGAGCTCTGCGGGGGGTCGGCACGGAATTCAAACTCGGGGCTTCGGGTCTCGTTGATAAAGAGGCCTTGGCAGCAGCGTGACGAGAGCCGCGTCGATGTGTGATGAGGGCTGTTTTGCTGATCGGTATGTAGGACCTTATAGATCAAATATTTCGGTTTCGTCAACTTTCTTTTGCCAAGATATCTCATATTCTTGGCTCATTCTGTCGGATATACGTCTTGCGTAACCTAACAAGGCAGCAGTGGAAAGTTCTTTCGACATCGATTCAGTTCACACCCCTTGCGTAAGCTCTTTGGAATACATACGGCGTCAGGAGCGGTCACCATGAGGAGTTGAAGCATCTCTTCTTGCGTTTTCATATCCGGATCCATACTTTTGGGCCCTCTCTCTCACTGAATCGACTTCATTCATCTCACTCATTCGCAAGCCCATTCCTGTCTCGCACGATGCCGCACCGTTTCTCAAGGGCAGAACAGCACCAGTTACGCTGGAAGGTCCTCAACATCGACAAAAGGGAGACCTTAGGGCACGCCGGCTCGTTGATGGACCTGTCATCCCGGGGCGAGTGGAGGCAGCTCGTCAACCTCCTCGAAGCCCCCAAGCTAGCCCTGCCCCGACAAGTCCCCGCCGCAGAGATCACAAGGGCCTGGGCGAGACAGTCAGTCTCGCTCCCGCAACAATCCCCCCTCTTTCCCTTGCGGCCGCAACCCTAACACTCCCGCCAGACCAACCTCCCCCGCAAACTCCCTCGACGCCGTCCTCGCCCACCTCTCCCACCCCGCCGGCCTCCTCGCCACCGCCCTCACCTGCCCCTTCCTCCTCCACGCCCTCACCCCCCGCCTCCGCCCCCTCCTCGCCCGCGACGCCGCGCCCTGGCTCGCCGACCGCCTCGTCCTCGTCGCCGCCACCGCCTCCGCCCGCGGCTTGCCGCTCGTCCTGGTCGCCCACGCCGCGTGCCCCTACCAGCGCGCCGCCGACGCCGCCTTTCTGCGCGCCTGGGAGCAGCGGCATCCGGAGGCCGCCGCCGACGTGCTGTGCGCGTGCGTCTGCGGGGATACCGGCAGCGCGCTGTTTAGTTTGGTGGGGCGCAGGGGTGGCCGAGCGAGGCGGGGGCGGGGGTGACGGGGACGGATTTGAGGGTGGTGGGGGCGGCGGCGGGGAGGGGATGGGGTTTCCGGTGATGGAGTGGGGTTGTAGGGGCGGGGAGGGGGGAGGGTGGTGGGGCGTTTGGGGAGGGGATGGTTGTGGGGGTGATGGCGATGTGGGTGGGAGAGGTGGAGGAGGGAGGGATGCAAAGCCTTTGGGCGGGTGAGAGGTTTGATATTGCGGTTGGGGCGGAGGGAGATGGGGCGTTGGAGGGATGGAAGGATGTCGGTGATAGGGCGGTAGAGGGCTTAGCGTTGGCGGGATTGGGAAGGAAGGGTGGAAGGATGGGCGTAGCGGGTTTGTCGGAATTGGAAGGGCTGAGCTAGATGGAGGATTCATTGTCTTTCTGCCGATCCTCACGTCTGTTGTCAGAATAAGACTCGACCAACCATTTACCCGGGTAGCTTGAATGCATGCATGGAACGAATACTCTAACATCGGCTTGCCGTTGGTCGCAACTTTTCAAAACGTCAACAGCTCTTGCCACGACACAACACCGTCTCGGCACTTGGTTCCTTAATCGTGATCCCGACCTCCGCTCCAACACCCCTGTCTGGTTCGGCAGGTACCCGCCCCACGGCCAGCTGGAACCGTAGTGCTGTACCCGGCTCCCGTTGCCAAGGGAAAATTTAGCCAGGCACCGGGCTACGTGGCCCTTGGAGGTATTGTTGTCTCACCATCCCGAAACCGAAGCCCTTGGTATCTCGCAGTCTCGGACCGCTCGCCGGAGGAGAAGTTACGACTTGACTGGGCGAGAGTGTTGCGATTATTGCAGGGCGTGATGCTCGTGCGATGGCCATCTAATGATCTTGAAAAAAGAGCGCAAGCTCGATTTCGAAGGAGGTGTATTACAGACTGCAGGATGTGCTCCTATCCTCCAGATGAGTCCTCATCACACCCCTCATAAATCAGTGTGCGAAATCGTAAACGCTCAGCCAATTTCCTTGCTTAATTGATACTTGCTGGCATAATAGGGAAGGATCGTTTGATTGAACTTGCGCGACCCAGAGTTTGGGAAGCACGCCATGCGCGGAACCCCAACTCTTGCGTTCTCTTGAAAATGCGGGGAGACAAAGAGGCCGAAGTGGCCGTCCATCTGGATGAAAAAGATTTCATACGCTGTGTGCACTTGGTGGCTTGGACGGTGGGGTCAAGTATGGCGGTGCTTTGGAGAAAGCAGAGCCGGGGTCTGGGGCGTGTTATGCACTAGTTATCGCTAGCCACCACCATCACCAATCGAAGCAAGCAAGGTGCACAGACGCGCAGATATTTAGGTGGCGAAGTTTTGCAGCAGTTGACTTCGCCCTGTTGGGATCTGTGTACCTTTGCCTACTATGCTTTTGCATCCACGCGAGTGCTTGACTTTCCATGTCGAGGCCAACCATTGCAGCACTTTACATGATGGCTGTGCCTATAACTTTGATGGAAGTAGATGGGCACGCAGGGAGGACCCGAACGCATTGTCTGAAGAAATCAAGGGTTTGGTCATGCTGCAGGTAAGCGCCGTCGGGTTTAATTTGGCAAGGGACGAGCCAGCCCCAACGGCACCACCACGATCCCAGAGACCGGCCAAGCTTTGCCGTGAGGTTGGCAGCAGCGATCAGCGCAGATCCGGGCAGAAGGAACAAGCAGCAACGATGAGGCCATGAGGCCAAGCCCCGGGAAATGGGAAAGGGAGGACAGCGCCGATATCAAGGCAGCATGGTGGATACGGAAGTGAGAGGCCCGTGCACGGATGGCCAGGCTCCGGGGAGAAAGGGCCATAGCATTGTGGTGGATAATATGGCTGAATTGACGCCTGCCTGACCATCAGGCTGGACGTCGATGTGAGCGGTTTGAAGGCCGTCCAGGATTCCGGCAACATGCAGCATTGCTGCGAGGATCGGGCGGCGGTCCTTTGCTGGTGGCGCCGCGAGGAGAATGGGAGCAGCCGCAGCAGTCGCAGCAGTCGGCGCGGGGCGAGAATGGGGAATAGCGCAGATCGGGTTGCCGAGATTCGCGTGAGGCAGGCGGGCCCCACGCGGCAACGACAACCGACCCAGCCTCAACACCACCTCCCCCCTCCACCATCTTTCCATCAATCACAGCTGCCGCAACGGGTTTCTACTCGGTATGACACGCGGTGCCGACGTCCCATCACGCGCTCGGCTGGCGTTGCGAAACTGCGCCTCCGGTCCGTCGTGAGCGCTTTGAGACACGAATCGAACGCGGGCGGCTTCATCTTCCCGCGAACCCTAAAAGCCACCCAACAGGAGCCCAGGTTGTCCGTTTTGAACCATGGCGTGCACCTGAGCCGCACCCCAGGCAGTATGAACATCACGCATGAGTCCATTATGCCGCCTTGCCTGGAATGCTATCCTGACGGCTGCCGCTGTTTCTCGCCGCGCTCCTGCGACAACTCGGCGCCGAGGGGGCGGAGTTGCACAGCTACTGCTGCTATAAAGACACCGTGGGCCCATCACCACTGTCGCTATCACCATCACCATCACGCCCTGCTTTCCTCCGTTCCGGTCTTTACCAGTCCATCCATTCTTTCATCTCCGCAGGTCGGTCACTCTTTTCTGAGCTAGCCTCGCTTTTATAATCCACCTATCCGGTTTTGTCTACTGTTATTGTTATTCCAACTCCCTCACTCCGCAACGATGCTCTCAAAGACTGTGCTTGCTGTCTATCTCGCCGCCCTGGTCGAGGCTCGGTAAGTCCCACAGCCCGCAAACAAGACCCGCCACTAACAGACCACAGCTTCGGCCAGGAGCAGATCCCCATCCAGGCCATCTCCGATGTCCAGGGAGGCGACCCCGGTGCCGCCCAAACCATCGCCGGCGCCGCCATCAGCGACCTCCTCGCCGGCTCCAGCGCCTGCGACAAGGTAAGCCCTCTCCCCTCCCTCCACCTCAATCCACATCTCACGCCGATCCCCCCCCCCCCCCGCAGCTCCAACGCGCCGACCAGATCATCACCGAGCTCGGCACGGGCGCCGACGCCGTCGCCGCCGCCATCGGCATGGTCGCCGCCGAGAAGAACTTCAACCCCTTCGCCCAGGACACGCCGACCATCTGCAACGACCCGACCCTGCCGGCCACCGAGCAGCTGCGCGGCATCACGCCGCTGATCGACCCGGCCGTCGGCGGCGCCGACGTGGCGAACGCCCTGTCCGCCCAGACGCAGGCCACGCCCCTGGACGCCACGGGCTTGAGCGTCGCCGACCTGCTGTCCCAGAACGGCTTCTCCAACTTCACCACCCAGGACGCGGCCGGCAATGCGGGTGACGCGCCGGCGGCTGCGGCTGCAGCGGACACTGGCGCCGCCTCTGCGGATGCCGGTGCTGCTGATGTTGGGGCTGCGGACGCTGGTGCTGCGGCCAGCAACTCGACCGCCGCAACGGCTGCTGCGTGCGCAAACGGCAACGCCAACGCCGCCGCCGCCGACCAGAATAGCACCGCCGCCGCCGCCGACACCAACGCCTCGGGCGTCCAAGCCAGCAGCATCGCCGGTCTGGACTTCGGCCTCTGCGTGCCGACCATCAAGTTCGAAGGCGGGCTGGGCGGCCGCCCCCCCACCGAGTTCACGTTCCAGGCGACGGACGCGCTGGTGGCCAAGGGCCAGCAGGAGGCGCTCAACCCAAACATCATCACCAACCGCGTGTGCGACCAGCTGACCAACGTGTGCGAGGCCAACGACGCGGCCAAGGCGGCGTGCGCGGACGCCGAGGCGCAGGTGCAGGCGCTCGGCACCAGGGACCAGAGCACCGCCGACGCGTTCAACGACGCGTTGGGGTTCGGCGGCGCGGCGGGGAAGGTAAGGAGGGGGGGCTTGAGGTGGGGGCGGAGGGGCGCGGGGGTTCGTAGGGTGGTTATGGATTGGACGAGGGTGCGGGCTTAGGTGCTCTGTTTATTCGGTGCCTCCTGCACAGGGGGGGTTTGGTTGGCTTCCTGGTGAGAGCTTGGGTGGGCGGGGTGGTGGGATCGGTTGGGGCGCGCGTGGAGTGTAAGATTCGGTGTGCTTGGGAGGGTGGTCGGTGGTCTGCTGTGCTGTGCTGTGCTGTTTTCTTCTTCTCCCCTCGTCTTTTTTTCTTTCGTTCTTCTTGACGGAATCGGGTAAAACGCCCATGACGATAGTTATGATAAATACCAGATTCGAACATCTTTCCATTGCTCGCCGTTCGTGTGCTCTTGATTCAAGCCTGAGTTGTCAGGCGCAAAAAATTTTCACGTGGATACCTTCCTTTTTCAGGACTGACGCATTGCTTTCGGGTCAGCCTCCTCCTGCCGGTCGGCAAAGCCTCGCATGAACAGGGGTGCCGTGGGCATTGCTAAGGGGTGTTGTTGAGTCAGGGGGTTTCGTTTTGGAAATGCGCGATGCGCGGGTGTTGCGTTTGACACGCGCTCCGGAGTTTCGCAGCTCGTCCTGGCAAATCGAGGTTCTGCGCGCTTATGGGGGAAATGAAGCCTCGAGGGCAGGGTGGCTGGTAGCTAGTTGGTCGATGGGCCTGCCGGAGGCGTGCGGGAAGGCCTTGTTGCCTCAGGCGCGTTTGACGTCCGGCACTGCCCGACTCGCGGGTTTTGGTGTGTCGAAACTGCGACAGGATGGGTGGCCTGTTCTGCCATTCGGGCACGGCTGTTGCGGCTTCTTTTCGTTTGTGCTGAGGGTTAAACGGGAAACGTGGAACATCGGAGGGTGCAAAGAACACGCTATATCAACATAGGCAAGTAGTGATGCAGAGAGTGAGAGCAGCTTAACTTGGAAGACGTGACTTTTGTGTTGACGTACTCCTCAAACGCCTTCCACCGTTCGTCCCGGTCAAGAAAACGTTCCAAATCCATTTCCAGCCGTGAAGAAATCGTCTTGAGGAGACCCTCCTCGTCCCCATCACAAATGCGCCGCACCGCCATCATCCTCCCCCTTCTCCACCTTCCTCAGAAACCCCACCACCCTCCTACACAAATCCTCCACCACCTCCTCCCGATCCCTCTTCAAATTATGGCTCGCCCCCTCCACAACCCCCCCACACTCCTCCTCCCACCCCACACCCTCCCCTACGAACCCCTTCCACCTCCGAATCAGCCCCTCCTTATCCACCTCCGGCGGCACAAACTCATCCGCCCCGCTGTACAACACGCAGACCCTCGTCCCCCTCGGCACCCGCCCAAACGTCCTCTCCAGCACCTCATCCCCCAAATCGCTGCTGAAAAAATCATCCGCCCCCCTCTTATCCGGACTCGCCAGCCCCAACCACCGCCTCGCCGCCACCGGCGTCCCCTGGAACACCGGCCCCGTCAACCCCAACGGTAACGCATCCTCCCCCCTCCCCGCCTCCGCCATCCCCGCCGCCACCCCGCTCACCTCCGCGCACGCCCCGGCCCCCAGCGCCCGCACCAGCGCCTCCCGATCGCTCACCGGCGCCTGCAGCACGATGCCGTCCAGCGGCGGCCGGGAGACCTTCCCGCTCACGTACTCCAGCGCGTCCTGGCACCCCGTGCTGTGGCCCATCAGCACGACACGCGCCCCCGGCCGTGCGCCGCGCAGGTACGCGACCAGCCGCGCCAGCTCGTCGGCGTCGCGGGCCAGGCTCGACGTGCCCCAGCCGGCGTAGGCGGAGCTGAGGAGCGGCTGGGCGAGCGTCCAGGTGGGGGGGAGGCGCGTGGCGAGGGTGGTGGGGTAGGGGACGGTGAGGAGGCCGTCGCCGAGGCCGCCGAGCCTGTTGGGGGCGCGTGAGTTTTTGGCCGGTTCGCTCTTCTTTTTTTTTTTTTTCCTTTTCTTTTCCTTGGGGCTCACCAGATGAGTGTGTTGGGGTTGGTGGGGGGTGAGGCCGTGGCGGGCTTGTGCTCGAAGGCGACGAGGCCTGGGGAGAAGCGGTGGACGGTGCCGTCGTGGGCGGAGGGTTTGAACGCCATCCTCTTCGCGCCGCGTGCTTCCCGGCTCTTTCGGGCGTCTTGTCGGCGAGGCTCGCGGTCAATTGGCGGCGCGATGTGGTGGTGCGGTGACTGGGCGGAATGGTGTTGTTGTAGTTTCTGCGTGTGACGTCGGCGGGGGACCCGCTTCAAATACTTACTTCCCTCCCCCGCCGGCAGCGTCTGTGCTACCCAAGCTCCCCTGCACGTCCGTCATCACGTGGGCAGCCCAACCAACCGGAGAGGGTGGAAAGGGTGGACGACGCATACACGCATGGGTTTTGGCTCTGGCGTATCTGCCTGTGCTGGCCAATCGTTTGCGCCGAGGCTTGGTGTCGTGATTGATTCGTGCAGCGTGCAGGCGGGCTGCACGGCAATCCCAACTCAAGCTATCTACGGCGCTCTTCCAGAAGTATCGCAAGGATCGAAAGTTCGTCGAATGCGGACTCGAAGCATCCATTCGGATCCGGATGATGTGGCCGTCCATACGCGGCCGTCTCAATGCGAATACTTCAAATCCCTGCGCATGGAGAGATGTATCTATGTGTAAGCTGCTGCAGTACTTTGCCAACCAGTCAAACACCCCAATCTCCTTCTGATATCGTTCATGCAAGTCAGGTCATCACATCATAACTAAACCACCACACCAACATCCAACAACAACCGCTGAAGCCCGCCTCACCCCTCCCTCCTCCTCCTCGGCCAAAACCCCGGAATACCCGTCCTGCACGCATTCTCGAACTTGCGGCTCCCGCCTCTAATCGTCAGCTGCACCCCCTCCCCCAGATGCGCCGCAATCGCCTCCCTCTCCTCCCCACTCAGCGCCACATGCGTCTCCCTCACCGCCCACGCCGCCCCGGCGCCCCGGCGCCCCGCATCCAGCACCTCGAACGACAGATGCGGGCCCGCGAGCGGCGCAAAGTCCGGCACGCTCAGGCACGCGAAGCAGCGGGTGAGGTCGTGGAAGCCGGCGAGCTCGACGCGCTCGAGCGCGGGCCACGGCGCGCCGGCGACGAGCGGCGGCAGCAGGTGCGCGTTGAACAGCGACCACAGCGCGGGGCGGCCGCGCGCGCCCCACGGGTGCGCGCGGTTGGTGCGCCACAGCCGCGACGACTCGGCGCGGTGGTGCTCGAACACGAGGCTGCGCAGCGACGGCCGCACCGACCGGAGGAAGGCCGCCCATTCGGCGTAGCGCGCGTCGTCGAGCGAGATCTTTTCCCAGTGCTCCCACGGCGCGTAGCTGCGGATTTCGAGGTGCGCGAGCTTGGGGCAGCGCGAGGTGAGGGGGGCGAGGTGGTTGTGCATGGGGCCCCCGAAGGTGCTGCTGAGGGGGTGGGTTTGGTCGTGGATTCGGGAGCGGTCTTCGAGGTACTGCGCGGCTTCGCGGAGGGGCATGTTTTTGGGCAGAGGGGGGAGAGGCTCGGCGAATTCTTGGAGGTTGATTGTGGCGAGTGAGACGAGGTTTTCTGGGTTGATGTTGTCGAGGATCGCGGAGACGAATTGCTTGGATGCTTGCCCGACGAGTCTGACGGATGTAGCTGTTGGGAACAGAGGAGGTGGTGGGCAGGTCTCACGCAGGGATCTTGCCGTGCGTCTGTCAGCGGCGCATCCACCCCCAGATAGTTTGTCCTACCTCAGCCATGCGATGTCAATCGCCGAAACCTTCGTGAACGCCTTGAACGTCTCCCATAGCGGCCCTAGACCTGGTAAGCGCATCCGATTCCCACCAGGATCCGCGCAATGAGCCAAAGTATATGCGTACCGTCGTCGCCGATGTGATCCAGCAGGCGCAGGCCTTCGTCATCCCAGGATTCCGGCGACCTTACAAATGCGCGATCTTGCTCCAGCCCATCGTCTTCAGAGCTTCCGTCCTCGTCCCTCCCGCTCGTGGCACTTGGTATGCCACCGCCGGTGCCGTCTGGCGGGTCTAGCACCGACCAGTGAAGCTCGCGAACATACTGGCCGTAGTGCGGGTTCTCCGTTACCGTGCGTACCAGCGTCTTCTGCCGTAGCCATACTTCGTCGTCGAGCGGGACGCGTGGGCGGTCGGAGAAATCGAGAGGCACGTCGAACTCGACGCGCGAGTGTGGCCAGGAGATGGCGCGGACGGGGCCGACATGCGCGAGCTCCGGCGAGTTGTGGACGCTGAGGTCGATGGTGTGGAAGAGCTCTTCGACCTGCGCGCACACATGAGTCTCTGGTCACCGGGCGGGCTGGATGGGCGAAGAGCGCACGCAGATGCGGTGGAGGAGACGGGCGGTTGCGCCGAGCATGCAGCGGGAGTGCTGGTTGCAGTGTTGGGCGATGAGGTGGAGCACCTCGACAGGGAGCTGTGCCAGAGCTCCCATTGTGGAGCGGCATTGAAGAAAGAAGAACGAGTGTTGGGGACTTTGCTCCGGGCGGCGTTGAAGCTCGGCCGCGTGAGTGATGCGCTAAGATAACCCTAGATAACACAACGGCCAGTTCCCCACATGACGTACTCGGTCGTTCTTCCGTCGAGCAAGCCAGGAACACCATCCTCAAAAGTGCGATCCGGGCACAGCTCCCTTACAGCAACGAGCAATTTGGTCGGACTCAATGTCCCTGCATACGCAAAGACACGTTCATTCCCAACCGACGGACGAATCAGGCCTCCGACATGCAGGAGGGCCCACGAAGCCATTGGGTCAAGTTACTAGGACCGTGGAGCCAAGTGGAATAGCGGGCTTGTCGAAACAAGGAATATCAAAGGTTCTTGGGGAGTGTGTAATTGTTGAGCAGCAGGAGGGAAGGAAGTGGTTTAGACAGCCGTTTAGTATATCCTGCTACGGACTGATGAGTAGCACACTCGATGGAAATCACGCTTGGGTCTTCGAGTTGACGCCTGTGCAGATTCAAAAAGGGAAGCCAATATGACGACAAGGAGCCTACCTTTCTCGTACATTCCGACTGAAGTGACAAGAAGAGGACAGGGGGCTAAGGTGCTTGAATCTAATTTCTACGTTTGAATGGATCACAGACTACTACAGATGTAGGCAAGTTCGAGAAATAGTGTCTTCCCTGGCTGTTTGGAAAATTTGGGTACGACGGTAAAGGCACATTGCTATCAGAATGGAGGGGGGAGAGTGCCACCTCGTTCTCGGAGTCGCTTGGCTCTGAGTCTGTGTCTGAGTGGAGGGGCATCTCCAGTAGGCTGGCGTGTTCCTGACTCGGCCAAGTACGGTTAGTTTGTTTCACCGTGGGTTGGGAATGGTTTGAGGGGACTGACAGTTTGTGTGACCACAGGAGTGAACACCGGAGCACTGTGCTGAGTCGAGGCTAAAGTGTCTGGAGACGGCGCCCTGTCATCTGCATGTGCTGTTTCTGATTCTTGGCGCTTTCTCCCTTGAGAATGGTTTTGGAGTATGTTCGATTTCCATTGTAGACGATCTGCTCGTCCTACGAGAGCCACCAGTCCTTTGTAAGGTTGTGGATTCGACACATCCTCCGAGATCGTGTAGTGGATATTTTTACCGGAAGATCGGTCGATTGAGAGCAATTGTGGTATGAAATCGGGCTCCCGTTTGCGCTTCGCATTCTGTGTGAGGTGGTTGGGGTTTAGCTTTGCTTTACCGGCCGATGAGTGAGCTGTAAAGAGCACATTAGAATCGATATGACCAGAGGTGGCATGTGGCTACTCGCATCTCGCAATTTTCGTGCAGGCTTGGAGTGGCCGAGCTTGCAGGAGCGCGTCGGATTTGTTGGAAGACTTGGGAACGCGGCCTCGATTGCGATGGTTGGCCCAAAGAGCGATATTCAGGTCTGGTCTTTCGTTGGAGCGCGGGCCATCAACGTCATGGTGAGGGTTGGCGCTAGGATTCGCATAAGACACGTCAGGTCTGCGCGAGGCATACGACCTTGATATCAGTTGCCTGGTATCCTGAGCGCCGCTCAAGGCTGTCGGCATGCCTGGCTCCTTTTGCTTGACACCGGGCTACGGCGGGATTGTGTTGAGATCAGATTCGGGATGGCGCATTGCGCTGCTAAAAGGAGAGAAGTTCTCGTGCACGATTGCGCAAGTAGGCTGAGATGAGAAGAGCGAAGAGAATGCGGAACGTGACAGCTGCTGCACGATCCTACTTAGTGATTGGGTGATAGTACATACGCACGCACAAGGCTGAGTACGTGCATCTGTGCACGCGCCTTGTGCCGCTCAAGCCCTCTACCACTGATATAGGGATGCCTTTTTTCTTGTCAAGCATATCTCTGTCCTTCTTGGGAAGTAGATTTCTCTCCTCGAATATTGTACTCGTATCCAATCCCTTCTCGGCACACTTCGGCAAACGTCGGCTGGCAGATCAGATCTCTCAGATAAGATAACATTAATTCTCGCCAACCCCGCATGACGTAATCCGATGGCCTCGCAGCCGTAAGCGGAGGGAAGGAAGAAGATGCTCTGTCCAAGCCAGATCTCTCACCTCCTTGTGCGGCTCTTCGTCTCTCGACCCGGGTTCTGCAGGCTGCATGCACTGAGCTGGATCTGAGCATCTCGCCATGGTATACGACTCGACCATTAGCTTCACGCTCGACACGATATGTCCATGGTAACCGGCCCTTGGCACGTCCAGTTGCGCAACCACCAGCACGACGACTTACCAGAAGCGCAGGACATATCTGGCGCGGCGCCGGCTGCAGCGCGCACTCGAGCAGGTCCGAAGCGCGCAACCGGACAGCGGGACCACCTTCACGCTCAGATACCTGCCGTTCCAGCTGTACCCCGAAGCCAGCAAGGAGGGCGAGGACAAGTACGAGTGGTACAGGAAGTCGAGATATGGCGACAGCGAGGACAAGATGAAAATGTACACGACGCTGATGGCGGCGTACGGCGCCGACGCGGGGATCGGCTTCAAGTACGTGCGCCCTGAGGCTGCGGCTGCGGCTGCGGCCTTGCGACACTGTGTTCGACATTCCCAAAAATAGCCAGTCTGAACACGGCCGTTCCTGACGCGGACACCTGCTTTCCAGATTCGGCGGCACGGTCGCGAACACGCTGGATGCGCATCGCGTGATTCAACACTTCCAGGAGAAGAGCGGGCCAGAAGTAGCAGACAAGATTGTGGAATGTGAGTGGTGCCGGGGCGACGCGCGCATCTCGGACCCAACCCGACAGCCAATACGCCATTCCTCGCGAGGCAACGGGCGGATGAGAGACTGACTTATTCTTAGCGCTGTACAGCCAGTACTTCGAGAACGAAAAGCATCCGAGCGCTGCCGACACGCTGCTCCGAGCTACGACGGAGGCGGGCATCCCCGAATCCGAGGCCAAGCCCGTCATCGACGACGAGTCCGAGGGCCGGATGGACGTCCAGATGCTCATCCGCGAGCAGAAGGGGAACGGCATCGACGCGGTGCCGCACGTCGTTGTCGAGGGCCGCCGGCGCGACGTGACGCTGGAGGGCGCGCGCGAGATCGGCGAGTACGTGAAGGCGCTGGAGCGCGTTATCAAGGAGAACGCATGATAGATTGCATGCAGTAAACGGCGGTGGACTGGGCGTTTGCACGGCGATGGTTGAGCCTGGCGCGGAGGCGGCAGCGCCAGGCGGGGCCGCGAAACAAGCCGCTTCCGTGTTCGCGTTGAGCGATGGAATGCGAATTTAGAGTTCAACCACGGCAAACTCAAGCTCCTCTCGCTTTTTTCGCTCTCAGCCGCGCCCCCGGTCACCCTGGGACGAACGCCTGGCGTGCGCGCCGCGTTCAGAGCCCCACGTCTGCCACAAGTATACAAGCCAAGCTGCCCGGATCTCTGATTGCTCCAAACCCCCATCGCCTTTCCCATCCTACCCGTCACCCGTCTGACTTTCCCCGTACTATATTATTTGCACATAATCGCCGATTGCTGACCTGCGCGCTTATCAAAACATCGCCAGTCCTGCCATCCACTTCTTCATTCATCCGCCTCCCAGCACTTGACCATCCCCACTTCCGCTTTGCCCCAACACCACCAACACCCCAATTCCACGGCAAACACCTCCCCGCCGTAAATGCATAGAGGCAGCACCCTCAACCACCCACGCAATCGCCCACAGCCCGCCTCTCTCTCACCAACATGAAGTAAGTTTCTTCACTTTTCTTTTTCCCCGCTCCACCCCCCCCCCCCCCTGGCCAACCAGCCAACCAGTCACGTGTGTCTGACGCCCACCCCAGCACCACCACGTCCTCCTGCCTCGTCGGCAGCACCGCGCCAACCATCCACATCTCGCTCCCCCACCTCGCCAACCTCTCGGCCCCGGATCCGCTCAATCCGACCTGTGCCTGGCCGTCCTTCCTGCTCAGCACGAACCTGCTCACCCTCCTGCTGCTGCCGCTCGTCGTCCGCGAGATCCCGACCATCATGACGACGACGCTGGACCCGCTGCTGGACTACGTCTTCGACCCGTGGAGCTGGGGCTATTTTCCCGTCTGGTGCGCCGAGGTGTGGCGGCTGGTGCGGGACGAGCACGCGGCGCATTTTGCGGGGAAGGTGGGGAGGGTGGAGAGGGTGTGGAGGGAGAGGGGCGTCGTGGAGGAGGTTATTTTGAGGGTGGGCGGGTGATTTAGGACAAGGGGGAAAAAGCGACGAATTTTATGAACATAATGTACAGGTATGATGACACTTGGAAAAAAGAATGGCATCGAGGTCATGGGTATAGATAAAAGCCTAATAGAGACACTTGAATTGTTCAAAGGGAGGCCCTTCCCATGGAGACGTGTTGTTTGCTGTTCCGGATAGTGAGTGTAGGCGCTGCTTATTTCGGTAATCACGATCAGAACATCTTGAGAAGAGAAACGAACGCCTAAAGGAGCGAAGGATTCTCGCAAAGAACCTTGTTAGCGAACATGCTAGATGGAAAACTACTGTGTACTAGCAGCAACCTTATACCGTTGATATTGTTTTGCAGAACGCTTATTTTCCAGACCTCTGTTTCGCTTATTGCCGCTCCGGATTCCGAGCTCCAACCGGATTGGCAGCTTTCAAATCCTGGATCTCGGGCAGCGGCCGGCATCTCTGCCAGTGCGGGGGAAACCACACCACAATATGTGCCTGGAAGGGTTTGGGCTAATCCCACGAACACATCAATAGGCCGTCGAAGGGGTAGCTCTGAAGTCTGTTTTCTGCAGGTACGGCTGCCCTGTGCAAAAGGCCGTTGGTACATCTGATCTGTATCTGATTGGCTAACATTCACAATCACTCCCTTGACAACTCATGAGCTTTTTCGACTTGCTGGTCAGTCGTTTCCTGGTCGGTGGGATTAAGACTGACTAATGCTTGACTGTTCGACCACACTACACCACCCACCCAAGACACCATCACCACAAAAAAGGGGCTTGTGTAGATGATCGACTGCAAAAAGGAATACGAACAAAACAACTGCGACTTACCTGGCAATAAAACGCCCAACTGCTTCTACTCGGCCTTCAATTTGCCCACATTGAGCGTCTACATGTCCTGCGGTCAACGGCTTCATGCAGGTGGATCGCGATGCAGATACCCGCCTCGCACTGCGGTACGCGGCAGAGCCTGATCGACGCGGCGCTCGTGTGCGAGGAGTTCTTCGCCGCTGACTCCAGCCTGCCAACCACCTGGCTGGTGACCCGGTTGGGTCTCGCGCCAATCTTCATGTAGCAGGTGGTACCCGGGCGTGTTTGTTTGCTTGCTTACTCCCGCAAGCCGTGGCTGCCGCTGGCACCCGGCAGTGGCACCGAAGCCCAGAAGCAGGAGTCCCTCGCGCCGTTCCTGAAGCGCGAGGGCACGCCTCTCTCGCCGCGCTGGGCTTCTCCGAGCCGGCCGGGGCTGCAGAACGAGCGCGGCAAGGGCATCCAGCAGCGGCGCCGTGAGCCGGAAGCCGACTCCACTGACACCAACCAACCCCCCAGTAGGACTTCCCAGGCCCCGCACTCCCTCTGCCTGTCTCGTCTGCCACTTCGGCTCCCCCCCCCCCTCCGCGCCCGGCCAACCCCATCAGCATCGTCCGTCCTCACGTGACACCGCCGTCTTCGCCGCGCCTGCCAACCGCACCCGCCGTCGCCGTCACCTCCGCGGACCACCGACAACCCCACGGCTTCCGCGCGCACTCGGGCCCGGCAGAGTTGGCGTACGCGGCCAAGGTGTGTGAGCTCCGGGGCGGCGCTGCGGGTGCCGTGCTGGAGGGGATGCCAGGCGTGACGGCGTACGACGCGGTGCAGGCCGTGCGGGCGGATGGTGGACGGGGCAGTGTGCTAGCCGTTGGTCGAGTAGGGGGATCGGGCGGAGAGGGGTTTTGCGGCGGAGGGGTAGGGTCCGGAGTCTTGTGCGAGTGGGAAGGGCTGGGGTGAGGCGGTGGAGGGGTTTCCTGAGGGGTTTTTTGAAGTGCAACGTTTGAGGTGTGTGAGATGGCTGTGAGACTGGCGGGAGTGTCGGTGTGGTGTGGGCGCGGGGGAAATGTTGGTTGATAGGATGATTCGTGAGTGAATTAGGTATTATCGTCAGTTTACTGATGATCAAGTGTACGAACAGGATCATGGCCGTTTTCAAAGTAAATTTGTCTTCACTTGAAAACTCAATTGGAGCGGATACTTTCTTTTCTTTCAGATACTCATAGGACCTTTACGTGTAGTAAAGATGGCAGCTGAAGTTGCCAAAGACGAAAATCACAATGGAAGATGAATGCTCTCGGGGCTCACTTTGGCCTTAACGCTCTCAAGGTCTGACTGGGATGGTGTGATGGCTACGAATGAGGTTGCTATCGAGACATTTTGACAGCTTGGCTGACAGCTGTGACGCGAAATGCTCGCGAGTATCACCAAGCGGAGTTCCTGCGAGACTCGAGAAGATTGGCCAACGTAGCACATTTGTCATTTGTCAGTTCGTGTCAGCATATAAGGCATATTAGCACGCACTAGTAACAGTGCGGCGTCGTACTTTTGCAAGTTCGACAGTTCGTTTCTTGGACACTCTGCTGGGAACTTAGGGTTCGTACCGAGCAAACATGTTCTGTACTACGCTTAGTACTCGACTGCAAACCTTAATGAAGCTTCTCCCAGGTATACAGTATAGTCTTTTCTTCCTCTATATAGTACGCTTCTGTTTGTTTCTTCCATATTTATGCACCAGCTCTTCTCTATCAAGATAAGCTCTGGTTCAATCTTCAGTCACGGATGATGCATTCACTAATTGCCGCACTCTTCTGGATATCATGTGTCCTTGCCCTCGCAGTAGAAAGACAGTACAACAACACCAATCTCAAACAGAGCCGAAAAAGGTTACTCGACCGGACAATGTAAGTGAATTTGCACCCGTACAAATGGCTAACGCAACCAAGAAGAGGAAGCAAAGCACTGACATACCGAAACCAGAGTCGTCGACGATGTCCAGCCGATCAACGTCGTCTACCACGTCCAAATCACCGCAACATACTGGTGCGGCAGACCGCGGTCCTGCTTCATCGGGCAGAAAGGAGCCAAGCAGGAAGTCCTCGTGGAATGGCACGCGGGCGGCAAGGCCAAAGAGTGGTAAAGCAAGACCTCCAAGCCTCCTCCACGTCCCGTGCTAAATACGTGCCCAGGGACGGTCCTCCCGGCACCATGGCCAGCCTGGACGTCGACGTGACGTTTCACTGCGATGCGCCCGCCGGCGAGCCCGTGTGCGCATGGATGCGGACGCCGTATAAGGAGTACACGGTGCAGAACTTAATGGCCCCGACCCCTGAGAATCCGATGGGGCACAATGGCGGTCCATTTAGTATGAGGTCCCCGAGCAGCACGGGAAATTTTGAGGTGTATTGCGTGGTTGGGGCGGAGAATTGCCGAGATGAGGAAGGTGATAATTATTGTCAGTATGATGGGCTGGATGAGTATCACTGGAATTGGTGAGACGGACGGGTGTGATGTGGATGAAGGGATAGAGGGAGGGCAATCGTGCGCGGTTCTTGGTGGATTGGTTTTGAGTGAGATTTTCACCCTACAAAGGCATGCTGAATTTCAATCTCTCCTACTTTGGTCCTTCACTTAGATGTCTATGAGGATTTTTGAGATACGAAGCAAAACTGGCAAGAGCCCTTTTTCTTCTTTTAGCGAAGAAATAAAGAGTTAATCAGAAGGGCCGGATTATACTATTGATGTGTACACAGAGGGCCAAGCCCATCCGCAGATCTGCAGTGCTCAGCATAGCGATCGCGAGAAAATATTTGCACGGGGCACCTCCATCAAAGTTCTGATCGATCATCTAAGGTAGGCCTCACTCTCCATAAGATGCCGCAAGCCGAAGACCTCCACCGGCCTTCAGGTATATTGACGACTACCACCGCTCGCGCGATTACGGCTTCACGCCAGCCCCACATCCCCATGTACATAGCTCCGGCATCGAAGAGGCAGGACAAGGCTGGCAACGCACGCTGCTGAAGCAGGGCGGAATGGAGGTATTCGACTGGCCTGTGAATGCATACTATCTCGATAAGCAGTTCTGTGAGATGAAGAAGCAAGGCTGACGCTAATCGTGGAAGGAAAAGTGACAGGAACAACCCTCAGAGTTTCATCCATCCCATTCCAAGGGCCATCGGTATTTCTATAGCGCACTATAGATCCGTCTCATTGTTGACCTCACTGTTTGTAAGGCAGGCTCCGACATCGGTACGAGTGGTGGATGATCAGAGCCAGCAGGTTTGGTGATATTTTATGTTGCCGCCTCGAAAGGTTCCGGGCCGGCATCGCAGCATTTACGACTTCCCCTCCTTCGCAAACGCCTCCTCCACCCTGTCCGCCATTTCGCCCAAACTCCCAAACCTCCACGTAATATCCACCCTACCCTCGAAATCCTCAATCTTCCCCCCCATAATACTCTCCACCTCCCCCTCCGCCGTCCCCCTCGCAATCCACGCGCTCACCAGCCCCGCCTCCCTCGCCGGCTCGTGATCGTGAAACAAGCTCTGCGCCGTATGTAGGATCGCCTCCTTCGCGACGCCCAGCTCGTCCGCGCACCTGCCGACCAGGAACGCGAAGTTGCGCGGGTCCGGCTTGTAGGAGCCGACGTCCTGCGCCGTGTAGATGGCGTCGAAAGCGGTGCCCTCCAGCGGGCCGGCCAGCGTGTCCCCGAAGCTCGCGCGGTCCACGTTCGACAGGATCACCAGCTTGTAGCGCCGCGCGAGCCGCGCCAGCGCGGCGACCGTGTCGGCGAACGCGGGCCAGAGCCCGACGCTGGCGCCGAAGGCGGCGCACTCGGCCTCGTCGGGGCGGTCGAGCGCCAGGTCGGCGGTGGCGAGGTCGGCGTAGGCGGCGGAGAGGAGGGCAGAGTAGGGCAGCGTGGGCTGCTCGGCCTGGATGCGCGACTCGTGCGCGACGAAGGCTTTGAGGGCGGCCGGACGCGAGGTGTGGAATTCGTGGGCGGAGGGCAGGCGGGCGAGGAGCGGGGCGAGGGCCGTGTAGATGCCGGCTTCCCAGTCGATGAGCGTGCCGAAGCAGTCGAAGGTGAGGGCGCGGAAGGAGGTGAGGGGGCGGTCGGACGGCATGGCCGGGGGTGTTTGCGCGGGAGAGTGAGGGTCGCTGCTGAGGTCTGGTGTCTGTGAGGTATGGGAATGCGCGGGGTTGGGGTGAGGTGCTGTGGAAGATTAGCTGCGGAGACGTGGGATTTGAGTCAGCCGGAGTCGCAAGCGGTTTTAGTAAGAAGCGCTTGTCATTGATTTTCTGAGGGCGCTACCACGATTATCACGACGGCTGGGTCTTGGTCTTGGTCTTGGTTGATCTGCACGATGGTTTGGGCTGTTGCTCCGTCGGTTCATGTCGATGCTTCCGAAGTGGGGCACAGGGCGTGCGTCATGGGCAGCCCCGCACTCGCCTGCATTTCTTCCACGTTGTCAACGGCAATGAGGAATCCACCTGCCACGATGAACATTCTACGGTTCTGGAAACCCCCTGCTGGGCCATTCGTAAAGTATGGTACCCGCCTGCTGCTTGCGGAAAATTGAAACTTCTGAATTGGCATATCAGCCAGCAGTTTGGGAGAATCTTCTAGGGCCTGCCCTTATGAACAAGTGCTTCAAACCTCAATATATCCAACCCCGCCTTCATCGTAACTTCATGCAGAACTGAGCGCCTTGACGCCACCCTCAACTCTATCCAAGACGTCTTCCAGGATCCTCAAATCCGCCAATCCCGCCGCAGCGCCATCTTCACCATCCTCATTCTTCAGCTCTCCGCCTTCCAACGACTTCCTGAAGGAGGCAATGGCCTGTCTCAGCGGGTAGAGATAGCTGCCACCGATGTCGTTGCCTTCATGCAGTCCCGGAACATCAAGGACCTTGTGAAGCGGTTTCGCGGATAGGAGGAGGTAGTAGAAGTTGAGCGTGGCAAGGTAGAACGACAAATCGAGCTTGAATTTCTGCCATGCTTCCGAGATAGACGGACCTGAGAGGTCGTGTGTGATTTCGGGAAAGAGGAATGGGGCCACCGTTGCGAGTGCGACTGGAGTTGTGAAGATGGATGCGGACTCGGGATCGGGATCGGTAGCGGTCGAAGTTGAGCGAGAGTGGCCCGGTGTCTTGGCCGAGGACGCCGAGCCTGGCTGTTGTGCACCTTGAAGAGTTGCTATGTTTGCTTCAATCGTCTCGCCCTTGATCCATCCAACTGCGGTAGCCTTGAGGTTTTCGTACGGGCAATGTTCTAGGGTATCGCGGATGAATGTAAGGCGGACCAGGTCAGAAGGATGCGAGCGAAGAACCGTAGTCGTGAGGTAGTGAGCATGATAGCGGAGAGTTGGAGAAGGGTTATTGGCGGCGAGAAGAGAGGTGATCTGGAGGTACTTGATGAAATCTTCGTCCTCTTTTGGCTCCCCAATCTGATTCCTCTCGGCGGCCAGAATTCCAAGCGTGAGAAGGCAATCCACTAAAGCGTCTGAATGAACACCAGTGTCCATAGCCGATTCGAGACCAACGAAGTTGTGGAGGATTGTCGCGTGATCCGGAAACAAGGGAGTATCCTGGGCCATGGATGGAAGATTGTAGATGACTTCCGCAATCTTTCGCGCCGTGAAAAGGTACAGTGCACCGGTCTTCGAAAGTGGGATTTCTTGTGCACTAGCGGGTGGTTCCTCCTCTTCTGTGGGCAGTCTAGCGGGTTCTGGCTTCGTATCCTTGATAGCAGCAAGGAGGTCTTCTGATTTGATGTCAAGGTCCCTAGCAAGTGCTGCCAATTGGCCAACGATCCCAGTCTTTGCTATAAGCGGCTCCTCACTGTTGAAACGTTCCGCGAAAGTCGTCTTGTTCGGAATGTTGCGCTCAGGGTGCAATTTTTCATGCACGCGGCTTACCCACGCCAGCGCAGGAACATCGTCAAAAGACGAGAACGAGTCCATGTAATCTTCCAAGATATGCGTGAGTAACGATTGCAACAATTTCTTCTGCATATCGTCCTCCGCTTGCGACGGTGACTCTTGGGAAGCTTCTGGATCAGGCGCTGGTGCCATGATATTCGGATTCGAAAGGGAGAAACTGTTTGTCCTCGGTGGAAGATGTGGTCGCTTTGTGCCAGAGAGCGTCTTGATGAATTTGGTGACCGCGGGCGTGAGTTCGCCAGTGTAGGGTCCAGCATCGCCGAAGCTGCTCAACACCGCCTGCAGGGACGTCGAGAGAAACCGGCTTGGATACTTGGTCTTGATGCGCGGGTGCAGCATAGACAACATGGAGAGCAGTGCCTCGAACTGGATGATTGGGAGAGGAGCTTTCGCGGCGGAAGCAGTCGCATGCTCTTCTCCCGTGACGCTCTCCTCGTCTGAGAGAAGGGCGTTATCCGTTGCGCGCGCAAGAGCCTCATCGTCATCTTCTTCCTCTTGCTCGATGGTGCTGAAGTCGATGAGTCGTAACGCTTCTGTGACCTTGAGGACGACCTCGCGGGGATTGCCCAGGCGAGCGATGTCTTGCAGACATTGTTCCGAGGCGGGCAGCAGCGGGAGCAGAAGCTGCACCAGGTCCCAACCGATGTTGACTGTAAGCTCGGAGTCCTGCAGGACCCTGTGTAACATAGGCAGCAATTCCGGGGTGAGGTTGTGCTCGATGAGTGTGAGGTAGGTCAAATAGTCCATGACGGGCGGGCGCCCCGCAATGAGGGGATGCTCGTCTTCGGAGCTCATGGCGGGGCACTGGATCGCGGTGTCAGGCGGCGCGGAGAACGTGGGATGGGGATGCTGCGAGAACGAATGCGCGGGCGGTTGGAGAAGAAATGTGGGCGGAGGAGACAAGGCGAGCAGGGAGATGTCGATGTCAATGATCTGTGACAGGGTTTGGGGAAGGCAGTGTCTTGGTTCCTCCGTGAAACCGCGGCAGCGTCATCATCATCGTGGCGTTCGCCGGCCGTGAATCCCAGGCAGCATCACGTGGCGCCGCATGCAGCGCGCAAATCATCGAGACCATTCGACCTGTCTCGACAGCCACGTTCAAGGTGAGCGCTGTCGCAGCGCCAGGTGAAACACAGCAGTGCGTTGTTTCATTCGCGCGGGGCCAGCAGGAGCCAATTCGAAACACGCCCACCCGTCCCGCGCGTCGCGAAAGCAGGTGACCGCCGGCGGTCTTGGCATCAACATCGCGGCCGACGCACTCCCACCGCCGTCATCACCGTTGCTGTCCCGCACCCCGGCCAGCTCGACGCTCCTTTGCTGCCCAACCGCGCTCTCCGCCCCCATCCTTTACGCGCCGAACAACGCTCTCGACCCCCACGCCTACACTATGGCTGATGTCGAGGAATCTGGCGCTGGTGCGCCCGTCAACGAGCCGCTCGATCTTGTGCGCCTGTGCCTCGATGAGACCGTATTTGTCAAGCTGCGAGGCGATCGCGAGCTCAAGGGCCGCCTGCATGTGAGTCGCCGGGACATGTCTTCACCTTCCGCATCTCAGAGCTCGCCGTAACACCAGCGGCCATTGCGAATCCGGAAGCTAACGTTTTCCCGAATGGGCGATCAGGCGTACGATAGCCATTGCAACCTTGTCCTCGGCGATGTGGAGGAGACGATATACGTGGTTGAAGAAGATGCAGATGAGCAGGAGGTCGTGAGAGTATGGTCCCTGCGCAGAATCACACTACTTGGGTCGCTGTCATTTGCTAACCGTGGCACAGACGGTCAAGAAGCAGTCGGAGATGCTGTTCGTGAGAGGTATGTGGCTGGAATCGCAAGGCGTCGTCTGAGGGTGTGGCTACATGGAACGATGGTGTGCTGACTGTGTGCTGCCAACAGGCGATTCGGTGGTCCTTATCTCTCCGCAAGCACCCGCATGATGGATTACGACCCAACCTTCGACGAGCACATTCAACGTGGTTTCATGAGCGGTGTGGAAAGATTATTAAAAAAAAAAAATCAAGAGACACAAGGAGCACAGCGTGCCAATTGAGGAGGGATTACAGATGTCAAAGAATTCGGTTGGCGTTGGAAAGAAGCTGCAAAAAGCGTCAACGTGGGCGAGATCCGCATCATCTCAAAATATCAGACAGGAAACTCCAAGGAGCTTGGTCGATCCGGGACCGAGTCTATGCATATTTTCACCATCAGGGGCGGGACTCAGAAACACGTCACTGAAAATAGAAAAAACCATTCTTGGCGAAACCAGCGCGGAAACGCGACTATGCAAGTTGTAACTGGAGATTGTGAATCTTGCAAAGCCAACGTCTTGTTGCGCGAGTCGCGATGAGTGATGCGTGCAGTTAACGAAGTTATGAAGAAGGAAAAGTGATTATGGGTGATTTATCTAACTATGTAACTCTGGGTAAGGCATTGAGATACATACAGGAGAATCTACCAGTTACAGCCTCAACTCATACCAAATCAGGCCGGTCATGGCGTGGATTACGAGGTCGGCTCGAAAAGCATTGTAACACGCACATGCCTCATGGGCAATTGAAGAAATCATCTAGGTCGGTTTAATATTCCTTTCACTGCACCATCGGGTCAGGACGCACATTTCAAGTACTCATGTGTGGAGGGCACGCCTTTGTTAGAAAACTCCAAATCGACGATTTGTAAGAAATTCACATGCAAAGGAGAGCAAATATGAAGGGGTATAGCATGAGTAAGATTTTATTCAGGAGTGTGATGCATTGAAAAGGCAGAACCCTCCGCTCGTGACTGCAGCCTTGCGCAGCACATCATCAGCCATATCAGCAACATGAATAGTAGTCCTTTTTCCCCACCACCCATCCGCCATCCCACCATCACCTGTCTATCCGTCCCACAGTATCCATGAAGAAGAGAACAAAAAACAAAACCGATGCCCACCATCCACTAACCCATCGAACCACTCCTTCAGATGATTCCGCCCATTAGCGCCATGACCAGCAAGTAAAACCAGCATTGAAGGAACCTTTTCTATCCGTCGCCAGTGCCAGCTAAACCATCGCGAAGCTCATACACAGGGGAAAACGCAAAACAAAAACTCGAGAACAAAGTCGGCACGCAGAACATGTTCTGGGGAATATGGGGGAATAAGAGAGGAAGGGAATTAAGAGCTCGTCTCGTCGTGACTTCGTAAGTACTCTTTCTGTGTATGCTTTGTAGTGATGATTGTACTTCTGCACTTGTCGCTCGACACAGAGAACTGAAGGGGAACAACAGCAAACAGCAAAGAAAATTGTGTTGGTGCTTTGCTTCAGATGCTGGGTGGGAAATACATCGGAGAGTATCCAACTATTCCGCAAAAGCCTCAGCAGATGAAGGAGAGCGTGTATGCCCGTTCGGTCCAATAAACTCATGCCAAAGGTGTCCAGCTTCAGGAAGCATGCTCAGTTTGCGCCCAAGGCAGCAGGAAGAGAGCAAATCCGTCGGACTGGGGGTATAATACCCAGGCTTTGTCTCATGGACAGAGGAGCCTAGCGGGAAAGAATAATGTAATCAGTTGACTCTCCAAAAGGCAAGCAAAGCAAGTCCCAAATTCGGCAGCATTCCAGCCCCTCCTCGGAAAACAAAATGCCAAAGGTACCCAATTTTGGGAGGGCAGGCAGGAAACGTACAGAACGTTGCGAAGCAACGAGCGGCCGTTGGGTTGTGTAGCACCGAGCAGAGGCAGTTGCGATCACTTGCGGTGCCAAGATCCGGTGCTGTAGCTATCGCGGTGGACTTGCTGAGGGAGGTGGAAACCCTTCTGGATCTCGGATTCGACGAACAGTGAGGCACGCTTGTAGCGCTTATCGGCGTACTTCTCGAAGACGGCAGAGTGGTGCTTCTGTGGCTGCTCGCTACATTCCAGGATGACCGATACGAGTGAACGAAGCTGAGACCAAGTGTAGCCCGAGTAGTGAACGTGGGCCTTGCTCTGTGTAGAGTTAGCATCATAACCGCAGATGTGATGATCTAAAAGAACGCTTACCCAGTCGCCTTTCTTGAGCATGAACCGAGCTAGACAGTGTGCGCCAGCTGCCAAGAAGCTGGGGACACACCCAACGAAGCGCTCATCCATGATGGTGATCTCAAGGAAGTACTTGGCAAGCGTGCGAGTCTCCAAGTCGTAGTCATCGGCCTTGCTGATTCTACGAAGGAAGCTCATGGGGCCAGGCCAGCCGAGCTCAAACTGGAGCATGCTCAACATGAAACGCTCAGCCTTGAGAATCTCATCAACGGTGTAACCGCCATCGACCATGTAGACAATCTCCGAGACAGAAGGGCAATTGATCTCCTCGTACTTCGCGGCAACGAAAATAGCAGTAGCACCAACGAGTTGAAGCTTGCCGAGGGACACAACCTTGCAAGAGAGGAAACGGTCGACGTAGTTGACAGCAAGGAACAGGGTTTCCGGGAGTAGGGTGAACCTGTGGTGGACTTGCACGAGCCAGTCCATGAGGACTGAACGCATAGACCATTGGATCTCGGCCTGGTTATCCATGTAGAACGGGTTTGGCCTCATACGATCCTGTGAACAAGTGAGTGATTGGACTACTATAACCAAGCGATCATGTCATACCTCAAGGTTCTTCATATAATCGAAGATCTCGTCACCATATTCAGCAACCATTGATGTATCCCAGGCCTCATCCTCGATGTCCTCAGGAGTCTTAGTGGCCTCGACGTAGATCGCAGCTTCGTCCAATTCGCGACGGGTACGTGCGGTAACCCTGGGAGCAAGGACAACGGTAACGCCGCCGGTCGTATTATCGGTCCTGTGCCTGAGCGAGCGCGTGGTGTATCCAGTGTAGTTCTCGGCGTCGTAGTACTCTTCGTCTTCTTCATCCCAGTATTCTTCGAACTTCTCAGCCTCAGCAAGCGCAATAGCTTCTGCATTTGCGTCTTGTTCCTCTTGTTCGACATCATCAGCCTTCTCCTCCGGAACTGCAACATGTTCCTCAGCAACGGGAAGGGCCTCTTCCTCTGGTAGCACGGCATCAGGGCCGGCGATGTGGTGGCATTCCTCAGCAGCGATGGCTGTCTCGAGACTCGTGGTAGATTCCTCACTCGCATGTGTGAAGTTCTCCTCAATGACTTCTTCAACGACGCGCTCGACCTTGGAGAGCTTCTCGGAAGGCGGCGAAAGCTGAGGCGCGGTGTTACTTCTCTCGCGTCGACGAACCGGCTCCGCCTCAATTGGTGCGGCAGGCTCCTTGAAGACCGTCGTGCTACGCTTGGAGATGGCCTTCTTGGAGTGGACGGGTGGGGGTGCGACCTCGGCGACACTCTGTTTAGGCGCGACCGGCTCGACAACGGGCTTCTGCGCAACGGACGAAAGCGGGCGCTGGGCGGGACGGAAAATCGCTGCAGGCTTGGACACCTCTTGGATGGGAGCGAGCGCGAGATCTTTCTTGAGAGCAGGCGCACCCTTGCCGGCGACAGCGGCATCGTCCTTGACTAGGGGCGCATCGCGCGTGGTGTTGCTCACGTCGGCGAAAGCAGTGCGCTTCGCGGCAGCTTTGATGCCGCCATTTTGGGCGAGCGACGAGAGTGCGGGCGTGGACTTATTGCGCTGGTGAATAGTCTTGCCGGGAGCAGCAGCAGGCACGCTGTTCTCGTTGTGGATGCGCAAGGAGCGCAGGGGACGCTGAGGCTGCTCGCGACACGCGATTAGCTTTTCGCTGCGACAAAGGTACATTGGGCGGACAGCGGCGGGAGTGGGGAGAGTTTCCAGCGAGTCAGCGTGCATGGAGCTGGGGGTGAGGTAGCTCTGAGCTTGAGGCCGAGGCGTGGTGGAGGGTGCGCAGGTGGCAGCAGGCAGGCATTGAGAATACGTACCTTCGCATCCATGGTGGCTGGCTGCAGTGATGCGTTGTTAGTAGTGGCGAGGCTGCTGTGGAGCGCGCTGGTGGAGTGGAAATCGGTACGGCGATCCTCAGCGCTCGAAGGAACGGTGAGCTCGCGGGCACAACAAACAACAGCGACGGCAGCGTTCCGCGGCGCGTCCGAGGGTGGATCTCGCGGGATGCTGGAGAACTGCGCACAGTCAAGCCGCTAGAGCATGTATAACAGTGCTCGCGGATAAGGCGGTGCTGCGGAACAATGGGGCGGTGAGGCGGTGGAGAGCGTGGTCGAGGGAGTGCGTTGGAGCTCGCACCGCTGTAAAAGGCGCGACTGCTTGTTTGGCCGTAAACAACAGCAACGCTGGCGTGCAGGGATCATGACCCATCGGCGGCGCAGAGCCGTTTCTCCGGGCACGCACTAGGGGTCCGGGCGCCACCGGCACGGCCCCATGCCAAGCGTTGCGTCACCCCGCAAGAAGTCCACCGCGCGTCTCCAGAGATGCGATCGTAACCACGCCCTCCTCCGGGCTCGCCGCCACGCCCGTCGCGTGCACTGTCTGCCGCTGCTATATGGGTCGCAGAGCCCCCCGCTGCTACCCGCGAGCTTTCTGGGCCGCCCGCGCCCCAGAGCCGCCGTCGGCGCAAGCCCCGCGCCGGCGGCCTCCTGGGCCCTGGCGCGCGCCGAGTGATGCGTCAACGGCGCGCGGAAACGTGACCGGGCACGCGCCGGTCTCGACATTTGGCGCCTCGCCGCGCCGCCGTCGCCGCGCCCTGCGTCGACTTTGCGCGCACCTTTCGCCTGTTCTGTGCCTGTTCCGCACTTGCGCAAGGTGCTGGCAGGCTGTTGGGCCGTCCGATGGCTTGTGTCGAGTGCCAGCAGTGCGCCCCACTCCAGCCTATCAAGTCAATCGGCACCCGCTTTCCTAAAACTCGCCATCCTGCAAGCGATTGAACCTCGTGCTGTGCGCTCTGCTCGCGCCGCCCTCCAATAGGCACCTGCGACCTCAGCCGTGCCGTTGGCGGCAGACGACGGCAGCGAGGGCGCACCCGGCGTGTCTCTGACGCTCTGCTGCGCGGGTAGAGTGCGCAGATCTGCCGTGATGCCGCCGTCGCTGAAGAACACCCGCCGACTCCACTTGCGCCCGCGCGCGGCGGCGGCCATGCGTCTGGACGCTGCAGCTTGCAGGAACGCAAGGTCTGCTTCCGCGCTCTGCGCGACGGACGGTGTGGAGAAGGGCCGGGTCGCATCACCATCGCCTGTTCTCCTCAGGCCTGCCGGCCTAATTGCGGAGAGACAGTCTTGCGCCGTTCGTTGCGATCTGCCAAGTGCGGCTGCAAGAATGCGAACTCGGCAGCGGCGAGAGTGCGGTCTCGCCCGCGCGCGCACTCTGGTCGCCTTTGCGCGCTGTGTTTGCTCGAATCAACAGGGGCCGCTGAGTCGCCGTACAGCGGATAGCCATGCCGTGCAGTCCCTTGTGTGGAGCAGCCACCTGGAGACCCATCAAGACCGCCTCAGAGGCGCAGCGCCGCGCCCGCCCTGTCCCTGGCGCCCCCGAGCCCGCCTGCAGGCGTACGCGACCGCAACGACGATGTTCTGCAGCGTGGCCGCCCTGCCGTTGGGCGCGCGCATGGGCGGTGGAAGCGCGGCCTCAGATTGTGCGATCCGCCCCGGCGCCCGCAACATATCTGCGGCAGGAGATGTCATTGGCCGCGCCAGCCAGCGAGATCCAGGTAACCAAGGTACCGCTAGCGTGCAGAGCTGTCTGCATAACATTCAGACCGGAGAGCGCTGGAGCATGCGGCGGCGGCAGCCGTTGCGCGAACACATGCGCTCCGCTCGCTGGCGGGATGCACATTGACGCCCTGCCGAAATACACATTGTAGGCGAGTTGTACGCGGACAGAAGAGCAGCTCACGCTAGCACCAGCTGCGTTTCTCGTAGCGACGGAGCTTGCCTGGCATGCATTAGCAGCCCTGCTGCGGATTGGCCCGCCGCGCTGAGCTCGGGAAGTCTGGCTTCGAACACCTGCGCAGCACGGTTATGCGCCGCGCCCGCCGTGAGCGTGCTGGCTGCGCAGCCGTGGCCTGCCCTACCGCTGCCCGTGCTCGCCGTGTCATCCAGCCAGGTAGGGGTGCTTGTGCTTGGGGGCTAGTCTCGACTTTGGATACCGTGAGGGTTGCCAGCTCGATCCGGACTGCAGGCCTGAGGAAGCGCACCCGCCTGCGCGGCCATGTCATGGGCGCCGCGCAGCACAGCACTGAGCAGCATTGCGCCTCTGACCTCTGCGCCCGCAGCCGGCTGGCGGCTTGGTGTCTGGCACTTGCGCCTGCCCCCGGGTCGCCGTCCGGTGCGTCTCCAGCGCCTCGTATGCGGCGCACATCACGTTATATGGGAATCGCCCGAATAAGCTTGCATGTGAAGCGCAATTGATGGCCATCTGAATCGCCTCTGCCCTATTCAGCCCACTTTACCACTCGAATCCGCATTCTTGGGTTCGTGGTGCGTTGTTGAGCGCATAAGTTGAGCATCCGGCCCGCCTGACACTCGCTAGTCGAGCGTCGCTGGCTGTCACACATCCTCCTCTCCGACTGACCTCCCAGCCTGTGCCAACAACACCCATCCCAAGGCACAACCCTTCCCGTAAGTGCTGAGCCTCTTTCGCCAGACCTCGCCCGACGCAGTCCTCGCTTTCTGGTCGCCCGCCCTGCCTGCCTCGCCCATATCGTGCCGCCTGAACTGACGTATCGGTGTGCCGCAGACGACGACCCGGCGCTTCACGGAACGCCCTCAACTCCAACGCCCACACTTCATCCTCCTTCGCAGGGTATGTCATTACTTTCATATGTCAAATGCGACCGCATCCACGGCCATCCAGCACGGCGAACCCTTCGCATCGCTCCAAGGCGGTCTTCCCCTCGACGCTGCTGCTCCGCCCTTGGGCGCCTCCCAGCAGCCCAGGGACCGCGCCAGCGATCAGCACCTCTTTTAAGCCACCAACCCTCGCAAAGATACCGAGCGATGGCCTCGATCACAGATTGCTAACAAAATCCGGGTTTCAGGCCACTGCCCTCCTCCTTTGACCGCTCCTCCACCGACCCCCTCTTCGACTCGCGACACCGGCAGGATCGGTGTCTGCCCGAACAACTTCGGCGGGCACAATCCAGATTCGAGTGCCGGCGACCTCAGCGGAAGCCTCCATACCTCTTGTATTGCCCGGGTACACTTGGTATGGAAGTGTCGAACCTGCTCACCGACTCCACCCACTACCAGAGCCGCCAGGCCAAAACACCCATCGAAAACCAACAAACATCACAACCACAACACAAAAGGGAGCACTCCATTAGCGATAAAGCATTCACAATGGGCTCAGTGTATCAGATCCCGGCCCCGCTCGACGTCGCACCGGTTGCGAACCTATGGTCGCAGCCGTCGCCGCCCGTCAATGCGAAGCCCAAGCACGTCAGCTTCGAGCTGTTGCTGCAGGACTCCCCGCACTCGCGCGCGCGCCTGCCGATGAGAGTGAATATCTGGCCTCACGACACAACCGAGTCGATCGTTGCGACCGTCAAGAACTTCCACGGCATCTACGACGGTCAGGGCTACGGAGTGAGCTTCGAGGACCATCACGGCAACACCCTCATCGCCAGATACGAAAACTTCGAGCACAACATGACCGTCTACGTGCGCCGGATACCGCAAGACATCGACGACTTCTCTCCCACTCCCCGCCAGTCCCTCTCCCCTCGCAAGACCCGCCTCGAAGAACCCTTCCAAATGCTTCCCCCTCAACTCATCTCTCGACCATCCTCCCGATCGGCCAGAAATCGCAGCATGTCTCCCGATCATCAGCGTGGTCGTCGTAGTGTCTCCAGGAGCACCAACACCAAGTCTCGCTCCCGTCCCGGTTTCAAGGTCCGAGCGACCAGCTCGCACGGCAGTCTTGCAGACCTCAATGGCGACTACAGCGACAGCGAGGCAGGAGAAGGATCAGTCACAAGCTCGCGCAGAGACAATGTCGCCAGTGCTGAGATCAGCCTGGATAACATCGTCGAGGGTGGTCGACGAAAGCGCGCGAAATTCGACAGCTCGGTAAGCCTTCCGACGCGCCATACTTTGCACGTTCTCTGTGCTCTAACAAATTATGTTTCATTTAGGAATTGCCGCTTTTTGCGCCTCCTCAAGTGCCCATGACTGCGTCAATCTCGTCTGTTTCCCCGCAGCGGCGCATTAGCAGCAACAATGGCGCATCGCCATTCTCGTATTCCAACCAGCAGACGTTTTCCTACACGCACCCTTTGCCTTCACCGCAAAGCCATGGGGACGTTTTATACATGCAGGGGTTCCAAATGGGAACTCCATACGCTCCCTCCAACGGACCGCACGGACACCGCCTGCGTACACGTGGCACCGGTCAGGCCATCCCGCGAAACTCCTACAGTGCTATTCTGCCAACGCCTGACCCTACGATCGGCGGAAGTGTTATCTCTGATGAGGATGTCGCTCTTCAACTTATGCGCCTTGGCGATGCCTCGAACTTTTCGTCCCACGGCCGGCAGTCCACGTCGACTGTTGACGACGCCCTGAGCGGCAAAGCTGAGCTCGCCTCATCGGACGAATGCAGCGATGATGGCAGCGAGATGGACGAGTTCCCAGCCTATCCCGAATCTCTTCCTTCGGCTGTCCATGCTCACGAACAAGATCATGATCTGCACCGTCACTACGACAGTGCCGACGAGAGCGATGACTACAGCGACAGGGACGATTCGTTCAAGGCCGATAGCGACGAGATTGTGCCAGAGAATGGCAGCATGGGCAGGCCCAAGGCTATGAAGAAGCGTGCTGGATCCCTGACCAAGCTGTCGACTAAGATGGTGAAGTCTCGCACTCCTGGCTACAAGAGCAAGGTCAAGACTCCCACCGTGGCAAAGGCTCCTATCTCTCCTACCTCCCTCCCTCCTGCATCGCGCAAGACTTCCAGCGCTTCGCTCTCCATGCCCACGTTCGCGCCTGACGAGGAGGACTTGTCTACCAAGCCTCGTTGCCAGCGTTGCAGGAAGAGCAAGAAGGGTTGCGACCGTCAGCGACCGTGCCAGCGCTGCAAGGATGCAGGCATTGGCGTCGACGGCTGTGTCAGTGAAGATGAGGGCAATGGCAGGAAGGGCCGCTACGGTCGTCACATGGGTGTTCCCGTCAAGAAGATCATCCCGGAGGCGCCTGCGTTCCACGACACGCCCAGCGCTACCACGACCATGGGCGGCTACAATTCGCTTGCTGCGGCCGCGGACAAGAACAAGAAGCGCAAGAGATGATCTTGCGGTCGCGCTTTGTTTCTTTCCGAAGCGACGTTCTCACATTGTCCTTGGCGCAGGCGTTGGCGGTTAGCGGTGTGATTTTCAGCACTTTTGCGTCCGGATGGATGCTTCAACTCTCCAGCAACTTTTCTCAGCGACGATCCGTTCCCTACTTTTCTTCTGTCATGTGATTTATAGCCGTGGGTTTCAATCGTTTAAGCGTCGCTACGGGGTTTGCCAATCTGGAGCGGATCGGGATGGTGTTACGACCGGAGTCACTTTTTTACGCATCGACATTCCTTCCCAAAGAAAAAAGTTTAATCGGGCTTCCGATCTTCCAAAGGCCAGGTCGCTGTTCGCAAGATAAGCAAGCTGGTTCCTTGTGTTTGTACGAGGGTTGGACAAATTGACGGTGGGAGGCTGGGAGATGAACTTGAAATGACGGTGGCGGCGGGAACTGGTTATATATCGACGGCGTGACGGGAGGGGACTGGCGGCTGGTTGGGGGTGGCGGCGGTGGCACTCTTTCCTTTTTTTCCCCCACTTATTTCCTTTCTTATCGTGTGTTGGTTCTATCTGGCTACAGGCTCTCAAAGGTGTTGGGAATTGGAGATGAGGGGAAAATCTTTTAACTCCAGCGAAGAAAATTTTCAAATGACCAAATGGCTTTTCGATCATGCATGGTGGTGAATAAGCGGGTTAAGGTTTGAATGTTGTGACACGACAAGCACGCCCGAGGCGGCAGGGCGGACATCCGCTTGTTGGCTTGGAGACAAGGTCGTTTCGGGGGAATTTGCACCAGAAGCTCCACGGAAGGTCAATGGAAGCGCATATCTCCGTGAGGATTGGGGAATCCGCCTGAGTGGGGTTCGTTTAATTCTCCCCATGATTTTGCGTCAAGATCCAGATGGAGACTTCAACTGCCCACGTGCGGGCATGCTCTGCAACTGCAATGATCTAACCGGCCAACACAAATCGAGCATGGCATTGGTCATATGGACATGAAGCATCCATGCCCTAGACATCTGAGTGGTCCCTGGAAATGCACCTAAGGCAAGCGGGTGAAGCCGTCAATCATTCACGTGAGTGGTGCACCTCAGGCTGACCGGCGGTGGCACGGAGTACTCAACTCCACATGGCTCATCGGCGTTCAGTCCGCAAACACAGGCAGACGGCTAGAAAGCGACGGGCCGTTCCCGCGAAACCTTGATCGAAGTCTAGAAGGGCTCCGGGCCAGCCCTCAGGCACGGCAAATGCATTTCTCGGTGGAAGAGCAGTGGCAAGCAGCATAATGCGGCCGAAGTGAGGGTTTCACGATATGCCGCCTTACCCGACTCCTCTCATCTCATCAGCAAGATGCGCGCCTGCGTTGTCTACCTCTCACGCCTGGGCTCGCCCCACTGACTCGCATGGGCGCTGCTGCACGAGCAAGGCGCAAAGCAAGCGCGCTCGTTCCCGCGCTCAGATCGACGCCGCCCAACGGGCGTGCGCTCGTGATGGTCGTGGCTGAGAAGTCCCTTCGCGTAGTTGAAGCGCAGCAGCAGCGCTGAAGGAGCGCATGCGGCCGCAACACATCCCATTCCATGGCGGGTTGAAGCGTGCACAGTGACGCGGAGAAGTGGAAGCAAGCGCGCCGAAGTGGGAGCTGCACCGCACATGCCTGCTGTGTTGCTGCGCAGCGGTTGCGCGACCCCCGAACCCTGGTCCGGCCTGGCCTCAGCCTCGCGCTACCACACACCACCGTAATCCTTCGCGCACTTGCGGCGCAGCATTGCCGCCCGGACTACGTGGACGCAGGAGTCAGTTTGACCGCGACTTTTTGAACCATTCTTTTGCCGCGACCTAGCATATCCTGTTCACGCTGTCTTTTCCTTGCAGGAGTGCCCCCCGTTCGTTCGCGCAGACGCACCGCAGCGGAAACGGCCCGCGCCTTCATAGCGCCCCACTACCACCATGGCGGAAGACCCAACACCAATCCCTTCGCTCAAAGCACGCATTGCGGCCTTGAACCTGAGCGATGCGCCCGACCGGCCTCCGCCAACTTATGGCCAACCCGTTCCCGCGAAGAAGCGCCCTCCGCCGCCGCCGCCGCCAGCGAATCCCCCGCCCCGCCTGAGCGAAGAGTCCCGCAGTCAGACTGCGAACAACCCGCCGCAGAGCTATGCGCCGACTAATGCCAGACCCATTGGCAACCAACCTGCCGAATCGGCCAGCCAGCACAAGCACGTCCTGCCTCCGCCGGCCCTAGGAGCTGCGGCGCAACCTGCTAGACCTTCTCTCCCACCGCGACCCTCACGATCGTTGCAGCCCGCGCCCACGCCCAGCTTGCCTCCGCGCCGCCCGTCTGAGCAAAGCATACAAAGGAAAGAGTCCCAGGAATCCATATCTACAATCGCCTCAGGCCGTTCGGTGGGGTCAGCCCTCTCGGGTCGCACAAGCGTGACGTCAGGCACCACGTACAGCCATGGCGAAATGCCGTCCAACCGAGTGAAGGCGCCGCCATTTGACCCTTCGAAGCTGCCTCCGCTCCCACCCAAGCGGACGCAGGAGGAGAAGGACGCCGACTTGATGAGACATGACCCTGTGCGCGCGAAATACCTTAGCAGGACAAGCAGCTCCACGAGTTCTCAGTCTTCGGCGAAACCTCAGCCTCCTTCGCTTCCTTCGCGACCTAGCCTTCCAGCTCGTCCTAATACGGTCCAGAATGGGTCTATGACGGAGCGCAAGCCTAGACGGTCGGCGCTTGAATGGGGGATGAACAAGAGCACAGAACAGGCGCCTGCATTGCCTACCAGTCGGCCTGGTCAAGAGCCTGCCGGCTCGCCCCCTCCCATCCCGCTCGGGTCACGCCCTGACCTTTCTGCTCTCCAGGCCAGCAAGCCTAAGCCTGCTGCCCAAAACTCCTGCCTGAAGTGCCGCGATTTCCGTGCTGTCGATGCGCATGCCGCCCGCTTCCCGCGCGAGGCAATCCCATCTCATGATCTGTCCTGGCTGGCACACCAACTTACCGATCCATTCCCGTCCCTTACTGACAAGGCGCGCGCCTTGTTCACATGGCTTCACCATAATATTGATTATAATGTAGTGGCTTTCTTCAACAACAACGTCCAGCCCAGCACGCCGGCCTCCACAATAGCGACCGGACTTGCTGTATGTGAAGGATATGCCGGTCTGTTCACGGCTCTCGCCACCACCATCGGACTGGAGAGCGTGGTAATTGGTGGTCACGGCAAAGGCTACGGCTACTCCTCCCTCCCCCCAGGCGCACCGGTGCCAGCATTCAACTGCGGCCACGCCTGGAATGCGGTGCGCATCGACAACGGGGAATGGAAGCTGATCGACTGCTGCTGGGGCGCCGGGCACCTGGGCGACGGGCAGACGTACAAGCGCAAGTTCAGCCCGGAGTGCTTCTACATGGACAACAACGAGTTTGGCCTCAAGCACTTCCCGGAGAACCCGCGCTACTTCTTCCGCACCGACGGCCGCGCCTCCATCCCGTGGGAGGAGTACATCATGGCGCCGCCCGGCGCCAACGTTTTCGGCCATGCCGGCGAGGCCGGGCTCAGCCTGATGTCGTTCCAGCCGGCGCAGCGCGAGATTAAGATTTACGACCCGAGCCCTTCGGCGCCGCACGTTGTCCGCTTCATGTTCGAGAAGCGCTGCCCGCACTACGACGGCGAGGCCATCGGCGAAGGCAAGCCGTACATGTTCTTCCTGACGACCGAGGGCAGGGATGGCAAGAACAAGCAGTTCCAGCCCATGGAGACGGACGGCCGATTCTACTGGAAGGACGTCGAGCGGCTGGAGTGCGGCGTGCCCGGCCAGCGCGTCATGGCGTGCGTGGGGGACAAGTGGAATGGCGGGCCGGACGGCAGCGGGAGGGGCGTGACGAGGCAGATGTGGGAGGGCAATCGGTACGGGTTCAGGAGCTACGCGGGCGTCGCGGTGTGGGAGCTGACGTAGAGGGAGCTGTGTGCTTGTATACCCTAGATTATTTTAACTCGTTTCCCAAGCGGTAGTAGTGCTTAATGAGTCATGTTCTGTTCGAAGGCTTCTGTCGGGTTCCATGATCATTGGGAGCGAGCGGTGAATGGCCAGCTGTGCGGCACGGACTGTGGCCCGGTTGCTTGGGCAGGCGGGGGGAAGTGAGGCGGCAGGGAGGCAGGCGGGGGGAAGTGAGGCGGCAGGGAGGCAGGCAGGCACCGCGGTGCTGTGGTTGGCGGCGTCTGTATTGCTTTTTTCCCCTCCGCGCATCCGGGAAGGGCTTGCTGCACATGACGTAGGTTGTTGACTCGTGAGGCTCCAGCCTTTCCGGGCAGTATGCCTGGTGTTGGGCGCATTCGGTTCGATCGGTAGATTGGATTGGAGCTCGGAAGGACGCTGTCACTTAGCCGCACAGCCGCGCGGGCTCTCGTCTCTGAGGTCCGAGAGCGCTGTTCGGCAGACCCGTGAATGCCGCAGCGCTTGACGTATGAACCCACTTCCCACGTGTTGATGTGTGTTGATCGTGAGCAGCTATGCTCTTATGGTCGGCTTGGCCGGAATGGCAAGCACTGTATTGAGGCAAGCTGTCTGCTTTTTTCAGGACACTCACTTCTGGTGGCGCGAGGAGAAATCCACGGTGCCAAAATAATCATCTCCTGGGTGAATGTTGCGTCGCTGCGAAGTACCAGAGTTTACTCGTCTCACCTGAGCGATCCCATCGCTAATTAGTTCCTTCAACTTGAGCCAAAACCTTTGATGATATTTGCGGAGGATGGGGTGTCAACGACCGGTGAGCCTTGAAAAAAACAGGAACAATGAACCATATGCGTGGCCGATGATGAAATCAAGAAAAGAATGGAGAGACAAATCCTAAAGCCCTCCGCTGAGATCTAGATTCGGTTAAAGCTAATCTACATCGCCGCGGAATAGATATGCTCATAAACACCAGGCTTGGAAAACAGTTTCCACGGCTTCAAGTAACGGCGATCATTTATCTCACGCGACATGAGCCCGAGAGTAGCTCGCATGGCGTCCGGACTCCCCTTTCACTTTTTCTCGGTCTCGTTGCTGTTGTCCGGATAATACTCTTGAGTTTTTTAATCCGGGGCAGTGGCCATATCACCTCAGAGAGGCTTCCAGGAGCAACTACTGCAACTTATCCACCTCTGAACCTCCGGAAAGCCACGTAAAACTTCAAAGGAAATGTCTCTGGGACATTTGGAGCTTCGGTTGTCTGATACCTTGAGGTTTGGGATCCACTATCAAACTTCTCCGTAGCCAGCTGGGATTCAAGGTTGACACTAAACGAGACTCGTGGGAATGATATCTACTGGACTTGTCTCTTCGGGAACGAAGAACTTTTGAGTTTCAAAAGAAGGTGTTGATAAAAAATCTTCTGATCCTTCCCACACAATTGCTTGGAGTGGTAGCTATAAGTCTTGAGTAATATTCACAGTGTAAGGGAGGCTGCGCGGCTTCTCGACTCCAACCGTGCGAAATGATGCTGTGCAGCCACAAAATTGAGGTACAGCCACCGACTTTGCCCGGCCAATTGGTGTTGACCTTGCCCTTGTCTGGTGTGCGCACAAGTGGGCAGTGCTGCTGACGAGCGGGTGGCGCAGCTTTCGCGTGACTAGATTTTTTCGCACGAGAACACTTCCCAACCACGCTCTGAGAACTGGATTTCCTAGCTCTCAATGCAGAAATACCGCCCCTTATCGAAGGTACTTCTTCGTGAAAATTTTCACATATCCGCAAATCATTTGCCGCTTTAGAAAGAGTTGAAAATCCCGCGGTGCAACCGGCAAGGCTGAGACGGGAATGCGGGGAAAACCCCCTTTTGGATGCAGTGGCGTATTCTTACCAAGCTCTGCGTACAAAAAGGCCATTGGTCTCTCTTCCCTCGTCCTACCTCACGTCGGCACAGGATCATGTTGAGCGCACAACGAAAACGGACCCCACCGCTACGCTCAGCCTTGCATTCGCCGGCCAACGATGCCAAGGCAACGTTCCTGCACTCTCCAGGCACCAAACGCGTTGAATTTTCAGGACCAGAGTAAAAACCCCGGGGGCTTATGGCACTGCCATTCTTCCGCTTTTACATACACGAATAGAAAATGCCGTGTTCGCTAACTTGGATACAGAGATGACAAAAGAATATTGACCAACGATGCACACCATAAGTAAGTCAGTACAGCCTGGTAATTAGCCAATGCTGACGAGATGAAGTGGAGCAGATGCCAAAGTAATGAGTTCAAAAGTTGAGGCCTCCCAACAACAGCATCGTGAAGTGCCGCGTCCCCTACTCCAGAATCGGTCTGTTCCGGCCTGCCTTTGTCCTGTCATATTTTCGGCACACAAACGTTCTTTTCAAGAGATCATCTTAGTCCTGGATGTGTCTGGCTTAAGCAATGGACGACAACTGCGCAAGCTGATCTCCGAAGCCGACATCATCGAAGTCTTTGAGTATTTTGCTATCCGACGCCCCCTTCAGGATTTTGAGGAATTCGGTCTTACCGCGCACCTTGACTCTTATGAACCATTGCTGGAGGTAGTCGTATCGTCTGAAGTATCATCATTAGACAATTTGACTACCATTCTCACCGAGACCGAGCTTACGGACATCTTGGATGAGATCAAAGACATCCGAACGGCTCGATCTGCAATGGAAGCAGCCGATACCAACAGAAGGGTCTTCCAAAAAAGCTCTTTGAAAAAACACTCCTTCCCACCGGTCTCATCCCAGCCCGATTGGTTGGGGTCTCACTCGAACAACGAAGTCTCGCCATTCGGCCCACTGATCATGAACGACGGCAAGCTTCTCGCTACTCCGGTATTTTCAGACGCAGGCAGTCCCAACCACCATCATACCAGTCTACACAGCTCGGCGTTCCAAAGCGCCGCCACCAGCTTCTTCTCAACGGCATCAAGTAGCATCGCAAGCTTCTTCACCGCAAAAGCAGGCAGTGCCAAAAGCCCCCAATCAGCCGGCTCTTCCTTCTCAGCCGGTCTGGCGCGAGTATCTCCCTGGCGCCGCTTCCTGAAGGACCAGAACCTCCTTCCAGACGACCTTGACGAGCAAAACTGGTCCGGCCGCGGCCAGCATGCCGAGTACAAGCGGCACGAGCACCCGCTCGTCCCGCTTCAACCACAAAACCGCCATCTCGGCCACTCAGCCAACGCCATCGTTGACATAGTCCGCTGCAAGCGCATTTTGCTGGCGCGCAAGACGATCCGCTGCAACCAGCGCATGAAGCGCGAAGACGCAGCAAAGGAGGTGGCGCACTTGCAGGCGGTCAACCACGCGCACGTGGTGCGGCTCGTCGGCACGTACGTCTTCGAGGGCAGCAAGGACCTGCACATTCTGCTGTACCCCGTCGCCGACTGCGACCTCGAGGCCTTCCTGGACGTCGAAGACGTCGACAAGGCGAGTCTCAAGACCTTCTTCGCCTGCCTCGCTAGCACGCTGGCATTCTTGCACGCCAAAGCCATCAAGCACATGGATATCAAGCCTCGGAACCTGCTGGTCAAGGACATGCGAGGCAGCACGGTCAAGCACGATGCGCCGCACAAGATCTACCTGGCGGACTTTGGCATCTCGAGGTCGTACGACTCGGCGCTGGATGCGGAGACGTGCTCGCCGACGAGCTTCACGCGGATATACTCCGCGCCGGAGGTCGTAAAGCAAGAGACGCGCGGGTTGAAGGCCGATGTATTCTCACTGGGCTGCGTGTACGCAGAGATGTTGGCGGCGGTCGAGCAGTCAAGGGATGAGTTGATTGCGGTCCGTGAGGCAAACCCTGTGGATCGGTCGTACCAGGCGAATTTGGAGGTGGTGCGAAGACGGGTTGAAGCGCTCACTGCGGGGGAGTTGTTGAGTGATCGCCGCTTTCCGCAGGCTCAGTGCTTGGAAATGTTGGAGACAGATCCGGAGAAGAGGCCGTCGGCGGAAGAGCTGGTTCAATTGCTTAGTACGAGGCGCGGTTCAATGGTCTCAAGCCAGTCTTGCTGCGGCGGAGGGGCGGACCCGTTCGAGATGGAGGGAATCCTGGCGCCGAAAAATCCCAGAAAAAGATGAAGGACAGTGTATCGAACACAGACGGACACGTCACCTCTCTCTATTTGGTCTCAAAAGTTTCAGCATCCAAGTAACAGCCAGAACACCAGGAAACAAAAACAAAATCAGTCCTCGAGAAACCCTACCACCGAATCCTTCCTCCCCTTCGCACTCGGACGAAACCTCCTCAGCAAATGCCTGATCACCACATTCCCATCCCCCGCCTCTCCCGCCCGACTCACCTCCTCAAGCGGGAACACCTTCCTCTCATCATAACAGTACCTCGCCAGCTCCCCCACACTCCCAAACACCCTCACCGTCTCCCGGCCCTCCTCCATCCCCCCCTCCCTCGCCCACTGCACCAAATCCACCAGATTGACATGCCTCCCCCTCAACGCCCTCTCGCACCCCCCTCCCGTCTCCGGCACTGGCACCACCCCCACCGCCCGGCACAATCCCCGCCAGCTCGCCAGCTCGTCCTCGCCCCCAAACCACGCCCCCAGCTCCAGCCGCAGCGCCGCCGCGTACGCAGCCCACGCGTCCGCCCCCGCCGCCGAGCCAGGCCGCCACCCCATGTGCCGCCGCAGCGCCGCGAACGTCGCCGCCGGCGGCTGCGCGCGGTCGTACGGGAACGCCGCCGTCGTCGCGTAGGCGTGGAAGAAGGCGTCGAGCGGCGTGTCGCGTCGAGGCGGGCGGGCGCAGCGCGTCGAGGCGCGGGCGTGCTGGGCGAGGGCGGGGGGGGGGGCGAGGGGGCGGGGGCGGTGGGGGGGGGGGGGGGGGGGGGTGTGGAAGGGGGCGTCGCGGGCGTGCTGGGCGAGGGATTCGGCGGTGGCGAAGGCGCGAGTGCAGTGCGGGCACTTGTGGGCGTCGCTGTGGGCGGGGGAGTCGCGGGTGTGCTGGGCCAGGGCTTCGGCGTGGGGGAAGGTCTTGTTGCAGGTGTCGCAGTGGGCGATTGTGTGTGCGGGGGCGTTCTCTGTGTGCTGGCGCAGCGCTTCGTCGGTTTTGAAGGGTTTCCGGCAGAGGGTACAGTATGCCATTGTCCTGTGTTGAAGTGCGGCGCAGCTGCCTCCCGTTCGTTAGTTTTGGGGCCTGAAAGTCGTGGTAGCATTATGGAACGATGGAGACAGGAGTTGAAAACCACTTACAAGGAGGATAGTCCTGTTTGGATAAGTAACGGAAGGCAGCCAGTTATTGCGTAAAGATGTAGGTATACTGCGTCGGTTTTTGGTTGTTATGCGGAGAGGCAGCAGGATTTAAGTATCTCTTCCCAACTACCCAATGCTCTTCCAAAAGACAGCCTGGTTGCTGTGTGGATACACTGCTGCCTTGCCGTGCCTCATGACGTTCTCGTTTGAGAAGCAAGCTGAACTGTGTTGTGGGGTTGTTGATACGCATGCGCCTTGACCTGCGCCACACGGCAGGGGTTCCCATTGGCTGGCACATACTGTGCCGCAACGCTGGGACGGGCATTCGCCAGTCAGAACCCGGAAACACCACCGGGCGGTGGTCTCTCGTGTAGAGCATATAGCGCGCGCCTAAGACCCCTGCAGCAGAAGTGAATGCGATGTGGCTCAGCTCATGAGTGTGGCAGATGCCTGGGCGTGGCAAGGAGCTGCCGGAAGCGGTGGGACCAGTACTGGAAGATTGAGTGAAGGAGTGCAGGGCTGAGTCTGCCTTCGAATGTTGCTTGCTTCTCTTCGTTGGAAGTTAGCTCTGGCTTTCAGTTTTACTTGTTTCCTCGCATTCATTCCTTCGTTCATTACTCTTGAATCTGCACTGGTTCGTAGAGCCTCTCATAACAGTCATCTATACCGTGGGTATCTATGGTAGTATGTCGCGATCGTCGAACTCGATGCGCACTTTTGTAGTTCGCACGATGCCTGATTGAGGGACGCAGATGCCCCCTGTACCACTAATCTCCCTGTCCAGCTGCGACACGCTCTCATCACTCAGCCGGCTGGACGACTCCCCGCCCACAGAGGCTCCACCTTTGACAATAGCAATAGTATCACTCTCAACCCCCTTGCCCCCAAAATGCGTAAGATCAATCTCATCCCCTCTTGCCATGTTTGAACCCAGCTGCGTCGACCCTTTGTACGAACGATGTGACTGTCCGTACTTCTGACTGACGCCTCCGCTGTATCCTCTCGATCTCGCCCAGCTGCCGTAGCTACTGTCGATGAAGCTGGTAAATAGCGGTTTCGAGCAGGGCATATTGCCAGCAATAATGCCGATCTGCGTCTCGATGATGTACCATATGGTGATGTTGCGGCTGTCCCACAGGAAGTCGCCCTGCTTGCCGTAGTTGTTGATGTAGACGGTGCGGATGATGCCGGCGCTGCAGGCGAGGACGCCCATCCTCAAGATGACGACGAGGGATGTCTTTTTGCGGTTGTTCATTTGAAGATTCCAGATGATCGGGATCTGCAAGAGCAATTCGTGTGTCAGGATGTATTGAGCATCAGTCAGACGAGAGCGCCACTTACGGGTATAAGGACGGCGAAGGCGAAGTCCGTGCTTATGTTGACGACACTGTTGGTGTAGCTGAGTGATTGCAGTGTATGCATGCTCCAGCATGTGGTCTTAACGGAGGGGTCCCAGAGAGTGCGCAGGTTTTGGCATTGCAGGACAAGCGTAAAGAAGCACCCAACGGTGTAGACGGCCAAAATTACTATCGTGCATTAGCCTTTTCCGGGTGTCGTGAGGAAGTTAATCGTCACGTCTTACTCATAATTGATATGATGAGAATCCTGTATTTCCCCGACCCGGTGATGCGCAGGAGGAAGCAGCCAACGGATTCCTTGACGAACATGGAGATAAAGAGGTAGATCGGTTGCGTCAAGAAGTTGAGGTACATCCCTTTGCTGAAGACGTTGGGCTCGATGTACTGACGGTGCCTGCGCAAATATCAGTAGCTTATTCGCACTGCGCCTGAGAAGGGCAGCTCTGATTCCGACCTTCCTCCTCCGTATTGCACTTGCACAATCACGATGACCATGCCGACCAGGCTCAGGAAAGCGGCAATAACCATCAGGTAATCCTGATTTGAGATTTAGTACATCTCTCGTGATGTTTGCTTCAATGCTTGCCGGACTTACATCCCATCCGGTGTTCCGAATCATTCGAATGCGGACATAAAGACGCGGCGCAAGAGAAAAGACACTGGCCAGGAGAGTCATCCCGATGGTGACTCCCAGGATAGATGGCCCCGCATCTTCGTTGGGGTTTGGCGGGGGTCCTTGCCCTGCCGAAGCCATGGTGGATGGCTGTCACCCCAAAGTGGGATGAAGTGATGCTGCGGAGATGGGCTTTTCAATTCGTCAGTGCGCGGCTGTACGTACTTAACGCAGTCTTTTGAGATCATGGCTTCCGCAAACCCAGGGCCAGATACAGTTTGGCGCTAAAGCATCGGACTGCGGGACGCCGACGCCCTCAGGACCAGGCTAGGACACGACTACGTAGTTCAGCTCGGTTAGCGCCGTTGGTGGAGTCGGCGGATAGCGTCGCCAGGGACCGAAGCGGACGCCAAGATCGAAGGAGCAGGTCGCGGATCCCTTGGGTCGCGTTTTGTACTCAGCTGGAGACGATGGGCCGAGTTCTCAGCAGCTCTTCATCCAGATCTCTTCCTACCCGAGTATCGCTGTTGAAACTACCTCAGTACTTTCGTTTGGCTCGAGAGACATGCGAACCATGCAAAAGTGACTGCTGCTCAGCACTCCCTGCCTGAACGTTGACACTCCAACGTTGTAAGCACCATGAATCCCCCGAGCCCTATACTTACGAGACCCCCGTCCACGCCGTCTCCCACATGCGCGCCTCGCGGATCCCCTTTCGCACATGTCTACAGCCAAAAGGGCAGGGGCAACACTCCGGAACAAGCCTAGAGCCCTCGCGAGTTTAACCCCCGCTTGCGGATGCGCTGCAGATCCCCCGAAGCCAGTGGGGCGGATCGCGGGTGGCCGGAAAGCTTTCCAACCGATCGGGCGGTGATCCGGTCGTTGCCAGTAGACAGCCAAGCCGCATCTGTCCCCCAATCAGCGCTGCGCGCCGGCTGAATCCTCCCGTCCTTCAACCTCAGATACATGATGGCACCGTGAGCGTGCTTTTCTCCCGCGTTTCCCTCATCCGCCGGCGCCGGCTGGTTTGGCGCCAGCGCGCGTCAGGAATGGTTCGATTGTGGCACAGCCTCTGCCTTGTCAGCCCCGCGTCGTCCATGGAGCGTGACCGTTGGTTGGACAGACGTGATGAGGATCTGATCCTGCTCGCACTTTTTAGCGAGAGATTCCTTCAGCCGACATCTTAGGCAGACTATCTCCCGGGGTATATACCACGCACGGCTGTCGCCGGTCGTAGGATGCAAAGGAAGAATCTTTTATGGCCATATACGCCGCCTCAGGACAGCCATGAATCTACAGAACTGGTGAAGAGAATCCGAGGGAATGGAAGCGAGAGAAACTCTCAAATGAGCTGAGCACTGGGTCAGGGGTTCGGTTTCGATCCGGATGTGGCGTTCCACGATGGCAGAGCTTTAGTCACGCTGTTTATGGAGTTGGGTGTGTCTAAATACTGGACGTGGGTTCAGCCACGAGACCACAGTTTGACGTATTTGCTGAAGCCTTCGAATTGGCTATTACTGATGAGCAATTTCGGGAAAAGAGAAGCGGGGAAAACACTTGAAACATTAAAAGCCTACGGAGATGAACCACAGCCAAACAACGGCACTAACTAATGGGTGCAAGACCAGCAAATAAGTACAATTACCCAAAAGGCTTCGATTGAGGTCTCTTTTATTTGACCAGCTGCTGTGGACCATGTTCAGACTCCGCAGACAGCGAAAGTACTGTAAATTGGTACGATGGCAGCCAATTCAGTCCATACAAGCCGCTGCGTATCAAGACCTGCGGGTTGGTAGACGTTCTTGCGGGAGTCGATTTGCAAGCAGCCCAACTATACCCGCAGTGTCCTCCATGTCAGTGCCGGTGCGCCCTTTTTATTTTGTAATGAGCAGAGACACAAGCGCTAAGTTATCTAGCAACGTATACTCCAATCCTCACCTCATCATCAGGGTAAACCTACCACCAATCACAGACGCCATTCCGCATTGCTACGGAACCGCAATAACCGCCGCAACCCCGCCAACCCCGGCTGTGCTGACCGATCGGCGCATGGTGTAACCCCGGCGCATCGAACACATGTCTTCAAGCACCGTTCAAGGCACCAAAATCTTATCTCTCCGCTCTCCAACATTCTTCCCCTCTCCTCGAAATCTACAAGATACCCGTCCACCTCCACCAAGAGCCTACTTTCCCGCATCGTATAACAACGCCCAGCTGCAAACTCGCCTCCGCGATCGATACCGAAGAAATTCACGACACGAAAGAGCATTCTGTGCACTGTCGTATCTCCACCAGACCATTTCTTCCATCCATTTCTTTCTTGATGATTGCCCCGGGTGTTCCTCGATCCATGTGAGGGCTGTCGTCTCCACGAAAGGGCCGCAACGTTTATTGGGCGTTGAATTGGCCGTGCAAGGAGAATCTATGGCGATACGGGCGTTGTTGGGGCGTGCTATCTTTGCGAGACGCCAGAGTCTATATACTACCGAGGTGTTCCTGCAATCGACAGACTGTGTTCAAGCGCCCGGCGGAGATGCAGGCCTGCGTGTTTTATCTCCATCTGTTCCAAGCTCCGTGCAGCGCAGATCCATCTTCAGCACGTCCGTCGTCCCCACTCAACTGCATCAAATGCTTGTTCTCTCTCAATGGGGGCCAAGCCCCATCCAATCGACGTCCACCTCAGCAGACGGAGGGTTGCATAACAGAATGCGCGACCCCCGTTTCTCAGCTCTTGGCCGTTGCCTGCAACTATTTTAAGTTAGTTGACCGTTGTCGCGCTGACCTCAATCTGCTCCCTTGGATTCGTAGGACAGGAAGAGGAAGCGTCCGGTTCTCCACGCGGACAGATACGTATGTATTCCCCCACTCTTCTTATTGGAGCTCGGAGCCAGGTACCAGTGACCCAGGCAAAAGCCGCCCCTTGGCCCACACACATTTCCGACCGTTTATCTGCCGCGAGGCGTCCGCAACTTGTCGTAAAGTCACCCCCATGAAGAACACGAGCAATGTCGGCAAACATCGGTGCTCTCACAACCACCTTCACGCCCTCCGCCTCCGACTGCCTCACGTCCGTGTTCTACGGCACAAATTCCATCGGACCGTGGCTTCAACTCGGGCTCACTGCCACGTCCTCCTGCCTCCCAAGTGACTTCAACCGCGATGCATCCATCTACTACTCCCCCGGCATCTGCCCATCCGGCTACACCTACGCCTGCACAATGCAGTCCACCAGCAGCACCTCCGCCATAACAATCGCAACATGCTGCCCCTCGTGCGTCCCCCACCCCACCACCGCGCCCCCGCGACTAACCACACCCCCCAACCACAGCGGCTACTACTGCCGCCAGCCCGTCGAAACGAGCCAGATCTTCGCCTGCGTCTCGTCCTTCGCCTCCGCCGCCACCCTCACCCTCTCCAGCTACTCCTTCAACTCCGCCTCCGTCCCGTCTGGCACCACCACCTTCCCCGTCACCCCCGGCCAGACCGTCCGCGCCTACGGCCCCATCGTCCGCCGCGCCGCCTCCGACCCCGTCTGGGTGGACGCCCTGCCCACGACCACCGTCGCCGCGCCTTCCGACTCGTCTACCGCCTCCTCCGCGCCCGGCGGCGGTCTGAGCACCGGCGCGAAGGCGGGCATCGGCGTCGGGGTGGCGGTGGGCGTGCTGCTGGTCGTCGCGGCTTGCGCGGGCGGGTTCGCGGTCGGGAAGAGGGTTGCGCAGAGGAGGGGCGCGGGGGCGCGGGGCCGGGCGGGGCAGGCGACAGGGGAGAAGGCGGGGGAGCTGATGGGTTCGCCGGTGCAGGAGTTGGCGGCGGGACAGGAGAGGTGTGAGTTGTATCCGGCGCAGATCTCGGAGCTGGACGGGGCGCAGAGGAAATGAGCGGGGGTCAGCTGGTGTTGGGGATCTTGTGGGTGGGTGGGCATGTGAGATGGCGGAGTGGTTGGAACGGTGATGATGATGATGATGATGATGATGATGATGAGGATGATGGTGGTGATGCGGTTTAGTAGCGCTTGATGATGCTGATGGATACTGATGAAGCATCTGCACTAGCTGCTACCTGCGCTCTTACTTATACATCACATGCTACACATCGCTTGCCGTAGACACACTAAGCACGGAACTCCAATTTGGATTTTCTCGAGGAGGGGAGAATGAGAAGACCACAGAATGGATTGTTGGTTCTCGCTTACTGCCTCAGCTTTTGAGGCATTCGGAAGTTTGCAGACGGTAGTGATCCCTATCAAGTGCTTTTTTCAAGCACCAATATTCAAACCACCGAGTTGTCCCAGCATCACCATCCACGTCGCAGCACCAGCCAACTTTGTTGACCCAAAACTGCTGAGCCTTGACTTGGTTGCAAGCCTCTTGTGTATACTGGTCCGAGAGTGCCCAATCTCTTCTTTGTGTTATGTGAGAAAAGATGACACATTCTTTGGCCGTAGTATGCCTGAATTATGTTATTTCATGGCCATGGACAATTAATCTGATATGGTACTTACCCGATGATGAACAAAGTAGTGGTTAGGGTAACGAGCTTCATTTTTCACTTGCTTGAAGCCAGAAGCTTAGAGAGAGATTGCCTGAGGTCATCCAAGGTAGTCGGCAAGAGGACAGAAGCGTCTTCTTATAACTGTCACCAAGGTACCTCGAAACATTCGAAAATGACTTCGTATACTATGAATATCTTTCACTTAAGCTTCTTATTATTAGGTTCCATGGAAGCGAACAACTGAGAAAAGACAAATTTATTACAGGGCAAACCAAGACCGATGTGGTTTTTGTAAAAAAAAAAAGAAAAAAAAAGAGACGGGCTACGCGAGCTAATAATAGGCGTCCAGACACTTCAGCGGAACGCTTCCGATGTCCTCCAGCTTGGCTTGCGGCGCAGCTTCTCCAATCGAAGGAACCCCCTCGACGGCATTACCACTCATCATAAAGGTTAATACCTTGACATTCACCTAGTCCTTCCTCTCATTCACGTTGACCCACAAATTCTTTTGCTTGACGAAAAAGATGTTCTGTGTCTCCAGCTCGGCGTCCGGGCTGACGAGGCCGAAGTCAAACCTGCGAACGAGCTCCGGGATGAGAATCGAGATCTCCACCAGAGCAGTGTTCTTGCCAATGCAGGTGCGGGAGCCAAGGCCCCACTGCATGTTGACATATTGACTTAGCCGAACGTCCTCTGTGTCTGGTGAGAACTTATGTTTCTGTCCATTCTTCCACTCCCCTCCTTCGACACAAGCCACCGTTCGGGTCTGTATTCCCCAGCGTCGGCGCCGAAAACGTCCTTGTTCGCGTGCATGACCCAGGCATTCATTGCGAGCACACTCTGCGCGCTTTTCAGGAAAACGACGACCCCATTGACAGTGCTGTCGATCAACTTACCCCTTAGGAAAGTACTTCCCAGCAACTTCGGCACCGCCCCTTGGCACTTCTCTGCTTAGAGGCACACCAGGTTGTGGGTGCACACGAAGCCCCTCGGAGATTACCGCCTGCAGGTACGGAAGCCTCTGCGCTTGCTGATAAGAAAGGAGCCGCTCTCGTGAAATCACCGTCCCATATCACCCGCCACGTCCGCTTTGCAGACTTGCCTTTGCCATGACCTGTTGATGTTTCATCGAGAACGAGACCACCGCACTCAACGCCACACTCGTCGAATCACTCCTTGTGACCCAGCGAAACATTATCTCGTAACCAAAACTGCTCGGTTTTCTACTCTTGAGTTCTTTGTTTTTTCCCCGCCAAAACTATGACGGCGCTCCGTCGACGCCATTCACCCTCGTCCTCTTCCTGGGTCTCGGGCTCTCATCCAGCAGCTCCTCGCCCTCACCATCTCTTCCCCTCGCCTTCTCCATCCGCTCCCTCCTCTTCTCCTTCCTCCTCCTCGCCCTCGTCGTCGGAACCCCGCCCCTCTCATCCTCCACCACTCCCTCCCCACTCCTCCTCTCGCCCCTCGCCCTCTTCCTAGGCCCATCCACCAACGCCATCGCCGCAATCGCCGCGCACGCCGCCGCCTCCTCCCCCACCCCCTCCGCCCCCGCCGCCTCCCTGTTCCTCTTCCTTCCCACCGCCGCCGCCCCATCCCTCCTGCGCCTCGCCGCCTGCTCCGCCAGCCTAGCCTCCACCTCCGCGCTGATATCCTCGAAGCTAACATCGACATCCTCGAGCCGCGCCCGCTCCCGCCGCACCCCCGCCGCAGCCGCGACCGTAAACGTGAACGGGTAAACCGACTGTGCCGCATCGCCGGCGGGTCCAGCCGCGTCCCCCGTCCGCTGCCTCTTGCTGTCGCGCTGCGGGCCAGGCCCCCCGCCGGGGCGCCGCTTCTGCGTCGTCGTCGCCGCCGCAGCCGTCTTCCTGACCGGCACGCCGGCGCGGTACGGGCGCACGACCAGGGCGGCGCGGCGCAGGCGCGAGCCGTCGAGGGCGCGGACGGCGCGGGCGGCGGCGGCGGCGGAGGGGAGGTCGATTTTGGCGAGGCCGGAGGGGGGGTGGGGCAGGGCGGGGAGGGCGTAGATGTGAATTTCGGATTTCTTGGGCGGGCGGATGGCATGCTTGAGTTTGATGCTGGCGAGGGGGAGGGGGGTCAGTCTGGGGGTGGGGTTGGTTGGGGGGGAGACGTACGGGGTGTAGTCGCGGAGGTGATGCCGCAGGTCGGCCTCTGTTGTGCCGGGTGGGATGTTCGCGACGACGATGCGCTTCGACTCGGGCGTGTTGGCGTCGTCGGCGTCCTCCGTGGGCTCGTCCTCCTCCGGGATTGGCGACTCGGCTCCGTCGAGCTCTGCGCCGCTGGATATGCGGCGGGGCTTCGAGGGTGTGGGTGTCTCGGCGGGCGTCCTGCCTCTGAGGGCGTCTCCGTTCTGGTGTCCCGTGGTTAGCTCGGCTCCTCTCCTCTCGGATGTACAAGGAGCGGTACGAGCAGTTCCCCGGCCCTGACAGCATCCTCCCATATCCTCTCCGCACGGCTGCGCATCGCTTCCAGCTCCATGGCAGAGGCGTCGCCGCTGTCGGTCTGGACGAACAGACTGACCATGTGGTCTAGCACGGCGCGGTGGCTGCGGAGATTGGCGAGGTGTGTGTCCAGCAGCGACCGCCACGCTGCGTCTGGCATAGCCATCGTGCCTGGAGCTCCCTTTCCCGGCTCTGCGGTGTCCAAAAAGTGGTATCCAAGTGCGTCGAAGGCTATGCGCGAGGGGCGTCCTGCGCCGGGGCGATGTGGGTATTTATTCTCGAAGTAGCGGGATGCGACGCAGCAGGTGTTACGATTGGGATGCGATGCGGTGGTGTTAAGCTCGCAGGGACTCGAGCAGCGGCGGGCGACGGCAGGCGGATGGGGAGCGGAGGGGAGGGGGACGCGCCAAAGCGTGACGGGCAGCTCCCTCGCGTGTGCGCCGCGGCCCGCAGTTGAGGTGGCTCGTGCGGGGGACGGGGACGAGAGTCTCCAGCCCTCTTGCATCATCGCCCGTTGCGTGCCTCTTGAGGCGGAAACATTGCCAATGCTCCTAGATCTACCATTCCATCTGGTAGGACGTATCCACACGTTATAAGCAGAACCGGCAAAGCTTTCTTTCGACCTAAGAGAACCAGGATCCCCAGGTCCCCAGCACATGTGCAGGCAACCTGGTTCACGGCGCGGCGGTTTAATAAAGTAGCAAATGTGAAATTAGCTCCAGCCACGTCTGTAAACGACGGGCGAAACACCCGAAAGGGGTTTTATCGGCACCTGGAGGTGCGCTGACTTTTTGCGTTCGATTCCGCCCCCAAGCCCACAAACCTTTTCTCTCTTTCAGTTTCCGACCTCTACTCCAGCTTTTCCCCAGAAAACTCAATACACCAACCCGACGTGCCCCCAAACCTGCAGCCTCGCCCTCACCCCCTCCCCACCCCTCAACGCCTCCACCACTTCCCTGGCCCCATCGCCCCCTCGATATATCCCTTCCACTCCCTCGCAAACTCCGTCCCCACAAAATGCAGATTACCCACCGGCCTCCCATACGCCCACCCGCACCGGCTCAGCACCCCGGGCGGCGTCATCGGACACACCGCGCCGCTCCTCCGCTCCTCCGCTCCTCCGCCCACTCCTGCTCACCAACTCGAACCCAAACCTCTTCGCATGCCCGTACATCCGATGCTGGCTCGTGTCATTGATCCACGCACCCACGCCCTGACGCCAGCGGTGCGCTGTATGTTTTCCCACCGACGCGATCCATCGCCTCCAGCACGAGCACCGTGTACCCAGCCTTCTGCACATCCAACGCAGCCTGCAGTCCGCTCAGACCGGCACCAACAATAATGACGTCAAGCATTATCGGAATCTTGAACAGGAAAGAACAATTGCAAACGGCATCGATGCTAACGGCATCTCCAAGGCGGGAAAGTACCTGAGTGCTTATAGGTCCGTGTCTCTACACCTTTCGGGAAAGTGTCCCCTATCGCGCCACCGACAGATCAGCCAAGTGCAGGTGCAGGAGAGCGGCACCCATGAGGCCGGTTCGGCACGTCCGTCCGAGCTGCGGACTGTGGGCCGATGCGGTTGGCTCTGTTCCGGAGGGCAGACAGCTTGACGGGGCGGCGCCGTTGATGCAGGGCAGACACGGCCTGCGCATCTTTCCTGCAGTCAGCTGCGAGCCGAGTCAAAGGCGGCATTGGCTGCGAGCCGAGTCAACGGCGTCAAGGCCGAATGCGAATGATGCCACGGGGAAAGGAAGTGAATCAGAGGCGCAAGAGTGGGCGGAGTGGGTGTCCCGCACTAGTCCAAAGCGGGCTGGTGGGGCGACGATAAGACGCGATAATCCAGCTGCCCCTCTGCTCTGACGCGCCCACGCGCCCTACCGCGACAAGCTTGCTCCACGCGCGTCGATATCGGCCTCTAGCTGTGCGCCTTCCCGCACAGAGCTGCGAATTGCGCCTTGCGGATCCACGCGCCGCTGCAGGGAGCCGTGCAAGCACCCCGACGCTAGCCGCGTCGTGTGCTGGCCTATCGGGATGACTTGCTCCATTCATTTTTCGAGAGGGAGGCGCTGGATGGTGAGAGCTCATTGCTTCCACGCTCCTTCTTCAACTCAACCTCGCGCTCCCCCTCCTCGCCGCACAAACCTCGACACGCAGCAATGGGTTCCGAATCAAAGGCGAACGTGCTCCTGGTCGGCAGCGGCGGCGTTGGCACCATTGGCGCGCTGAATCTCGAAGTCGGTGGACTGGCATCCGTCACCGCAGTCTTGCGCTCGAACCACGACGCGGTCGTGAAGAACGGCTTCCACATCAAGTCATGCGACCACGGCACCATCGAGAGCTGGCGGCCCTCGAAAGGTGAGTTCCCTCCGGTGTGCGCCGCAACTGCGACATCGGCAGCAGCGCTCACACCCCGCCCGCAGTGGTGAAGAGCATCCCCGACGTGCAGAAAGAGGCCCTCCAGCCCTTCGACTACATCGTCTGCACCACCAAAAACATCCCGGACGTGCCGCCCACGCTCGCCGACCTCATCGCGCCCGCCGTGACGCCCGGCCACACGACCATCGTGCTGATCCAGAACGGCCTCAACATCGAGAAGCCGCTGTTCGAGCGCTTCCCCACCAACGCCGTGCTGTCGGGCGTCAGCCTGATCGGCTCGCACGAGGTCGCACACGGCGTCATCGAGCACGACGACAACGACCGGGTCGCCCTCGGGCCCTTCCACAACCCCAACCTGGACCGCGCCGCCGAGGAGAAGGCCGCCAGGGACTTCGTGCGCATCTACGGCGCCGGCGGCAAGACCGCGTGCGACTTCACCGCCGACGTCAGCTTCAGCCGCTGGCGGAAGCTGGTGTACAACGCGTGCCTGAACTCCATCTGCGCCATCACGGGCTTGGATACTGGCCGCATCAGGCTCGCCGACTGCGGTATCGATTACCTGGTGCGGCCGGCCATGGAGGAGATCCGGGCGGCGGCGAAGGCGGCCGGCCACGAGTTGCCGGCGGACGTGGCGGACACGATGATCAACATGGACCCGTTGAACATGTATCTGCCGCCGAGCATGCTGAACGATCTGCGCAAGGTGAGCAGGTGCTGCGCAGGAGGGGCATGAAAGGACTCGCTAACGAGTCTCGCAGGGCAACTTCATTGAGGTGGAAAACATCCTGGGCGAGCCCCTCAAGGAGGGTCAGGCTCTTGGGGTGCCTATGCCGACTCTGAAGGTGCTGTACGGCATCTGCAAGGCTATTCAATGGCGGACGAAGGAATCGCGGGGGTTGGTGGACATTCCGCCGAAAGGTGATTTCGTCGCAAAGTCATAATTTTCCTGCTTAGGCATGGAGTTAGATAGGTACCAAAAATATCAAGAATTCAAACCTGAGATGCTCGGGTTCTCGCATCGGTGTCGTTCACGCCTCGCACATCGCGCGTCCCGGGGAGTGTCGGAAATCGAGCCACTGACGAACCAAGTGACTCACAGTCCACGGACGCCAGCGACAGCGGCCGATCCTCTAAAACTGGTATGGAAATCTAGTATCCCTGCGTCGATTCTCAGAAGCTTGCATACGGAGTACAATCTGCTAAGATAAGATACCGCGACGCTAGTGTCGTACGAGAGTGGGGTCGTGGTATGTGGCAAGGCCGTTGATCGGTTCTTATGACTGGAATACTTGTGACTGGACACTTACTTCCGTTCTGCTGTAGATAAATTCAGAGCATTCAGAGCATCTTGACACCCATCCACAGCTCATCCGTTGCATTCGTGCAACCGTCATTCTGGTCCTCGTTTGCACCTGTCCCCTCGTCGCTTAAGCTTTCCCGTCTCGGAAACCTGGAGAGAAGGGACCTCGATATCGCGGGTCACCGCCTCTAGGACGCCGATGCTAGCCGCTGCGCGATAATTTACGCAACTAGGTATCCATACGCGCCTATCCAGAAACTGCGGGGAGATTCGTTGTCTTAGAGAGATAGTGACCACTGAGGTAGCATATATACTAAGCCACGAGGTAAGTACCGGCGACAACGGACCTTCCGTATTCCCAAGACTAATCGGATTGAGACGATTAAAGACCCGGACGCCGCAATGCCTTCCGATGTTCCCGTGATCCAGCGCGTTGATGCTTCCGAGCCGGAGGCCATCATCGAGGCGCTCAAGAAGGATGGTGGAGTTATCATCAAGAACTTCACTACGCCTGAGACCATGGATCAGGTGAATGCCGAGACACAGCCGTATCTGCGCAAGGACAAGCCTTGGAAGGTCAGTACTTCGCCATTCCCACTCCCGTATCCCCTGCCATCCCTGCCCCAACCTTGTGCCCGTGTCTCTTCAACCTCGCCCTCAATACTCCAACCCACCCCGTTACCGTCCCGCGTATATTGACCACACCACACCTCACCACAGGGCGCCCTATTCCCACCCGAAACTCGCCGGTGCACGCGCCTCGTCTCGCGCTCGTCCACCGTCCGCAACAAGTGGCTGGTGCACCCGCTCATCAAGCAGCTGACGGACTACTTCCTCTCCAAGACGACGCACTGCTGGTACAATGACGACCGGCACGAGTACACGCTGTACCCGATCCTGTCCAGCAGCATGACTCTCGAGTGCAACCCGGGCGGCGCCGGGCAGCGGCTGCACCGCGACGAGAAGGTGCACCACGGGTGGCGCGAGGACCAGACGCAGAGCGGATACAAGATGGGCAGCGACATGATGATGGCGTTCCTGATCCCGGGGACGCAGACGACGGCGGAGAACGGCGCGACGGTCGTGCGTGTTTTGTTCTCGCCTCCCTCTGCTGCCTGGGTTCCAATTGCTGATCGTGTTGCGTTCAGGCCATCCCGGGTTCGCACCTCTGGGGCATGGACCGGTGCCCGAAGATGGAGGAGGTGGCGCCGGCGACGATGATGCCCGGAGACGCGTGGTGCCATCTGGGCGGGCTGTACCATGCTGGCGGCGCGAACAAGACAGAGGACTGGCGCCGGCCGATGCACTCCATGTTTTTCTGCCAGAGCCATCTGCGCGGCGAGGTGGGTCAAGCGTTGATGCAAGTCCATGGTTGTGCCTGAATGCTGACTGCCGGAACAGGAAAACCAGTATCTGATCCACACCAAGGAGGAGGTCGCATCGTGGAGCCCGGAAGTGCAGCGTCTGATGGGCTACGACATTTCGAGTCCAAACCTGGGATTCGTGGACTTCATCCCGCCTTACAAGTGGCTGACCGGTACTTACAGTCCGGACGAAGTCGAGGACCTGGATCCGGTCAAGAATTGAACGGAAGAGCAATACCACCGAGACTCGAAGGAGAATTAGACTGTAATGAAGATTGCTGATATTTCCATGGGTTGGCGTCCTTTCATCCTGAGTGATTGCAGTGGAGTTTGAGTTTGTGCGTGTTTCAAGACGTCACCTCGTCATCTCTCACCTCGCCGTGTGCGGCACAAGATCGCCTGTGCATCATTTCATTTGATGCGCGTTCGCGAGATGATCGTCAAGGCTTCGATGAGCTTCGTCTTCAACGTCGTCTGCTTCGAAGTGCGCAGCTCGCCCACCGTCAGGACCGGTGTCGTCCACGGGCACGTGGAGGGATAAAAACAGGACACGACGGGCGCAGCTTAACAGGTGAGATGCCATCACTTGCAGCCGAGACAGCCGAACAGCGGTAGCGGGCGCCCGCTGGGAAACCTGCTCCATGCGCCGATCACTTCCTGTTCCTTCGCTAGCCACCGTCTTCCAAGGCGGATACCAGCAAAGCTTATTTCGTTACGTCATACTCCCCGGTTTCCCTTAGCTCTGACCAGCCCCATCAATGTTTATGAACGCGTTTCCCCTTGGGCCATTCAGCAATCCACAGCTCTGCGTTTCTCCAGAAAGCAGAAAGGCGAGCTTCTGACGGCGGAGTGCAGAATCAGTTGGGGCCATCCATATTCCGTCTTCCTGCTATTCACCTGCAACTCCTCGCCTGCACTTCCCCTATACGGTAAAACCAAGCACAACACCTCCGCGAACATGCATTCGCAATCCCTCTTCGCCGCCTCCGCCGCGCTCGTCGGCAGCGTCCAGGCCGGCGGCCAAAACATCCTCTACAGCCCCGACAACTACCAATTCAACCCGCTCGAGCACCTCGCCGGCATCGCGCCCTACTTCTCCCCGCAGGACCCTCCGCTCTCCCCGGCGCCGCCGCAAGGCTGCAACATAACGCGCGCCGCCTACCTCGTCCGCCATGCCGCCATCTACGCCAACGACTTCGACTACGAGTCGTACATCGAGCCGTTCACGGAGAAGCTCGCCAACACCTCCGCCGACTTCAGCAAATCGCACAACCTCTCCTTCCTCTCGACGTGGGTCGACCCGATCGACGAGGACCGCGACATGGAACAGCTGACCAAGATCGGCTCGCTGGAGGCCATGAGCCTGGGCGTGGAGCTGGCGCGGCGGTACCCGGGCTTCGCAACCCCCAAGAAGGTGTGGACCTCGACGGCGGAGCGCACGGTCAAGAGCGCCCAGAGCCTGATCAGCGGCCTGGACCGGACGAGCAACCTGAGCGCGCTGACGCAGATCGGCGAGACGAGCGAGTCGGGCGCGGACAGCCTGACGCCGTACAAGGCGTGCCCGGCGTACAGCTCGTCGAGGGGCAGCGACCAATCTTCCGTAAGCCCCCCAACAATAGCCCCCCCCGCTCGCAGCGAGCCAGAGCGTGCAACCGCTAACCGTTCCCCCACCGCAGACCTTCCAGAAAAAGTACACCGCCCCTATCATCGCGCGCTTCCGCGCCGCGGTCCCGGACTTCAACTGGACCGCGTCCGACATCTACGGCATGCAGCAGCTCTGCGGCTACGAGTCCGTGATCCGGGGCACCTCGCCCTTCTGCTCGACGGCGCTCTTCACGCCGGACGAGTGGCTCGGCTTCGAGTACACCAACGACCTGATGTACCACCACAACACCGGCTACGGCAACCCCATCTCGCCCGTGCTCGGCTACCCCTGGGTCAACGCGACGGCTGCGTCCCTCTTCTCGTCCGGCGCCGACGCCCAGGACCTCTACGTCTCCTTCACGCACCGCGAGCTGCCGCCGACCGTGCTCGTCGCGCTCGGCCTGTTCAACAACTCGGCCTTCTCGGCCGCCGACGACGCCAACGCCACCATGCCCGTCGACGCCATCAACCACCGCCGCGCCTGGCGGAGCAGCCACATCCTGCCCTTCCTGACCAACGTCGCCGTCGAGCGCATGAGCTGTGACAGCTTCGGCTTCGACGACGCCGACGCCGACGAGTTCTATCGCGTCCTCGTCAACAGCGCGCCCCAGCCGCTCCCGGGCTGCGCCGACGGGCCCGGCGAGAGCTGCGCGCGCGGCTCGTTCGAGACGTGGGTGCGCGAGCGCGGCGAGCGGTTTGGCGGGTTCGGCGAGAAGTGCGGCGTGGAGTATGGTAACTCGACGAACGTGCTGGGGATTTACCAGGCGTAGGTCGGTCGCGGCGTGACGTGGTAATGAAGGTGGAGGAGGAGCGATGAGAGCCGCTATATATATATATATATACATGTACATCTAATGACACGAAACTGGTAATGAAGAATTATAAGTACTTGGGCTGCCGTCTTGTAGTCTCGTCCGGGAACATTGATGTTCAGTGCTGAATCACCACCGCAAGGCTCTACTCAACTGCCAAAAAAGCCAACAGGCCGAATGACGGTTTTTCCTGATCTCCCCTACGGCGCTTCCACTATCCCAACGTATTGATCGATTTTATGATCCAATCCATCCCCGAGAAAACGACATCCATGAGCTCCAGGTTGTCGCTCCGCCCCGGCTTGACCTTGTGACAGGGTGTCGATTTCGTTTGGTGTTGTAGAATGGAAGTCTCTTTTTTTTTCTCTTTGTTTTTTCTTCAGCGGAAAAGGAAGACTACCAGGTGGTAGAACAAGTGACATCGCATCTACCATCCCTGAGAGTGAGCTGGGCGGGAGCGCACGAGTTAGCCAGCACAAAGCCTACAGGAATCGAACTCTCACAATTGCTGCTCGAACACGGAATCAGACATGAGCAACGGCGAGAAGCCTTGTCTGGTAAGTCTTCACTTTGCCAGACAATTTGGGAAGTCGCCCTTTCCGTCCAGCTGGCGCAAGTAAGCTGGCGCGGGAGGGTGCGCCCGCTGCGTCTGCGTCAAGATCTTCTGCATCCGGACGACCGCGCTCGAGCGGGGAGATGAGATGTCTGCGGGAGAGGATCCGACGTTCGACATGACTGGGAGAGCCGTTTCCGGGCCGGTCGGTTCTATGCCGCCTGGACGTCCGAGGGGGTTGGGTTTGAGCATAAGCTCGTAGTTTGGGCGTGTCGACGCCAGAGTGAGACTGTTTCTATAAGAATGGGCCACGAGGCGATGACGGGGTTGCGACGATAGACTCTATGCGAGTGGCGTAATGCTGACGCGTGAAGATGTTGTTGACGTGTGGAGAGGAAAGACGAAGAGTTTTCCGCAGCTATATCGTAGATGGAAACGACAGACCTTTTAGGCAGGAACAACCGGCTCGCACAAGTGGTGAAGGAAACGAAAGGCCCTATTGAATCACCCGGGCATGGGCTGGAGAACGGAAAGAGCGCTCTCACCTCCCAGTATCATATTGCTCATGAAGACGCCCAGCAATAAGGAAAGTGAGTCTGCTTTGAGAAGCTGCGCTGCTATATGGGTGGTTTGATCAAATTTTATGATGAAGCCGGGGAGTTTTAGTACGGTGTTTTAGATGATAACGCGATTGGAAAAGGAATTCACACAGCGGTAGACAGGAACACGGATGCCATCAAAAGAACAGAGCATGCAATACATTCAAAGGAAGCAAGCGAGTAGTCATTTGCATGAAAGTACATTCAAGACTGATTTGTCCAATTCTAGAAGTATGCAGAGGTATCTCGCATAGCAAATGCTCTCAGATCTATATCTTCAGCTCACCCTTGAAGTTTGCTGGTGCATGCATAAAATTCGCCCGCAGGGGCGTCACGCTGGTAAGAAATTAGCTCAACACTTCGCGTTCTCCAGAAAGTAAACAGGGCTGGAAACTCACCTCGTGTAACCATTCTTCACTGCCCAACCGTCATTGCCTGGCTCGCTCTTCTCCACACTGTCATAGACGTCCTTGAACTTGGGCGCCCACTTGAAATGCATGTGGGAATATCTCGCGTGCGGCGTAACCGTTCCGCTTCCTCCCGTACTGCTTCCACCGTTTGCCTCGCTCCTCCGAAGCTCCCTCTCCGCCTCGGCCGGGCCGTCGTCTTCGCTCTCCGGCACTAACACCTCCTGGAAGCAGCTTCCGCTCGACCAAGCGTTCTGCAGCATCTCGGTCCACACGGTCTTCTGCTTTGTGACGCCCTGCTGCAGCGGCACGTTGACCGAGTACAGGTGCGCGTCTTCGCTCCAGTTTGCCGCCAGGTGCTCAATCACCTTGATCGCCTGCTCGCACGCCTCGCTGATGATGTTCGCGTCGTGGTTGCGGTCGAAAAAGGCAAAGCTCAGCGCGATGGAGCGCTTCCCGGAAACGGCGCCCTCCATGGCGCCGCCAATGGTCCCGCTGCTCAGCGCAAACACCGCCGTGGTATTCCTGCCATAATTCGGGCCCGAGACGACGAGGTCGATGGGCCCGCGATCGCGGAAGTAGTGATGCAGGCCGATCTGGACGCAGGACGCAGGCGTGCTGTCTACGAGAATCCACTCCTCGTCGGGGGAGGAGGGAGGCAGAGGCCGCGAGCTGGTGGTGCCGACGTTGGCGTAGCGAGGGGTGCCGTCTTCTGAGGTGGGCAGGGTCGCGGGGATGGGCTCTGGGCGGAAGTAGGTCGGGCGGATGCTGTGGCCGACGATGTGCGCCTTGCCGATCCACGAGCGCTGCACATTCGGGAGCACGACGGAGACGATATGGCCGTGGGCTTGGAGGGCGGCGATGAAGGGGTGCACGTAGGGCGACGAGTCGTTGGACGGCGGGCCGTCGTCGTTGGTTACCTTGGCAGGGGCTTCTCGTCAATGACGTGTGTGGGGCCTGTGTGTGAGGTGAGGAGAGCTCTTACGAGGATGTGCATCTTGGTGGCGGCGGTGGTGTTGCCTCTGCGCGGGTGAGCTTCACCAAACGCGGGCAGGTGTTGTTCGCCGTCGGCTGCCGTCGGAGAACGGGAGGGCGCCTCTTGTTACAGGCGTGCAATGGACTGTCTCCACACGGATGGAGGATCGACTGTTCAGGAGCGGTCGGCGGAGAGACGAGCAGGATACAGAGGGATGGGGCTGGAGAACGGCGAGAGCAGGCGCGGGAATCACGTCAAGTCGTGGCGCCGCCCATCTCGGCGCTTGTTGTCCCGCCGCCTCAGCTGTTCCCAACGTCGTTGCGCCATCGCTGCGTGGCTCGAGTGGCCTGGCGCGGAGGTGCTCCTGACAACGCTGCCGGTGGTGCAGGAGACAACGAGGCTCCCAAGGCCATTGGCTGGTCCTGCTGAGCTTGTGCACCGCAGCTGCTGGGTGCGCTGGCCTTGGAGGGGTCGGCAAGCGGGATCGATAAGATAAGAGCGAGCGAGGCCTCCCTCACCAGCGTCTTCTCTCCCGCTCACTCCAACTCGTGTGCCCCCGCCACACTGTCGCGTCCCTGCATCCGGCCGAGGCTGGAGCATCGCCATTCACGGCTCGGACTGCTGCCGGCAGGTACCTCTGGAGGACTTCGCATCGCCCCGCTCCTTCGCCGACGCACTCATCTCAGCTGCTAGCGCTTCGGACTTGCTAAAAACACCACGCGACGGCCAAGGGCCGCCGCGATTTCATCTCCAACCCACTTCCGCCCCACGTTACAGCCATGGCCGCTGACATTTTCGTGCAATGGGGCCAATCGCGCTCCTCGGCCTCTGTCAAAGCCGATCGGGCTTTTGTGCAACACTTCCAGAACTGCACTGCTCCCGGGGCTGGGGCTAAGTCGTGGTGCTCCGGACTGAGGGCGGGGATCCGACTCCGGACGCGTCGCGTCACCCCGTTGACCCGTGGTAACTTTTTTTGTTGGCTCTGTTTATATAGACCCTTCATAGCGTCAGAACAGCTCCTATCTTCGCAGTTTCGTCTCTGTTGATCTGTTGATCTCTCTTGTGCTTGACCAAGTCTCGCGTTTTTTCTGCCTGCTCCAACTCTCCAGTCTTATACCCGTACGTCGTCAGATTCCCGCACATGCTTGGCTTTTCTAACCTCAACACTTCAGCATTCAACAAACATGGTTCTCGCTGTTCCCACCGCCAGCCTCGAGGGCAAGGTTGCTCTCATCACCGGTGCCGGCCGCGGTATTGGACGTGGCTGCGCCCTCGAGCTGGGCAAGCGTGGTGCCTCCGTCATCGTCAACTACGTCTCCTCCAAGGGCCCCGCCGAAGAAGTCGTCAAGGAGATCGAGTCCTACGGCAACGGTGCCAAGGCCGTCTCCATCCAGGCCGACGTCTCCAAGGTGTCCGAGATCAACCGTCTGTTTGAGGAGGCGAAGAAGGCATTCGGCAAGATTGACATTGTCATGAGCAACTCAGGCACCGAGAGCTGGGACAGGACCGAGGAGATCACCGAGGAGAAGTATGACCACGTCTTCAACCTGAACGCCCGCGCCCAGTTTTTCGTCGGCCAGGCCGCGTTCAAGCACCTCGAGAACAACGGCCGTCTCATCCTCATGTCCAGCATCGCCGCCGGTCTTCTGGGGGTCAAGGACCACGCGCTCTACAACGCCAGCAAGATGGCTGTCATTGGTATGATCAAGGCTTTCGCGACCGACTTTGGTGTCAGGGGTATCACTGTCAACGGCGTTGCACCCGGCGGCATCAAGAGTGATATGTTCACCCAGAATGCATGGCACTACATTCCCGGCGGCACGCCCGAGTGGCCTGCTGAGAAGATCGAGACGCTTATGGCTCAGCACTGCCCTCTGGGCCGCTGTGCAGAGCCCCAGGATGTCGCGAGGGTGGTCGGTTTCTTGGCAAGCGAGGACGGCGGGTGGGTCAACGGTGAGTCTCAAGATATTCATTTGCTAGTTGCGCACATAGACTGACGTCGTCTTCAGGCCAAGTGATTACTATCTCCGGAGGATCTTCGCAGTAAACGTTGATAATGGAGGATACAGTCTGGTTCAACCGTACATCGTGCCGCCCTGACGACGACATAACGAATTCTTTTGGATAGTTTGGTATCACACGCCTTGGATGGCATTGATAATTGAAGAATACCCCGTCAATTTCTGTATGGTCAACTGGCATGTAAAATGACGTGGTCAAATTTGACGGACTCTCGTTTTCCACCACTGAGATAACTAAACGGCAGCTGCTACACGAGCAAACACAGCCCTACCCGAAGACCATGCAGTCAACCTGTTATGAATTCCAAGCCCAGAACTTCCGATGAAGGTTGAACTTACGCCGAGCAGGACTCAAGCCACTACAAAGATAAAGCCAAGCACGCTCCCACATTCCCGCATATTAGTTGTCCTCCGACCACCTCTCGCATCTCGCACGACTCGTCTTGGCCACCATTGTGGCTGAGGCCTGCAATCCTTCAGGTTCTTGGCCGACGGCTTGCCGCATTCGTGCGCACATGGCCTCATGCAGCCCGATAGCCGAGAAATCGTATTGCCTGTGGGGGCTGAAACAAGGGTGCATGTTGCTATGTTAAGCGACCATCTATCTTGCGTGCCCACCGCCTGCCGAAAAACCGTGCTAGTGCATCCTGCGGACATGGTGTTGATGATCTCGCGATGTGCTCCGGAGTCGACGGCCTGGCCCAGCCTTTTCACATGTGGGTGGGCGGCTGTGCCGGACCAGCCTCTCGTGTCATTGTTGCCCCCGAGACGTCGAGATTTCTACAACCTCTTCAGCTGCACGATAAGATTCCTGCCTCGACCGCTGTTAATGGCTCCGCTGCCTGTGCTTCGAGGTGCTCGTATCGTCCGGCTCCTTCGTCCTCCTTGATTCGTTTCTCGTGCATACGCGAATAAGCTACGCACCCGCGTGCGGCGTACTCGCACTCTCCCTCTCAAACCGCACAGTGTTCGCAACAAACCATCGCGCACATACCAAACATGCCACAGACAAGTGAACCGACGACCGACGTCGAGCTGGTCAGCAGCAGGCAACCAACACCACCCGCCTACCAACGCGACGCCGATGCAACCACGACCGACGACTCGGATTTCCAAAACCAGCATCACCACAGCAGGGTACCGGTGGACGGCGGATGGGGGGATGACAGAGCAGCGAGCGTGTACCGCGCCAGCAGCATCGAGGATCCGCATCCGCCGCCGGCGTATATTGTTAAGCCTCCACCTTACACGCCAAAGAAGCCGGCGGAGCCCCCCCCAGCATGGCTAGTAGCGTCCGGAAGATTCACCAAGAGACACTGGAAACTGGTCTTGTGCGCAGTTTTCTTGATGATTGCTGTGGTAGTCATCGTTCCTTGCGTCTTGTGCGTATGCGCTTTATAACCTCTCTTCTTTCAAAATGCATGTTATACTGACTGTTTGTCTCCAACGACAGCGTCTTCAAAGTGTTCAAGGACAGGGCGCAACCCGAAGTTGACAAGCTGTACCTCAAAGGCAACGAGTCTAAGTTGAGGATCGGCTTCGAAAGCGCCTATGATTTCAAGCTGTCGTATAGCGACACGCTCATCTACAACAGCAGCGATCGCAAAACCTTCAGTTTAAACGACTTCGACGACGTAACGCTTTACACGGATGACACGCTGCCCGAAGTCAAGCTGCTCTCAAGCCACGTGGTGTTATCGGACATGGACCTGAATGGTTCGCCCGACAGTAGCTTCTTGGTCGGAACACACTTCTATCCATGGCATGACGGCGGCGAGCAGGATGAGTTCGCGCGGCTGCTCAAGCGGCTATTGCAGGAGGACGAAGTGACGGTTGGGATGACGGCAAACGCGGGCCTGAAGCTCGAGGGGCTGCCCCAGTACTCAGTCAAGTGGAACAAGACCCTGAAATTCAAAGGTTCGCTGTCTCGATTACCCCTCTCACCTCCTGAAATCCTTTCCTATTTCCTGAACTCCTCCCCTCCATTTTCCGACTCCCAATTCCTCACCTTATCCTAAGCTGACCTACTTCTTTCTCTTCCTCTACTAAAGGCTTCGGCGGCAACATGTCCTTCGCTGTCGACGCTGTGCGTTTCTACAACAACTCCGATGCCAACGACCGTGACGAAAGTTATGGCTACGACTTCCGCACCTACGGGAGAGTGCAAACACCGTCGCTACCCAGCTCGTGGAACTATATGAACGGCACCGAGGCACGTGTAGTCCTCCAGATGGGCTCCATCGCAGCCGACGTCCTGGACGACACCACCGGCGCATACCTCGGCCACGGCAACATCACCGTCGCAGAGCTGCCCAACTTCGGCGACTCGTGGTTCGAAGGCATGCTGGACGGGACGACGATCGCGGCGCAGGAGAGCGCCGCGGCGGCGGCGGATGGCGGCGGCGTTGTGCCGTGGAGGCTGCGGGTGACGAATGTGACGAGTGGAGAGTTGTGGACCTATGGGTCTGGGGGTGGTTACGTGCCGTGGTTGGCGAAGCCGATGGAGGGGATGGAGTTTAGGATGGATGTGAATGTGACGGAGGCTGTCAAGCATAGTACGTAAGGCGCTACCGTCTATGACGCCAATCCGGATGCGGAGGGTGGTCGTGGGAAGGCGGAGGGTTTGGGCGGTCAACGTGGTTCCCGTGGCCTGCGCTTGTAATGGTGGATGGATAGACTTGCTTTTTCTGTACGAATAACGTCGATGACGCTGTAGCTCACCTTCTGATATCATGGATAGGTGACAACCGAAGCGCAGATCTTACAACTGGGTTGGTTGGTCGACAAATTTAGTGCTCGGAGAGTCGGCAGATGAAAGATTAGCATGCCAAAGGTGTGCCCGCACAAGGCCTACCCGACTGGCTATTCCATCCGAGTTGCTCAGCACTCAATGGCTGAACAAATGGTCACTTAGAGACTCTGCGTACCGGCAGCAAGAAGACAAAAACATGTCGCCTGATATGGCACCACGGCTGTTTCGTCGGCAGTGCTTGTTGCGCAGTTGTTTGGGCGTTAATCATACCCAGCGTTCTCGAAACAGCCGAGCCGACTGAGCGGCGGGTACGAGTAAGAACCCTCGCGCTGTTTGGTTTTGAGGACCAGGTGTTGTCCCAGGAAGGTTGATCTCCGCGGCACCAAAGTCCGAGGCGGTCGGGCTTGTCGGCAATATGTGTCTGGCGCGACGGCCGGCTCTGGCGCCGACGCGTCCAGTTTGTCAGCCATACAGGACTGGGCACAGGCAGAAACGGCCCCTTTCTCCCCTGCCCGGCCGGCGAGAGCTTGGCGACGTGGGGAAGTGGCTGATTATGTTCATGGCGGGTCGGATTGGCTGCGAGTCGCAAATCCGGGATCGCCCTTCAGGCGGGCTGGCCTCCGATGACGGCGCTTTGGCTTCCGGCGGCTGCGCCAGGCAACGCCCAGCAGGCGTGTCGCGAGGGGCCACGCGCGGAAACGACCAGCAAGCGCGGGTGCAGGTGCGAGGGCGATGACGCAGCGCGGGGCGGCGGGCGGGGATCTGGGGCAGGCGGCAGGCTGCAGGCTGCTGCAAGTGCCGCTGGGCCCCTGGCGGGCAGGCGCTGCCCGCTGCCGCCGCCGCCGCCGCCGCTGCTGCTGCCCGCTGCTGCCATTCCCCAGCGCCGGCAAAACTAGCGCCGGCCAGCTCGAGCGCGCCGGCCCGTGGTGCGAGGCATCGCTCCATCATCCGACCATCCACCTCCGAGAACCACCACCTCCCACCTCTCCGCCATGAGCGCGGCGCCCCCTCCGCCCCAGCCGCTGGCCACCCGCTCCGCCACCGCCTGCGTGCGCTGCCGCCGCCAGAAGACCAAGTGCCTGCACGATGACAACGGCCAGCCGTGCCGCGGCTGCCTCAAGGCCCAGCAGCAGTGCATCTTCCCGGGCAAGGTCCCGCGTGCCCCGAGGGCTCCCGTCATAGCGGGCCTGCCGCCGCTCACCAACACCACCATCTCCCAGACCCAACCGCCGCCGCCGCCCACCCACCGCCATGCCTCGTCGCCGGACCGCTCGGATCTTGCCAGCCAGCTCGAGCTGCACCCGAGCCACATCCAGGACTGCGAGCGCTCGCTCGCCCTGTGGCCGTTTCCGTGCTTCCACCGCCCCGGCTTCATGCGCCAGCTGAGGGAGGGCCATCTGCCGCAGACCCTGAACTATGCCATCCTCTCCTCCGGCGCCAGGTAACGTCCAGCGACCCTGACTGCTCACACAGCCAACTGACCCGCTGCGCAGGGCCTCGCCCGGCCTGATCCACCATTTCGGCTCGCCTGGCGGTGCTTCCGAGTTCTTCGCCGAAAAGGCCCAGGCCAACATCCTCAACAGCATGGACTGCCCTTCCATTCCCGACGTGCAGTCGCTCTGTCTGCTTGCCATGCACCATTGGGGTTCCGGTCGCGGCACCCGCGCTTTCGTCTACCTGGGCACAGCTGCGCGCATGGCCCAGATGTTTCTGCCGCAAGCCACCTCTCACGACGAGGACTTCATCGCTGCCGAGACGGCCCGCCGTGCCATATGGACCTGCTTCATCATGGACCAGTTCCTATCATGCGGCACTGGACGCCCTCCGGCCATCCGTGCTGAGGACGTGCAGATTCAGCTGCCCTGCAGCGAGGACGACTACCATTTCGGGAGCTCAGTGAAAACGCCTGGCCTAAACGGGGGAATACCAGGCCACACCCAACCCGAACGTCCTAAAGCAGACGTCGGAGAGTTCGGCCACATGATTCGAGTGGCAGTCCTTTGGCGCCAGGCCATCTCCTGGGTGATGGATCCACCTGAAGACGAGCAAGACGATGCTCAATACCTTCACACCTTAGCTGATCTCCGCCACTGGGCCGGATCACTCCCGTCCCGCCAGCAAGACACGCCGGGCAAGATTGACCTCCACATCCAAGTCGGCAACGGTTACTCGTTTGCCTTTACGCACAGCGTCTACTACTGCGCATCGATATTCCTGGCGCGCAAGCAGTTGCACCGGATGGGCAGACGCACTGGAGGCCGCGACACGGACGCCGACGTCAACACCATCATCAACACCATCACGCACGCTGCCCACCGCGTCACCGCTCTCATCACCACCCTCGACGCCAACGCCAGCTTCGTCGGCGATGCTACCGCCCCTCCTGCTTACCCTGTCGTCGTACTTTTGGCCGCCTATACCTCCGCCTCCACCATCGCCAACATGGCCCTCCAAAACGTCCTCATGCAAGACTCCCACCGCCACTCCTCCGACACAACCGCCCCCAACGGCGCGGACACGGCCGCGCACGACCTCCCCGAACGCATCATCCTCCCCACCCTCGACATCCTCCGCAAATCCGCGCCCGTCTGGCCGCTCGCCGAGCGCTGGTACTGGGAGCTCAGCCGGCTGTCGACGAAGCTGGACGCGCGCAGCGGCAAAGCGCCGCGCACGGCTGAGCGCCACGACAGCCATCACCCGCCGCTCAGTGGCAGCGGCAGCCCGCAGGCTCCGGCGGCCGCCGTCAACGGCCACCAGACGGCATACCAGCACGGCGGCCAGCCCAACGGCGCGGAGAGCAGGCTGCCGTCGCCGTTCATGGCCGCGTCCTCGTCGCTGGGTGCGCCGCCGGCGTCGCAGAGCACGGACGTGTCGCCGAGCGAGGCGGACGGGGCCGAAGGCGATTCCGCGGCGTTCGACGAGCATCTCAAGGGCGTGGCGGATCTGGCGACGTTTCTGGGGACGAATGGGTTTAGGTATTGAGGGGTGGTCGGACTTGTCTCTCTCTCTCTCTCTCTCTCTCTCTCTCTCTCTCTCTCTCTCGCTCTCGGTGTCTCTTTCCGTCGGTTGAACTTGGTGGAAAAGTGTGGGAGTGCGTGAGTGCGCGTACGTACGTGTAAGCATCGGTGTTTCGAGGGCGTGGCGGGGGTTTAAGGGTGCACATCTGGGCTGGGGCTGGCTGGGACAGGCGTTTTTTTTCTTTCTTTTCTCTGGGCACTGGGAAAAGTGGGGGGAGTGCGTGTACGAGGTTTCACGGTGAGGTGACGAGTGCTTTATGGGTTGCTTTGATAGCGGATGTAGAAAATAGCGGCAATGTGAATGGTTAACTGTGCTGGACCGCTGTAGATTCGTCGGAGGTCGTGTGACATGTGGCACTGGTTGGGAGGTGTGGTCTTGAGGGGGTTGGCTTCGTTGGCTCTGTGGGATTCGGATTGGGGGTATCTCGATCATGTCGGCGTTGCAGTCTTCGCCGTTGACACACTCGTTTGCTGCCTCGCGGGTAACTTCACTGAGCTGCTCACGAGCCGCTCAATCCAGGGTGTCGGCGGCAGCGAGCTGCTATGGCGGCCGGTCTTCTGAATCTCCTCCTCAGAAGGTTCACCATGGACACGGCTCTGGAAGCGGACCACCAACCAGTTTCTGCCCGCGGCGAGAGGCGCCATTCACCTGTGCGAGCTTAGCTACAGTGCCTTATAATATCTTTGACCTGCAATGTCTGTGGGACGCTTTCATCGGTCCCTTTCGAAATCCCAACGCGCCCAGACGCCATCTCCCATGCGATAGGTTGCAATGAAGCAGCTGTAGTCTACAGTTGGTTATCAGTGCTTCATCCCACGTCACTCAACCCGAGCCAATGGGTCCAGAAGATGTCAATCCCCTGTCCTCGCGGAGCACACATCTTGGGCGGATCATCGGTATGAAGACTTCCTGCATATGACTGCTCTTGTCAACGGTGACCGCTGCCCTATTGACAGCCGGTAATCGACTTTGGACGTAGCCAGAATCTGGACCAGTCAGGAATATAAACCGAGTACCCTCGCGTTGTAAGATTTGGTAGCGTGAGCGTTGGAGAGAATGCGAGATTGCGGGAGAGAAGTGATGGGTCGAGATATTTTCTGCGCTGAAAAAGCCTTAGTATCCGAAGAGATGTATGCCAAAGAATAGTTCATTCGATAAGACCTACGCATTTGTACCCCTTTCTGACGACTTAAGAACAATAAACACGGAAATCCCCGGTCAACAGTGTCGGGCCGACGTTAAGGGATCCCAGCTCATGCACGAATCCTTCTTCGAGAGCTCGAGGCACTGTTGACAGGTGCGTTGGCCGGACTGGACCGACGGTAAATCTATCCATGGCGGAGGAGAAGGAAAAGGCTGGCCAGTGCGCAATGACGTAGTTCCCCAGCGCGCCGGGGTCTCCGGAGCTCACGCCAGCGTCTCCACCTGCAACAAACTCTGACCTCTCTTCATCTGCCACAGCGTCTTCGCTGTCTCTGACGGCTGCGCATCGTCTCCGGGAATGCAGAAGTCAGCAACGGCGTCTGTGTTGCTTCTGATTCGAAGCAGGGTGCGCTACGGCTCCGGCTCTGCCTGCGGCTGTGGCGCTCCCTATCTCACGGCCTCAGCTGATGTGCACTTTCGGCCCCTGCAGTTAGGAGTACCGGTAAGCAGTGTGCAACCCTATCCTTCTGCCAAAGGCCAGTACTGACGAGAGGTCCTTTAGCCATCGGTCGATGAAGGCCCTCTGTGGCACGCAAGCGTGCATCCCTGATCGCACATCTTCCTCTATTCGGCAATGCCGGGCGGGACACCGCTGTGATGGCTGCACACTGGCTCCGATGCCTTCTGCATCGGTGGCTTGCGGCCTAAGTACCTAATGCGGCTGATGGCGGCCGCTGATTCCCAAGCTCATGCACAATGCTCTTCAGCTCGCGAATCAAACCCAAGGGTTCTGGCCCCCGCGCATACCGCAAAGTGCTGTTGCTGGTCTCCCTGCAAGCCGCAAGCCTGCTGACTCGGTCTCACTACCTCCGATCAAGATTCTCGGCACAAAGCTTCCTCAAGATCCCACGCATTAAAAGCCAGACACAACAACTTCGTCTTACTTCTATTTCTAAGGAACTCGTACCTGCCGGTTCCCACCTGCATCCGACGCTTCCTGGCTCGCCTCAGTTTCCTACCCATGGTTGGAACTATGGAGCAAAAATGCGAAGACCTGTGGGAGCAGGCGAAGTCCATGTTGCATCAAGAGCTGGGAGATCGAGAGTGGGATATCTTCGTTGCTCAGTCCAAGATCAACAGCGTCACCGTCGAAGACACCATCAACTCGTTGCAGCACACATCCAACAAGGTTGGCACCAGGTACGGGACACACAAAGTCAAAGTTGGAAAGAAGCAGCTCTTCGAATTCAACATCGGCCGAATCCTCACGCGGTTGGACATTCTCTTCCGGATGGTTGATTCGACAATGAGCTTTGCGCCGCAGCTAGCAAGCGTCGTCTGGACTGCTTTCCGGATGCTCTTCGACTTCTTCCTCATTGACAAGGAAACATGTGAGTTTCTCTCGGGGGCAGTGGACCAGATCTCAAATGCCGTTTTCGTGTGCGAAATCTGCGCAAAGCGATATCTTACCAAGGCCGGAGGCATTTCCGGGAGCATTGCCCAGATGATCCCCGGTGTCTACGTGAGCGTCTTACGATTCTCTTTCGAAACGAAGAAATTTGTCGACAGCCATCCATTGAGGCAAGCCTGTGGCTTGTTGTCTGGAAAGCTGGAGTTCTTTAAAATTTATCTGTCTGCCGCCACGGAACAGCTCCAGGCGTTGGAGAGGCGTGTCGACATAGGCTTCAAAGAGACCGTGGAAAACATTCTCGCAGGAATGAACAAGGACGTCGGGCTCGTGGCAACGCTTGTACCAAGGATCTCCGATCAAATCCACGGTCTCCGGGAAGGAAACGAGCGGATCGAGGCAGGCAACCAGCGCATCGAAGCTGCGACTTCACGACTCGAAGGGCATATCGAGGCTATTGTGGCCGACCAGGGGAAAGAAAAGGACCCTGACCGAGACAATGCCGAGAAAGAGCACGAGGAATGTCTTCAAAAGTTGCAATCCCAAGCCCAAATTTTGGGGCTCAACCATCCTACCGGACATCTGAAGACGATACTGGACAGGAGATCTCCAAGAAGTTGCCAATGGATCCTTGAGGACAAAAGCTACTTGAATTGGCTCACGAACGGAGATCTACGAATTCTCTTGCTTTCCGCAGCCGCTGGGTTTGGAAAATCCTTCTTGTCTTCGACAGTTATCGATTCTTTGCGAGAAAACTCGACAAACCACGGCGATTATTCACGGCCTTTGGTCATTTTCTTTTTCTGTGAGGCTGGGAACGACGCCTCCCAAAAAGGCGAGAGAATCATGCTCCATCTGCTGATGCAGCTTTTCAACTATTCGGATCCGGAGAAATTGAGCCCAGAAGATCTTATCACGACACAGTCATGCGTCAAGGCCATCACCGATGCATTGGAGGATTCGAAGGATCCGGAAGATTACGACAGTCCTAAAAGGTCACTGAACATGTCCGAACTTGGCACGATGTTCAACAGATTGGTCCGGATTCTCAACAGAAGGGTCTTTATCGTACTCGACGCGCTTGACGAGTGCAACGATTGGGCTGACTGCAACCTACTTGGATCTCTTCTTGACCTGTCAAATGACGACGACAGAATCTGTCTCATGCTCTCGAGCCGACCGTCGCCCAAGATCGAGACTGTTTTGAAAACGAAGCGTATCGATGCCTACAGAGTGATCGAGGTCGACAAGGAACGGAACGGGCCCATAATCGCAGCATACGTAGACGGCGAATTGGACTCTGTCGAGCACCTGAAGTTGTCGCAAAAACATAGAGCAAGAGAGGTGATTGCGCAAAAGTCTGAGGGAATGTTTCGATGTAAGTGGCTTATCTTTGCAACATGGAACGTTCAGCTGATCGAGAAAGATGCCAGCATTGCCGTGGAGACATTGAAGTCTCCGAAATCTGCCGCAGCATTCAACAAGACCCTTCAAGATTTACCGCGAGGTATGAATGATCTCTACAAGAAAAAAATGCAAAGCCTGGATGCCGATTATCGGGACTGGTTAATCATCGCCTTGCGCTGGCTTGTCTGTGGCGAGGGCTCAATCAGCACAGAGCTGATCGTGGACGAGATTCTGAGACATTACCGGAAGGACGAATTTGGAGATGAAGGTATCATCGAGAAGCAATTTAATGATGAAGAAGAGATCCCATCCGATCCTAATGGAGCAGCGGATCAGGATAACAGACGTCGAGCAGTCATCATTGAGGCTCTTAGCCACGATGCTCGGGATTTTTTGAAGCTGGAGCCGAACGATACGGTGACTCTGCAACACAAGTCTGTCCGCGATTGGGTCGAAGAAGATGCCAAACTCTTTGAAGCGCGTCGGGCGAAGACAACTGAATGTCAAAGTTGTCTCGAGCGCCAAAGGCAAGAGTCCACGTACGAGGCCGCATCGAAATGGGGTCACATTCTGATGGCCCGCAACATCATGCTCACACTCAATGATATTAATTTCCAGAAAAGGTTCCATCTGAAAGATGATACAGACAAGGGTTCAGATTTTGACAACGATCTCACCGACGGCCATCGCAACAGGAACCTGCGCTACGAACTCACGCACTGGCCTTACCATGTTCTACAAGCGGAGAAACAGTGGACAGAGTATGAATTAGTCACGGAAAGAGATGTGCAGGCCATTTTCACCGAGGTGTACGACCTGATCGAAGAATTCATGACAGCAGGGTCACTCACATTCAAACGCTGGAGGGACCTGATCTGGGCGGCGAAGAATGACACCAAGATACACCCGAAGCCAGTAATCATAGCTGCTCGATTCAACCTCGTGGGCATGCTGAAACGATATGTCTCTGCGAAGACTGATCTCGACGCCGGAGGTTCGGCGGCCACCACAGCTTTGCATGTTTGTGGTATGACGCCTACTGGATACATTGGCTACTTGGGGCTCGAATTTATGCTTCAACAACCGGACCCTCCTGTCAACTCTAAGAGCAAGAATGGCTTAACACCGCTCCTTCAAGCCCTGAGAGGAGATGCCGCCAAACGACACATTGAGCTCTTAGTGGAACATGGAGCCCGTCCAGACACTGCGACAGCAAAGGATGTTACTTGCCTTCACTTCACTGCTCGTCGTGGAGATCTGGACTTGTGCCGTCTGATTCTGAACATCGACGGCGTCGACGCTAATGCAAGCGTCAATGCCAAAGACTGGCAGGGAGAAACGCCACTCCATTGGGCATCTTCGAGCCCGAACCCTTCATTGGAGGTCGTGGAGTTACTTCTGGAAAAGGGAGCCAACGTAAATGAAGAGGATAACGACAGCCAAATGCCGCTCTTTAAGGCTTGCTTGTCAGGGAACACGAACATCGCACACCTTCTCATGAAGAAAGGAGCGGATGTGAACGACTCAGAGACTGTACACGGCTGGACAGCGTTACACGCCGCAGTAGCAAATCAGCGACTCGATCTAGTCAAAGTTCTTGTCCGAGACGGAGCGGATATCACCGTGAAAGACTTCAAACTCAGCACGCCGGTGACCCTAGCCGCGGCGAGAGGAAGCGCAGATATACTTGGATTCCTACTCCGGAGTCAGAATGAACGATCAAACGACATGGGTTTTCTTGCCGACGCAAATATCAACGGCTGGACACCACTTCACCTAAGCACTGGCAAGGGGATGGGAAGCTGTGTAAAGCTGCTCTTGGAGTTCGGAGACGCACAATTCCTTTGCTCTCGGACAAACAACCCCGGCAAAACTCCGTTACACCTGGCCGCTACCAACGGATGGGCCGACGTTGTGCATCTTCTTATCGGTGCAGGTGCTGATGCAAGGGCCCTTGACAACGACGGCAACTCCCCCCTAGTCTACGCATCCCGGAGGTGGGTATCCTGTAGCGCCGTGCGGAGTGCCGGCTACGAGAATATCATCACGGCTCTTTTCGAAAGAAGTCCGGACCTCAAACGGAAACAGGCTCTCAAGCTTTTCGGCGTGGCAATAGAGAAGGGCTCGATGGACGTTTGCCGACTGCTCACTGACTTCACGCATGCTGAAGATAGTCACGGGTGGACACCGTTGCTGCTCGCGGTGCAGGAACGACAACAAGGCATCATCGATTTGCTTTCGCAGAGAGCGCCACCGACTCGGTGGAGCACATCAGACAAGGACACGAGACTCGAGGTTTCAGATGATGGTTTGGAAGTCCTCTCTACGTCGAACGGTAACCTGAACTTGTTTCTCTATAGGCCAAGCGATGGATTTGCTAACGAAGAGTAGACACTAACCTCAGGCCGGCCACGGGCAACTTGCGCACTGACCACCCCATTCCGCCTGGAAGAAGCTGCTACTACTATGAGATAACCGTCATCGAAGCCGGAGATGAGGAACCATATAGGTGAGTATATACCTACAGTTCTGCCACATCGTACGAGGTCTGTTCGTATAGCATTGCAACACGCGCCTACCTTATGGGCAGTTGAAGCATTCGTCCGGACGCAAATGTGCAGTGAACGGAACGTCAAACGAATGTTTCGACTGCCTATGTGTGAAGGGCAGGTTCCTGTTGCAATACCATCCGAACCGACCACGTATCGGCCGGGCTTGCTCAAACCACGGGCGTTGAGACTACTACTCCCTCGAACCCGAACCCAATGACCACACACCGCACCTGATTTTCGAACAGTGAGCTTCTGCTAACTGCTTTCTTGCGCGCTAGCGAAATCGGCCTCGGCTTCTCCTCCGCTTACGCCTCGCTCGCCGGCATGCCAGGCTGGCCCGGAGCCGGCTACCCCTCGTGGGCTTACCACGGCGACGATGGCTGCAAGCACGCCCCATGGACTCGCCGCTCGGGCTGGCAGTACCCACGCGACCATTCCTACGGGCCTAAGTGGGGGAGAGGCGATGTTGTTGGCGCCGGGATCGATTTCGCAAAGGGCGTGGTATTCTTCACGAAGAACGGGGAGAGGTTGGCTGATGCGTTCGTCGGGGAGGAGGTGAAGGGGAGGCTGTTCCCTGTCGTGGGGATGCACGTGGCGGGTGGTGTCAAGGTGAGGGCAAACTTTGGTGGCGAGCCGTTCAGGTGGAAGGGGGAGGGGGGAAGACGAGAAGAGCGCGGAAGAGAGATTTGAGGACGGGGATGGCGGGGAGAGGGCGGAAGAAAGAGTAGGGAACAGGGAGAAGGGACGAAGGGTTGCGGAAGGGGAGCGATACGGCTACGATTCTGAGGCAAAAATGCGCCCTCGGGACCCGGCATACCTGACGAGAAAAATTCTGGTGGAAGTTACTGCGATCGGAGTCGCCGCCACGTTTCTTCCAATTCGTTCCAATTCGTTCCAATTCGTTCTGGAAAAAGCTGTGTCGTGAGGAGGGGACTTCGAGGGGGACGCTGGGCAAGAAAGAGGGGGGAAAGAAAGCTGGTGTGAAGAACGAAGGTGAGGGGAAGGAAGAGGAGGCAATGCCTTGGGGCTTGGCGTCTTGCTCGCGGCACTTTCGCACCGGGACGACTGCATCAATTCCCTAATTGTAAGATGCACCACCTATTGAACGTCTGTCCTCACATTCAGAAGTTTCCCACTTCCCATTGCAACGCCTGGGCTTGGCAAACGTCTCAAATTTCCCTCCCTTGGTATCGACATGCAGCGCACATATGGCCAAACAGCTGCGAAACTTCCGCCAAACAAGCCTCCGGCTAGGACCCGCAATGAGGCTTGCCACTCTTCACCCTCGTCCCCGGTTACCGGCAGATCTGCTGCGCGTCAGCCAGAGGGCAGGCAACAACGGCGGCGGCGGTGGCGGGCTTGGTGTGACCGTGGCCGTGGCGGCGGGTAAAATGTTTATCGTCTGGCGCCTTCCCCCCCACTCTCCCCACACCTCCACACCCGCACGCACGCACGTCTCTTTTTATCCTCCCCCCCGCGGCGGGGCTTGGTGTGAGAACGGCTAGACTTCCTGACTTGGCAAGCGCCACCAACAGCCTCAATCGACGCCTTTCACCCGGGAAGAGGACGCGGTAAGCAGACCTTCGGAGATAGACCGAAGCGCGCGAGCACGAAGACGAACGCCGAGCAGTGAGCGGTGATGGTCGGGGAAGCAGCATGAATCGAATTTCTTTCTTCTGACTCTCACCTGCCAGACGGCGGCCGACGGCTTGCAAAATTCGGGGCGGGTTCGGCATCGCCGTGCCGCTGCCAAGCTTTGGCCCTCCACGTTTTGGGGAAAGGGAAAACGTCGTTTGGCTCGCAGGCACGCACGCACGACTCCGTCCCAGTGGAGCAACGAACAGACAAGCAAGAAAAAAAAGATCCACCAGCCCTTCCCGCACGCAAGCTTTTTTTTGGCTGGGGCCGAGCTGTTGGGCTTGGGCGAACAGGCGGCGAGTGCACGGGAGAAATGGCGTATCACGACCTGACATGCCCCCCCGCCCGCGGCGCCGCACCCCCGGTTCGTGCCCCGGTTCGTGCCAGTGCCAGGCAAATGCCATGCCAGCCCTAGCCCCGCTTGGCCGCGCGGTCTCCGAAGAGAAACCCTTGTACGTACCCCAGATATGGGCTGGACGGCTGGGCTGTCTGGGCGATGGGCCCGTGATCCGCTGCCCGCCCGGGACGAACCGTCCCTTTGTTTCTCTCTTTCTTTCGAGCGAGCGCACGAGCGTGGCTTCCTCTTCATGATCTGAGCCCACGGGTGCGGGCGCGGGCCCCCGTTCCTTCAGGATCTGACTGATGGGCGGCCATGGGTCCCCGTTTGGATCATCGATGCGCTGCCCCGCACGATTGGCGCGCTGGCGGTTGTGTGCTGCTGCCTTGCTGCTCTTCTTTGCAGACGGCAGGGCGCCACACGCCTGTTCTTGCGTTTTCAAGCGTCGCCCTGCCCTGCTGCTCGGCGCGGCTGCCAGACCAACAGAGCGGTTGGCGACGGTTAATTGGGCGCTGGGTGGGAGGTTAGCGCGCCACGAGAATGACTTGCTTGGTCGCGGGGCGCTGGCTGGCTGGCGCCGTCCACACAACTCGCACGCGGCCCCGGCGCCTCCTTCCTTTCCCCGCAAAGCGTTGTGGCGTTGGGGGAGTGGGAGGGCCAAGCACCCTCGGACACGGTTCTCGGAACGCGTGCCGTTGTGTGCGCCTTTCGCCGATCGACGTCAGCCCGCGCAAAGTGGTGGGTGCGGCCTGCGACGGAGGGCTGAAACGTCTTGCTGCGAATGGTAAGCTGTGGTTGTTGTTTTTTTGCCTCCGACTCATGCGTGAGATCGGATGCAACGACGCTTCTAGCGCTGCTTCCAGAAGCCGGGGTGTTTTATTTTTTGCGTCGCTGGGGTTTGATCCGAGCTTATTTCCCTCGTCCGCCCCTCCCCCCCTGGCCAGCGTTGCGTTTGCGTTGCGTTGGTGCTGACTTTTGGCCGGGCCGGGTGGGTGGGAGGTGGTTGTGTTTCGTTCTCGGCTAGCTGCTGGAGCCCCTGGGGACCCCACGGAGAAGCGCAGCTGAGACCTGGGGAATCAGACCCGGCCGCCGACGCAGGCCCACGCGACGCTTTTCCCTCGGAGGCGCGCCGGGCTGCCCACACACACCGCACGCACCGCACGCACCGCACGCGGCTGCCGGCTGCGACGCTCGAGGGTCGCATGCGCCAGCGCGGGAAGCGGCGGCTGCTTGAATGTGCTGCAAACGGGCCTCCGTGCCTCCGCCGAGTGGGCTCGGAATGTGGCGACGGGAGGCCTGCTGACGCGCCAGGCGCTGATGAGCTGGCTACACCTTCATCTCGGCGGAGCCGCAATTGGGCATGGCGATGGGGCACGATGGATTTTTTTTTTTTTTTACTGGGAGGCGCTGGTCGCCTGGATGTTCCGGTCGCTTGTGCACGCTGCATGCGAAGTGCCGACGACGGCAGCGGGCATCCCAGGATTCAGGAGAGTGGGAGGAGGCAAATGCCGCGACCGCGACCCGGGAAACCGGCATTATCCACCACCGGGGCAGCGCCTGGTGACGAGGTGTACGTGGCCAGGGTGCCGGGAGTGATATCCACATGGCAGTCAAATTTTCGTTCCAGCAATGTTCTGTGCTCCGTCGCCTCGGAGCTTCTCAGCGTGAAGAAGCGCGGGCGTGTGCCTGAGTTGGGAAAGCCGGGGCTGTCTGTTCGGGAAAATGCAGGCCGAGGGCAGGCCTGGCCTGGCCTGCCGGAACAAGTCCAGCACTGACGCGCTTCTGACAGCAGACAGAGCCCGCGCAGTGAGTAGCGTCTTGCGCGCCGTCAGCAGCTCTTCAGCTGTTCGCGAGCGAAGGGGTGACCACGACGCTGACCGCTCTGGCGCCAATTAGCAACGGCCGCGGGCCAGGCTGACTCTCGGACGGTGGCCGCCGCCGCACGGCACGCGGTGGCGCCGCTAGGCAGGCGTGAGCGGCGCCCTTATGCGGCGCTGCGGCGCTGCTGCAGGCGCGTCGATTGCCCTTCCTTCGCGCGCGAAGGCGCTTCCCGTGCTTCGTGCTTTTTTGTTTTTTTTTTTCTCTCGCTGACCCCGGTCCGCTGGCGACGTTACATGCGATGCAGCGGCGCCTCTTCGCCCCCCCCCCCCCGTCCTTGGCGGCTGGCGGTGGAAGCTTGTCCGAGGGCAGCTGGCGCGAGAGTCATGGCGGCGGCGGCGGCGGCGGCGGCCAAGCTCCGCCGGCTATCGTAGGCTTCCGATGAGTCTGCGCGCGCGCTGCCCTGGCGGGTGTCGAGCGCGGGCGTGGGCAAAGTGCAAAGTAACGGGGCGCGGGTGACGGACGGGGCGGTGACGGTGGAGAGGGACGGAGTGCTCCTGCTCGCACGCGAAAGCGACGTCCCACCGACGCGACGCGCCGGGGGTCCGCTGCCCCGCGGGGAGCGAGGGGCGCGGAGAAGAAGATGCGGCGACTTCGCTCGCAGCAGGTGACATGGCGCCGGTCCTTGTTGGAAGGATTGCGCGCCGCCGACGTGATTGGCCTTGGCCCAAGCCACCGGCGAGCTTGCCCAAACCGTCGCCCGGCGCTCCACCCGTCAGGCCAGCGTCGCCGCCCGCCGGCGGGTGATTGGGCGCGGCGTCGGTACGAGGCTGAGGGCAGCCGGCATTGCGCCGCTCCGCTCTTTTCTCCAGCGGAGGCCCGCGCAGGGGGCCGACGGCCGATCGCCTGGGGCGCTGGGGTGCGCCTTGCCCGTCTGTTCCTTCGCATTTGCCAGCCCTTGTCAGGTGCCGGCGAGCGTTACAGACGGCCAAGGGCCTTTGACACCGCGCCGCCTTTCTTTATAAGCCCGCCCGCCCGCCCGCCCAACCCAGCTCCAGCGCTTCCCGTTGCACTGACCAGCCCGGAAACATACACACCTGCCTGGCACTGAGGACCCAGCTTCGCGGGCACTTGTTTCCTCCCAACCCAAACACCGCCGCAGTCCTGCTGTACAGCGGCCACCCACCATGTACAAGATTGGAAACATCTACTTCATCACGGCCATCGCCGTCATTGGCGGTGGTCTGTTCGGCTTCGATATCTCGTCCATGTCCGCCATCATCTCCACCCAGCAGTACCTCTGCTACTTCAACCAGGGCGGCACGCCCAACGGCAAGTGCGCTGGTCCCAACTCCAACGTCCAGGGCGGCATCACCGCCGCCATGCCTGGCGGTTCGTATCTCGGCGCTATCATCTCCGGTATGTGGTTCAATGCTCCGGTGGGCGGCCGCCCAGCACACCGCTAACTGCCTTCTGCAGGTTTCCTCTCCGACAACCTGGGCCGCAAGCCCTCCATCATGATTGGATGCTGTATCTGGTGCATTGGCTGCGTCATCATGGCCGCGTCGCAGAACATCGGCATGCTCATCGCCAGCCGTTTCATCAACGGTCTCTGCGTCGGCATCTGCTCCGCCCAGGTCCCCGTCTACGTGTCCGAGCTGGCTCCTCCCACCAAGCGTGGTGCCGTGGTCGGCGCCCAGCAGTGGGCCATCACCTGGGGCATCCTGATCATGTTCTACATTTCGTATGGCACCTCGTTCGTCAGCGGCACCGGCGCTTTCCGCATCCCGTGGGGCCTCCAGGCCATTCCGGCTGTCCTCCTCCTCATCGGCATGCTGTTCCTGCCCGAGTCCCCCCGTTGGCTCGCGCGCAAGGACCGCTGGGAGGAGTGCGAGGCAGTTTTGACTCTGGTCCACGGCAAGGGCGACCGCACCAACCGCTTCGTCCAGACTGAGTTCGCCGAGATCAAGGCCATTGTCGAGTTCGAGCGCCAGAACGCCGACGTTACCTACCTCGAGCTGCTGAAGCCGTCCATGATCAACCGCACCCACATCGCCATCATGATCCAGGTCTGGTCCCAGCTGACCGGCATGAACGTCATGATGTACTACATCTCCTACGTCTTCACCATGGCCGGCCTCGAGGACACGCTGCTCGTCTCGTCGTCCATCCAGTACGTCATCAACGTCATCATGACCATCCCGGCTCTGCTGTTCGTCGACCGCTGGGGCCGTCGTCCGACGCTTCTCATCGGTGCCGCCCTCATGATGACCTGGCTCTTCGCCAACGCCGGTATTTTGGCGTCCTACGGCCATTACGCCGGTCCCAACGGTGTCAACGGCATCAAGGAGGCTTCGTGGGAGGTCAAGGGTGCTGCTTCCAAGGGCATCATCGCTTGCTCGTATCTTTTCGTCGCCTCGTACGCCCCTACCTGGGGCCCTGTTTCGTGGATCTACCCGCCTGAGTATGTGTCCCCACCCTGTCTCAGACCAGATCAGCGCACTAACAGCGTAACAGGATCCTCCCGCTTCGCGTCCGTGGCAAGGGTGTCGCTCTGGCCACGTCGGCCAACTGGATCTTCAACTTCGCCCTCGCCTACTTCGTCCCGCCGGCGTTCGTCAACATTCAATGGAAGGTCTACATCATCTTCGCCGTCTTCTGCGTTGCCATGTTCGTCCACGTCTTCTTCATGTTCCCCGAGACGGCCGGCAAGACGCTCGAGGAGATCGAGGACATCTTCACCGACGAGGTCAACGGCAAGAAGTACATCGGCATCCCGGCCTGGAAGACCAAGCAGAGCCTCGGCGGCGCCAAGGCGCTCGAGCGCGGCGACGTCGAGAAGGGCGGCTTGGACGAGCACAGCCCCGAGAGGGTCGAGGAGGCTGCCAAGGTTTGAAGTAAGACTTTGTAATAAATAAGAGGGTGATAGATTGGGGAGAAGGAAGTTTTGCGAAGCTTTTTCCTTTGGGCGTGCACTGTCAGAGAGAACGAGCTGCACGATAGGATGAGATAGTAATGCACGTCCACACTCGCACGTGGTTTGATACCTACCTACCTACCTACTTACCTACCTCCACCCCGCACCCCGTGTTGCCACCATCCAAAGCCGAAGCACGAAAACAAGCCCGCCCATCCGCGTCCAGCCAAACCGCGTCAATGCGCATGACGTCCTCCACCCGCTCGCTCGCACTCGCATTCCCGCAAAATTCCCTAACCCGGCCTAGCGCCCCCGCCCCCTCCCGCAACCGGCCCTAGCGCCCGAAAACTCTCTCTCCACACCTTTCCTCCCTCCCCCGCGATCTCGCGATTTCCTTTCGTGCTCCACAGCATTCGCACCACCGCGATCTCACACCCGCCAGATTCACCCCAAGCTGATCGCGATCAGATCGCGTCGCTCCAGTTTTTCTTTCGCGCTCGCTCCACATCACGTTGGCGATCACCCCGCGCACCGCGTACCGCGTACCGGGGAGTGGGGAGATGGGGAGATGGGTGTTGCGACGCGCCCGCCCGCCAGCCGGGCGCGCGGGTAGCCGGGGCGGCGTCGCCCGTGGTCGACAGGTGCTCCTCGTCGCACTGCGTGTGCGGAGCAGGCCGGGCGTTGGCTGAGGGCGGGCGGGGCGGTTGGGTGACTCGTCAGCTTCGTTCGACGGTGAGCGTGGCTGCTGTGTGCGTGCGTCTCTTCTTGGGTACGGCGAGGTTGAGTTTCTGTAAGCCACTGAGAAACTTTCTCCAGCGAATGGTAGGTTTAAATGTATGCTGTCAGCGTCTGCAAAGTTACAAGGCTGTCCTCACCCTTGCGCGCTCACGGTGATATTTCGTTGAAGTCCACATGAAGCCTTTTCCTGAGGCCAGACTTTCCCATCTTTCTCCCGCCGGCCACCGCTACTCTCAACAGTCGGAGAAAGCCTCGCGCGACCGCGAATCAACTCCAACAGCCGTCCTCGCTGCCGCAAACCATACTGAATATTCCCTGTCCATCATGTTCCGCAGCTTTGGGGAAGAGGTAGACATCGTAAAAACGCTGCCCGTGTGTGGCTTGGACCAACAATACTTCATTTTCTGAACGTCGACGGACCCAACATCTTCAACCGACTCTCGGATTTCGGTATGGCCCTCATGTTGTGTTCCCAGACGGCCAAGGGAATTTCTTCGAAAAAGAGGCTTTCATCATTCCTATTCTTGGAGAAGGCCATTCTCTATCGGGGATCGTTGTCATGAAATGTTCTGGCTCAACGACCTTCGAACGTATCGGAATTTATATTGGTCGAAGAACTGTCAACGAGGTTTTATATATCCTTGAATGCGAGGGTCTCCGCCAGAGTATCATGATTGTTCGATCCGCGAATAGATGAGGTGGGACATCGTATCCAAGAGGCTTCGTAGTTATCAATCACGAGATCATCAGACCAGCCGAATTCGGAAGATTATGGTGGGAGATCAGAGCGGAGGATATCACGAAGTGGACGAGGAGTGAAATTGGGGATGCACCAGCACTAGATAGCTCGGTCAAAGTCATAGGAAGGGAGGTGGGAGAGTTCGAGGGATCCAGCGGGCACATGTCGCGGAGCAGGAAGATGTTGAGACTGTATGAGTCTGCTTAGCCACTTTAGCCGGAATCGAATGGCTGGAAAAAAGGGCTTGCAGACATGCTGCTATGATAATAAGGGCTGTACTTCGAGAGGATCTGGGGCCCTGCTTCTTCAGCCGAAAGACTCTGAAGTGCGTATCTGCCGAAACTTTGATTATATGGTAAGGTTGGCTCTACGGTACGAATATTGGTTCAAAGTTATCCGACTTCATGTCACACGAGGTGGTCTTATACGTTGAATTGACCCACATAGCCTTGACTCATTCAAGTGTGCACGGTGAGAAGACAACGGTGTGTGTGCTATGGCTGCGACCTCTAAAGAATTTAGCAAAAAAACGTCTTGAGGTTAGGAAGAGATTTTCAAACTTAGAATTGACTCCACAGCACCTACCCTACATACCGCTCTCTCCAACTCCCACAGCCTCACTCACTTCCGACATCTACTTCCCCCTACGCCGCAAATGTCTTAGCCGCCCCCCTCCCATCCACCCCAACGCCACCCTTCTCCTCATCCTCGCCCCTCGCAAATCCGCTCCCACTACCACTCCCGCTCCTCGAGTCTTCCTCCACTCCCTCCAACATCTCGGCATGCATCGCCAGCACAAACGGACTCGACCCATGCTGCCTCTCCTGCGGGAACGCCACATACAGCAGCGCATACACCGTCAACGTGGCAAAAAACCCGTAAAAGTACGAGATCTGATAAATATGATCCCAGCCATTCCCACTGCTCGTCCCCCGAATCGCCCTCGCGAACCCAGGCAGCAGCGGCGCCATGCCCACAACCCAGGCGAGGAAGGCGCGAAAGTTGAAGCCGGCGGTGTACCAGTAGGCGGAGGAGGGGTTGCCGACGTACAGGTCGCCGATGTGGTAGTGGCGGGCGCGGACGAAGAAGTAGTCGGACACGACGATGCCGGTCATGGGCGACAGGAAGACGGACCAGCCGCTGAGCACGGTGATGAAGGTGCCCGGGTTGGTGACGTAGTTCCAGGGGCAGATGGCGATGGCGATGACGGTGAGGATGTAGCAGCCGCGGCGGATGTTGATCCACCTGCGTTGGCGTTAGCGCGGGGGGTGGGGGTTTGGTGGGGTGTGCGCTCACTTCGGACACAGTGCGGCCATGTCCATGCCCGTGCTGATCCCGTTCAGCATCTGGCACAGCGCCAACTGGCTGACCAGGAACCCCAGCCCCGCGAAGAAGGTGCCCGCTCGCGCCGCTGGGGAGAGCGAGTGGTCCTGGATGGCCAGCAGCAGCTCGAACGGGTTCCAGATGTACTCGCCGTAGATGGTGGCCGCGGCGGAGGTGATGAGGATGCCGCACACGGCCGTGACGATGATGAAGATGGGAGCCGCGACCAGCTGCCCGAACAGTGCGGCGTTGGGCGTCTTGGCGTAGCGCGTCCAGTCGGACTGCCCCAGGCAGCCCGAGGCTTGTGAGCCGACGATGGATTGCAACCCGTACACGGCACCCCAGCTGAGGGCGGGGCCGTGCTTGGACGAGGGCGTGTGGATGAGCTCGCCGGGTCCGTTGGCGGCGTTGATGGCCCAGCCGAGCATGCCGAACATGGTGGCGGTGATCATGACAAAGGTGATGCGGAAGGGAAGTTGGAGCTTCTCCGGTGGGATCAGGGGGAGTGGTAGAAAGATGATAATGAAGACGAAGAAGCTGATGATGCTGGCCGTATCGGTATTGGCGGAGGCAGGGAGTGTGTTCTTGAGATTGACGAATTTGTGGCCGATGATTGCGCGGAGGATAATTTTGACAGCTGTCAGGAGTTGTCAGTACTGAGTCCGAGGCCCGGGTTGACGCGGCAAACCTTGGCCGCCCCAATATGCCTGCGTACAATGGTTAGAGATTGCTCCATCCAGCAAGATGTAGAAGACTTACTTGGATGCCCATCCAAACACAAGCAGTCATGATTCGATTCAGCACGGGCCAGAAGCCTCCTCTCATGCCCCAAGAGGCACGAGAAAGGACCGTAAAGCCAAGATACAGATGGCTGCCCGGCCAACCGGCGACGACGGCAATCAGGGCTGAAATCAGAGCAACCCCGACAACAACGCCCATGGATTGGGGTACACTCAAGCCAAGAGACAGGAGCGACGACCCTGCCGTCCAAGCGGTGGTATTGATCCTGGAAGCCAACCGATCAGTAAATCTGCGAGCCAGTATAGATCAGAAACGTACCCGCAAATGACCCAGTACCCGGCAAAGCCTTGCCATTCCCACGTCCTCCGGTCCGGAGGGATTGGGATGAGATCCCTGTTGCACCAGAAGGTGTTCTTGTAGTTCGCATCCTCATCGACCGGGCATTCGAGCCTCTTTGCCCAGTAGGCCAACCGGCCCTTGGTCTTCTCCGAAACCATTGCTCTTCACTGCTCTTGCTCTGGGTTGAGTTGTTGACGAGACAGCGGAGCGCGAGACCTGGGGATGGAGGACGGCATATACTTTTGCGCCACGGCAATCACCATTCGTTGTCGAGTAAGACGCCGGCCATCCCGATAAGCGGGCATCCAGGTTGCACAACGAAGAAAAGAGGCGAGTCAGCTTGATAAGCGCTTGTGGACGGACCGTCTCGCAGATCACCATTGTGTTTCCGCGTCCGACTCGCGTGTTGCTGGAGGCGGCAGCCCCGCCTCCAAACCAAGAGTGGGGTGCCGTCGATGGTGTGAGCGGCCTTCGGGCTTGCGCCGCGGCCTGCATGATAGACTGCCGCATGTAACCTTCTCGTCTCTTTAATAGCCATCAGCTGGCGACTTCTAGTACGAGAGTGCTGGGAATTCTTTCTGCAAAACGCTTACTTGGGCGTAAAGGCGAGTGGTTATCATGAATCCGCTATGCAACCGTATTATGTCAGTGGCTGACATCCTCAGCAGCCTGCGACTCCGTGGAACCTTGGCTTGAAACAACATAAGCAACATGGCTGCTGCGGAGGGCTCGATTCCGATTGTGGACTTCAGCGCCTGGACGAATGGTTCGCCGGAAGAGAAACAGAAGATGGCGAAGGAATTGACGGGTGCTGCCCGCGGAGTGGGATTCGTCTACATTGTCAACCATGGAGTCCCAGATGATGTTCTAGAGCGAGCGTTCGGCTGGTCAAAGAAACTGTTTGATCTTCCGCATGAGAAGAAAATGCTGGCCCCGCATCCACCTGGTAAGAGCGTTGTCAACAATCAGATGGCCGTCGAGGCTGATGCCCACAGGCCCGAATGTGCACAGAGGATATTCCTGGCCAGGTTTGGAGAAGGTGTCTCAGTACATCCACAAAGACGGGGAAGACTCGGATGCGGAGGACCAGGAGCTTCGGAAAGTCGAGGACTGCAAGGTGCGACGACGTCTTCCAGATGCACCTTCTGAGACTCATCCCAGTGCAGGAGAGCTACGAGATTGGCAGCGAGAAGTGCGAGAACATGCCGAACGTGTGGCTGCCAGACGAGGTCCTTCCGGGCTTCAGAGGCTTCATGACGGACTTCTACTGGAAGTGCTTCGGGACAGCGCAGAACATACTCAGGGCTCTGGCCGTCGGCATCGGGCTGGAGGACGAGGATTTCCTGCTCAAGTTCCACAACGGACACAACAACCAGCTGCGGCTGCTGCACTATCCACCAGTCGAGAAGGAGAAGCTCGAGAGCAATTCGATGGCCAGAATGCCGGCTCACACGGACTGGGGATCCGTCACCATGCTGTTCCAGGACGACTGCGGCGGGCTGCAGGTCGAGGATCCCCACAACGCTGGAAAATTCGTGGAGGCGGTGCCCATCAAGAACGCCATCATCATGAACGTGGGAGACCTGCTGATGCGGTGGAGCAACGGTATGCCAGGCTGAGCGGGCGGTCGCAAAGACGCGGATGCTGACCAAGTTGCAGACGACCTGAAGTCCACGCTCCACCGAGTCACGCTGCCGCCCCTCCAGGCCGAGCTGGTGGGCGGCAAGGCAATGACGCGGGCTCGGTACTCGATTCCGTACTTCGTCAGCCCGGACCCGACCGCCGTCATCGAGTGCCTCCCGGCGTGTGCGGACGAGCAGAACCCGGTCAAGTACGGGCCGGTGGTGCAGGAGGACTACAGGCGGATGAGGGCGAAGCTGCAGTACCCCGAGAACGCGGCTGCGCCCATAGCGGTGGCATGATCGGGGGTCGATGTACGTAGGAATGCGTCCGAGCCCACGGAGTGGGAGGCAGACGCGTTGGAGGGAGGCGGGAGACGCGTCGAGAGAGTCCCCGGCAGGCGAATGTTCGGGCCGGCGTGGCGCCCATGCACATGCACCCCCATCTCTCCCCGCGCGTGCACCTTCCTCCCTTCGTCGCCCTTCCCCTCGTTTTCGAACTTATCCCTCCTGCTATCTAGCCTGCCCACTGCATGATAAACCAGGCGTAGCAATCGGCGCCCGGCCTTTCCCAGCTCGCGGCCGGCCGGCCGGCTTATCAGCAGCGAATGTCTCCGCTCCCATCACCATCTGCACCGCCGTCTTGGCCCGCTCAACGTCGCATTGGCGGGGTATCAAAGTCCCTCGGCCAACGCTGTCACAACCGGCCTATCTCCTATCGCTGGCGTATCTGATTCGCCCTTTTCCGATATGCTGCTTCTCCGCTTTCGAGCCCGCGAGCCTAAGAGCGCCGTGGCGCTCCTGCGTTGCGACTCCTCGTCGAGCTTCTTCGCCATTGATTCCTTGCTGAAACTAAAAGCGTAGGTCAAGCCGGCAGACCAGTTTAGCCGGAGATATTCGCCGCCATGGCTGCCGACCAGAGACCGTCCATTGAAGAGCATGGTGCCGCGAACCAGGAACAGATATCCCAGGAAAAGAAGCCTGCTGTGGCCGAGGAGCCGGACTGTGACTTCGAGGAGTCCAAGGGTGCCTTGAGGCACATGAACAGAGTCGGCGATGTGATAGACACGGCCGCTGTTCAGCCTGGGACAGATCTGGTCTATGAGAAGAAAGTTGCACTGCTCAATGAGGCAATTCTGGACATTGGCATGGGCTACTACCAGTGGTGGACCTTCGTCCTGACAGGATTTGGATGGTACACCGATCAGGTGCGCGGACTCATGGCATCATACCCCCGCTATTCGCTGAATTGCCCGACAGTTCTGGATGCAAGCTGTGACCATCATCAGCCCTTTCGTCCAGCGAGAGTTCACCGTGGAGCGCATAGCTTGTAAACAGCGCCCCTTGAATCAGCAATTCTGAATCATGAAACTGACAGACACAGTCCTCACCGTAGCGAAGTATACGGGCATGGTCATTGGTGCCACGATTATGCCAATAACCGCCGACTTCATTGGAAGGAAGCCTGCGTTCAACATCACTCTCGGAATGTCCAGTCTCTTCGGATTCATTGCAGCAGGCATGCCGAATTTCTTGGGCGTCGCTACAATGTCAGCCTTTATTGGGCTCACTGTAAGATCCCGCCAACGATTGACACCATCCTTGAGAAAACTGCTGATAAATCCGGGATAGACGGGTGGCAACCAAGCAATTGACAGCTGCATCTTCCTTGAATTCATCCCAGCATCCCACCAGTACCTGCTGACCATGCAAACCACCTTCTTCGCCCTCGCTCAAGCTATCTCCGTCCTCATCGCCTGGCCTTTTGTCGTCAACTACTCCTGTCCATCCGACACCCCCGACGGCGAATGCGGCTACCTCGACAACCTGGGCTGGCGCTACGCATACTGGACCTTCGGCGCCATCAACTTCGCCATGTTCGCCGCGCGCTTCCTGTTCCGCACCTACGAGACGCCCAAATGGCTCCTCGGCCAGGGCCGCGACGAGGAAGCCGTCCGCGTGATCCAGAAAGTCGCCGGCCGCAACGGCACCTCGACCTGGCTCACCATCTCGCACCTCCGCCGCATCGACGCCGAGCTCGCCGCCGCCACCACCCCTCCCCCCGCAGCGCCAGCCACCCGCCTCAAGTCCACCATCCACTCCCGCTTCCAGAAGTTCCAGCCCGCCAAACTCCGCGCCCTCTTCTCCACCCCGCGCATGGCCGCCTCCACCTCCCTCGTCATCCTCCTCTGGCTGCTGCTCGGCCTCGCCTTCCCGCTCTACTTCTGCTTCATCCCGCTCTACCTCGAAGCCAAGGGCCTCTCCACCTCGGGCGGCTCCTCCACCAACGCCACCTTCCGCACCTACTGCCTGCAGGCCGCCTGCGGCGTGCCCGGCGCCATCCTGTCCGGCCTGCTCGTCGACGTGCGGCGCCTCGGCCGCAAGGGCACCGGCGCGCTCGCGTCGGTGCTGGCCGGCGTGTTCCTGTTCCTGTACACGCGCGCCGCGACGCCCGCCGCCGTCACCGGCTTCAGCTGCGCGATTGCGTTTTTCCAGAACATGGCCATGTCGCTGCTGTGTAAGTCCTGTTGCACACACCACCACCACCCCTTCTGTTTTTGTTTTTTTTTTTCCCTCCCCCCGCCGGTGGTGCGGTTGCTGATGGTGAGAGGGGCGCTGCAGACTCGTACAGTCCGGAACTCTTCCCTGCCCCGGTCCGCGGGACGGGCAATGGGTTGACGGCGTTGTTCAATCGGCTGGGCGGGCTGATGGCGCCGATTATCGCGGCGTATGTGGGCGTCACGAATACGCCGATCTGGGTCTCGGCGGCGCTGTTTATCGTGATTGGGTTCATCTTTATCTTGCTGCCGTATGAGACGAGGGGGAAAGCGGCGTCGTAGATGGTTGGGGCTGTTGGGGTCGTCGAGTGTGGGGGTTGTGAGAGTCAAGATACCCGGGTGCCGGTGTTGAGTGATGATGGTCAGGTCGGATGGTGGGAGATGGGGGAGGGAGTTGTCGGAGGAAGGAGCCGTGGGCCAGGGTCCGAGGTGCAAGGTAGCAATACATCAGAGATTCGTACACACACACATATCGCAGTACGCTCCTCGCCTTCAGTGAATAATTCATCAACTTCTGACATTAGCAGTTTCTTTATACGGAAGGTCCAGACACTTAGTCCTCAGCAAGTACATGGCCACGGCCCGAGCAGGCCCTTCCAATCACGCGCCCACCCCTCAGTACAAGCTCTTACACTCCCAGCTCTCCGCCGCATCCACATCCCCCGTCCCCTTGTACACCGCCTGCTTCGGATACGCGCACAGCGGCCTCTGCCTCTCCACGCCCTTGCTCACATCCTCGTCCACAAACTTGGTCGCGACAATCTCCTCCACCACCTTGCCCTCCTCGACCCACTCCATCAGTGCCAGCAACGCGTCGTGCCTGCCGTCCTCGAACCCGGGCACGCCGTGCACGCCCGTGCCCAGGTCCGCGGCCTGGTTGCCGCCGGCAAAGTACCACGGCGCGTCGACGCCGGCCGGCGTGCCGGCGCAGTGCTGCATGCCCGGCACGAGGAAGAAGCGGTACCAGCTGTCCAGGTCGACGCCCTTGGGCAGCAGCGTCTGCGCGACCTGCTTGTAGAAGTGCAGGCTGCTGCCCGTCGCGATCAGCGCGTCGGCCCAGCCGTGGTAGTGCAGCAGCTTGCCGCCGCGCGCGTGGTACGGCCGCATGTCGAAGTCGTCGGCCGTCGCGTTGCCCGGGTCGAGCCGGTCGGCCAGCTGGATGATGCTGTAGTCGAAGTCCTGGTACTGGAAGTCGGTCAGGCCCAGGAAGTAGCGGATGTAGTCGGTGCCGTAGGAGAGGGGCTCGCCCGTCGCGGTGCCGAGCAGGCCCGTCCACTGCGATTCGGAGCCCAGCGCGAAGCCCGGGAAGACGAAGCTGACGTTGGTGTCGACGTAGGGCGAGTAGACCTTGTAGAGGGTGTCGAGCTGGGCGGGCGTGAGGCAGGCGGAGCTGTTGGAGGTGGGGGTGCAGAGGAGCGCTTCGGCGTTGAAGTTGCAGCGGAGCGGGTCGGAGATGATGTTGTCGGCGAGGCCGTCCTGCGTGTCGCACTGCTTGAGGACCTCGGCCTCGATGACGCTGAACAGGCTGGGGTCGATGCGGTTGCTGCCGTTCAGCGGCAGGTTGTAGGTGCCCATCTTCGCCGTCCAGGTCTGCAGGTGCGTCGTCCACCAGCCGGGCGCGCCGGCCAGGATGCCGTCGAAGTCTTCTGGGTAGAGCTGTGCGCTACGGATGCCCTGTCGACCGCCGGTCGAGCAGCCGGAGTAGTAGGAGTACTTGATTTGGGAGCCGTAGTACGCGGCCGTGAGCTTCTTGGCGAGCTCGACTGAACCGTGCATTGCCCGGTAGCCCCAGTCGTTGACCACTTCAGGGGCGTCCTGGGCCCAGTTCAGGACTCCAGATGTGGAGTTGTGGCCGGTATCGGTAGATACGACAGCGAATCCGTAGCCGACACCAGCGCCCTGTGGAATCGGTTAGTGTCTGGGTCTCTACACGCATCTGAGCAAATGCAAAATAGGGTCGTCATGCTCCTGGGTTTCCTTCGGCGACATTCGACGACATCGAAAGCATGGCGGAACAAGTACCATAGGAGATTGAAAGAAGACTATGTAAATCAATCATCTTACCATGTCTAGCCAATTCACTCCACCAGCAAAGCCTCCATTGCCGACGGCCAAAAACCGGTCGTTCCATTCTGTTGGAAGGAAGAGCCCAAATCTGAACGAAGAACTGCTGGACGAGGTCACGTTCACATAGACCGCACAGAGAGCAGGCAGGTTTGTGGGGTTCGTAGGGTAGGCCGGATCCGCAGCACCCTGTCCATAAGTGCCATTGCCGGCGACAGGAACGGCCGACAGAACAGTCGCGTTGGAGGGAAGGGCGCTCTGCAGGGCACCGACAGAACAGTTAAGGGCCTGGACGCCGAGGAAGGAGGAGGCAGCCTGGAAAAGAGTACCGGGCCTCATGGTGGCGAAGATGGCTGGTTGACCGTCAGTGAGCTTGGTGCAGCGACAGGCGCACAGGCGGGCGACGACGCGGCTTTTGTATACCTTGCATAGTGGAGGTCAGGACGGGTGGCCACCGTGCCGGAGCTCGGCGTTAATTACACTGGCTCCGTTTGTGGAGTGCATGAAGGCGGGGAGAGTCAGGTAAATTGGGATTGGAGCCTCAAGAGGGCACCGGAGCCGAATTGTTTGCCGGCAAGAGGAGCTAAATTGCCGCGCTTGCTGATCCTGCCGCCAATCGGAGGCCCACCCACCAGGAACCGGACAGAAGGTGGGGAACGGCTCGATTACCAAGGGCCATTAAGTGCAGGTTCTACATCTTCACTGGGGCCCCCTGGAGATATCTGCAGGTGTTTGGATTCTGCCTTGTTCCTGCATGCGTTGAAACACCGTTATTTCAAATGGCATATCGCCGTGTTGGGACAAGTCGAACACCCGTCAGTTGTCAGCGAAGGCGGGACGTCCTGACCTGTGACGGCGTGATATCTGGCGGCGGCTCCTGAGTCGATTGAAACAAACGCTCGGGATTTCCGACTGACACGCTCAACGTGCGGCTAAGGCTCGGTGCGCGTCGTCCCAGCTGCCCGATCCGGCATCGCGCTGAGGTCGTTTCGAGATGGAGACTGCCGTAGGATATCCCGAGTACGTACTGCGATCGCGACATGGCCATACTTACCTTGCGTGCCACATGGAGCACGTGAAGCCGAAGTCCGAAGACCTGGGAGCCTCCAAGAGATGCCGTTCGTTTAGCCTATGTAGCCCCGGACGTCAGTCTGCAAAGTATCGCACTGACAGAGTGGACAGGGCACTCTCCGCAACATGTACATACACAACAACTCATTCTATAGACACGTCCTCATGGATACACCGCTTCCGTACAAGTTGTGAGCTTGTTGTTCTCCTCTCATCATGTTGCACAAGGAACCTCGATGGTCGGGAGAAAAAAAAGGCTGGAGGCCTTGCTCACCCCTATCTCAGGGTGATGTTCGGCGGCTGAGGAGGCGGCTCGCTTGCTGGAAGACAAAGCAGGGCGCAGCCATTCCGTGTGAGACCTTCAACGAATGCGGCTCACACATGTCAACAGGCCCTGACTAATCAATGTCCAGGAGGATAGCGTCAAAGGCCCAAGTTCGAAAATTTGGCGAGCAACACCGCCAGATCGACCGTTAGCCAGGGCTGTGACACGCAGATCTATCCGCGTCTTATGCACAATCAGACAGGAGGTTGCACAAGCTTTCCCATCTGCAAATCAGGCTGGTTAGATCCAGTGGAGAGCGGCTCGTCCCGCAGTGCCGCGCGCTCGCATCACAGACTTCCTTTTCGGGAAAGGCCCTGGCGGCGGACCTGCACCTCAGGAAATGGGCTGCGCCGTGCTCCTCCGCACAGTCGGCGAGGAGGTGGCTTTGCTCTGCGGAATCGATGGACAGGGTAAGCATGCGCCTCCGCTGCGGGACAGCGTCCTCGCGTGGGGATGATGATCGGCCTCCTTGCACCGCCTTGCGGCTTAAAATTACGCATCTCTTCGTACCGTGCCGTCATCGCGGGAGCGCCAGTGCAAAGGGCTGCGGGCTGCAAAGAATGGATGCGCCAGGACGTCCTGCCAATCAGCGCGCCCTGGCAAGCGCGCGTCCGTTGCGGCAGAAGCCTTAGCACGTTTCGCTGTCGAGCGACACGCCGAACATGTGAACGGTCGGGTTAGCAGCGCCGGGCAACGCGTGACGCTGGTGGTGAGACGCGTCCAATGCCAGCTGAGTAAGCTCCCGCCGCGGCGCGTGATGTGGCTGGCTGCGTCGCACCTGTGTGGCCCTTCATCTCGTCCGCAGGCGATCGTCGGACTGAGTTGAGCAGCAGATGCCTGGCCAGGCCGCAAGGGGGGAGATTTGGAGTGCTCCGGTCGTGTGTCAAGGCGGCTGGTCGGCGTGGCTGCACACGTGTCGCAGCACACCCCTGGCCGCTGGCCCGCCGAACAAGCGTTGTTTCTGTGGTGCCAAGCGGGCGGCCGGCATGGTGGGCGAGGCAGTGGATTCGAGTGGGCTGGGCTGGGCTGCGTAAGTCAAATGCCCAATGGGGTGTATTTTTAGAGGTAGCAGATCGCTGCGGCGGGTGAGCTGGGCCAAGCCCTACCGGGCGTACGTACTGTTCTCCCGTGCGCCCTCAGCCACACCCCAGGCCCTGCCTGGCTGCCCGCATACTTCTGCCCGTCTGTCGCGCTCCCGCTCTGAAACACTCCAACACCATCCACGCTCGCTCACGCCTGCAGTCAGCCTCCACCTCTCGCTCGCCCCTCTGCGCCTCCTCCAGCGCGCTCTCGTCGCCTGCCTGCCCGCTCCGCCCGCCGCCTGCCTGCAACCCTCGGCTCTGCTCCTCCGCCCAGCAGCCCCAAATGGCTGCCAACGACTACTACAGCTCCTTCCACCCGGGCAGGAGAGAAGACGCCCCTTTACCTCCCGTGCCCGCGACCGCCGCGTCTCCTGTGCCTTCGATGCCTTCGCCGCACCCGACCCGGCCGCACATCGACACCCAGAACCTGGGCCAGTACGGCAACTCGTATCCTTCCGCCTACTCGCACCCGTCCCCCCACACACATCACACCGGCCACTCGCCCGTTAGCTCGCCGTTCACCGACAACGCCTACCCTGCCTATCCCCAGAACAGCCACATTCCGGCCAACCCGTACGGTCCCACTCATGCAGACGACACTGCCTACCACGGCGCCGGCGCGTACGGCCAACAGCGCCCGTCAGACGCGGACCCTTTTTCCGACAGCAGCGCCATTCCCCTCCATTCGAAGCAGCCTAGTCCGTCGCGTTACAATGCCGATCCGGAGGGCAATGCACCTCTCGTCGGCGGCCCTGATGGAATGAGGAGAGAGCGCAGCAGACGTCACAAGAAGAAGGACGGCTGGTTTACGGGCAAGATTCCGTGGGTTGTTTACACCTTGACGGTTGTGCAGCTTGCTGTGTTTATTGGGGAAATCATCAAGAACGGTACGCAAATTCTGGTCGATTCAGCAGAAGCGGATTCTGGTACTGATGCTGTCATAGCTACCCTAACGGGTTCGCCCATCATGATCAAGCCCTCGTTTAACCCCATGATCGGCCCCTCTCCCTACGTATACATTGGCATGGGCGCCCGCTACGTTCCTTGCATGCGCCAAATGGGTGGTGACAACGAAATCAACGTCACTCCCGATGTCGCCTTCCCGTGTCCCAACACCACCACGAGCACCAGCGAGTGCTCTCTCAATGAGCTCTGCGGTATGAGCGGCATTCCTCAGTCGAATGGAGAGCTACACCCGAACCAGTGGTACCGCTTCATCACACCAATCTTCCTCCACGGAGGTCTCATCCACATTACTTTCAACATGCTCGTGCAGTTGACAATTGGTCGCGACATTGAAAAGTTGATCGGTTCGATTCGCTTCTTCCTGGTCTATTTCGCTGCAGGTATCTTCGGTAATGTGCTCGGTGGAAACTACGGTCCGAACGGAACGGCATCAGTGTGAGTATCGCTATTTCGAATGCCTCTCGAGTCTGACCTAACACTCTTGTAGCGGCGCGTCGGGAGCTCTCTTCGGTCTTATTGCCATTAACCTGCTGGACCTTCTTTACCATTGGAAGGAGCGCGTCTCGCCGGTGAAGGAGCTCCTCTTCATCATGCTCGATATCGTCATCGCCTTTGTTCTTGGTCTTCTGCCTGGTCTCGACAACTTCGCCCATATTGGTGGCTTCATCACTGGTCTCGGCCTCGGAATCGCCATCCTGCACTCGCCTCAATCGTTGCGCGAGCGTATCGGCATCGATGATACGCCCTACTCGGCTGTGCCCAATCCCAAGCACGGCGAAGGGATCGAGAATACGAAAGACTTCACGAAGCAGCCTATCGGGTTCTTCAAGGGCAGGAAGCCGCTCTGGTGGGTGTGGTGGTTGATCCGTGCGGCGTTCGTCGTCATCGTCATCGTTGCATTCATCGTGCTCCTGAACAACTTCTATCTCTACCACAACACATGCAGTTGGTGCAAGCATCTCAGCTGCTTGGTGAGTTTTGCTCTACCGCAAATTTCCAGACCAGATTGCTAATCATTTCATGAACAGCCTGTGAGTGACTGGTGTGACATTGGCAACCTCGAACTCGAAAATTCCACCTCGTCCAAGCGCGATCTCTTCGGCCTCGTCGACAGCTTCTCACCGTTTGACGTGGACTCGCCAATGCCATTGTACTAGAGGCCACCTTCATACCCCGGCCCTGGAACTATTTTCCTTTCTGATCTTTTTTTGTGCAAATTTTGGGGAGCCCTAAACAGGCGCTCCTATGAATGCATGACATCCCCATAATCTCAAGCATGGCGGGCGGCGTTCTCATTTTCTGCTAATTTTGGCTGCGGAGTAACCACATAGTGTCTTTTGAGGTCAGCATGGATAGTTGCACTTTCTCTTGGCTTTTGCAATACATGGACGGTGGAAGACGGTTGCTGTACAATCAAAAATTGGGTCATCGGGTCAGGGGATTCCGCATTGCAGAGCGGCCGGCGATCTTTTGCTTTAAATCGAAGTTTTCCATGAAGCGATTCAAGTTGCGGCAAGTGTTCGGCAAGCATCCTATATCCATCTCTGGCCATTTGGCACTGCTACTCAGTAGTTCGTAATGAGCGAAGAACTCGGGTTATCTGCAAGATGTTCTCCGACCGCTTAGTGCTGAATGTTGCCATCCACTTGTCTCAAATCTCATGGCTTCGCGTTTGCGCATGAAGTGCTGGACTATTCTGTCCAGGTTCGAACGAATTTGAGGGCCTGATAGCCGAACAGATGCTGAGATGTGAAATTTTCTGGTTAAGGTCTAACCGTAGAACTTCCTGTTTCTTTCGCCGACTCGTTTGTTATTGAAATAGTATCTGTATAGAACAGTGAGCGAGGCGTCGAATTAAAGGTCTTCCCATTGAGGAAAGTATAGTAGAAAGCAAAACAGCACCGCTAAAAGATCGAACTCTGCAACTCACGAAAAATCTGTCCACGTTTCGGTCACTACGCCAAAGAACAATTTTAAAACAATCATGCTATGTCCTACAAGGTCGGACCAACCTTACCGCCCCTGGCTTAGCAAGACGAAGCCTTCAATTTTTGTCGCCTTTGAATTAGGGCGCAGGAGGATGGCGCCAGTTGGTGCCGCCCCAATAGAGCCCGATTCTCCTGTGATCGCACCAATCGAATTTGAGTTGCGAAACATTTACATTGGTCCACTGACCACCCTATTCGGACCTCTAACGCGGTAATTCGCTCTGCCAGCCTTCCACGTTCAGCATTACATCCAATTCACTTGATATTTTCCCTACACGGGAGAACCGCCTTTCTATTAATATCCATCTGCGAGGGATGTTCACACTTTAGTCCAGGATGCGCTTCCCACAGCCACCTTCCCCGCAACCCTTTTCTGGAGAATCAAATTGGATGTTTCGTGTTATATTATGTCTATCAGACCAAAAAAGTGTTATGCAAGAAGTTCAACACGGCATCACTCCGCCGCAACGAATAAAACCCCGGTTCAAAAGACCACTGCCGGGCTCCATCCTCTCCCTCACCCAACCCACACAACAGATCCGAACGAAGCCCCCTCCCCGATCCCCTCAGCTCCTTCCCCCGTCTTCGCCTACGCCTTCACGCAAACCCAGTAATCCGCCCACGCCGTCGTGGCGTTGCCGTTCCACGCCGCGAAGTCCGCCTCGGTGAAGCCGTTCTCGGCCGCCAGCGCGTCGACGCGCGTGCCCGGCCCGACGAGCTCGAAATCCGTGCACGAGTCGGTGATCCCGGGCATGAGCGGGACGGGCGTCTCGTCCGGGGTGGCGTGTGCGCCGGCGGCGGCCTGGACGGGCGGGGTGAAGGTGTACCAGGGCGTGTTGATGCAGACGGGGACGTAGGCTTGGAGGCTGCCGAGGGGGGTTAGTTGGGGCGGAGCGGGGAGGGGGGGTTTGGGGAGACGCACCCGAAGCATGTGCGGCCCATGTCCGGGTTCCACTTGTACAGCTGCGTGACGGTGAAGTTGCCGAAGGACTCGGCGATGCTGACGCAGGTCTCGTCGGCCTGGACGGTGTAGAGCGCGGTGCAGTCGGAGGGGCGGACGGTGCAGGCGCAGCCGGCGGAGACGGAGCAGTACTGCGTGCAGTTGCTCGCCTGGCGCGCGGAGAGGGCGGAGTCGAGGGTGTAGGACGGGAAGGGGGAGGCGAGGCCTGGGGCGGCGGCGAGGAAGGAGAGGAGGATGGTGGTGAGTTTGGCCATGGTGGTGGAGGTGTTTGGTTGGGATGAACAAATGGCTTTAGTTGATGAAGTTGGTCTGTGGCTCAAAACGAATGTTGGCTGACGCTTGTTGGACAGACAAAGGCGCGATGCTTGTTACTTTATATGCTGGAAAAGACGGTGGACAGTGCTACTGTAGCCTGCGAGGTAGTGGAGCAGCTTGTCATGGTGCATGTTCTCCCGTCAGTAGCTGCGCTGGCGGTTGAAGTGGTTCCTCATCCGTAGGATTTCTCAATTTCGGATGGTCCTATTCTTGGGCCGCCTGCCTGGCGGTGGCGGCCGTTGGAGCCAATGACCGGTGACACTGCTCCACAGCAGGCGGGACGAAAGACCAATTTCCCCGATGAAGCCTTGGGAACAAGGGTTTAAAGCGCCTAGGCCTCGGCTAAGTGATTGAGACCGATGTAAAGGACCTCTCGTGGGATCACCATCCCTGCTAGTGAGGAGGATCACCAGGCACCGGCCGCTTGTGCTTCACCAGATTAGGAAAGATTTGAGGCAGCGATGTGGGGTGCGTGCGGTAGCGTCAGGGGTCAAAAGGCTTCGTCGGACTTGAAGGCTGCAAATGCGGTGCGGTTGAGCAGTAGTCCAGGCTGCGGCCGCCGGGGAGCCGTTGTGGCACCGTCTGCAGCGCCAGTGGAGGCGGCAGCGCCGCTGTCGGCGTCCGCACGGCCGCTATGGCCGCTAGAGCCTGGGTGAATAACGAAGGATCTTAAGGAAGGCAAAAGAGTGCCCCAGGGTCTTGTGTAGATGATCATGATTTTGCTAAAGTGAATGAACAGCATTTTGCTGGGTGTGTTTCCGGAGGCAGAGCGCAAGCTCGATCTCGATTTGCAGTAAGCTGACTGCATCAGCGGGTTGATCAAGCCGCAGAAAACGCTTGACAATCTGATCGGATCAGACACCAATTCCGGTGACACCAGGTCGTGTTGCGACAAACGGGCGACAAAATTCTGGGTGCAGCGCATGCCCCGTCAGAACGCGGAACAGCAGCGAATACTTCGACTCACTGTGTGTAAGCATATCCCAGCCCAAGTGTTGTTGAGACCATCTATATGATCTGACTTTTGCATCGCATGCTGCCCGAAGGGTCCAAGAGGGGCATGCTTCTAGAAGGCTTCGAGAGTGTCGGAGAATGCAGCACCTTGAACGCATCCATGACAGGAGCTGCAGACGGAAGGTCGTCGCGAGTCGCAAGATACCGCATTCTCGACCCTTGGCACCTCACCTGGCTTCGTGAGGAATCCAGAGACCCTGGAGAATTCCCCATCATCTGGTGCTCACGCGCTGTGCTGCAGTCAAATCACAATGAGGCGCCCGCCGTCCCAGCAATAGAGGCGATGGCAGAGCGCAGAGTAGACGCAGCCGCCCAGCGCGTCATGGGTGATTGGCTTATGCAGACAAAAGGGGGCCCTGAGTCGCTGGGAGGGATTTAAGCGCTCCGTAACCTGCGTAGGTTTGCAGCTGCTTCGGACCGGGAGAGCTGCAACAGGGCCCTGCTTGGCGCGCGTGAAACAGAGATGGGGGAAAAAGGTGGTGATGTGACGGCAGCCCATTGCAGCGGACGGTAGCGCGCTCGTGTGCGTGTGTGTGCTTGTTGGACCTTGGACTGCACTGCCCCGCTAAACGCGTCGCGCTCAACGCTTGCCGGCCGCGCACCAAGCTTCACCTCACGCAGCTCACGCAGCTCACGCAGCAGCCCGCTGTCCCGCGTCAACCCAAGTCGCCTCATCTCCCCCGCGAGCGGCTTGACGGCCCAGCGCCCAACGCCTCGCTCGCCCAGCAGGACACCATGGCCGCTCAGCTCATCGGCATCGCCGTGCTCGTCACGCTCAAGGACCCGCAGCAGACGGTCGTGCAAGGGCGCGTTGCCAATGTCATCGAGCACACGGCCACCCTCGTGCTCCAGGACGGTGCGTCGTCCCCGATTGACGCCAATCCGGCTGCTACTGACACGTGACACAGTCTTCTTTCCCGCGACCGGCCACCGTCTACCTGGCTTCACCGTCGACGGCTCGCACATTGCCGACATCTCCGTCCAGCCTGTGCAAACCACCGTGTCTACTCCCACCTACCCCCCGAGCCATGCCCCGCCCTTCCCTCCGCAACCGAAGCAGATTCCTCCAACCGCCGTCCAATATGGAGCCCGCCCGCCCACCGCCCCGCCTGTCGAAGCGCCCACACTGCCTCAGACCCACGAAGCGCCTGCCGCAGAGCCAGTTAAAACGAAGCAGACATTCGTGGACCCTGCGATCCTGAGCTTTGGGAAGAGGCCTGCCGTTCAGACCGCCGAGGCCCCTACTACGCCTGTCAAGCCTATTGCTGCCGCCGCCGCAGCGAAGAAACCGGGCAATACCTCGCCGTTCGTTGGCATGGCAAAGAAGGCGTCCATCAGTGCCAAGAGTGGAAAGGCCAAGGAGGATCCGGCTACCCTGACGGGACCGTTCAATGCACTGGGTCTTGAGACTGGCGAGGATGTAGAAGAGTCGGACGACCCCACGATCAACGAGGAGCACATGCGAAGGGCCAGTATTAGCAAGACGCGGACGGGCAAGCCGTTAGAAACGCCGGCGAAGGCAGTAAAGAAGACGAAGAAGGGTGCTAGGGGCAAGAAGCAGAAGAACGAGCAGCTTTTCCCGCCGGCTCAGGATGGGGAGGCGCCAGACTCGTCGCCCGAAGCTGCGCGCAAGACACCAGCGAACTACAAGGGCAAGGGGTGGAGGCAAACGCCAATGCTGCAGGATCAGCCAGCAACTCGTACACCAGGCTTGATTGGTGGCAAGGTCGGCATGGAGGCAGTCAGGGTTGCCAATCGCAAGACAAGGAGACAAAAGGCTCTGGATGCTACCAATGGGTGGGCAACCGAGGACGCCACTGACGTTCAGGAGCTCCCAGAATTCGACTTTGCCGAGAACCTCTCGAAGTTTGACAAACGCACCGTGTTCGAGCAGATCCGGAACGAGGACACCACGGCGGACGAAGACCGGTTGGTGAGCTTCAACAGGCTGCCGCCGCGCGCTGGTACTGCAGGAGGAAAAAATCTTCATCCAACCGAGAATGTTCTTGAGTCCAGGAGATCTCACCTACGGAGCACGTCGAACTCCTCGAGCGAGGATGACTTCTCAGACTTTGACAGTGGACGGAATTCCCGGCGAAACATATCTCGAGCATCGACTAGACGTGCGCCTTTCCGGTCCAACAGTGCTCTACAGGATGACATCCACACGGTGTCAACTGCAAGCCTCAATAAGTCAGTCCGCAATCAGCAGCATCGCGGTTCGACCGTCGCGTACTCATCTACCAACAGCCCCGTTCCGGGACGTCCCACTCCACCTTCCTCGCCATCAGTAAATCTGCTTCAACAGACTCACGCAAGCTTCCGCATCTCTCCGTCAGATACAACCTGCCACACGATCACGCCCGGTACCATGACCGCCGTTGAGGAGCTGGCAGAAGTTGAGTTTGGTTTGACGGAAGAAATCATGTCTGAGAATGCCGCTCGCGGGATTGCTCAAGTTGCGCTACTAGCAGTTAATCCGGGTGGCAGACGTTTGGCACGGGAGAACCTTGCTGTGAACGCACGTCCGGTAGTAGTCGTCCTTGCGGGCAACCACCGCACAGGCGCCCGCGCCATCGCAGCAGCACGACACCTTCACGCCCGTGGCCCTCGCGTCGTCGTCGCCCTCCTCGGCTACGAGCGGCCGGCCGACTACGACAAGGACGTGCGGCGGCAACTCGAGCTCCTGAAGCGCTTCGGCGGCTTCGCCCGCAGCTGGACCGACGTCCAGCGGGGCCTCAAGCGCCTCGAAGCGCCGCCAGAGCTCATCATCGACGCGCTCCTAGGTCGCAACAAGGAGTTCGACGCGCTGGGCCGTGAGGACCGCAGCACGGCCATGACCATCGTCGGCTGGGCCAACAAGTCGCGCGCCTCGGTCCTGGCGGTCGAGGGCCCGTCGGGCGTCGGCGGGAGCACGGGCGAGGTCAGCATCATCGAGGGCGAGCCGCTCGAGGTGCGCGCCAAGTACATTGTCTGCCTCGGCGCGCCTCGCTCGGGTCTTTTCCGCGCACTGCAAATGGGGTACGTCCGTGACTCGGACTGGCTGATCTGGGTTGTGGATTTGGGGCTCAACCGCGCGTGGAAGAGGGTTGGCGGACTGGGCAGGAAGGGCGTGAGGTTTGGGAGCGAGTGGGCGGTTCAGGTCAGGTTCGACGCCGGGGATGCGGAGACGGAGGGAGGGGAGGGGAGGTAGTGCTGCGCAAAATGAGGTTGAAGCCGTGGGTGAAGGGGACCTCAAGACAAGGTGGGAAGGGGGTCAAAACCGGTTGTATAAAATGGGTCGGGATTCGGCGTCTTCTTCATACATTCTACTTACGGTTGCTGTTGAGGGACGCGTGCGTGGGACTGGGGTTTCCTTGGCAATGGCATGCAGGGAAGGAGCAAGGACGCGAACGCGAATGTGGTGGAGGGATGGCGAGATATAGAAAATGAGACGCTTCTTACACGACCGTTTCCATTCGGCCGTGCAGAATCTTCGTGTACAAGTGTCAGGCGTGTCATGCAACAGCCTCTTTTAGTGCTGATAAACGGAAGAATAAAGCTCCTGCTTACTTATCGCTTTTGGGCAGTCAACTTTCCTTTTCCTCGACCACATCGACTGTTGAAATCAGCCGGGTTATCTCGTCCGAACTGAATAGGACAAGGCGTTTATTGTGCTTATCAATCCTCCCACCTGTTCTGTCCCCACCGCTCTCTGCTTACACCTGAAGGATCGAAGCGGGGCAAGGGACTGCTGACGCCGAGGAGCGGGTCAGTAGGAAGTGGGCGTTTGCGCCAATCGCGGGGGCAACGGCTAGAAAATGGTGATTAAAGCGGGAGCAGGCAGCACTTTTTAAAACCACGACAACGTCCGTCACCTCACCTCCGCACAACCCCCCAATCCCCACCCAGATTTTAGCCCCAATACCAAAAAAGCAAGTAAGGGGGGAAAAAAAAATGTCCACCTCTCTCTCCTTCCCGGCGCCCCAGAAGACGGACGGCTTCACCATCATCGTCACCGCCACCATCCAGCCCGACAAGCTCGACACCTTCCTGCACCACTTCTACGCCGCCGTGCGCACCGTCGCCGCCGAGCCGGAGTGTCTGTCTTTCGAGGTGTTCCGCTACCCGGAGGAGCCGAATAAGATCAAGTGGCTGGAGAACTGGAGTAAGGGGACGGCGTGGTTTCTCGAGGTGCGCTGCTTTCCTCCCCCCCCTCCTCTCCGGGCTTTTGTTGGACGGCGGTTGGCAGGGGAGGGTTTGGGTATCGGGCTGACGCGTGGGTGGGTGGACGCAGCACCAAGCGACTAAGCCGTATATGAAGATGTACGAGGAGGCGACGAACCCGTTGCTGGTGGGCGAGAAGAAGTGGGAGATTCTGGAGAGGTTTGGCGGCAGCTGGGCGACGGCGCAGGAGGGGGTTTATGAGAAGATCTGAGAGAGCGCGCGGTTGTTGGTGCGTGGGTTCTGCTGTCTTTCTGGGCAGTTGTACTAGCTTTGCGCCGTGGGAGGGGGCTCCATTGCTGAAGTAGAGAAGAGCCTGTAGTTCAACACGTTTGATAGTGTGTCCGATTGAGTCAGAGACTTCCATGGAGGAAGAGTAAAATACCCATGTGATGAGTTTTGGTGCTGGAAATGTATTCCGGAAAGTCCACTTAGGTCTATTGAGCTATGAAACCCTTTTGCGGAGGTTGGAGAGCGTCCTTGGAAAGGCCCGTTGTGGTTTCTTTCTCCCACGTTCCTCCCGGATGAAGACTTCAAGCCAAACCGCCAACCATCACCACTACATCCACCAAAACCACAGCGAAGAGAAACGAGATGAAGGGCGGCGGCAAAAAGAACAAAACTACACGGCCTGAACCGCCGGTCCGAGGGTGGTTCTAAAGGCTCCTTCCCGGCCCTACTCGCGTTGCTTGCTTGCTTGCTGCACGCGTTCAGACAGAATTGAAGATCTAGTAGAAAAGGCACATTGGAGGCGCGCCTTTTTTTGGTGGTCACACGCCCGTTGTGTGCCTCGAACTCGTCCTACCTCCTCGGACTTTCTCCAGAAACGTCATTCTAGGTTCTAACTGCGCAGGACGCTTACACTAGTCGGGATCTGGCGGGCTGATGCTGTAGATTCACGCTTACAACCTACATCTACCTCAGCATGGCCAACCTAGACTCGCCTGTCGACTCACATGTGATTACATGAAGCAAACAGTGTATCACGGGGTTGCAGTATTTCCATAGCATTCTGCCGCATCGAAAAGCCAAGGAGTATGTACATCTATAGGGGTGGGAGGGTTTCTCTACATATAGGGCATTGTAAACGATACCGCATCCAGCCCTCCAAGCACACACTGTGGAAGATGTGCCTGCACGGCGTGACCATGTACGCCCTCCTCGCCAGCAGCCCTCCCGAAAGCCCTGTCGCACCGACATCAGCGTCCCCTGCGCCCGCCGGAACAACGGGTACCTCCAAGTCCTGCATGCAAATGGCGCAGTCGAATATCTTCTTGCCTTTGTCCCTGGACTCGCCTGCCTTGGTCGTCGACGATGTCCCCGTGTCCTCGCCTGCGAGCACTTTGCCTCCAGACGGCAGACTTGCGCCCTCCTCATCAGCACGTAATACGGGATGGTAGTCGTACGCCGGTGGCACCCAGCTTTCCCGGACGAAAAACCTGGGACCGAGATGCTCTTGGCTTAGAAGTGCACATAGTTGCAGCCAGACCCACCCGGTGAGCATCGCAAGAAAGCTGAGATCAGGTTTGAGGAGGAGGATATTACCGCGGTACGCAAACAAGTAGTAAAAAGGCAAGAGTCGGAGAATGCTTTGGCCAACGACGTAATCCCAGCGCAGAGCTTTCCGGCAGTTCCGCATGACATTCCGGTATATTTGTGGAGTCCAAAAGGAAAAGTATGTGAAGATGAGGACAGTGCTATAAACTGCCTGTAAGGATGACGGCCATGTGGTTGCATGGAGGGACAGGAAGACGAGGCCGAACAGAAGAAGGTAGAAGCGGAAGTAGACGGTCCCGAAGCCGTACCGGGACGACCGCTCATTATCGGTGGCATTCGCGTTGTTCTCGTTCTCGGTGGCTTCTGCATCTATATCCTGGTCTGAGGGTACGATTATCGGAGTCGCTCCACTGTTCACTGCCTGGCGAGCAGTAACAGGTAGGGGCAGTGTGTCTACTCCAGCTGCTGATATGACTGGAGCCGCCGTTTGCGCAGATGGTGTTTCGCTTCTGCTGCCAGGTTGGGTAGCCGTAGGTGTGGCGCGGTTTGAGTTTGCCGTGTTTTGCCTTTCGTCTCTGCTGCGTTCCGTAGATTGAACAGTCCAGATTTCCTTCAAGAAACCCATACCGAAGAAAACGGCGGACAAGAAAGCGACGTAAGCTGTAGCAAGCAATATGAGCGTAATCGCTTCATATGACATGCCTACAAAAGCGAATCCAAGAAGGGTAAAGCCGTCGCCCATCGCCGGCAGCGCAATAGTGTAGAAACTGATGCGGCTCCTTGTTGAAGGCGTTGATGCCTCTTTCATTTGTCTCACAAGGAGCACAAGTTGAGAACCAATCACTGCAGCGAACAGGATAATGTGACGCCTCGCAATCACGGCATAGGCCTCAGTCTTGGGGCCCTTCAGGTGCTGGCCCTCCGATGGTGGAATATCTGGCGGTCCTTTTGACTCAATGGTGAAGCCGCAGTCGGGGGAGAAGGCGACCATAGACATCACCATGTCCGGAGGCTGTTGCGGGAAGAGGCGGTACGGGCTGCGCAGCTCGTCTTCAAAGAACTTCATGGCGAAGGCGTTGCCAATGCCCGAAGTCTCAGGACGATGAAAGGGCAATGGATGCTGCTGGAGGTACATGACATATTCGCAGTGCGGTACAGAAAAGAGCTCCTCGTCGCCCTCAACGATAGAGGACCATGGATTAAAGTCGTCGATATCTCCAGACCGCTGCTTTTGGATGGTGTCGTTCAAGGTTCGGTTCAGAAGCTCCTGGCTGAGTGTAAACGCGTGCTTCGAGAGCGAAAAGTGCGGAAGCGCGAAGATTCCCTCGAACCTACGGAGGGTCAGCGCTGTGTATTACTTGCGAATGTGGAGACACGGGTATTACTTCTCACTCGTGGTGGTCAGCATTATGGTCCCAGTATCGACCATATGGACGCCGTGAAGGCGCATGTCCCACCAGTTGCCATAGGATGTGTCCTCGCCGAGCGTAACCCTGGCACCAATCCTCCTGGCAGAAGTATTCCAAGCTTCTCCATGTTCCTTCTCCCGAAAATGTATCCTGATGTCCCCGCCAGCGGAGCTCACGTTGCGACTCCATTCCTCGGACGAGTAGGTGCCATGAGGTGTGACGGCGGACAGGTTGACATGCGGGCCACGATAGGACCCGGTCTGCCGCCAGGTGCCCTGAACAAAGCCGGTGATGTTATGATAGACAAGCGGATATCGGTCGCTGCTTCCATCGATCAGGCCGACCGTGTCCTCGCCCAGGACGTATCTCGCCTGGTCGCGGGCGCGGTCCCGGGCAGGGTCCAGCAGCTCCCAGCGGAAGCCATGCTCCTTCTTGAGGCCGGTCAAGTTCAGCCAGCGCTCGTCCTCACCGCCGACTTGCAGGTCGCCGAAGGTGGAGTTATTCAGGGTTTCGAGAGCTCCGGCTTCATGGTCGACGATGCGCCCGAGGCGGCGCGACGCGACTGGCGCCTGCGGGTCCGGGCTCAGGTAGAGAAACAGGAGGATGACCAGGAGGAAGAGCACGGGCGGCGGGTTGTTGGCCATCTAGGGATCGGCGGGGGAGAGTGCTCCATGAGCCGCTCGGTGTCCGTGGAGCTGAGGCGGAGGTGTCGCGGTCGGAGCTGGCGCGCGCGGGAGCAGCCCGCAAGCCGCCGCCCGCCGCCCCAGCACGCTGACGCAGTGCCTGCCCGCTTGCAGCCTAGTGCCCGCCTGGCATTCTTGCTCAACACCACCTCACTTCGCTTCGTCACGGCGTCACCAAAAGAACACGTCTCCTTGCCTCCGCACGCGATGCACACGTGGCTGAACCCAATACTTCTGAAGAATCCAGCCCTACGCCTGCCTGGTTTCCGCAAGTGAGGCGCCGCAACACGGCGCGCAGCATTGCCGTCCCACGCCGTTCTGGAGACGACTGCTCTCAGATATGCCACTGCTGGCTCTGCTAGCAGCATGCTGTCTGGCTGGGATCCATGTTTCTCATTTTCTTTCCATTCTTTTCTCCCGTAGCATGCTGTAGGAACAGTACCAAGAGCGCCGTGCTCCTAGTCTCATTCCAGCCTCATAGTCCTGCGCGAAGCTCGCGCAAGCCCCCTGTACCATTTTGTAGCCTCGTTCCTGGGTGAGGTTGTCCTCACCTTGGCTCGCATGTGAGGCCAGTCCGCCCGTCGTGCGGCGCTCCTTCCTCTTCTGCCGCCCAGCGCACCCGCACCAAGGGTTTATAAATCCGCCCGAAGCCTGCTCCGACTCACCTTCAACCTTCCTTCAATTTTCAGTCGCACAGTCCGCGTCGATTCCAAGCGCGCCCCAAGGTGCGCGCCTTGACATTGTCCCTCGGGCTCGCCTGTCTCACACAATCGCTACAGCTTGGGATTGTACCGTTAGTATTGTCCTTCCTGTCCTTTGCGCCACCAGGCCGGCCGTTCCTTTCAGACCCTCGTCTACAGACTTTTTCAGAGCAGGTCCCCCTCCCTCTGACCTCGCCACTCCCTACTCTTCGTCGCGACATTGTCCGAGCCAAAGGACCTCTCCACAACACCGCCATCAGCTATCCCAGGTTCCAGGAACAGCAAGCTGACAGTCATGTCTGCTGCCGACAATAATGCGCCGACGTTCGACGTCTACCAGCAGAACATGACGTTCTACAGATCCGACGGAGGAATCGCGAAGGCTAGCATTGCCGACGTCAACGTCTGGGTTCAGTACGGTATTCGCACGGCCATCATCCGGGGCAGCCAGATCGGTGCATCCTTCATCCTGCTCGTCCTGCTTGTGATTCTCACCAAGCGCGAGAAGCGTCGCTCCCCGATCTTCGTCTTCAATACTCTTGCCCTGGTCCTTTGCGTCGCTCGTGCAGTCTTCGGCGCCATGTACTTCACGGGTGACTGGTACGAATTCTATGTCACATGGGCGCATGACGATTCAAGTGTTGCGAAGGAGGACTACGCCTTCTCGATCCTGACGGTCGCTCTGACCCTCATCTTGGCTATCTGCGTCGAGATATCCCTCATGATGCAGTCGTACATCGTCTGCACCACTGTCAAGGGCGCCTGGCGCATGACCGTCATAGTGGCCTCTGTACTGGTTGCTCTGGCTGCCGTCGGTGTCCGCTTCGTTCTGGCCGTCTACAACTGCAGGGACTTCTTGAATAAAAACAAAGACGACAGTTGGATGGTCTGGTCAATGTACGCAAACATCACTCTCTGCATCAGCATCTGCTGGTTCAGCTTGATCTTCTGTAGCAAGCTGGGCCTTGCCATCAGGAACCGTCGCAACCTGGGGCTCACCCAGTTTGGCCCGATGCAGATTGTCTTCATCATGGGAGCCCAGACGATGACCGTACCAGGTAAGCCAGTTGTCCCAGACCTGCAGTAGCTCCAACTAACACTGACAACCAAAGTCATCTTCTCAATCCTCCCATTCTTCCTCCCGAATGTTCCTGAGCTGGAGTCGGTGCCAATGACCGTCGTTTCCCTCTTCCTGCCACTCTCCTCAATCTGGGCCGCTACCAGCACGGATGGTCGCGGACAGGCCCCGCGCGGACACAACGCTCACCACAAGGTCCTGGGCAAGTTCAACTGGAACAAGTATGCCGGCGGACGCAAGGCCTCGCACATGTCGGAGTCCTCGACTGCCCGTTTGCAAGACCCCGTCTCTCCGTCGTCCAAAAAGACTACGTTCACGTGCAACACGGACAGGACCACGTCAACGTCTAACTCGGACAAGACCTACGTGGACTTGGAAAATGATGGAGGCCAGGTCTTCGGTGGCCATTGCCAAACTATCTTGGAGAAAGGCGAGTGAATTCTCGCTCTTCATCCGACACACCCAAAACGGCAACACTGTCAATAAGATGTTGCTTCCTTGAGTGCTTCACCCAAGAATCCAACAGAGTCCACCACTATCGGCTACGCGTCGCCTTTGCTTCCAACCGCCATCCGGGGCAGTTTTCTTTTTTCATTTGCTTTCTTTAATGCATAGCGGACAGTTTCCAGCCATCTCTTTCAGCTCTTCATCTGGAGCATTTGCAGACGTCGATTTCAGCACATCTCCCGGGACACGGCTTCAAATTCACGTGCACCTCCTTCCTTCTGCGCAACCACGGCCCAACTACTGGCTTGACGATCTCGGATTTCTCTCCGCGGCGCCTTCCGGTTGGGCTGGTCGAGGGATGCGGCGGAACAGGTCACTATGACGTAGAACAATTCCTCTATTTCCTCATTAGGTAACCCGTCCCTCCGGTAGACTGGGAAGAAGATCAACCACCACCCGATGTTCTTCTCCGAGTTACGGGCAGAAGGGCACATGCCTCTTTTCGCTAGACTAGCGAACCAATCAATTCCATGCTTTTGCTTGACCCACGTTTTCCTGCATTCCTTCCATCCATTGTCAGCCTTGCCCCGTTCTCGATCGGTACTTGCCAATAAATTCAAGAGGCTCAATGAGTGCCAGGCTGCCACTTCGCTTGGAACAAATTCGCTAGGCGCGCACCGGCTGCTACGTGAATCTGTGTGCCGCTTCAGCGTTACTCTGCTCGGCGATGGCGGCCCCGGGGGCACCGTGCTCTCATCCGGCAGCGGAGTCTCTGTCTCCTTCGGTCCTGTTGCTTGCTGACTGGCGTTCTGGCTGACAAGCCGCACTCGGTCACGCAGGCCCGCCCTGCGGATGATGCACAGCGGCGACGATGACAAACGTGGTCTGACAGCGATAGAGAGAAGGGGCGCGAGCAATCGCAAAGCCGGGCCAGCATCCGAGCAGCCCTGGATCTGCTCACCCTCCATCTCTTCCTCCGGGGTAAGGCTGAGGTGCGGCGGGACCCTGACGGATAACCACATGCTCCGGTGAGCATTGCGACAGGGCGCATTCGAGACGCCCGCACGGTTTAATGCCTCAAAAAAAAAGACGACAACTCACCACGTCTTTTCGTCGGGGGCGCTCGCCCTCCCCCAATCCCGTGGGCGTGCCATCGATGCTGCAAGCCGTCAGCCACATAGATCAAGGCCGCAGCTGGCCAGGCCGACGCGAAAGCGGCCGAGGAGGCGACCACGGCGAGGGCAGGCATGGGCACGGCAAGGCTGGCCAGCAGACAGGTCATCTGCATGGCTCGCTCCTCGGAAGAGAAGCCGAGAAGGAGGAGATGGGCATACAGACACCAGACGGGAGGTGAGACGGGATGGGATGTGCGTGCCGCGGAGGTCGAGTCGGAATGGACGCCGCCGCCAGCAAGAAGCAAGCCTCCTCGCATCTGGCTCCTCCGCATGCCGCCATTATCAGCAGAATTAACAACTCCGTCATGCGACAGTCAGCCATCCGCATCAGCAAACCACAAACACCAACCGCCTTTCCTCCCGCCATCCCTTTCCCCGGATCCGACCCAATGCGAGTTTCGTTGCCGCAGACGCGCGACGCGGAGGGCGTGCAGCATGTCTGACGATAGCTGAAAAAAAAAAAAGCACCGGGCCCTCCCCCACAATGCAACCAAGAAAAAAAAAACAGTGCGGAGAGTGCCTGGCGAAGCCATGCATGCATGCAACGTCGGCAGCCTTTCTCGCCCTCCCATCCACCCCCCCTTCTCCACCTCCGCACTCTCTCCTCCCTCCCGGCTCCACAGTAGCACGTACGTAGCATCACGGCGCGGGGAACGGCAAACGCGGATGGCTGGCGTGGTCGCTACGTACTCTTACTCCACGCCGCCGCGGACGCACCTCGGCGGCGCCCAGCCTTCGCATGATGCAACCCGCGCTGATCACTGCCTATGTGCCACGCATCTGCCGGCCGTCGACGTCGTGGCGACACGCCATCATCGCGCTGAACCGCTTTTGTTGGTGAGCAGCCGAAGGGCTCCCGATCCGACGTCGTCCTGGCGTGTGCCCGCCGCACGGACCGAATGGCCAAGTTCGAGAGCGAGAGAGAGAGAGAGAGAGAGAGGATGGGAAGGCGAGGACGCGGATGGAAGGGGAGGGAGGGATCGGCAGGCGCAGGAAAAGCCGGTTGTCGCATAGAGGGATCGAGGACCCTGATTTGCGGTGCCGGCTGCAGGCCGAGGGCTGTTGCTTCTTTGGAGGGACATGGAAATTTGGACGCGATGGCGTTGATGGATTTGGGGTGCGGTGACACGGCGAGAGACGAGGAGGCGAGGAGAAGGGAACGCGGAAATGCTCGTCGGGCTTGGGAGGTCAGACAGACAGAAATCGAGCGACGAAGTCAAAGAGAGGAGAGGACGGAAGAGGAAAAAGAGCGACGAGCAGTGCAATGCCGTTGTACCCCACGAACGACGGCGCGTACCCCGCGTATCCACCTCGCCGAGGGGCTGTCGCCCGGCAATCTTCTACCATCGCGAAAAGAAAGTCGCGAGAAAGTTTGACGCACCGCGTCGTGAGTTTCGTCAGACGAGACGGCGCGCAGCTCATCGTCATCTCCACCGCGGATCCCGCAGTGGACAGCAGAGCACTGCGGTGAAATTTCCGGCCTGCGTCCCTTGGGTCGACGTCGTCGCGCGCTGTCGGCGGGAATCCTCCCAACCCCCTTCAATCTTCCCTTCGCCCTCCCCATGCTCGCGCGCTGATCGCTCGAGCTTTGGACAACGCGTAGCGTGACGACGATGCTCGCAGACAAACCTTCTCTCTCAGCGCTCCAAGGGAGGGCCGCCGACTAACACCCAGGCTACCTCCACATTTTCGCCGAAGAGGCTGGCCTGGCGTCCGTCCGTAGGAGTAGCGTCGCGCTCGCCGGAGTGCCTGATTTCCCCAAAGCCCACCTGCCTGCCTGCCTGACCTGCACCCCACACTGCACATCCTCCACGATGATTCTTGCTGCCCTTTCGCCGCGCGACACCACGCGAGCGCCACTGTGGATCGTCCAGAAGAAGAGCCACGTCTCCAAAACCCAAGCTTAAAAGGAAACTGAAAGACCCGCCAGGCCAACAAGCGGGTCGTGCTAAACCCCAAACGGCCGAATAAGCAACGGTCTTTGGCTGAAGCAATGGAAAGAACTTAAAAAGGAAAAAAAAAATCAAACTTTCGACGGAACGAGATAGATGGGAAGAGCAGTCCCAGAACGGGCCGAGGGATAACGTGACAATCACGTCCTCCCTCCGTCATCCGTCCGGGCCGGAGAAAGAAGAAACACACGTTCCAGAAAAAAAAAGATACCTAGCCCTGCCCCGAAACCGGGTAACTCCAGTGCCCTTGTCCTGCCCTACGCTTCATCTTCACAGAGAGTTGGAGAGCCACGAGCAAAAGAGGGTCGTGGCGGGAAAGGGTCTCTGTTCCGTCCCGGCTCCACATGGATGCCACGGTCAACGTTTGAACCATCTACGGGGCAGGACAGGACCCTCAACGCCGTCCCGACGGCCTTTTCCAGAACCCTTCTCGCCCTCGCCGGCAGCCCCCAACGCCGCGCCACCGCGTCCGAGGACTGTTTTGCGGGCAGGGCTCCGTCGAAACACGGCCGCACCCACCTACTCACTCTTTCGACACACACACGTGTTATGTAGTAGCCCTTTCCGGCCCCGACGACACCCGGCCGCCGACAGACAGACAGACAGACAGACGCTTGCGACGTGCGAAGACCACCGCGCGCTAGGCGACGCCCCGACTCCGCGGCGCCGCCGGCACACACACACACGCCTTTTCCCCCGCCGTCGTTGCACCACACCCAGCCTCGCGCCGAGCGGGCCTTTGCCTGCCTTGCTGCCTCAGGCGGCGGCGGCGGCGGCGGCGGGGGTGCGCCCCGTTGCTAGAATGCCTGATCCGCACCACCGACGCGCGCCGCCCATCCGGCATGGGATGGACGTGGGCTTTCCCGGGGGGCACGCCGTTTCCGAGCATGAATCACCCCTGGGGGCTGGCTCTTTGCGCCACCCTAGTCCATGCGAAACGAAACTGCAGCGCAAAGACAAGCAAGTCGCGATAACCCGGGTTGGGCGGTGGCATGCAGGTGCAAGGGTGGCAGGACCGGGCGGCGCTACTGCATGCACTCCGCAATCGCTTTTCTCCCCATCGGCGCCTTGCCCAAACGCGTCTGTTTCGTCGAAACGGGCGGGCCGGCTAGCAGGAGAGAGAGGGAGAGAGAGAGAGAGGGAGAGAGAGAGAGGGAGAGAGAGAGAGAGAGGGAGAGAGAGAGAGGGAGAGAGAGAGAGAGGGAGAGAGAGAGAGAGGGAGAGAGAGAGAGAGGGAGAGAGAGAGAGAGAGAGAGAGAGAGAGAGAGAGAGAGAGAGAGAGAGAGAGAGAGAGAGAGGGAGAGAGAGAGAGAGGGAGAGAGAGAGAGAGGGAGAGAGAGAGAGAGGGAGAGAGAGAGAGAGAGAGAGAGAGAGAGAGAGAGAGAGAGAGAGAGAGAGGGAGAGAGAGAGAGAGGGAGAGAGAGAGAGAGGGAGAGAGAGAGAGAGAGGGAGAGAGAGAGAGAGGGAGAGAGAGAGAGAGAGAGAGAGAGAGAGAGGGAGAGAGAGAGAGAGGGAGAGAGAGAGAGAGGGAGAGAGAGAGAGAGGGAGAGAGAGAGAGAGAGAGAGAGAGAGAGAGAGAGAGAGAGAGAGAGGGAGAGAGAGAGAGAGAGAGAGAGAGAGAGAGAGAGAGAGAGAGAGAGGGAGAGAGAGAGAGAGGGAGAGAGAGAGAGAGAGAGAGAGAGAGAGAGGGAGAGAGAGAGAGAGGAACGACGAAGAATTGTGGGGAAGGAGAGAAAGGGGGAGAGCGGCAAAAAAGGGCCGTAGCCCGCAGCAGCTCAACGAAAGAAGGTTCGTTCGTTCGTGTGTGTGTGTGTGTGTGTGTGTGTGTGTGTGTGTGAGCGGACGGAGTGGGTGAGAAAGAGAGGGACGTGGTTTGCATCGCTGCTCGCCGCATCCCCGCCGTGGCATTAGATATCGTTCGAAACGGCTGCTCCGCCACACGCCCCGTCGTCGCCCGCGGGCCCCCCGCGCGCGGCGCGCGCGCAGATAATGCCGCGCCGCCGCCGCCGTCGCCGACGCTGTCCGGCTGGTGGGCGAGCGGCTGGCTTATTCTGCGGTCTGGATGGTGGACACAGCATGACGACTGTCTGTCTCCGGGCTGCGTGCGGCCGGACGTGCCGCGCTTGCGAGCTTTGGTGCGTGCGCGGCCGGCTGGTCCTGATTTGGCCGGCTGGCCCCGCGATGGTGCTCTTGCTGCACCGCCGAAGTCTGCTGCGTGGAGAAAGAGAGAGCCGTGTTGTCGTGATAGAGGTTGCCAGGTGTGGGGAGCGGAAGAAGAGCCGACGGTCTAGAGCGTCAGGCGTCCCGCGCCTACAGAGCACCGCGGGAGCGTGTACAGTGCTGTGCTGCTTAGCCTATAGGGGAATAGGTTAGATGAGGTGTCGGGGAAAAAAAGATACTGAAATGAGAGCGACGGTGACTTGAGTACTTGGTGGCGTTTTGGAAATGACCCTCGCTGACTATAGCAGCCACGCCGCCTGGTACTGTGCTATTATTGCTGTTACTGCTGGCTGAGCCTGATCCTTCGCCGGGTCAACTCTGTTGGCTATCTGTCTGCTGCACGTGCGGTGTTGCGTATGTAGGGTTGTAGTAGTTGTTAGGTGTTTTTTATTTTTTTATTTTAAGCTCAGAGTTCAGACGCACGAAACAAAACAAATCCCGGCCCGCGTCGCCCGCACCCTGGCTCGCCCCAGTGGCGGTGTTTGTGATTGGCATGAAGGGGCTTTGTGCTTGTCTGTGATTTCCGCAGCAAAACGCGCGCGCGTGTTCGTGCCATGTTAATTGGGTGCTGCGCGTTGACGCCGGCACGCCAGGGAGCGAGAAGGGCACGGGAGGCCGTCCGACAGAAGCCTCATAATCTAAAACGAGATCCTTGGGGGCGGCCTTGAAGAAGCAGCACGCCGACGAAGGTGAGGCCCACGGGCAACGAAGCCCGGCCCAACGGCCGACCGTGGGACGCAGCACAGCAAGTCAGTGGGCCGGTGGTGGCGTGGCCGCGGTGGGTACGTACCGCGCGTGTGTAAGCGTAAGACTTGTTGGTGTTTCGTTTCATGAGAGCCCATGTTGGATCGCGCCCTCTGCCGCTGCCGCGCTCCGACGGTGCCGTGCCTCTTGGCCGCCTCAGCTGGAGCTGCCTGCCACCTGCCTCAGCCCTGCCCGTGGCTCCGCCGCTGCTCAACCCAGGCCCGCCAGGCGCCAGCGCCCGCCGCGCCCGCCGCCGTGGCTCCGGAAGCTCCACGTTTGCGACATCGATTGCGGCACGGCGAAGTGAGCTGGGCGCATCGGGGCGCTGCCGGCACCCCAGCACGACAGAGGGCCCTGAGCCTCGGGCTCGAGGGTCTGCGGCACGGCACCCCGTGGTCGCAGCTGCACACAATTCCAGGACGAGCAGGGCGTGGCGCGTGGGCGACCCGACGATGCAGCGGCGCGGCCGCTCACCCGCGCACGCGCGCCGCTAGGCATCCGTTCCTGTTCTTGCTCCCGGCCGCGCTGGCGCCAGGCACGCACCAGAAGGCCGAGGGCCAAGAGGCGAAAAACAAAAGCTGGCAGCTTGGCCGGTTGCTGCTTGTCCGTGCCGCTGCCGCTGCCAACTTTTGGGTGCGGCTCGCCCGCCCGCCAGCCGCTGACCCGACGGCTGGCCTTCAGATCGATCCAGCCATCCTCGTCGTGGCAAACCTTGCTGCAAAAGATCCAGGCCTCTAGCGGAACTACCGTCATCGGCAGCCGTGGCCCTCACCCTCGCAGAAGCCGATGATCGATGGCCGACGGCCAGGCCGCCCGAGAGGCAAACTGGAACGTCGTACGTAGGAGCATTGTACGAGCGGCGATGAGCAATTGGTGGCCGCCGCTTATCTTAGGCTCCCGGTCGGATTGCAGTCAGCATCGCGTTGGGCGATGACCAGCAACCACAGCAGAAAATAATAATCAAAGCGCGCAAGAGCATTAAACGCGCAGTGGCACCTGCTGCCTGCTGCCTGCGGCGTGTCGCGCGTGGCGCTAGGCGCGCTCGTTGTCTCGCCCTCTGCAAAAGAGTGGTGATGATTGCCCGACGCCATTCATGAGCCACCGAGCGCAGCATCCCCGAGATACGACGAATGAAATGCTCGGACGCACGCACCACTCATTCGCCTTTCCAATCATCAGCGTCCCGTTGCAAAACGAAGCGCGTGGCCGGCGCCGGCGCCGAGCACGGCTTACGGCGGCACGGCAGAAGCAAGGTTTGATGAGCAGAAAGGAAAGAAAAAAAAGGAAAGGAAAAGAGCCATCGAGACTGGCGGTCGGAGAAAATGTGACGAGCGGTGCGGGAAGGGCCAAAAAGCAAGCACATGCTGAGAAGAGGCTCTGTCGGCACCTGATGACAACAGTAATCCCCCACCAGCGACGAAAACCGCGACGCGTGCTAAGAGCCTAGCGCGCGCCCTTACGAGCAATAAAACGGGCAATATGAGCCATTTGAGAGCGAGCGCTGCGAGGGAAAATCGTACGAGGTATACGTCGGCCACGCCGCCGCAAACAGGAAAACATGTGCCGGTTGCGCGAGTCGCAGCGGCTCATAAGCGCAAAGCACAAGGGCTCTGGCGCGATTCGGTGGTTGCTGCGCAGCAGAGGGCAAAGTGCTGGCCTTATGTTTGGGGCCAGCGGTCAGCGGCCGAGGCAGATCGTTTCAGGCGTCTGGCTGGGTGCGCTCAGGGTGCATCCTGGAGCGCGTCGCAGATGGTGGCGTGGCAATCATCGATCTATCGGTAAGATAGGTCGATACCAGCCCTGCCGCAATATGCCTCTGGTGCTCGCTTGGATCAGATGACGCGGATGCTGAGTCGATGGGATGACTCGAGAGCGCCTCAGGCCGCGGGCGCCATGCACTATACGTGAGCAATGTCGGGGCAGCCAGGGCCTCGTATGGGGTGCGTATTGGCGGTTGGAGAGTTCGTCCGGACGAGTTTAGCGTGCTCTGTCGGCGGGTAATGCTCCAAGCCCCCACCCCCGCGCCGGCGTGCGCTCCAGCTGCTGGTGTGTTGCGATGTTCACACATACATACATACATACGGCGGCGGGCGGCGGGCGGCGGGCGGGCGGGCGGGCGGCACGCTGCAGCCGCGTGCTCGCAAATTGGGCACGCGGGAGATGTGGTGGATGGTGCTGTGAGATGTGCCAAGCGCCCGCAAGATGGCCCAAGAGCTGCGCGGCGCCAGGCCGTCTCGGAAAGGACCGGTTCGCGTGCGCCGGCCCCGGCGAGTCAGTTGCCCATGGGGGCCGCACGGCCAACCAGCCTGGTGTTGCTCGCTGCTGACACGGCAGCCGACTGCGGCGTTGCGTGAACGAGTGGGGACTACACCACATGTACCGTCGAGTTGTACCGCGGCGTCGCATTGTTGCCGTCTCCACTATCGGGGCGCAGCACGCGGCCGGCCTGGCTGTTGCGTGGGGATAATCTAGCATGCCGAGCTAGATCGCTGATGGTAGGAGGCGTGCTGGAGACGGCGCCAAAACGGAGTGAGCACGCCAATCGAGTTAGGTACTGCAACTGCTGGGGGCCTTGCATCGCCCGCAACACCCGGTCAAGGCATGTGAACCGTTGTTTGAGAGAAAACCAGAAATCCCATTGTGTTCATGGTTGCTATCTGTGATACCTGGCTGATTCTGCCAAAACTCTGATCCAAACCCAAACAACTCTTTTTCTATCGGGAAAAAGGGAAAACGAGAACGAAAATCTTTGTTGCTTCTTGTCTACGCGGACTCGAGGAAGCTGCTCCTGGTGCAAGCTTGAGTGCTTTGCCGCGTGCTGCGTCCTGTGGCCGGGGACGCTTTGGTCGGGGTATTTCGTATGACGCATAACACCGTTAAAGGAAAAAAACACAAAGGAAATTGGTACCAACGCCGAGCCCATCAAACACCACCGTGGTCGATAGATATGCATTTATGCAAACCATGCAGTCGAAAATAGAATTACTCTTGGGCAGCGCCGGTCTGCTCAAGGGAGGCCTTCAGCATTCGCTTGTACTCGCGGTCCATGCCGTGCTTCACAGCATCGAGGACGTCGTCAACAGTGGCCTTGGGCGTGTACCTGGGAGTGGTTCCCTCCTGGTAGACACCAGTGCGGACGAGGATCGAGTACCAGGTGTTCTCGGCATGCTTGTTGAACTCGTTGGTGCCGCGGACATCAGACTCGGGGGTGTCGCCGACGAAGTAAACAGTGTCGGGAGGCGAGTCGATGCCGTGGGTGTCCTTGCGCCACTGCTGAAGGAGACGCGTAGCGAACTGGAAGGTACCGATCTGAGGCTTGCCGAAAGCGTGGGTGCTGATTTCCTTGCCGGTAACAGCCTTGAACATGGCCTCCAGGGAGACACGGAGAGCGCCCATGCCGATACGGGTCAGGTCGTGAGAGGTGCTCCAGACAACGTCGTTGTGGGAGAAGTAGACAGGCGGGCCCTCCTCGAAAGTCTCAGAGCGAGTGCCAAGAACACCACCCTTCGACATCAGAAGATCGAGAATGATCTGCTGGTCAGACGCCCAGTCACGGCTGTCGGCGAAAACGAAGATGGCGTCAATGGGCAGGTTGGAGAAATCGCGGACGCGGGAGTTTGTCCACTCGTCGTCCGTTAGCTTCCTGAAAGGGGTCGTATCTTCCTGGGTCTTGATGATGTCGCCAGGGGTGACGACGTCCTGGAACCCGTAGCCCTCAGCGACAATGCGGCACTTCTCGCCTTCACCACCGACGACGAGGACGGTCTTATACTTGGAAGCCATTTCCCTCATGGGAGTATGGCCGCAGATGAACTGGCCGGGAGACACCTCGATCTCGAGCTGCTTGCTGAGCTGGATGCAACGTTCTTCCTCAGTCTTGCCGCCACCATTGGTAACGAAAATGTAGGGCCTAAACCGAGTCAGTGGCCATCGCGAGTCATGGGCAGGGGCTAACGACTCACACTTTGATACCGTACTCGTTCTCGCCGTTGAGCATCTTCATGGCCTCAACAGCCTCGGGGATGACCTTGCCGCCGCGGATCAAGACGCCGTCAATGTCGAAGGCATAGGCGAACTTGTCCGTGACAATGGTCTCAGGAGGAGTCTCCGGGGTCGAAGTCGACGAACGGCTGATCTCATGTCTTGCGTGATCCATAGCGGCAGCAACCTCGTGCGATGATGAGGAAGCCATGAGGTACTGAGGAGGGACGACCACGGTGGCGCCTTGCCTGCCGTGGAGCTCCTCACTGGTGGCAGCATCGGAGCTCACGCTGCGCGTGAAGCGCGGTCTCGGGGGCTGCAGGGTTTGTGCCGACATGTTGGATGGTGGAAATAGAGGAACACGAAGAGAGTCTCGAGAAGCGTTGTGCCCTTCTTGATATGATCCCGTCGAGGATTTGACAGAGCTTGGGGAAGCAGGCAACCTGAACGGCGGGAAGAGCCGTTTATATAGACTCTGAACTGGAGAACAGGACCCGGCAACGTGTCTGGAGTGCGGAGAGAAAAATGGATCGAGTGGAGATGTAAGGATGGGTGTGCTAAGGATTGGATAGCAGCCGGGTCCGAAGGAGTTGGGTTTTATGATGCGTCTTGCACCGAGTATCCCGCCATGTCATGGAGCAAGCATCCCTGACGCATGGCTTGACGCCGCCTGCTGCGTGATTAATCCAAACATGGATCTGGCGCTAGCACCTCAGGCTTATCGGAATGTGGCATTGCACTCCATTCGTCACGGCGGCGCGCGCCGGCCATGATCTCATGGACCCTGAGCGGCTTGAGCGGCCGTAACGCAACAGCGGGCGCGGTGTTCGTTCAGCAGCGGCTTTGTGCTGTGCCACGGTTTCGAAATCCGGCTTCTGGCCCACACGGTCGAGGGCGGCGGGTTCAGGGCGAGCGACGCAATCGGCATAGACAAAGGGTAGACCGCCCGTCCAGCGTTGCATGCACGGCGCCGGCGCGGAGGGCGAATAGTGATGACGAGAACGACACGGGCAGCAGGCCGGGCTGGGACGCGGAGTGCGCGGTATCAGAGCCCTGGTTTTGCCGCCGTCGCCTCTTTTGGTGTTGCGGATCCACTATGACGTCGCCCGCGCTCGCCTAACACACCGCATGCGGGCGCGCTGATTGTCCCGGGGCTGGCCGCCGGGCGCACGCTGAACCCTTTGAAACGAACATCGAGCAATGCAGGGACTCCAGGCCGGCCGCTGGGTCTGAGAGGCTGGTGGCCCTCCAGGAACGCCAGCATCGCTGTCGCTGTCGCGCGCTGCGGCAGCCGCGCGGGCGATCCGCTGCTCCTAGAGAATGGCCCGGCCGTCTGCCATCCGGCGCGTTCTCGTCCGCCGTTTTGATTTTTTATGGGGGCCGAGGGGCTCCGCCACGCTCCTCCAGAAAACGTCGCTAGCCCCCGCCGCGCTGCCCCTCTGTCGATCCGGTCGGCTCCTAAGAGGCCAAGTGCAAGGCAGACGGGTGGCTGCGAGCCTCCAGATGCGTGCCAGCAACACCACACACAATGTTCCTGCCTGCCTGCACGCGCCCCCCTTCTTGACGCCGTTGCCTGGGGTGCAGCCACCCTTGCGCCCCGCCTGTTTCGCCGTCTTGGCAGCCTTCCGCGCCTGTTGTGCTGCGTCGGTGAGCTAGAAACTTTGGCTTATCGCGCCAATTTCACATGCCAACTTACATGTGTCTGGGGGGCGAAGCCAGACGGTGTGCCGCCTGTGGTCATCTTCACACCACGCTGTGCGTGGTGTTGCGTCCTGTCGACTATTCTAGCCGCCTGACATCATCGTGCAGAGGGCGGCTGGTAGAGGGGTAGAGCATGGTGGGGCATGGGCAAGCGCCGGCTCACATCCCCAGATCGCCTTAGGCCCAGCGTCTGTCGGCAAGCGCGACTGCCTGCAGAGCACCGGACACCAAGCGGCTTTGCCGTCATAAGTGAAGTAACATTAGGCCTTATGTCGGGGGCGCATCTGTCGATGCGAGCCAGACGATGGGATCGAGATGTTCTTCGGGGATCTGGTTGTCGACGTGTGCCGGCCCATAAGAAACCGCTCATGACCCCCACTGGCCCGAGACGAAGTGGACCTCACTGTCATCGCGTCCCCACCAGCAAAGGTGAACGCGTGTTTTGCACCGACATGTTTATAATGGGCCGTGACGGACGACTAGAATGGTCTGGACGTCCCAAGCAGTCAGAGTGACGCTTGAGGGTGATCGATCGAAACGGTATGCCGCTGGAGTTGAACCTTGCTGACTGACGGCGGCAGTGGGAGGCCTTGCTATGGCGTGCAGCACTGTGGGGAAAATACCTCACATCGACGTCCTCGACGTTGCTGTGCCTCATAGTCGGCTTGCTCCTGACGTGTCTGCGGAACGTCAGTGGCCGTACAATCACCTCTTCGTCTGCGGTGATATGGCTGGCTGCAGGTCATCTCTCCCGCGACGGAAGATAAGGTAATAGCGGACGGGAGCTTGCCGCTCGAGGGACTATTCCGCAGCCGTTCATCAGCCAGCCTCCCGCACGGCAGATCGAGATGGTCGCGCGTTGTCCCGTACAAAGCCGAAGCATTCCTCCGTAGGTATACATCGAGGACCCGTGCCACAAAACTCTATTCACCCAGGTTCGTCAAGGTATGTTTCCCCGTTGGACCGGACTCAATTCCGGTGCACTTCAGCACGCGGGGAAGGAGATTAGCATCTGTAAAGAGTGCAAAAGGATCGCGGCGATCAGCGGGCGCACGCATCGCTGACCTCATAGCGTCGGTCGCATGAGAGCGTGAGCTTGGATTCGTGGTCGACGTAGGCCTGTTACAGATACGGTGCAGGGCTCGGGTGGCCGCTCGCATCGAGGCGGGCGGAGTGGGGACAGAACAGCATGGAAAGAGAGAGAGAGAGAGAGGGGTGGGACCAGGAGGAGTAAGATGCAGAAGCGTCAGCAAAAGACATGGCCGTCGCGTGGAAGAAAAGGCGGCAACAGCGTGGTCTGCGAAGTTACAAGGCGAGGGGAAGTTGGCGAGCGATCGCTTTGGGAAAGAGCGGGAGGTCACGAGGCCAGGCGACGCGGCTCTCGTCTGCTGGACGCGTCCACACGTCCGCCTCGAGACGAGTCGCATGCATCCTCTGATCGTCGTCGATCAAGCTTCCCCATCAGGTAGCCCTCGCTCACCCTCACTCACCGGAGATGAATTGGACCGGCGGGAGACTGCAACGGCACTCGAACAGCAACACTCTCGCGCACCGTCAAAAGCAACACTTCGCCAGAATCCGCACGAGGCTTCGCCACAGTAACACGGCCAGCTCCTCGCATTTCCAACCGGGCTTCCCCCAACCGGGCGAGGCGGAGCACGAAACTCTGGACCGGGTGCTCGTGCCCGGGGGTCGTTCGGCGGGCAAACGCCAGAAGGCTCTCGATCAATATGAGACAGTGGCTCCGCTAGTGCAACGCCTCACCTCGATGAAACCACGCCCGCCAGCACACCGCCACATCTCGGGAAGGAGCATCCATGATTCTTCAAACACTACTTCTCATCAGTTGGTGTCGCCGTGTGAGGGAGATTGGACCTTCTCACCCCAGGCAGTGGTGGTATCGCACGGAAAGGCTAATAACAGCCGAAAGCCACATGTTCGAAGGGAACATGTCAAAGAGCAAAAAGGCTGTGAAGAGGAGAGACACGGCTCCGACGATGCTCTAACGGATGATGTGGTGCAGCGCGAGCGTGACAGGCTTCTCGCGCGTCGCGACTGGGCCGGCCTGGCGCCCTCTCGGCCGATGCACATGCGATTTTCGGCGAGCAAAGAAAGAGAAACTATCGGGAAGAGACACAAAAAGTTCCGCAACAGGACCCACAGAGTTGTAAGAAATGGTGCGTCACAGACACCTTTCCTTGAGAGAGCTGATGCCGACCTTGGCGGCCCCTGGATGAGTGGAGCGCTGTTGAACAACGAAGACATCGACATCAGGATAGGTACAGATGCGCTTGTAACCCAGCCATCTGCACGAGGCAATGACTCGCATGAACCTGCACATCGTCTCACGCCATGCGGTTCCGACCCAATGCTGTTCGACCTCGAAGGTGCAGTGCAGGAGCTGCAGCCAATCCGCACACAGGAATATTTGACTGCAAGCTCACACACCCTGGAACAAGTAAAAAAGGATACTCAAAATTCAGCCAATCTGCCTGACACAGGCACAGCATCAAGGAAAGGTGATGGTGGCACCGAAGCTGACCCGGTTGAAGATATCGAGAGACTCTTGCAAGAACTTGATGGTTGTTCATATCGAGACCCTGCCGCCCCTGCATCGACTGCGGCCGCTTTCCTTGCAGCTGGCAGCGATTGTTATGCAGACTCCGAGGACGATCTCCAAAAAGTAACGCAGGTCTCGGACGTGCACGATCAAAATCTGATGCAGTTTCCGACATCGCTGCAAGAATTGGAATCAGGCAGAGAAGGCAACAGTCTGGATCAAGCTGAGACGCGTGGCCAAGCCAAGGGGCATCCAGAGCTGCAAAGCTCGCCCCCGAAGCCCTGCCGGCTTCTATTCAGTTCTACTCCGAGCGGGCCAAGCTTCCAGGGGCCCGAACTGCGCTCGGCGCGGGCATCGAGCGAATTGCGACCAGAGAACCCGTTGGAACTACCACAGCGTCCCAGCAGGGCCGTGGAAGGGTTCGACGATGTTCGATGGTGGGAGGTCCAGAGCATCGCTTCGGGTAGAACCGACCAATCCCCTGGCCCGCTACGGACCGGTTCCGGGCGCCGGATACCCCTTCGCAGCCCAGGTGAGGACGCCCCATCGTCGACTGCTTTCCGCGATAGCTCCGCAGATCCTGATGCGAGACCGGGCCTTTCGGCAGAGCGACCGATTGGCGACGATGCAGGACATCGTGCCTGTGGGCGGAGACAATGGGCTGAGCAGAGTCAGCCCACGGACAGATCACCCAACTCCACCCTTTTGACAGAACGCGCGACTGCAAACACCTTCAGGCCCTCGTGCATCAGTACCCTGCATCCGCAAGCATCGGAGGGTGTTCCCGATATCCCCGGTACAGGGTCACGGTCTAGGTCGCACCGTCAAATCACCGCGCTCGCTGGGAAGGGTCCAACTGCGGCCACGAAAGGCTGGATCGGCGATGCTGACCGTGGTGATGAGGCAGAGACGGAGTGGAAGAGGTTTGTATTCGGCGGCGACGACGAAGCCACTATCGACACTCCAGAGGAAGAGCGCGAGTCGCCTGAACCAGCCATAAGATCGACGTTAGGACCCGGATGGAGAGCTGGGTCATCTCTTTTTGTCGAGGCATCCGGCAATTCAGCTGCAGCAGGAACGGCCGCTCCGTCGCCTGCATGCGCGCACCTGCATTCTGTGGGTTTCCGCTACGGGGCCGCTGACACGGCAGATGCAAGTGCGGGAAGAGCAGTGACCAGCGGTGAGGAGCAGGCATCTGAGTCAATTGCATTTGTTGAGGTCGGGAGCACAAGAGCGGCAGCCTCACCGATGGATGACAGGTGTTTGCCTGCTCGCACTCATGATGCTGATGCTCAGGCGAACCAAGCGTCAGACGACGCAAACACGGTGGCTGCCACGGCAGGTGAGTCACCGGATGAGCTGGCAAGTCTAGACCGGCGAGAGCTAATAGTTTTCACGAAACCGAAAGTCTTTGTGGGATCGGAGGTCGCAGTTGCGAGCCTTGCGGCTGGCGGAGCTGCGGTGGAGGGCAATGCGTCGAAGGGCACGACGTTGCACACGGAGCCGGCGGGCACTGACAGCAAGATATCGAATCCGAGGAAACGTCGACGCGGCAGACACACGGCAGGCTTTTCGCCGTCAATCCCTGGGCTTCCGAGGGGCGGCAACACGGGATATGCATCAGACCAGATTGAGCAGATCAAAGATTAATGACAGGGGACCGCAAGCAGGGCCGGAATGTTGGAATCTTCGACGGCCGGAGGGAAATTGGAGCTGCGAAAGCCTTTTCCATGGTGTTCCAACCGTGCGCGCCAGGAAGACTCATCGCGGCTGCGGGCCTGCCTTCACACGCGACAGCATGCAGCACCGGGTGGGCTCACCTTCTTGCATTTTCTGCAAGAGGCCCGACATGCATTCCTGCGTGGTGCTATCTACCTGGCGTGCGGGCGATCTTTTCTGCGTGTTTCCTTGCGCGCATATGTTTCCTGGCCGTGTATCAGGTTGCTCTCATTACGTTTGCACGGTTGCATTCTTCGCATGAGAGGTTGGCTTGACAGGCCCGCGAGCTAAACCGATTCAACCAGCCCCCCCAGGTAGCAAGGCCAACAGCTGTCGTGCCGCCCCGCGATTGGGGGAATGGATTGGCAGGCACAACCATCATCCATAATGCTCTTTTGCTTGTTCGCGTGCCATGGGTGCGACGCTGCCGTGTGTTGCTCGCCGCCAGCTGCCGGATTGCCGGCCTGTTCCAATAGGCTCTGGAGCAGGCCATCCGGATGCCGCTCCACGGTTTGCCAGAATTGCGTGCGCACGCCTTGCGCGCCGTTACTAGCGCAGCCGTCAGCTCAGAGCAGTGTCGTGTTGTCATTGTCCAAGCTTATCTGAAGAGAAAAGAAGGTGGTCATGCGGAGAGTTCTCAATAGCTTCTTTCTGCGGCAATGTTTCCCCGCTCTTCCAATCAATATAAGCGTCGGTCAAACGTGTGCAGCAGTGTGCGTCTATCCATCATGCGCAAGGGGATGTTCGCGGTTTAGTGCTGAGGAGAGAGAAGTGGAGTAGAGAGCCAGGCTGGCAGCGGTGGATGCAGAGGAAACCTTAACGCGTGCGTGCCCTCCTGCCGCCGCAGAGGTTCCTGCAGGCTGCTGTCCACTTTTCTGCCATCTATCGCGAGCGTGAGGCTCTTCGCGAGGGCCTGTTCGTGCGACGCAGCAGGCAATCGCCTGACATCCGTGCGGTGCGACGATGCTACTGCCGCCCCCAACTGAGGGGAAGTTTGGAGCAGGGCGGCGCCTTGGGTGCCCGCGATCCTGATGCCCTCGGTCAGCCCGCCAGCCCGCCAGCCCGCCAGGCCGCAGCAATTGAACCGGCCCGCTGGAAGGCGCGAGGTGATGTTGGCAACAGGCGATGCGGCGGTGCAAGAGGCGGCGATGGGGAATTGCTTTTGCGCAGCAGCGAAGATCAAACTGCACATCCGCCCCTGCTGGTCATTGAGAATGACGAAGAGTTTTCACGCGCAACGCCCATGACTGCCACCGCGCTGCCCCAGCATGCCCGGCGGCCGCCGGGCTAGGAAACTTTTTTTCCCCCTCTGGTCGTCGCACCCCCGTCGCCGTTGGCCGCCCCCGACCGGCATGAGACAGGCCCTGCTGCAAGTCATTAAGATGCGCCGTGCCCATGTCCGGAGCTCGTGCGACGCTGCCCTCCCAGGTTTCCCACGGGCCCCTCCCCCAGGCCAGGGATGACGAGGCGTGCCGCGCAGCGAACGCGGCCAAGACACACGCAAGCTAGGTGGTTTGGGAGCTAGCTGGAGGGCGCGGTGGTTCGATGTGCTGCTTCGAATTGATCGAATTGATGGACCCCCCTTTCGGCGCTGCTGGCTGGCTGGCTGGTCGCGACGCCGGGAAGGCACGCGCAGGCGGGCCGCCGCCGAGGATCGAGGAGCTGGTGCTGCTGGCCGCACATGGTGGAGAGCAGCGGCCGCATTCTGATGACGCCGCCGCATTGAACGGGAAACAGGAATAATGCTCCGGAAGCAGCAGGCGCAGGCGGCGATTGGCCGGGCGCGGGCACACGGCCATCACGAGACGGGCGAGCCACAGTAACAGCGCAGCGCGCACACCGCTTGCCGGCCATACACAATCGCGGCATGGAGATTGGAGAAGACGGCATCGCGGCAGGGCCTCGAGTCAGCTGATGGAAACATGGAAATTCGTCTCGTTTCGCAGGCGCTGGGGGCCAGTGCGCAGGGCTACGGGACGACGGACGGGACTGCGGGGAACGCGGCGTTATTGGCCTTGGGGCTCAGGAGGGCCAGGGGTCGCGGCCAGCGCTGGTCTTCTCGAAGCAGTCGAAGGCTGCGAAAGGCGCGCGCTCGCGACGATCGGCCGGCGGCGGTGCGAACATGGCGAGTCGCATGCAGATTGCGAGGTGCATTGCGCAAAGGCGCGGGGCCAAGGCGCGCGGCTGTGCCGGCTCGAGCTGATACGACACACGAACGCGACGGCCGGCAGTCGGCTCCCTGGGCGCGTGCGCGCGCGCGGAGCAGTCGAAGGAATGAAGAAGCGCATCGCAGCCAGCGGCTGGCCGGCGGCGGCGCGTGGGCAGGCGAGGCTGCAGCGCGCGGGCTGCTGGGAGAGCGCAGAGCACCCCGGCTCGGATCAATGAGCTTTAACCACAACGCTGGTCCGCACAGTTGCGAAGGCCTGCTTAGGGCGCGCCACGTTGCCGCTGTGCCTGACGAGGAGGGCTGGCAGCTGTTGGCCTCGATAAGCACTAGCTCGCTCGCTATTCTTGTCGCAGCACCGCCGCCGGGCGGGCCAGCAGGGCTGAAGCGGATTCCTGCTGCACGCACGCCCTGCGCACGCCGGATGCGTCGGCGCGCGGGCGGCAGAAGTGACCTGTCTCCCCGAGCGCGCTGTGCGAGTGCCAGCGTGGCCCGCGCGCCGGAGCACAGGAGCATGATGCGCAGCGGCGGCAGGGCAGCCAGCACCAGCAGCGCAGCGAAATTGCGGCAGTGGAGCGGCGCGCGCAGGGGCGGCGACCATGACATAATTTGGCGCTCGTTTCAAACGCGACCGCTGGGACTAGGCAGCCGGAGCGTTTGCTCCCCATGCCGCGAGGCGCTGGCCCTCTGGCTGCGACCATGGCGCCGCGGCTGTGGAGAGGGCAGCGGGCAGCCAGGCAGCCTGGCCGTGCTGAGCCCAACGCCAGGCAGGGCGGCCGGCAGGGATTAAGCTTCGTCGCCGTTGCGCCGCGGGCCCGTCGTCTTTAATAACGAACTGGGTGCCATCGTCAGATTTGCAAGCACCCGCCCACTCCTTTTCGGCCGCGCAAACCACAACCACGGTCCACGGCCACGGCGCAAGTCTCGCTTCCTCTCGCCCTCGCGCGCCGCCGCCGCCCGCACTGCACCGCACCGCACCGCCCAGCATTCCGCAGCCTGCGTCAGCGCCCAGCCGCGCGCACCTCGCCTCGCACCTCGCGCCTCGCACCTCGCTCGCGCACCGCCTGTACGTACCACCCGCCCCGGCCCCAGCCGCACTTTCGCTGCCCGCAGTGCGCGTGGAGAGCATGCACGCTTACCTAGTATGACACAAGCTGCAGGCCCAGCCTCACAGCGCTGCAAGCCCTGTCTTCTGCGCAGAGCTTCCACTGGAGCAAGACCGCACTCCGCGCCATTCGACCCCCATCGCCCTTCAGCTGACCTGCCGCATCATTGCCTGTCCTGCGCTTGATGCGCGATGCTCAATATGCGGTAAACACGACAGCCCCAAGCGCCCACAACACCTCCGGAGACCAGCTGGCTCGGTCGCACGACCATCTCTTCTCTTGCGCACTCCTAATATGCCGTCCCGTCCTCCACGCCAGTAGGGCCACCGCTTCCCATTCTCAGCATGACATCCTCCGCAGCACGCCCGGCGCACGACTCTCCAGATCACCATGGAGCGCCCCGCCCCCGTATGCCCACGCCTAAAAGCTCCTTCTACCGCTTCACTAGCACCAACCATGCCCTGCCGCTCGCCATCCCGCCGCCCACCTCAGCGGCCAGCACCACCTCCTCGCGCAACAGCCCTACCTCCGCGCCCTCGATGCTGGACACCTCCGCCTCCCTCCAGACCACGCCCGAGAGCATGCACCCCACGCGCTTCGGCCCCTCCTCCTTCCCCTCCGCGCCCTTCGCCCTGCCTGAGTCCTACATGTCCTGCTCCGCACCGGGCCCGACCTCCTCCCCCAGCGCGAGCGCAATGGCCGAGGCTGTCGCCCTCAGCAAGTCGCCCGGCCTGATCCGCCGCATATCTCGCGGCGCCCACACCCGCCTCACTCGCCAGCGCGGCTCCGGCGCAAGCGCTCGCCGCGACCACAGCGCTGGCCCCGTCATCATGCGCCGCCGGAGCGACAGCCGGACAGCCTCGGACCCACGGGATGCTGCGTGGGACGTGTCGGACTATGACTTGGAGGGACCGGACGAGGAGGCGATTGAGGACTTGGGCGAGGCAATGGCATCTCAGGAGAGCATTGTCAACCCCCTCGGTATCACAACCGCCGGTCGGTCAAGTGGTTCGACTGTCACGGAGGGTGGCGTGGCTCCGATCCGTTCTTCCATTCTTGAGCAGGGCACATTCCTTACCAAAGTTACCAAGAAGAAGAGGCACTTTATGAAGTTCCGCCTGGACCTCGAGTCCGCAAAGGTTACGTGGGATCCGTCGCGGCCCTCGAAATCTTTTTACATTGATGACGTCCGGGAGATCCGCGTAGGCGCAGACGCCCGCAACTACCGCGAGGAGTTCGGCGTCCCAGCCGCTGAGGAGGAACGCTTCTTCACCGTGATTTACTCGGACCCGGAGATGTCCAAGGGCAGGTCCATCAAGACCATGCACCTCATCGCCCCCAACAACTTCCTTTTCACCCTATGGACAGGCACTCTGGAGGAGGTCTCCCGCAGCCGCATTGACATGATGGCTGGCCTTGCCGGCAACGGCGAGAAGACGGCCAAGGCGCTGTGGAGACGCACTTTCGACCGGATGTCACCCAAGGGCACCGAGATCGCCGAGGAGGACCAGAAGCTCGACTTCCCCAACATTGTCAAGCTCTGCAGGAGCCTCCAAATCAACAGCTCGGAATCCGCCCTGCGTGCCCAGTTCGACAAGGCCGGCGAGCAATCAGGCTACCTTCGCTACACCCAGTTCCTCACCTTCGTTCGCAAGCTGAAGGAAAGGCGTGACCTGAAACCGATTTACGACTCAGTCAAGGGTGCCCACTCTGAGCTGTACAGGGGTGATTTCGTCACTTTCCTGAAGGAGAAGCAGGGTGTTGACGTGGCTGCCGATCTGGACTACTGGGTGGGCGTATTCGAAAAGTTCGCCCGAAAGCCCCGGAACAACAGCTCCGCATCGCTCAACAATGACGCCTCCATGGGCAGCATGAATTTTCAGGCATTCCAGGCGTTCCTGACCTCGCCAGCGAATCACGTTCTTGCCGAGCCGAGGTCGGAACCGAGCCTCGATCGACCGCTCAACGAGTACTTCATTTCCAGCTCTCACAACACCTACCTCCTCGGACGCCAGGTTGCAGGCCACTCCAGCACTGAGGCGTACATCGTTGCGCTGCAAAAGGGGTGCCGGTGCATCGAGATCGATTGTTGGGATGGCAGCGATGGCCGCCCGATCGTCGTCCACGGCCGGACTCTCACCACCAGCGTGCTGTTCGCCGACTGCATTTCAGTCATCCACAAGTATGCCTTCGTGTCCTCGCCGTATCCGCTCATCATCTCCCTGGAGGTCCACTGCAACCCTGAGCAACAAGCCGCGATGACCGAGATCATGAAGGCCCAGTTCGGCGAGCAGCTCCTCCTAGAGCCCCTTGCTGGTGACTCACAGGTCCTCCCATCGCCCGAGGAACTCAAGAACAAGATCCTGATCAAGGCCAAGGCCTCAGAGGAGACCGACGAGAAGTCTAACGTCACCAGCGATGCGAACAGCTCCCGCAGCAGGCAACGCAGCTTCAGCTCTCCCTTCACGAAACCCATTAACATTGACCCCAGCGTCATCCCCGACTCTCCTCTTCTCTCTAGTCCTCCCTCGATAAGCCCTCCGGAACGCGCTAGCACTTTCTGGGGAACGCCGCGTACCTCTGTAACGTCAGCAGGAGCTAGCTTGCACAGCTCTGCGGAGGACAGCGACAGCCCGCTTGCGACCCCGGCAGAGAAGAAGAAAAAGAAGAAGACGAGCAAGATCGTCCCGTGTCTCAGTGCGCTCGCCGTGTACACGCGGGGCATCAAGTACTCCGACTTCAAGGCCCCAGAAGCCAAGACGTACAACCACATCTACTCGTTCGCGGAACGCACCTTCGACAATCTCTGCAACAAGGACTCCCTGTCCAAGGAGCTTCTCGAGGAGCACAACACGCACTGCCTGATGCGTGTGTACCCTTCGGGCTATCGGATCAACTCGTCAAACTTCGACCCAATCAAATTTTGGCGTCGCGGGGTGCAGATGGCGGCCCTGAACTGGCAGACCTACGACCTTGGTCAACAGATCAATGACGCTATGTTCGCTGCAGGAGTCGACCGAACCGGCTATGTGCTCAAGCCACAGGAGCTACGCGAGCCAAGGAGCCGCGACGCAGTCAACGGCCTCTCCAGGCGTACCAAGCAAAAGAAGCTCGTCAAATTTTCGGTCGAAATCGTCTCCGCCCAGCAGCTACCGCGTCCTAGCGGCATGCGGTCGGACGCCTCGATCAACCCCTACGTCGAGTTTGAGATGTACAGCGCCAACGACAAGGCCCGGGGGGCCGCAATTGGCGAAGGCGGAACGGACGCGTCAGCGCGGAATGGCATCTCCGGAATTGGCTTGCCGCTCCGCAAGCGCACGAAAATCATCGAGGGCAACGGCTACGACCCGAATTTCAGTGACGGTCCGCTGTCCATGAGTCTTGAGACGCGCTTCCCGGACCTTGTGTTTGTGCGCTGGACCGTGTGGAACTCGGCCGACGGCAAGACGGTCAACAGTAGCAACGTGCCCCTTGCTACCTTCACAGCCAAGCTCAGTAGCCTGCAGCAGGGGTACCGGCATCTCCCCTTGTACAACACCAACGGCGACCAGTACATGTTCTCGACGCTCTTCTGCAAGATCAAGAAGGCCGACCACGTGGACATTGAGCAGAACATGCAGATGCAGCACCACTTCGCAAGCGCGAATGCTGCTGCGGCCGCATGCCAGTCTGAGCCGCCCAGTCCGCCGCTGGAGGCCACGCGGTCGAGCAAGCGCGAGCTGCTTTCGCGGATGTTCAACCGTACTCCGTCACTCAACAAGCAAAGGAAGGAGCGAGAAGCTCGCGAGCGCGACGGTGACACACACAGCACCATCAGCCGCAGCTCAACCATGGAGTCGTTGAAGTAATCGCAACGTCATAGCTCCATCATCTTGTATTACCACCCGTCAACGACCACGACCACGAACCCCACGTTAAAAGTCAACAACAATGATGTTCCATTCTGCACTTTTCCGCATACCAAAAAATCATGGCGTTCCAAGGTTGCATCAGCGATCATTGTCTTTCTCACCAAGTCTCCCGTAATGACACCGGGAGGGCCTGCAAAGCATGGGAAAGGATTTACCCCGGGGCATCATTACCTTTATCATTGCCGAGGGCAGTACTTTACTTCTATCTGCTCAACCGATTCGGGGGTCGGCTATCTTTTTTTTTGACGCTGTTGTAATTCCGGCGAGAGCAAAGAGAGAAGAGGACCCCCGCTCGCTTGTACAACTTTTTTTTTTTTTTAAACTTTCGACTATACCCTCTCCCCCCGAAATCGTCCTTCCCCCTGTTTTATGGGTTCTCTTACTGGCGTACCTTGGAGAGCGGGATCGGCGCTTGACTCATTCTGCTTTGAGTTTCGCGTCATCGCTATAGACTTGCTTTAAGTTTTGTTTTGTTCTTTTCGACCCGCATTTCAGGGGCCCGGACGACGGCCACATTGCATCAACATCATTCGCTTTTTCAACTGCGCGATCATACCCAAAAAAGAACTCTCGCTTTTTTCCTTACGAGCTTTACTCCTTTTTTTTCAACTTGGTGGCTTCGGCCCCAGTATTTTTTCCTTTGTCATTGCATCTTCTCGGCTTGTTTTCTCTTATTTCTTTCCTGTGACTCCACCCTTTTCTCCCGTTTCAATTATCGTCCCAGGGAGAGGCCGGGCGCCTTCCTTCCCTCGGGACATCTCGGCTTTCTGTTATCATAAGTGTACTCTTTCTGCATTGGGTGGAGCAAAGTTTGTATTTCATTATCGTTTCTTGTCTCGCAGGTTAGCCAGTATACCCCCTTGGTGCTTCTTTATATTTTGCAGCGTATGCTTGATTACGCATGGAGCGGCGGCCTTCGAGCGAGGAGAGGGAAGATCGGATTGGGTACGGCATGGGAAGGTTTGGGAGGGGGAGGCAAGGCTTGTAACAAATTTGCAATGACGGGGTTGGCTGCGCGATGCAAAAGAAGGGATAAAAGCGCAAGGGGGGTTGCGGGGATTCACTCCGCCTTCCACAACTCAAGCGCAAAGGGGCATTAAAGGGGCTTTTGGTTGGTCGGGTCTGGGTTGAAAGGAAAAGGGATAGGCAGACGAGATGACAATGATAATCACGATGGTTGTGGCGGAACATGCGATGGCCGGCTTGATGAGACAAAGAACGATCTTCTTCTTGCATTCTTCTCCTTGCTCCTGAGTGAGTGTGACGTCTTGAGTTGCGAGCTTACTTCTCTTCTTGCGTGCTTGGTGAGGGTGCCACCGTGCGTTCTGTCTCGCCTTTTCTTTGTTGAACCGTGTGTAGGGCGTGTGGGAGGGTCCCGCAGCCGGCTTGCCGCGCCGTTCGCTCTTCGCCGCGCTCCCGCCCTCTTTCTTCCCTTCTCTGCCTCCCTACGGAAGCGTCTCTCGTCAGCAGCAGCGGGGCTCGCCGACGGGATGGTGGCGGTGTTTTTATTGTTTTTTGCTTCCTTTTCACGGGCCCAAGGGCAGCGTACGGCAAGGCAGCAGTCACGGTGCTATCTAGCGAGAGAAATATTGGATGGAAAAATCCTTTCGGAAGAAAACGATACGACTGCCAGTTCCACAGTTAGGTGCCCACCGTGGGGAATTATTGTTTTTTTTTCTTTCCCTTTCGTCTAACGTCTTGCACGATCTTTTCCTTTGGTTGCTTCTCGTTTCCCCGAGCTTACCGAATCATCCGTCTTGGGTGTCCTTCTCGCATCCCCACAATCCACATACCACCTACGTACCTGCCTTTTTATCGCCTTGGCGGCGTGTACGGTAAGCGTATGTATCCACCTCTGCTGTTGAGTCCTGCCTGCCTGCCTACCTGCCCCTCCCAGGGGCGGCGGCCGCTCAGCGATTCACGAGAGATTCTCCTCCATCTCCCTTCCCGCCTCTGCCGTCTTTCCTGCCTCGCCCGTCCCGTGCGGCGGCGCGTTCTTGCTCGTGTATGCAATGCAGTCAGTTTTTTTTCTTAGCTTTATTTTATTTTTTTTTCGCCCCTGCCTTAATTGTTCTGCATACACACGTACTGACCTGCCTTTCCCTCCTCCTCTTTCTCCTCCTCCTTCCTGCTGCATATGTGTGCGCGAGGCCTCGCCCGACGCTAGGGCCGCACGGCGGAGGGAGCTGCTGCGCTGCCCTTTCGCCGGTGCGGTGCGGTGCGGTGCGGTCAGCGGTGTGGGCGGCACGTCGACGCTCCGGCCGCTCGCTGCGATGCGCTGTACGGCGCGGCGCGCTGGCTGGCTGGGCGGACGGCCGGCCGAACTCCTGCAGCTGCGGGGAGGGGGGGAAGTGGGCATGGCCACCACAAGGGCAGTGGGGTGGGTTTGCCGCGAGAGGGAGAGGGTCGAGGAGGCAGAAGAGTGCGAGCACGAGCACGATGCATGGCGGGCTGGCGGGCTGGCGGGCAGAGTGGTTTGCTGCGGGCAGGGCAGGCGGGGCAGGGCAGGCAGGGCAGGGCAGGGCAAGGCAGATGGGGCCGTGGTGGGAGGGGGGGGCGTGCAGGTGTAATGAGGAAGGGCAATGCGGGCGCTGCAGCAAAGCAAAGCAAGCAGCAAGCGGCCAAATGTGCATGTGCATGTGCATGCGCATGCAACGGCAAACGTCGGCAGGAGGGGGAGGGGGCCAAACGGTCGACCCGCTCTGCGAGCGGTGTTGGTGTTGTCCGTGTGTTCGTGTGGGATCTGTGCGAGGTCGCGGCCGGAATGGCTGAGAAAAGAGCGTTGCGCGCTGCGCACGGTTGGCGGAGACGCGCGAGGGGAGCTGTTTGTGCTGTGCATGCATGCAAAGCAGATACGTAAGATACGGAGGGGCGCTGCAGCTGGCGGCGGGCGAGATCACGCAGCATTTGGATGGGATGGCAGAGGTTTTTGGTGCTGGGGTGTTGAGGCGTTGGTCCGTATGCGTTTGGCACATGATTTTGGGGACTATTGCATTCGTACGACTGCCCTGAGAGTCCAAGCAAGCTTACCTGTCCGTTGACCTTGTTGACAGCAGCTCGCGCCTGCTGTCGGCTGCAGCAACCCCTCTGTAGGCAGGGAGGCACGGACGCGGGTTTTAACAGAGGCGCCTTGCGCATGCGATCTGTCTTTGCTTTTTTGCTTCCGGCCTTCAGGAGGAGGAGCAGAAAGCGGTAGGGAGAGTTAACGGGCGGTCTGCGGTACCCTCGAGTTCGTCCGTTGCTGATTTCCCTGATTATAGGTACATGTGTGGTTGACGCGGAGGGAAATAGAAGGGTAAAAGATGGGCGCTCCTGATTCTCTGCGCTTTTTACCACTATCGGGGCTGCGGCTGCTCATCGTTATCATGACGGCGTGTCAGAAGCCTTTCTGCTTTGCTCACGGTGTCCTGCTGCTTGCTGGTGAGTCCGGCTGATGAGGCGAGCACGACGTGAGCGAAGGCAAATCGCTGTGTCGGGGAAGGGCCAGGGCTGGAGCACGGGGAGCGTTTGGTTGTCATGCATGCATGCACGCACGCACGTCTCTCCGGGACAGACAAAGCAGGAGCACGTTGCGAATCGACGATGGCAGACGATGCTGATGTTAGATTGTGGCTTGCACGTTCGGGATATTCCTTTGCGGCTTTTTCTCCATTCTCCGCCATCCGTGCTGCATATCTCTATATTGCTACATTGCCCTCCGTGGTGATGAAAGCGTCCCCCACGGGCAAAGCCTGAGAGAGGCAAGGCTGCCACATCTCGGCCTTTCTCTCGTCCGGACGGGTGATACATTTGTGATGGCGTTGCAGTAGGCAATCTTCGGTGTGATGATGGCAGTACTTCGTACCCTGGCCCAATGGCGGTGCGCGATACAGTGAGGCTGGAGATTCCTCCGACGAATGTCCACATTTGATTTGCCCTACATGTTCACTCCAAGGCGCAACAGCCGCCCGGCCCAATGAGTGCGAGTGGACAGGAAGGACGAGTTCCTCATGAGGAAAGAAGGTGCGGTTCTCGCGGCAAGAGATATGAGCTGTACGGCGCTTGTTGGGGGAAGACCGAAAATTCAATTTTTAATAGTGGCGCGAAGCATGGGCGGTCGGGAGCATCCGCTGGGCGGCATTGAAAGGGAGAGAGGGACGTCCCGTCCGTTTAGCGGGAAGCGCGCGGTCTTGACACGTGGTGGGGAAGGGTGTGTGTTGTTACTGTAGTGGAGGGAGAGACGCGGCAGTCAGGCGGAGAATAGCACCCGTTCAACAACAACAACAGTTAGCCGCGTCTCTGCCGTGCGCCGGAACGCGCCATTCCCCTCATTCTGCCAGGCTCTGACTGTTCGATTGTGGGCTCGATCTTGCCTGCGCTGTGCCTAGGGGCGAGCTAATGCATGTGCCAGCCATGTGTGCAAGAGACTCGCCAGGGGTTGTACAACGTGGCATAGCAGCACGGCGGAAGCTTGTTGTGCGTGGGTAATGCATTGTTCGCTGTTAGTCTGTTTGCCGTATCTTGCAGATGGCTTCGGCGCGCAATCATGCGCATCATTCCGCGTGGTTTCTCCCTCCTTTCATGCCCAGATAACGCCATCGATGCCGCCTCATCCCTGGAGATCCCAGAATCATAGTTCAAAGTGCAGTGATATGCGCCGCCCAAATGCCCGTCCCCCTTTTTGATACCTGCCCCTGCACGTCTGCCCTCTAGCTGCCGAACAAGTGTCCATTGCCCGTCCGTGTTGGCTGCGGGCATCACAGGTAGTCCTTCTTCTTGGCAGTCCGTGTGTACTGGTTCATGTGCCACTCCACGTCGCCGTCCTTGTTTTCTAGGGTGCCCCCGCGGATCTCGAACAGACGCATTGTCATCCGCGGGCCGACCTCCGCCAGCTCGACGCTCTGGTAGCCCGTGCGTACGAAGACATGATGACGCACCTCGATGCTGTCCTCGCGATTGACGAAAGTGACGACACGGTTACCCACTTCCTTGGTGGTCAGAGCGGCAGGACGCGGGGGGAAGAGGTGCTGCAGGATCTTAACGACGCGGCGGCCGAGGTTGGTGGTGAAGCCCTCAAAAATGAGATGCGGATAGGACTCGGAGACGGTACCGCGGGCAGCATTGGGGATGTCATGGCGCAGGACAACGTTGTGGAGCGAGAACGAGGCGGTGGGCCCGTGGGGGAAGTGGGAGATGGTCATGGCCGTGGGCGTGCCGCGGTGTTCGTGCAGGAGAAGCACGTCGCTCAGCCCGGCCGCCTTCGCGCTGGAGACGATGTTGGGCAGAACCAGGTTGCCTCTGTTGACGCGGATGCTCGTTGGGAGCAGCAGTCGCACTTCCTTCGCGAAAGCACCCAGACGAGCGCTGGGATCCCGCGATGTCGTCACCAGCACGCGTGGATCCACGACACCCGAGAGCTGTGCGTACTCGTCGTCCAGGTCCAGCGCCTCCTGCGTGGTGCGGTCTTGTTGCGACTCATCGTACTTGTAGCTGGCGCGCAGTTCCTTGTCGTTGGCGATGGACGGGTCGAGCGGCTTGCCGCTGGCGAGAGAGGCGCGGAGGGCGGCGCGCTTCGAGGCGATTTCGGCGTCGCGGAGCGTGAGGGCGCGGCGATAGAGGTAGTCGCGTCGCTGGCGGGCTTGCCGGCGCTGTGAGAGAGTCAGCTGCCTGCACGGAAGCGCGCGAGAGGCGGGTGAGGAGAACAGACAATCATGGCGGGCTGTGTGGCGGGTGCTGTCGCGGTCTGGCAGCGACAGGCAGGTGCTCAATGCGCGAGCAGCGGGAGGCAGATGCGGAGCAGGCTGCAGCAGGGCGGTCAAGGCGGCGCGGGGAGGTAGTGTGGCTGGGTGCGGCGGAGGCAGAGGTGGTGAACTTTTTGGCTCGTCCCAGATTTTGGATTTTGCCGGGGCGGATCGCCGCATGCGCCTTCTGCGTCCGCCCGCCGCGCTGCCGTCTACGCCTCACCACCACCACCACGGCCGCTGCTGCGACTGATCCCCAGGCAGTCGCACGTCCTGTCCCCGGCTGCCCGCCCGCTCGCCCTCTGCCGCCGTCGCCGCGCTCCCGCGACCGACCGCAACGCCTGGCGCTGGCCGTGCAACGAAGCCTCCTCGCGGGCCCGTGCCCGACTTCTGCCCACCACCGGCAATCCGCAGCTCTGATTTTGCCTCCCCGCGACATCCAGAAAGCTCGCCAGCACCCAGCACCCAGCGACCCCATCCCCAAGCGCCGCCCCGGCCCGCCCGCCATCATGGAGGGCGCCTTCACCCACCTGGGCAACCACCTGGTCTCCGACTCGGCCTCGACCATCAACGCCGGCGACGACGAGAGCATCCTGGACGGAGATCTCGGCCGCTCCAACCTGAACGGCCGCCGCCGCCGCCTGGACGACGACGAGGATGGCGACACCTACGACGACGACGATATGGAGAGCATGGCCAGCATGCAGATTGGCGGCAAGCAACAGAAGCCCGACGAGGATGTCGAGCTACCGCCGCACGCCTGCGCGTAACTTCCCCGCCGCCCTTCCCCAGCTTTTGCACGCTTTACTGACTCCTCTCCGCGCCAGATACTGCGGCATCCACAACCCCAGCAGCGTCGTGAAGTGCTTGAGCTGCAGCAAGTGGTTCTGCAGCGCCCGCGGCAACACGTCCTCTTCGCACATCATCAACCACCTCGTCCGCGCCCGCCACAAGGAGGTCCAGCTCCACCCGTCGTCATCGCTTGGCGATACCGTGCTCGAGTGCTACAACTGTGGAACCAAGAACGTCTTCCTGCTCGGTTTCATCCCGGCCAAGTCCGACACCGTGGTCGTGCTGCTTTGCCGCCAGCCGTGCGCCGCCATGCCCTCCTCCAAGGACATGAACTGGGATACGTCGCGCTGGCAGCCGCTGATCGAGGACCGCTCTTTCTTGCCCTGGCTTGTGTCTCAGCCCTCGGACCAGGAACAGCTACGTGCCCGCCACCTGAGCCCCCAGATGATTGCAAAGCTGGAGGAAATGTGGAAGGACAACAGCAGCGCTACTATTGCCGATCTGGAGAAGGGCGCTGGTGTGGATGATGAGCCCGCGCCGGTTCTGCTCCGCTACGATGACGCCTACCAGTACCAGAATGTTTTTGGCCCATTGGTTAAGATCGAGGCCGACTACGACCGCAAGCTGAAGGAGTCGCAGTCTCAGGATGGTCTGATTGTGCGCTGGGACTTTGGTCTGAACAACAAGCATTTGGCCAGCTTCGTTCTGCCGAAGCTGGAGCTGGGAGACGTCAAGCTTGCCGTGGGAGACGAGATGCGCCTGCGCTACACTGGCGAATTGAGGCCGCACTGGGAGGGCGTGGGATACGTGATCAAGATCCCGAACAATCAGTCTGATGAGGTCACGATTGAGCTGCGCACCAAGGGTGACCACAAATCGGTCCCTACCGAGTGCACCCACAATTTCACGGCCGACTATGTCTGGAAGGCCACTTCCTTTGACCGCATGCAGCATGCTATGAAGACCTTCGCTATTGACGAGATGAGCGTTTCTGGCTACATCTTCCATCGTCTTCTGGGCCACGAGGTCGCTGCTGCTCCCATGAAGACTCAGCTCCCGCGCAAGTTTAGCGTTCCGGGTCTCCCAGAGCTCAACAGCTCTCAGATCAGCGCTGTGAAGAGCGTTTTGCAGAAGCCATTGAGTTTGATCCAGGGTCCCCCTGGCACGGGCAAGACGGTCACCTCGGCCACTATTATCTACCACCTTGCCAAGATCAACGGCGGCCAAGTCTTGGTTTGCGCTCCGTCCAACGTTGCCGTAGACCAGCTTTGCGAGCGTATCCATCGCACTGGCCTGAAGACAGTTCGTGTTACGGCTAAGTCCAGGGAGGATGTCGAATCTCCGGTTGGTTTCCTGTCTCTCCATGAGCAGGTCCGCATGAACGACACCAATGTCGAGCTCAACAAGCTGAACCAGCTGAAGAGCGAACTGGGCGAGTTGTCGAGCCAGGACGAGAAGAAGTTCAAGCAGCTGACCCGTGCTGCTGAGCGAGAGATTCTTACCAACGCAGATGTCATCTGCTGCACCTGTGTTGGTGCTGGCGACCCACGCCTGGCCAAATTCAAGTTCCGTACAGTTCTGATCGACGAATCGACCCAGTCTGCTGAGCCTGAATGCATGATTCCGCTCGTTCTAGGCTGCAAGCAGGTTGTCTTAGTCGGTGACCATCAACAGCTTGGGCCCGTCATCATGAACAAGAAGGCTGCCAAGGCCGGTCTGAACCAATCCTTGTTCGAACGTCTTGTCATCCTGGGCTGCGCTCCCATCCGTCTGCAGGTGCAGTACCGCATGCATCCTTGCCTGTCCCTGTTCCCCTCAAACATGTTTTACGAGGGCTCCCTGCAGAATGGTGTCACCATGCAGGACCGCATGCGCAGGGAGGTTGATTTCCCTTGGCCCGTTGTCGACAACCCGATGATGTTCTGGTCCAACCTGGGTAACGAGGAAATCTCTGCATCCGGCACATCTTACCTCAATCGCACGGAGGCGGCAAACGTCGAGAAAATTGTCACCCGCTTCTTCAAGGCAGGTGTCAAGCCTCAGGATATTGGTATCATTACTCCGTATGAAGGCCAGCGCAGCTATGTTGTGCAGTCCATGCAAGCCAACGGAACTTTCAAAAAGGAGAACTACAAGGAAATTGAAGTAGCTTCCGTCGATGCCTTCCAAGGTCGTGAGAAGGACTTCATCGTCCTCTCTTGCGTGCGTTCCAACGACCACCAAGGAATTGGTTTCCTGAGCGACCCGCGTCGTCTCAACGTTGCTCTGACTCGTGCCAAGTATGGTCTTGTCATCCTGGGTAACCCGAAGGTTCTGTCGAAGCACCCGCTGTGGCATTACCTGCTTCTGCACTTCAAGGAGCGGAACTGCTTGGTCGAGGGTCCCCTCAACAACCTTCAGACTTCTCTCTTGCAGTTCAGCCGGCCCAAGACTACCTACCGTGGCCCGCAGCGTTACCAGATGGCATTCCAGCACGCGTCAAACATGACTTCCGGCCGCAACATGAACGGTAACAAGCGCCAGGAATACAATGACAACGGCTCCATCGTTGGGTACATTCCAGACGACGTTTCTTCGGTCCACTCATCTGCCTTGGGTGGCGTTGGTGTTAGCTCCAACTATCCGCCTATGTTCTCTGGTTTCTCGGAATCCTGGCCCTCGCTTCCCGGTGCGCGCAACACTCCCGGTCCCGGCGGAAAGCCGAATGGCAAGAGCCCCGGTGTTGCCAGAAGCGTGGCCGGCGAGTCTGTCGCTGCCTCGGAGCTCACCGACACCAACGGCAGTGTTGTCGATAGCAAGAGCGCCGGCCAGGGTGGTGTCAGCCTTGCTGGGCTCAGTCTCAATGACATCGGAAAGCCGACCTCGCTCTCCCAGTCCGACCGTCTCAAGCGTTACGTTGAGTCCAGCGGCCAGCCAGGTCCTGTTGGCTACGGTCGCGGACCTGGCGGTCGAGGCTTCCCTGTCGAGGACGACGATGCCCGCAGCGTTTCGACGGCTTTCGCCAGCCAGATTGGCTTGGGTAGCTACGACTGATTTGCATCGAGCGCAATGGGCTAGGTTCTCGACATTCTCCACACAAATGTTGATCTGTGGTTGAGTCAATCGCAGATGCGCAGCCAAGCAGTTTACGAACCAGTAATTTGATCGCTCGTCGTCAGACCACCAGCGGCAGCGTCTTGAAAGGAAGAGGGCGGATGGGCCGCATTGGCCCACTTCCCTCCGGCGCCAAGTACTACTTTCGCTGCCTGCAGTTCGCCCACAACCCGGCAACTGAGATTGAATGCGCTCGAGCGAACGCAAGCAAAGCAATAGCAGTTCCGGCAGCAGGATGATGGATCGATGGCATCGGCCGCCCGTCTTAGGGACCCCGCTGTGGGAGCGGGATGGCGCAAGAGATAAGGTAAAGAGGTCAATTGGGGGTTCGTTCAACGTACCCACTGGTGGCTCATGTTGCTAGTCTCTTGTTTCTTTCCCAATCTCTCGGCGCACACACAGCCTGTCTGCACATCGTGTCATTGTTAGCTCGAACCCGTTCCCGATCAAGTCAAGCACCCTCCCAAAACAGAAAGGCTAGGTAGTGATGAGAGCCTGGCTCTCGGTTTATGTTCTTAGCATGCAAGTTTACATCTCTTCACAAGCGGCTCCGGCAAATTATACAGTTTTTCCGCGCATGGGTAGAGTTGGTGGTTGAAAAAGGGCTCTCACGGCAAATGTATCGCGGGTCAGTGAGCAAAGCGAGAAACCAGCACGGTCGTGTTGACGGGCAGGGGATTGATATAGGTCCTTTTCAGGCAGCGGCTCTGCTGGCTGTTAGTAGTTGTTACCAATCCGATTTTTTGAGATTCTGCTTTCGATGTGCAGCATTGACTGCGAGCTGAAGTATCCTGAGTCGTTGATGTGCTTGTCAGGCTCGCCTATCAGCATGCACCTCTCTGCTGCTGCCTGCCTGTTGCGGGCCTCCTGTCCTCCCAACACTGGCGAGGAGGGGCGAGCGAGCATTACGTAATGATCACATGGCCGCGCGAGGTGGCGTAACTCGCGGAAGGCGCGCCTGCCTGCTTATTCCAACAACTCTTTCTTTCCTCCTCATCATGTCCGCAACCTAAACATCCACCACCATGTCCGGCGCCACCGTAGTCCTGGAGCTAGGCGATGCCTCGGAGGCAGCTTCGTCTGCCTTGTCTGAGCTTCATGGGCGGTACAAAATCACGGAGCACGGCACCGCGCGCATTCTGCGCGACGAACGCGGCAAAGTAACGCTTGGGCCTGCGCCTCTGTCGCAAGAGCAGGGATCCGGATGCCTGGCGCTAATCACAGTCGACGGCTGGCGCATCATGTTCGAAGCTACGGCCAGCGGCTTCAGCATCTTATCTCCCGGCGTCGAATCCCCGTCTAATTATCAGCGCCCCGGCCTCGAGATGCCTGCGTCGACAGAGCAGCACACCTGGACCATTCTTCTGCGCCGAGGCGATAAGATCAGCTTCTCGCGCGGGAAGCTCGAGTTTGCCCTCACCTTGAAGATTGAAGATGACGTCAAAGTCGACTCGTTCATCCCCCAAACCGCCGAGGAAGACGAAGTTCCCGAAACTCAAGAGGAAGACCGGCCGCGCACCTCAACCCGACGGACCCGCGCGGACAATGTCCAGCCGCCGAAAGCGAGAACCAGGGTTCAGGTCGAACAGTCGATGCAGGCTTCCTCTACGCTCAGATCCACAACGCCGGCCCGCACCACGCAGTCGGGCTCACAGATGCAGGTTGTGGCCGAGACGCCGGCGATAAACCGCAAGCTGCCACCGATCCCGCTCATGGAGGACAGCGCTCCCTCCGACATGGCGGACCCTAGGGATCTCGTCAGCACGGATGTCAGCACCCCGAGCGCTATCAAGGACTCGTTTGCCGAGAGACCGAAGGATGCGCCCAAGTCCAAGACCGAGATTCCGTCTTTGGAATTTGGATCCGCAGACACGATAGCTTCGGAGGAGGAGAGCGAGGGGGAGGACGCGGATGAGAACAATGGCAGGAACGAGGGTAAAGTTGAGGATGGGAATGAGAACACCACGGCATCCACCGCCTCGGAAGACGGCAATGGTGAGACGGATGGAACCCCAAAGGTTGCCTCAAGTGCGTCTGCATCCGATGGCGGTCCTGTTCAAGATATGGGCGACATGGAGATGGAGGACGCGGTTTCTTCTGCAAACCATTCTTCTACACCCCGTCCTTCTGCAAACCCTTCCAATGCCGACGAAGAGATCGGGCTGGACGAAGATACGGAGACGCCGAAAGCGAACCCGAAGAGGAAATTGCGAGCCAGGCCCCAGCCGGAAGTTCGTATCCCAGCGCCTCGCGGCAAGAAAAGGGCCTCTGCCGAGAAGATCCCGCAAGCCAGCAGGCCAAGCAAGAAGAGCCGGAAGGGTAAGGAACCGGACGAGTCTCAAGATTCACTTGCCTCGAGCATCAGGGTTCGCATCGACAGGACGCCGGCAGGTGTGATACCTATACCGGCGAAGCGGAGCACGGTGGAAATTCTAGAGAAAAGCACCTCGGTAGCTACCCCGACTAGTTCTCAGAGCTCTCGGAAGTCTACTAGAGCTTCATCTGAAGCAGCATATCGCGGGAAAGCACCACGCGTGGCATTCAGCAACACGAAGACCATTGAGCGCGAAATGCCTTTGAAGTTCTTGAAGAAGCAGGGCGTACAGATTGTGGAAAAAGTCACAGAAAAGGGCTGCGATGTCGTCTGTATCGGATCGGCCAGCGGTGCGCTGGTCAAAAGCGCGAAACTGTTGCTCGGCCTCGCCTTTGGAAAGCCGATCGTGTCTGACGACTGGCTGAACAAGAGCCTGCAGGCAGGAAAGCTACTTGATACCTCCTCTTTTCCCCCTTTGAAAGCTCCTAAGGAATGGGAATGGGGTGATAATGAGGAGGATGTGAGCGGGACTCTGGATATCGACCGGGCCGAATTGTTCAAGGACAAAACCTTCTTCTTCACGCCTGCATTGAAGAAGGAGTACGGAAGTGGATACGGAGATGTTGAGAAAATCTTAAAGGCTTCTGGAGGGAAGGCCATCTCTAAAGCGGCGAGAGAGTACAAGCACACCAGCAACACCATCATCCTGGCGTCCGAGCACGGTGACCTGGAGGCCACGACGCTGAGCAGTACTGACAAGGACGGTGAGGAACGCCGCCAGTGCTATACCAAAGACCTCATCTCCATGAGCCTCCTTCGTGGCTTCCTGGACATCGAGAGCGAGGAGTTCAAGATCCGGCTGAGCGGCCCGGAGAAGAAGGGCAACGGCCAAACGGGCGGACGGAAGAGGAAGAGCGGATCGTGAATAGCATCACTGTCAAGGCGGAGTTTCTTTTCCAATGTTTCATGTATCTCAGTTTGGCGGCATGCGGATAACGGACTTGACGAGGTCACGGTAGCGTGAATAGGCGTATGAGATTGATGGTGGTGGGGGACAGGCATGGAGCATCAAGAGCGGTGTCGGCTTCTTTGCTGGGGTTTGTGTGTGGAATTTACTGGCATGGACGGAGAATACCCGGTGGCATCGTAGAGAGGCTTGTCTACTTTTCGTTATCTAATGCAGCAGTGGTGTGTCTTCCATTCACTCAACACATACTTCAGACGAAGCATCGGAGACAGCAACTTATCCCAGAGCTGGGTCAAAATTGGCAACGAAACCTCCACCTTCCCCATCCATAACTGTGGTTCGTAGTATCAGTTGAGACCCTGGTTGTGATTCAGTGGGTCTCATTGAGCCAAAGCGGCTCAGGACGTTGGTGGTTGTGTTGGTCAGGGTTGGTCCTGACAGCTGGAAGATCGTCCAAAAAAAAAAAGAGGGCTGAACAACGTGCATATCAAACCCGCGCCGCAGAGCAGTTCCAAAGCCCCGGAAGCACTCGCTTATAGTACCTTCAAGTATTGCTTGGAACTATGCGCTTTAGCCAATCAGAACAGAAGACGGGGTGATCCGGAGACATGTTGTGGGGGGCGAAGACTTTCTGTGCCGCACTCCCGACTCCCGCGCGCTTAACTGTTCGTACCCAATCCGCAGGCTTTAAAAAGCAGCGATTGTACACCCGTGTCGGTGCCATTGCGCTATCACAGCCCCTGAATGTAGCTTAAATCGTCTTGCCGCTCAGCCGCTTCTTTCCCAAGCCTTTGCGGCCCAGTGAGCCCATCTACAAAGCATCGCTGGCCCGCAAGCTGGCCCGAGTTTCCCCTGCGCCAGCCGCACCATGTTGCCTTCGTCGCTATCACTGCGGAAGCTGCTGCTGCCATGCACTGCGTTCCTTGCCATCAGCCTCATCGTCTTCCACAGCTTGCCACTCTCATACAGAGTAGTACCAGGACCACTCGGCGCCCTCACCGGTGGCACATCCCAGTTCACTGATCCTGATGATGGGAAATTCCACTGGAGCAAAGTCACCCAACGATATCCGGTCGAGTCGTTGCTACCACTGCCCTCAGGCGTGACCGAAATCCCGCGCATCCAACATGACTTCCCGCCCGAAGGCGCAGACGCCCGCAAAGTCCGTCCCAAACAACCCCGGGACACCGACGCTTACCGGTCGTTCCGCAGACACGCTCTGGATCATGGGCCTGAAAGACGAGTTCGACGAGGCCGTCCGCGCCGTCACCGCCATCGACTTCACCACCTGCACGCTCTCCACGCTCAACGTCTTCGAAACCACGGTCCGCCACCTCGGCGGCCTCCTGGCGGCCCACGACCTCTCCTCCCACCCCGACCTCCTCCAGAAGGCGTGGGAGCTGGGCACCATGCTCTACGCCGCCTTCGACACGCCGAACCGCATGCCAGTCACGCGGTGGGACTTCCGTAGGGCGGCCGCCGGCGACGGCAACGACGGCGCGTCCGACACGGCGCTGTCGGCGGAGCTGGGCAGCCTGACGCTCGAGTCCACGCGGCTGGCGCAGGCGACGCGCGACGCGCGCTTCTTCGACGCCGTGCAGCGCGTCGCCGACGCGTTCGCGGCAAGTCAGCGCGACACCCGCCTGCCCGGGCTGTGGCCCGTCGCGGTCAACGCGGCCGACCTGGCGGGCTTTGCGAGCGGCTGGAACGCGTTTACTATCGGCGGCATGGCGGACTCGCTGTACGAGTGTCTGCCGAAGCAGCATGCGCTGCTGGGGGCCGCGACGGCGCTGTACAGGGGGATGTTCGAGCAGGCGGCCGCGGTGATGAAGGAGCGGATGTTCTACAGGCCTATGACGAGGGGAGGGGAGGACGTGCTGGTTGCGGGGGATGTGTCGGTGGATGAGGGCGGCGTGAGGTTGGATCCGAAGAATCAGCATTTGACGTGCTTTGCGGGTGGCATGTTTGGCATTGCTGGGAGGATTTTCGACGGCCCGGAAGACGTGGAGGTGGGGAGGAAGTTGATGGAGGGCTGTCTGTGGGCGTATGAGGTGAACCCAAACGGTATCATGCCGGAAATAATGCACACGGTGCCGTGCGAGGATGCAGGGAGCTGCGCTTGGGACGAGCAAAGGTGGCTGGAGGCGGTAGAGAAGGCGCATTCACAAGACGGCAACAGTGTAGATCCGAGAGCCGTGGTGGATGAGAAGCACCTACGAGAGGGCGTAGCGAAGGTCGATGATGCGCGGTACATTCTTCGGCAAGTTCACTTTAGGCCCCCTCCCATTTCACATGGGTTCTGACAAGTCCTCCAGCCCCGAGGCCATCGAATCTGTTTTCGTCCTCTACCGAATCACCGGCGACGAGACACTCCGCGAGCGCGCCTGGACCATGTTCAACAAGATCATCCAGTTCACCAAGACTGAGATCGCACATGCTGGACTTGATGATTGCGTCACGGACAACCCGCCCAAGTCAGACCGGACGGAGTCGTTCTGGACTGCCGAGACGCTCAAGTACTTTTATCTGCTATTCTCGGAACCGGAAGTTGTGAGTCTGGATGAATATGTGCTGAACACAGAGGCACATCCATTGAGGAGACCGACATGACCTTAGGGGGCAGTGCTGTATGACGGAGTGGACAATACCCAAGAATAGGAAAATTAATGACTTACTTGCCGAGGGAGAGACTGACCGATTGCATATTACCGCTCGTTGACTGGTGACTTGCAAAGTAGATTCTGAAAGGAAAGCACGTCATAACATAATCAAAACCAGCCAAAGACTATCTCATCAATCGCGCGCGAGTCTCTAGATTCGCAACGCTCCGGGTGAGGTGGCCGAGTTGGTTATGGCGCCAGGTTAAGGTGTACTCTTAACAACAATTCCTGGTGGGGCAACCCGCGCGAGTTCGAGTCTCGTCCTCATCATCATTTTTTTTCGCTTTTGCTTGCGAGATGGTGGCGAAGAGGAAGGGGTGGTGGTGGCGGGTGGTGGAAATTTTTTCTGTGATAGTGTGGAGATTGATTGCGTCGGGCCGAGGACCGGGCGCCATGGCCGGGCCGAGAGGAATGTGGGATTGGCTGCAACGCTGGGATGGCGGACGGAAGCGAGGTCCAGCGACGGGTGGTCTGGTTTCTTCCAAGCTCTGACTGTGGGCGCGGTGGGGATTTTTGGTTGGGAGCAGCATTTGAGCTATGGGGTGGAGCAGTCGCATATCATTTTGAATAACGACTTTGTCGGTACATAGCGCGATACTGAAGCGAATAGCGTATTTCAAGAGCCCTGGAAGCGAAGATTCAGTTAACGAACCATGGCGTAGTGCATGGAAACAAGGGTTCGTTTTGATTTGGAGTAAAAGCGAGAAGGGGCTGCGGAATGACGCAAAGCTTGGATTGCCGATATTGACATCTTAAAGGCGTTTGAGAATGATGGCAAAGTCCAACAATTTGAGAAGCACGAGGGTAGCTGTGGTCATCGAGACCCTTCTTTTACCTGCTCAGACCTGGACATGACATCAATCGACTGCTGGGAGGAGCTCATAGACCCTCCGGACAGCATCATGGTTGTACGCGCGGGAACTTCGTGGATGGCAAGAGTGGCTGCAGTGAGCATAGCCTCTTCCAAGAGGTACACCTGCTGTTACGGTTCTCAGGAAGGAGACGTCGGCTGGCAATGCTTCTTAGAGTTCGCTGCAGGTACGAAAAATAATCTGAGCAGGCTTCGGAGTCTGAAACACGCTGTGTTTGTATACTGAATTGCACTTTTTTAATTCTAAAATTCTTTCGGTGGTTGAATTCGTGACGAGTTTCGTAACTCTGACCTGGGGTGCTTTATCTGGTACTGTACTTGCGACTTCTAGCATTGAATATTGATTCCGAAGAAGTATTTATATTTCTACTCTTACACCGTTATTTGAGTCCGGCATTTTCTTAAAGCTCTTCACATTCTCCTGCATGACCACAACTCGGACGATCACCGAAGAACACTGTCTCCTTTCCTTCCTCGGAGCAATTCTGAAAAGCTTTGCAGAATCATGCGTAGTATTAATGCGACGGTAAAGCACAGCACCCTCATCGACAAGAGCTCAAACTCTACATTCAACGTACCTAGATATCAGCTACTCCCCCACCTCAATTGTATGCGCCCCCCAAAACAGTCCGGCCCGGCCCGCCACCACCGCATCTACGCCAGACGACCGCTCAATCCCCAGAAAAAGAACACCTAGCAATGCCGCCCTCTCTCTATCGAAGAGAAGAAAAACCACCGCATCCAAACCGACCAGAGGAGCAAGAGGTGAACATCGACTCAGACGAAGATCCGCACAACCCGCAATCACCCACCGTACGCAAACTCCGACCCCTCGTCCGCCCATCCATCCTCCACGATGCTCTTCTCGTACTCGTCCGCCGTCACGCCCCTCTTCCTGCTCTTCTTCTTCGCCGCCGCCGACTCGTCTGCCATCTGCACCTTCGACAGGCTCGCGTAGAAGGCGCGCACCTTGTCGTGCGCAACCACCTTCTTCGGGTCGAAGTTCAGGACCTGCAGACCTGCCATGTTGGTGGCACGCGACAGTGCAACGTACGCCTGGCCCTTCTCGAACACGCGGCCGAGATCGACCTTGACGCGCTCGAGCGTCTGGCCTTGCGCCTTGTGGATGCTGAGGGCCCATGCCAGTATCAGCGGGACCTGCGAGCGACTGGCCTGCACCTCGCCGTTGGGCAGCTCGTTCTTCCACGACTCGCGCTGGCAGAGCAGGTCGCGCATAGTACCGTCCGGCAGCGTGAAACGGACCACCGGGTAGAGTTGCGATCCGGCGTTGAGCAGGTCTGTGATCTTGGCCCGACGCTTCTGTTCGAGTTCCATGCGCTCTTCTGGATCGTCGGTTTCGGGGCCTGCCGTGCCGAGGTACTGTGCCTCGTTCTGCTGGTAGCTGTCGAACATGGCTTCGTTCATGAAGCCGATAACGCGGCCGAGAGAGCCGTTGACCAGGGTATCGTCCATGTTCTTGATCAGCATAACCTGAGCGCCCTTTTTCAATTGAATGGCCCCTGGCGCCATGCAATTTGCAAGCAGCCTGTCACGCTGAGTCTTGTCCATCATAGTTCCGCCATCTTTGGCCTCATACGTACGGACATCGCCATGAAGGACAGCCATGCGTCTTCTGTTGGCCTCCTCGACTTGTTGGCGCAGCGGGAAGAGTTCAGTCGCCTCGAGACCGCTTTCCGCTGCTAGGGGCCTGTTCAGTTTCCTGAACGCATCGATGGAGCTCTGCGAGAGACGGCCTTCTCTCATCTCGTTCAGCATTCCAGCGAACACGGGATCCTTTTGACGGAAGATGTGTGTCAATCCGATTGTGTGCTCGATGACGGTGTTCCAAGTGTTTGCGTCAAATGCAAACTTTGCAATCTTGTTCTTCTCCGGAACAGGCGGCAGTTGGAAGAAGTCGCCGGTAATGACAAGTTGAATGCCTCCGAAAGGGCGGCCGTTGTTGCGAAGATTCCGTGCGATCTGCTCCAACTTGTCGAAGAGATCACCGTCAATCATGGAAACCTCATCAATGACCAGGACCTTAACTCTCATCCATCGATGCTTGTGCTTCTGATTGCGCTTGATTTTCTTGACAAGTTCCTCAGTAGGGGCGTTACCAAGACCAATGCCTGAAAAACTGTGGAGAGTTACACCGCCAATGTTACAGGCGGCAAGACCGGTCGAGGCAGTAACCGCGACGCGTTCCGACTCACGTACATACTTCTTCTTGAGTGCCGCGATGATTTCTCGGAGCAGGACGGATTTACCCGTACCGGCGGAACCGGTAAAGAAGACACTCTTGCCCTCATTCACGACGAGGTTGAGAACCTGCTGCTGCTCATCACTGAGAAACACTCTCGACAGCTTGTTTTTCTTGGCCTTCAGGGAATCCGCGATCAAACCCTGACCGGGGGCAGACGTTTTCGTCAACTTCTTGTTAACCTCGCGGTGATTCTTCTGCATCTCTTTGATCGTGCTCGACGAAGTGTTCCACAGCAATTTGCCGTCTTTGGACGGCGTAGAGTTCTCCTTCTTGACGGTCGACTGCTCACGCTCTTTCTCCTCCAGCCAAGGGAGTGTCCGTCTTTTCGGCGGTTTAGGTCTGTCATCATGGTCATCTGCACCCGAGTACAAGAACCGTTCTAGCGCTGCTGCTTGCGGTTGTGCTTCGGTGTGCTCCGGCGGAGACGAGGACCAAGGAATCGGCTCGGTGCTTTGCGGTGGCTCTCGTTCTTGTGGAATATAAGCACCGGGCATCTGCGACACATAACCAGAATCCTCGCGGTGAAACCGTCTCCACTCTTCCTCCCTTTTCTCGTGCGCCTTTGCGGATTTTGCAGCTGGAAGCGCCTGAGGCTTGGGAAACGACTCGGGCTTAGCTGGAGCTGCAGTCTTGGTAGACAACGAAGGATAGCTGAAGGTGTTCTTGGTGGAAGGATCTTCGACATCGAGATCAATGTCGTCATCGAAATCGTTCTCGTCGAAGTACACACCCATAGTGCTAGTGACAGATGCAGCAGCCTTCTTGGCAGGCGTCACATCGTCGACGACATAAGGGTTCTTCTGCGATCCGTTCTTGGGCAGTTCCTGCTCTCCGAACGCCCCTTGCGATCCCAATGCCTTCGCCAAGCCGCTCGATGTCCTCTTGAATCCACTTGTGCCGTTGTGTATCGGACGCGGAGCTCCGCCTGTTTGAAGGGATGGGCTTTTCCTCATCATGTTGCCGGTGGTTGTCGTGAGAGGGCGCGCTGTGGACGAGCTGATGGCAGTCTGAGAGGGCTTCGCTGCCTGCTGCGAGCTGGCGGTGCCGGGGAACAATTGCTGCGAGAGCGTGGGCTTCGCAGGCCGACTCGACGCGTTATGGGTGTCGATTGCCTTCTTGAACATGGCGACGGCGGGATACGAACGCGTCAGGGTGGAATGGTAGGTGGGTGAGGTTGTGGGAAAGCGGGACGATGAGCGCGGCGTCGGCAAGGTGGCGGCAAGGCCAGGAACAGGACGCAGGCGCAAGCGGGCAATGAGGGCGGAGAAACCAAACACCATACAGTATATGGTCAGGACCACGCAGAGGGTTGCGAAAAGGGTAAGCGTGGTGGCTGCTGTAGGCATCGAGATGGGGCGCGTATTGGGTGGCCGCGGTGGTGAAAGACGCGACGCGCTCGCAGCACGGACCAGACGAGATAGTGCGGCCGATCGACGACATTGACACACACACCACGTGACTCAAAACAACGTCGACTTGGCGACATCGCCGGCGCTTGGCGGAGACGGGCAGGGCGCCGTTTAATCGTTTCATGTCTTGTACCACCTTCCATGCGGATGGAGAGGCGTCATGCAGCTCCAGCGGTCTCGCTCCCACACGCCATGCCGCATGGATGCAGATCCTCCCACCGTAGCAGAACAGTCTCAACCACGCGAGAGAGCCCGTCCACTGCCCAGAAAACTCGGCAAGAACGGCAGACCTCCCCTGAATCCGCCAAAACACACACAGCACATCATACGACAGCACACAGAGCATTGCAAGCGGACGCACCCAAGAGAAAAACGTTCCTCTTTTATTACTCCAAGCGCAATACATGCCCCTTTTTGTTCCTGCAACTAACCAGGACCACCCATTTTTCCAAGCCATCAACAAAAGTGAAAGAGAACCCAAGGCCATGACCATCTATGGACGAATCTCTTGCGCAACAACAAAGCGGCGGCGTGCACTACGTCCGACCAAGGAAAAGCAGCAAGCAGTCTTTTTGCCGTTTCGTCATCTCATGCCTCATGATGGTGCCAGCAGCCCGTAAAGCGTTGCCCTTCGCGTAAGCCACAAATGAAGAAACGCGCCTAGTCTCCAGTTCGAAGCATTGAGCATGCAGTTAATGGGGCAGCAGGATGTGCCAATGAAATCTCAAGCTCAAGGAAACAACGTTTGATGAGGAAGACCATATCGAAGTGTACGAGATACTGAAAGCGGAGCCCATTGCAAGTCGTTCCGACAAATCCAGAAAAGAAACGCTCGCCGATGAAGCTAATGGAAAAGCAACAGTACCTGCGACAGAGGGGGTATGTGTAGTAGATAAGAAAGTGATTTTCTGTAAAGAGCAGAGAGGAGCACGTTACATCATGATTGTCTGATTTGAACCACCGCCAACAACGAAAAAGAAGCCAGCAATTTTTTCCAAATAGAAGAATCATTGCAGAGCAATCGCAAAGACGACAAAACTAAAGAACCCCGGCATTTGATGAAGAAACCATGTCGACATGCTTGTTTGAGTGCAAAAAAATCCACTCGCAACCCTTGACCCTTGTGTGAACGCAGCAATTTGTTGTGAATCCCGTCAAAACCCCACTTCTCTTAGAAACAAAGGACAACTACAGTATGAACCGGCGCAAGGGTGGAAGAAGTTGCTTGCATCCCAGCATTTTTACAAATGTGAAAGCGACCATACGGTAGTTATCCAAGCACAGCGTGAAGGTTCTCGTGTGAAGAGGCGAAAGTTGAAGCGAAGACATACGCGAAAACTCGGCCGTTGCGCAAGGTATCGTGAGCGGCGCGATTTAGCCCGAGTATCCCTGGAAGCCGTTGTTGACTTGGCCGAAGCCGCCAGGCGTCGGCTGAGCCCACTGTTGAGCACCGGCGTTGCCACGGCCGAAACCCCCAGCGCTGCCCGGCATCTGCTGGTAGGGCTGAGCCATGGCAGGGCCGCCGAAGCCACCCTGGTTCTGCGCAAAAGGCTGACCTCCTGGGCTGGGGCCTACAAAACTGTTAAGACTTGCAAAAGCCATGGCTTCAGTTGCTCTGGGGGACGCACCCTGAGGAGAGCCCATGGGTCCGCCAGGTCCACCGTACTGCGGGAAGTAGGCGTTAGGAGTGGGCGGGTACGCAGAGTTGGGACCGCCGGCCGGGGAATATCCATCGAATTGGCCAGTCGGGGGACGGTCCTTGCCCCACTGCGATTTCGTTAGTAACAGAAAATTAAAATCCCAGTTGGTTATCAACATACGCTGCACTTCAACGGACGTCCGTTGACGTTGTAGCCATTAAGCTGGCAGATGGCCATGGCAGCGTTCTCGTGGGTATCCATCTTGATGAAAGCAAAGCCGCGGTCGCTCTGGAAGCGAGTCTCAACAACGTAGCCGAAATTCTGGAACAGAGGGACGAGGTCGGACTGGGTCGTGTACGGAGTCAGGTTGCCGACGTAGCACGTGGTTTGCCACTGCGGCGTCTGGTTGACCACCATTTCGTACGACTGCACGCCGTGGGTGGGGAAGTGGTGGTGGCCGTACGGCGTCGTGGGAGTCATCCCCATGGAGGCCATGGCCTGCTGCTGCGAGATGGAGGGCTGGCCCTTCTGGTTTGCCCAGTTGCAACGAATAGCACGCGAGCCAAGCCATTCGCCGTCCATGGAGCTCAGGGCCTTCTCGGCGTCGGAGCGGTCACGGAAGGCGACGAAACCATAGCCACGAGAGCGACCCGTCTTCATGTCCCACATGACGCGTGCCTCGGAAACCTGACCGAAAGCGGAGAACGCCTGGAGGAGAACCTCATCGTTGACTTCGTTCGACAGGTCGCCCACGAAGATGTGGAAGTGGTTGGACGTGTCCTCCTTGGGCTGGTTGTTTGATTGGTAGGCCCAATTCACGCGAATTTCCTGAGCGTGGTGTTACAAGGTGTGGAACTAAGCGGGTGGGCTAGGCGACTTACGCTTTGGTGGACGCGGCGGCCGTTCAGGGTCTGCATGGCGCGCTCAGCTGTGCCAGGGTCGTCGTACTCAACAAAGCCGTAGTTCAGGCCCTTGGACTGGAATTTCTGGAGTGGTTAGCCGTGTAAGATGATGTTCGCTCAAGCAAAGGGTGGATGAAGGAGGATTGATGGCGGCGGAGCAGCGTCGCGTCGTGGAGCGCACGCGAGGACCGGCAGCCGGATGCGGGGCAGCGAACGCATTTCGCGCCCTCGCCCAACACGTATCGATAGAAGCTTCAAAGCTTGGATGGCGCAGGTCCCCGTATGCGACGCGACCGCGTGCTGACAAAGCCGAAGGAAAAAAGAGGGCAAACGTACGTTCTTGTCCGGGATGATCTTGACGCTCACGACGTGACCAGCAGTCTCAAAGATCTGGCGCAGAACATCTTCGGTGATGCGAGGGTCCAGGCCGCCGACGTACAGGGCGCGCTTGTTCGGCTCGGGCGCGGCGCGACGCACGTAGCCGCCAGCGGAGGTGGGCGACATGACGCCGCCGGACATGGGCGAGCTGATGGCCGTCGGGATGGGGTTCGTGTTCTGGGGGATTATGACGGGGGCGAGCGGCGGCGGAGGCATGTGGCCCTGGGAGCCCTGGGGGTTGCCCTGGGCGCCATTGTCGTAGCCCGGCGCGCCAGCGGAGGCCGGGGGCTGGGGGAGATTGGCGCCGGAGGCAGCGGTGTCAGACATTGCGGAGATGCGAGATGGCAACCTGTCGTCGTGGATGAGCAAGCGGGCTGCGGGCGCGATGGGGAGCTGGCTGGCGCGTGGGGGGTGGTGGTACTAACACGCGACGGAGCAGCTGTTGGGCGGAGAGCAGGACGTCGAGCTCGACGTCGTGGGGGGGCGCAGGCAGTGGTCAGAAGCAGATGGCGCTGAGTGAACGGAGATGGCGTGGGGTCGGCGTGCGGTCGGCTCGCAGCAGAGCGAAGGCTGTGGGTTGGGCGAGGCGAGCGAGGTTGTGTGCGGTGCGGGTACAGGTACGTGAACCGACTCGCTGGGACGGGCAGGCGATGCGGCCGTGCAAGGAAAGACGGCGTGCACTCAGGCAGACACAAGGAAAGCGGGGGCGGGAGGGGGAGGAGGAGGATGGAGGGGAGAGGAAGAGAGACGAGGGGGGGCGCTTGGGCAAGCAAGCGACGTGCAGAGCTGTCTGGCGCTGGTCGAGCTGTGGGGTGAGGATGCGAGGTGTGAGAACTTCCCTTGGGCTTTGAGCTGCCGCCGCGAGGGAAAGCGCGCTACCTACGCTAGGGCTCAAAATTCCACCGGGCCGCTCGCGCGCTAACTTAAGAATAGCGCCTTGAATCAAGCCGCCTGCCAACGGCGCGCGGCCCTGCGGGATCGCCGGTGGAGGTGAGGACAGCAGGGCAGCCTAGTCCGCTAAGTCCAGGGCGATTCCACGTGCGCCCGTGAGCCGCATGCCTGAGGGCTGTTTCGAGAAAGCCCGCCAGTGCCCGCCCCAAGCCGCGATGGTGGCCGTGGCCCGCGGCCTGCCCTGCTGCCCTAGCCGCCCGTGCTGCGTCGCTCCGACCCGGCGAGTGCTGCCGTCGCTCTCCCGCCCAGCGCGACCAACCGAGCGTGGCGGCGCCCCGCCGGCCTGCACACCTGCACCACCCGCGCTCCAGCTGCACCACCACACCTCAGGCACACTAGCTGCCCACCCAGCCGTCCCCGCCCGCCCCCCCTTCAGGCGCAGCGCTCAGCGCTCCGCACGCTCGACACTCCGCCCATGGCCGCCGCCGCCCAGCCCACGCCCGCGCAGCAGCCCGCGCCGCCCGACTCGAAGCAGCCGCAGCCCCCGCCGCGGCACCCGCACAATGCCGCCTCGCTGCTCGAGTCGATGCAGGCCATGCTCAATGGCGCCGTGAGCACCCCGCGCCGTCTGTGCCTCGCCCGCGGCCACTGCTAACCGGCGCGCGCAGCTGCTCGAAGTCGGCCACAGCATGAAGAACCCAGAGCGGCCGAAGCTCACCTTTCCCTCGACGCAGGGCCTCCACGGGCCTAAGTACAACAACATCTCGATCTCGGCGAGCTACGAGCGCTTCCACCACTGTCTTGACGACCTGGAGCATGAGCTAGTACGCCACCACACCCCACGCACAGAGAACCGTCGTTGACCCTCGTCCCAGTCCCGCGCAAAGGCGGTCCTGCGCCGCGATCTCGCCGTGCAACGCGAAGAGCGCGAGAAGCGCGAGAAGGCCGAGCAGGAGCGCGCCGCCGAAGCTGCTCAGAAGATAGCTGCCGAGAAGAAGGCTGCTGCCGCGCCTGCGCCCGCTCCAGCCGCTCCTCTAAAGCAAGAGCAGCAGCAGAAGGACGTCGACATGTCTGACGCCCCGGCAGCAGCAACTAACAGCTCAAAGCCCGCCGCAGACGCGCCATCTGTCGCAGCGCACACGCATCTCCCCCCACGGCCGCCGGCCATCCAGACGAGCGGCGACGCATCCGCACAACCTGCGCCCGCGACGGCGACCACAGATGACCTGTTCGGGCGTACGCCCACTACTGCTGGCATCAACAATGCCGACTTCGACAGCATGTTTGAGGACTTTGCGAACAGAAACGACAACGATAATGCCGGAGACGATTCAGGAGACGGGGTGAACGGCGAGTTCGATTTTGCGCTGCTGCCCGGGCTAGAAAGTTATGCGAACAGCGACAACAACGCGGCCGGATCTCACGCTAACAAGGACACTGCGCCGGAAATTGACTTCAGCGTGCTCGACAGCAACCCGGCGGAGGACAAGGCCAAGGAGGAAGAGGAAAAGAAGAAGAAACAGGAGGAGGAAGAGAGAAAGAAGAAAGAGGAAGAAGAGAAAAAGATGAAGGAGGAGGAGGAGGAGCAGAAGAAGAAAGAGGAGGAAGAGCAGAAGCAGCAGGAGCAGCAACAACAAGACAATCAGGACCCCAACGACATCTTCCAGGCCGATTCTACCTTCGACGACCTCTTCAATTACACAGAGTTCGACATTGGCGCGGGTGGCAGTACCGGCGGCGGTGATACCACGTTCGACGATGATTTCTTCAATATCTAAAGACTTCAAGGGAGCTGCTACACTAAGGGTGTGTACGCCGAAGTACACTAGCTTGGATTATCTTCAGGGAGACTATTTCTCATCTAGGCCATATCTGCTCATTGGATTATTCGCGGTGGGTTGCATTTGAAAAGTATTTTGGGCTATTGGCGCACGGATTGGCGTCTAGTGGACAGCGGGAACGGAAACGCGGGAAGCTGGTCAACAGACATAGTTTATACAGGCTGGATTAGATAGACCTATCATAAATCATTCAATCAAGCAAACAATTCCGAACACCCCCTGGCGCGGTGCGGCGCTTAGCCGGACTGTGAAATCATGCGACGGGATAAGCCAATCAGCCACTGTACAAAGGGGGTCACACTTCTTGGTGGCTATCACAGTCGCACGGTACCGCCGGCAAACAAGTCAGCCATTCACAGCAGAGGACTGCCGTCCGTTTAGCATAGCAGAGCAACACTCCATTTCTCAACTTCGAACCCTGCTCTCTACAACCCAGCCCACGCCCGCCCTCACACGGAAGAAAGGAAGTGCCACAACAAGCCGCCGGACCCGATTGCTGCCCAGCCAGCCCACTGATCGCTGATGCAATTACGTCAGTCCGTCCGACACTCTGCGCACGTAGCAGCCCAGTAAGAAGTAAATGAAGCACCGCAAAACCTTAAAACCTGAAACCTCCCCACACACCGCAACCATGAAACTCGCAGCCCACTTCCCTCTCTCCCGCCATCATCGGAAATCGGCCCAAAACCCAGGAGGGAGGTATGTAGTAAGGAAGCCCCCAACCTTATTATACAGAGGGAGCCCTGCAGCCCGCAGCTGCGGCGGAGCCTTGTTGCTGTTCGTTCCGACGACTCATACCCGCCCACGACAACAAGCTTATAACCGACAGCGCAGAGGAGAAGAGAGGGGAAAAGAAAAAAAAAAAGCTCGTAATTATTCCTGGTATCCACCACCTACCTGCCAGCGTGACGACAAGCCCGGCTGGCACGCACGCGCCGCCACCGCCCAATCATCTCCCCGCCCGTCCCCTGTCGATAATGTGCGCGGGCGACACATGCATGCCATCCCGCCGCGTTCGCCTTCCCGAATCCCCGGTGCTGTCGCAAGGACTGGTGGATTCTGCAGCCGAAGGGTAGCGCGAATCGCTCTCTTGACAAGTAGGTAGGAGTAGAGCTGCGGAGGGACTCAAGCCATTCGAGAGGATGCAAAAGTACTTCAGAACACGTGACAAGGCCATCCGGACGAATGCTTCAACTCCACATAACTAAATTTGATTTTGAGTTGGATTAGGACCCTCTCTGTTTTCTTCGCGGTAGGCGCCGGCTGCACGATCCATTCGTAGTAGCAATGAAAAGGAAAATAAAATTGTGAGCAGCGCAAGAGCAGCGAAAATATACACGGACAATTGACGCCTAAGAGAGAAAAAGCAAAAAAAAAAAAAGGAAGAAGATGCTGCCCTGTCCGCCCCATAGCCCAATCACAACTCCTGATAACCCCTGCGAAAACCGGGGAGGGGGCAGGTGCATTATCCGCAGCCGCCCGCTTTTCCCATCCCTGTTTGTAATGCTCGCTCCGTCTGTCGTCGCCACAGTAAAAGAGAGCCGTGATTGCTTGCCGTAACCCGTTGTCTTATCTGCTGTTGTGTTTTCGCCCCTGCCGACGGTCGAAAGTCGCATGCCGTATGCTCCCCGATTTAGGAAACATGTTGCCGATAGGAAAAAAGAGGTCGTAATCGTGAGAGAATAGTAGAGAAATGTGGGATGCAAGGCCGTTGCGAGAGGAAAAGAAAGATGAAAAGCAAAGGCGCTAAGAAAGCCCAGTCTCAGACACTTTAAGAAAGCAGGAGAGAAGAGAGAGAGATACTTAGGAGACGAACGGGAACAGCAGATAAGATGAGCACGTGAGCAGCTTTTAGAAGAAGGCCAAGGTGTCAAGCCTTGCTCGCACTGACTCGTCGCCATCCTTCCCACGCAAGCAAGAATGCAAGGCTGACTTTGTGGAGGTGCTGCCAGTGGACCAGCCCAACGCCAACGTCAGTCCTCGGCGACTAAGCCTTGCAGACCATAAGTCTCCTCAGCTTCGCTCCAACGCTTCATCTTTGAACCGCAAAGCTGGGTCAGCAAGTGGCTCTTCACGTCATCGTGCACGCCCTCGCCGAAAGTCAGGCGCCTCAACCATGTCTGGGACAGGCGCTTGGTAGTCAGTTCGCCTAGCACCTTCAACCCGTAGAAATCATGGTCCTTGGAATCTGGCCTTGTGCGGCTCGCAGCTCTCCTGTCGGCTTTGAGCTGCGTTTCGATCCATCCTGCGTCCTGAACGTTGATGTGCAGCGACACGAGGTTGCGCTTGGTCCTCAGCTTCACTGCCAGCTCTTTAATGAGGATTCGCCAGTCGGCAGCCACGTGGGAAGAGCCGCGGCTCGATATGTCAAGCGTGAGGTGACGGATCTCTTGGAGATTGTTCAGGCCGATGAACTTGGTGACACTGGTGCATGTGTGGACGTGGTGAGGAGGTGGAGCGCTGATAGTAAAGTTTTGGGTATATATGACCTCGAAGATTTCAGCAGTGATTTGCTTATTCACGCGGAGCAGGTCGGGCGAGCCCATTGAAGGAGCTATTGCGTCCATAGTCTTTGGCGGGTTCCACCCGGCCACGGCGGTATCACTTGCCTTGACCAGAGAGGCGTTTGCGTCTTTCAAGTCAATGAGGTACCCGTAGATCTGCTTCCGCACCTGCAGAGGAATCTTCTTCAGAATGTAGGCCGGCGGCGTCTCCATCCACATCTTGGCTTCAGCTGCATAGTCCTCCAGGAAGCCGCCAAATGTCACTTTCTTGATTCCCCGAAGCTCCTCCAGACTGGACATCATCTTCTCGATCTCGTCCAGGAAGAAGCAGTGGCCTTGGGCTGGGCATGAATCCAAGTGGGTCATGACCTGCTTGCCCTGCATGACAATGGTGAGCTCCTGCAAGTGATGGCAATCGGTCCAGATGTTGACAGCAGACTTGATCAGCCTGAAGAACTCCAGAAAGTCACACCACGTATGCATTTCGCCGAAGCTCTCATCGCGCGTTATGTCGACCTTCCGAACGTTCTCCAGAATAGTTTTGCTGACGACATCGGTGATTAGCCCGTTAGGAGTAGTCGAGTGCGGTAGCCGGAGCGTCTTCCGGTGCAGGATGTACCTCGCCTCCCGGGAGATCTGCTTGTTCACGACCAATAAAGGATGGGTCTGAAGCTCGGGCCAGTCTATGCTGGTTCCGTCGTTGACGTGTGCCTCATAGTGCTCGGTGAGGAGCCGTCCCACTCCTTCGAAGTCCAGTGACTTGTCGTAGATCAAGTTGCGCAGCTCTGCGGGCAGCTTCAGGAATGGAAACTGAGTGCGCTTTCTCAAGGTCATGGCGCGGGTTGACACGTTTCGGTTTGAGCCGCTTGGCGGAGATGGAGCAGACGCAATACTGCTGCGCCGACTAGACACGCTTGGAGTGGCGGGCGGCGGTTTGGCGATCTGCCGTCCGTTTGTCTTTGTGAGAGGAGAGCGCGCGGATGCCCTGGGTGCGGTAGACGCCCGGGCCTTCTTGGTCGGCCTGGTGTCCACCGCATTGCTGCGTCTCTTTGCCATGCTGGAAGGTTGCCGGGGGTGTTGGTGGGATTGTGGCAGGACAAAATGTAGCGCTGGAGCTGACAGCAGCGAACGAAGTAGAGGGCGGTAGCGAAGGTGGCACGATGCTCGGATAGCTCTCCGAACCAGGAATGTCGGACGCAGCAGCGCCCTGGACGGAAGATCTGAAAGCTGCGGAAATGCTGCGCAGGCTCGAGGGCTGACGGCGTTCCAGGACCTTGTGGTTGGTAGATGGCGGAACGCAGGCCTGGACCCGCAACCTTAAAAGCGACCGTCCCGGGATCCTGGCTTCGAGCACGATTTGGCGAGGAAGCACTCCGGTCACCGCGGTGAGGGCTGCGCGCGCTCGACGGAAGCGGATCCGGTGGGGTTGAAGATGGAGCGGCAGCGGCAGCGGCAGCGGCAGGTGTGGAGGGCGCAAGGAGGAAGTTATGCGAAGCGCGGGGCGCGGGGCGCGGCGGACGGCATGTGCGAGGCTCGGGCGTGCCTGCGCTTTTCGCAACTGCCTCAGCTGGCGCGTGTGCCTTCACTGACTCAAGCGTGCCGAGCGGGCACCGTGGGAACAGGCCGTCGTCGTCGTTGCTGCGTGCGCAAACGCAAACGAGCCGGGCTGGTGTTGTCTCTGAAGAGGATCTCGAGCTGGACCGTGAGCGGCCGCGGCGATGACGCTGATCCCTGGACACGCGCCGGGCGAGCCCGTGACCTCCCTGTTGTTGCGCCGCGCGCCAATACGCCGACAGCCGCGCCAGCTCCGTCTCGACAAAGGACATGATCTGGAAGACTTTATTCGCAGTGATCTATTTCGTGTCGCGGACTATTTGTTTCCTGTGACTGAGACTGTCTACGGCTCACCTCCTAACCTTTTCCGCCAATGGGCGGAGCAAGCCTCCAAACAAAAAGTTCCGGTTCCCCAGCGCCTCGCTAATGCAAACAAAAAGTACAAAGGGCCGACCCAATAAAAGCAATACCGAATGCCGAATCTGTGACCTCGCCGTGTCTCGCTATGCAGTGCCCGAAGAAACTCCTGTCTCTGTAAACAGCACCAAGTATCCCCTACAAATCTCCTTCGTCACGGGCCTACGGGGATGAGATCCACCGCCTCAGAACCAGCGGGCGTCGTGCCTGCATTTTCCACATCGTTTTCCGTAGTCGTAGTCGTCGTGTCTGCGCCTTCAGCGCCGTTGTTCTTGCCCCCGTCCTTGTTGGCACTTGCCGTGACCTCATCGATGATGCGGCCCAGCTCGACGGCACGGTTCTCCGCCGCGTTGTCCCCCTTCGTCTGCTCTCCATCGCCCTGGGCGCCCTGGAAAGGATCGCTGCTACCGTTGAATATCGACGTTTCGCCCCAAAAGTTATCCGTCGAGGTCATCGGATCCTCGTATAGCGCGAAATTGAAAGTGGCGCCGAAGTTACCAGGCGGTGAGCTCGGGAAAGGGAAATCCGTGCTGGGCATGGAGAAGTCGTAGTTACTGAAATCAAGAAGTCCTGAATTGCTGGGTGAGCTCAGGTTCCAGCCAGGATTGTTACGCGCCGCAGATCTCGGCGTCTTCGTGGTCCCCAAGAGATCGTTTAGAGACTGCGTGAATGGCGTCATGGCCGTCTTCGGCGTCTTTACGGCCTTGGAAGGCGTAGACTGAAGGATGAACGCATCCATCGCGGCATCAAGAGCAAGGTTTCCCTCGGACAGAAGGGCATCCCGGGGAGTGAGAGCAGAGCGCTTCGACTTGGAAGTGGGCGTCTTCATGAGCTCCATAAAAGAGCGAATGCTCTTCGTGCTCTTAGGCGTCTTGGGGTTTCCGAGTAGCTGGTTTCCATCGATATCCTCGAATAGATGGGCGAAGCCATCATCAACCTCAGCAGGAGGCACGTTTTCTTTATCTTGGGCATCGGTAGCAGCCTCGCTATGGGGAGGAAAGGGGTTCTGACCAGGTTTATCCTTCTCCTGTCCATCCTCTAGGGATTTAAATTGTCCAGACCTATGAGGTGAAGGGAAGAGGATGCGTCTCGTTGGTATATCCGGAGAGATATCTTCCTCCAGCTCGAGCGGATTCTCCTGAGACCCACCCAATCTTGGGGGACTCGAATGAATGGCGCGCATGAGTGCTGCACCGGCCGCTGTAGATTTCCAACCCTGCGAGTCACCTGAGTCTTCTCGGTGAGGCTCCAAGCTGGCAGCTCTCCGTTCTTCAACAAACTGAGTGCGTTGTCTCTTGGCAGGTGGCTCCTCCTGCTGAGCTTCGCCCCTATGCGACTCATCTTTCAGGGCTCCTTCCGATCTGGAGTCAATGTCCTGTGTCTTCGTAGGCTTGAGCGCGTCCTGTTGGGATTCGCTCTGCTGAGGCTCACTCTGTTGGGTCCACTCTTGTTGCATGTATCCCATGACTTCATCTGGATAGTCGGAGAAGGCATGCGAGGCTGGCTCCTGAACTGCATCGGAAGTCAACGAAGCTTGCTTGTCATCCTTCTTCTTCTTCCTGCTGGGCCTTGCGCCGCCCTTCTTAGGCCCCACCGCTCTGGACTTGACTTCCCACCTATCAGCTGGACGCATGGTGCCGTACTTGACGAAATGCAGGCCGCAAGGGTTGCACAACTGCATAGCCGTAAAATCCCCATTGGCCTTGTCAGTATTTGTCAATGACTTCTTGAACACCTTGTATTTCTCAACGGGATTCTTGTCGTCGGGCTGAGGGATAACGACTTCAAAGCCAACAATGGCGCCTGGCTCATCTAGAGACGTGACAACGCCCGTAGGAGTGCCTTCGATCTCCTTGTAGAATGCCTTGCGCCAAGTGGGAGTCTGAATAGCTCCACAGCAAGCGCAGAAATCAGGCATTGTGCCTTCAGCCAAGCTCTGCATCAGTCTTTCTTCGATGGCCTTCTTCCTCTTGGCTCCAGAACCGCTCCGAGGCGCTGGCGATGCCGCCCGCGACTCGGTGCGTGCCACTGCTAGCTCTTCGACTAGTGCCTCGGTCGGGGTACCCGCTGACCATGTGTTGGAACGCGGAAGGGTCTTCTTTGCTTTGGGAGCCGTCGAACTTTTTTTCGGAGCCTTGACGTTTCGATGAGACGATGATGCCGAGGATTCGGACGAAGAAGCAGTAGTACCGTTGGTCGGGGGACTAGTCGAAGAAGCTTGCTGAGGCTGTGGGCTTGTCTGGGCAGTCGATTGAGGAACAGTTTGAGGAGCCGCCTGAGAAAGCGCTTTGGTCACCTGAGACTGTGGCTGAGGCTGGGGTGAAAATTTTGGGAAGGGGCTAGCATGAGCCTCAGGCTGGCTCTGAGGCTGAAGCGGAGGTTGAGAATGCTGGGGCGCCGGGGGGCAAGACGGGGCCGGGGATTGGCTTTGGGGCAGTGCAGCCGGGGTGGCCTGCGTATGAGGGGCCGGTGCAAGATTCCTCGGTGGCGGAGGAGGAGGAGGCGGGGGTTTCGCATCGTTCCGCTTCCTACCACGCGTCTCAGGCTTTTGCCCCGGACCTGGCGTCATCCGCTTTGCCGATGCTGCTGCTCGCTGTGACCGGTAGTCCGGATGCTTGTGGCGTACATTGGTTGGTAAAAGCTCCGGAGGACCAGGCGTTTCAAATTGCCACAGATCCGAGCAGATGACAGCAGAGGGAGGTTCGGTATGAAGCTCAGTAGTTGGGTGAACTTGATCAGGCTTGTCAGTCATGGTCAAGTCCAAGTCTTGATCCACTCCAGTACCACTCATGAACCCAGAATCATCCGGGAACGGGAAGGTTGGCAGCCCGGGACTTGATGGTGCCGGGGAGTCGTTATTCTGTGCGAAGATGGGAGGGGAGGAAGGAAAGTCCCCAGGCGAGTCTTCAGCATCAGCCATCTGTTCGTCTTCAGAGGCGATAGCGGATTCTGAGTAAGGACCACGAGGAGCGTATGGAGAAGCATAGCGCCTCATACTCTGAGAATATGACTCTCGTTGCAAAGAGCTGGTTCCACTGACAGACATGCGGTTGCGTGGCTGAGGCAGCTCGTTCGGTCGCGGTGTTGGGGCCCGTGGGGGCGGCTCTAGCGAGTTGGCAGGTCCTCCAGCGGGATTGATGGGAGTCGGCTTGTGTACGCGGACGGAAGCGGCAGTGCTTGCTGTTATCCGGAGAGTATCGGCTCTGGGGCCGAACTGTGATTTGCCACGCCAATCGGCCTGGACAACGCGAGCCCGCTTCCTCTGCGGGCCATCTTCTTGCTCAGATTCCTGGCCCTGTTGCTGGGCCATGCGCGGGTCGAATGGGGCTTCGTGGCGCGAGACTGGTCGCTCGCTAGTGTAGGACGCTCTCGATGCCGGCCGCGAATGGTCCTGTGTGATCTGCTGTAGTGCAGCGCTAGAGCGAATGCTCCCGGTGGGACTCCCAGCTCTGCTGCCTGACCGACTCCCAGCCCTGCTGCCTTGATGGCTGTGAGTCACAGAGGCCACGTGGTACTGGCTGCCGCGCCTCTCCTCTGCGGTATGGTTCTGGGTAAGCAGCTGATGGAGAGACTCGACCCCACCGCTGTTGACGCGCTGGAGAGCCATCGAGGGCTGCGCTGGCTCCGCTGCAACCTGGGCCGCGAAAGCGCTGAACTCAGGGTTTGACCTGAGGGCTGCCCACTGGCTGTGATCGAATCCTTCGGGGAGTACTCTGCTAACATTGCGATACCTCTCCATCGTCTCCAGGTACTCGCTTTGAAGGAAAGTGGGAACCGGCACGAGCTTCAGCTTGACCTCCAGAGTTTCCTTGATACCTCCACTGAACAGGCCTAGGATGTTTTCGCGGACCTTTCCCGTGACCATTGTCTTGGAGCGATTTGCAGGGGCATCGGGCGTAGGCGAGGCAGTGGCGAGGATCCACGAGAGCATTCCTTGACCAACAAGCGGGGTTTCGTATTCTGAGTAGTCGTACGCGTACACAGTGTAGTCATGGCCTAGCTTCGCGACCAGTTCGGGGCTGGACACGGTTATTCAACACGCAAACCACGAGGAATTAAGCGCGACGGGCGCGTACCTCGCTGCCACGATGGCTTCAATACACGTGCGGAGCTCTATCACGCCTACCTGAGTATCCTCATCGATCGGGACCGTCGGAATGTTCAACGCGTTCGGCAGGCGCGCCAGACAACATGTTTTATGCGAGTCGTCGAAGGTATACAGAACCTTGACTGTAGGAAGCGGGAGGTTAGTATGCACGTTCGGAACGATCGCGATGGTAACATGCCTCTCATCAGACGCCTGGGAATATCAGAGGCCGGATCGTCGTCATCATCGCCGGCAACAACGGGCGTCGTGAGCGGCGACGGCTCCCCGTAGGTAAAGGGAGAAGACATGGTCCGGCGAGGGTGGAGGCATCCACGGTGGAGTTGGGAGCGAGTGTGGAGTAAGAGCGAGAGGTGTGGATGTTGTTGTGGAGGAAGAGCCAGGACGCGGGCGGAGGCGCGTTTAAGTGGTCGTGACGCGGGCGTGGGTGAGATTAAGAGGCTGGAGCGTGTTTGAGCTGCTTGGGGTCTTAGCGCGCGTAGCTGCCGAAGAGAAGCTTGCACGACGCGACGCGACGAACGTGGCAATTTCTTCTTTGCGCGCCTGCGGAGCAGAAAATCAGCTGCAAGCGTAGCCGCCGCGTCTGCCTAGAGCTCCTCCGCGAGCAGACTCTGTGCCCGAAATGCCAATTGGTGGTCGCGAACGTGTGATGTGAGAGGCGTGTGTTCCCCGCAGAGCCGCGCATGATGTACCCGCGAATCTCAGTCGCGTGTCGATTGGCTGGCGCGTCGCGCACGTGATGCCCACATCGCGCCAAGACTGCAGGCCCCGGCGGAAGTTGCAGCGGAGTCCGAACATCGTCCATCGCAAACGCTGTTGAGCTTCACCATCCCACTGCCACCCCCCTCGACGCCAACACCGTAACCATGGCCGACGCGACAAAGATCTCGTGCGAATCCTCTTATCTCCGCTGCGAGCGCATGCGCTGACAAAAAATCCAGGGAGCTTATGAACAAGCCCCGCGACCAGTTGACGTACGCCTCTCCATCGCATCCCGTCGCGCTTCACCCTACTAACGCATAGCCCAGTGAATATGAGATCGCGCAGCTCGAGGAGCACGAGTTCACCTCCGGCCCCCTTTCTCTCCTTCAGACGGCCGTCCGATCGCACACCCAGGTCCTGATCTCGTGCCGCAACAACCGCAAGCTGCTTGCCCGCGTCAAGGCTTTCGACCGTCATTGCAACATGGTTCTGGAGAATGTCAAAGAGATGTGGACAGAGAAGCCTAAGCTCGCCAACGGCAAGCCGGGTAAAGCCGTCAACAAGGATAGATTCATCAGCAAGATGTAAGACAATCTCCAGCCCCAATTTCGCGCAAGATGATGGTTAATGATCGTTTTGGGTACAGGTTCCTGCGTGGCGACTCCGTCATCCTTGTCCTTCTCAGCTAAATGCGCTACCCGAAAATATGGAGGTGCGCGTGATCATTCAGGGTTCTTTGGCATTGCGTATGGGAAAAAGCCCACTGGCACGGCGTTCATAGAGTCGAATCGGATAACCCAAATTACTATTTGCCGCCTTGGTGGCAGCTGACGCTACGAATCCCTCCCAAACAAAGCAGTATGACTCACTAAAGGCTATTGCTGAAGCCCGTCAAAAATTGACTCAAACCATGGGCGCCAGGATCCGGGACCTGCTGGTACCCGCCACCTCCGACGTAGACCGTCCTACCCAGACTCGCCTGCATTCCCTTCGTTCCGCTCGCCCCAGCCTCTGCCGCCTCCGCCGCTGCCTTCACATCTCCGGTCTTCGCGAGGGATTCAACGAACGGATACAGCGCATCCACCAAGGTCCGGTCACCTGGGCGCGCAGGAGTGTATTTGGCAAGCGACTCGAGTGACGTCTGCAGCGCCTTCGCCCACACCTGAACAGTTGCTGGCTTCGGGGATGAGGGAGATTGAATACGAATGCCGTGAGCTAGTGCATTGAGGAAAATGGCATAGATAGCACCAGAAGTGCCGTCCATCTCCTTCTCCACAACCTGCGTGATGTTGTGCAGCAACAGTCCTGCATCGCTCGGCGTCTTTGTTCTCTCTAACATGTGCAGCAGGGCTAATTGCGAATTAGCAGTTTTCCCCCAGTACGACCAACAAATACTAACCTTCAGCACCACGCTTCAAACCAATACCACAATCGCCGTCACCGACAATGGTGTCATAGTTCGTGATGTCTGGCTCAGCTGCAATGACTTGTTTCAAGCCAGCCTCAAGCGCCTTCCTGGTAACAGCTGGGTCCACTGCTTTATCCTTAGCTACAGGTCTTCAAATTTCCCCTTTGGTACAGTTCAAGGCATGAGATGACTTACGTTCCAGATTGCTCGGCTTTGACTCCTCTTCGCCGTTCTCATCCTTGTTAAGAGTGGCGCTCGACTTCTCCTCCCAAGTCTTGGTGGGAATTGCTGCGGACCAGCCAGCAACCTCTGCAGGAGCATCCAAAAGTTCAAGAATCGAGTTCCCGCTTCCAAGACCAGTATCCGTGATCTTGAGGAGCGAAATGCTGAAACCAAGTCCGTTGAGACTGGTCATGAAGGTTCCCGATAGAATCCTGACAGGCTTGACCTTCCAGATCTTCTCCAACTGCTCAACGACCTCTGCTGTGATGCCACCCATCTCAAGCGGGCTCACACCACCGAGGTTGTTCACCAACAGCACTGTCTGGTCGCTCTCAGAAATCTTAATGAAGCTCCGATCCGCATCAGACTGATCCAGCAGCTTGGAGAGCATGTTCTTGACAAGCGAGGGCAAATCGACCTCCTTGCGCTCCGAGCCGGCCTCGTTATGGATACCCATGCCAATTTCAACCTCAGCCTCCTTGAGGTCTTCCTCGCTGGCCTCCGCAATGGCGCGACCGGGGACGTGCACGTGAGCGAGGGAGGCGCCGATGGAGGCAAGGTTGTCGCAAACGAGGCGCGCAACGCCGCCGACCTCTTTCAACGAGGCACTACGCAAGACAGATCAGCAAACGCCCCATTCGCCACCAGAGCCGGCGGAGATCATACCCCTTGGCGGCAAGCGCTCCAGAAATTTTCTGCACGAGCACCGTACCCGCAATGCCTCTCCTGCCCACTTTTCCGCCACGCTGCCTGCCCACGCCCACGTCGTCAGCGACGACGACCATTTCCGCCTCGGTGCCGCTGGCGCGCGCCTTCTCGACCGCCATGCCGAAGTTCAGGACGTCGCCCTGGCAGAACCGCACGTCAGCCCCAGCCGATCCCCACCACGACGCAAACGAGCACTCACCGTATAGTTCATCACGATGACCAGCACGCCCTTCTCCCGCTCCACGCGCCGCAGGATGCACCGCCGGATCTGCTCGGCGTTGGGGCTGGCGAAGATGGTGCCCGACACGGCACCGGCCAGCATGCCGGGCCCGACGAAGGCCGCGAAGCTGGGCTCATGGCCGGCGCCGCCGCCCGAGACGATGGAAACGCTGCGCGCGGTCGCGGCGGTGGGCCGGACGTAGACGACCTTGTTCTCGGCGTCGAGCGCGACGGCCGGGTTGGTGGCGGTGACGGCCTCGAGCGCGCGGTTGACGAGGTGCGTGGGGTCGTGGATGAAGTGCTTGGCTGGTGGGTGGGGGGAGGTTTCGTCAGTGGCGTTGGGTGTAAAGGAATGGATGCTGGTTTGGTTCGGGCGCGGCGGGCGGAGTGGGCGGGTGGGCGGATGGGGGCAGGAGGGGAAGTATCGGGGCGATTGTGGCACGGGGGAGGGGGGCAACAAGTGGAACGGTGGAGAGATCGTTGCGCGGTGCGGGGAAGAATGGGATTGCGAATTGGGAGAATTCCGTGCTGGTGAGCATCGCGAGACATACCGGACATTGTGGCAGGGCGTTTTCCGGAGCTTCAATTGGTGCGCGACCGCTTCGAAGGCTCGACCAGGTGGTATGGAGGTGTAGGAATAGGAGAATTAGTATCCTAGGGAGAAAAGGAGGGAGGATGCAGCGATGGAGGAATGGGATTAATTGGGGAGAGCTCAGCAGGAAAAAGCAAGGCGGCGGCCCCGCGCTCTTTAAGCAGTACGAGAAGCCCCTCCTCCGAGCATCGCGCACTTTTCCACCCGCGAGGCGCGAAGAGATCCCACGCGCCTTCGGGGCACAAGCCTCAAATCAGGGTGTTGGGGCGTGGTCCGGTCTTCCGCTGCGAGCATCCCACGCCCGCCCGCCCGCCAGGCTTTCTGTCGCCCCCATCGGCTGCAGCTCATTGCGGGGTGCAGCGGGGCAGCGCTGCCCCCGACCACCGCCCACCCGAAGCGGAATTTTCAAGCGCCGCGTCCGCGCCTGCCCTCCCTTAGCGCGTCGGTATGCCTCTTCTGGCGACGCGCCGAGCGGAAAATGTTGAGTCTTGAACTTCGTTTCACTGCGCACCGCGCATCGGTCTTCCACCTTTTGCGTTAGCCATCGCCTGCTGCGTACGACGTCGAGCCCAGCCTCGTGTGCTTTGAAACATGGTCGTTGGGTGGACATGCAGGCGGTTGGAACTGCCTGGAAGGGGATGGCAGTGGGTGGGCAATGAAGAGTCAGTGCTTAGACTTGCCTGATGAAGAGCTTTGAAGGGTCGGTTTGCCAGTCATGGCGGCGGCGCGAGGATCAAGACAAGGCTTCACGATAGGCAAGTGAGAGAGGGCCAAGACTAGTATCGGTGAGAGGTTTTTCCATTGTTCTCATGTGTCTGAGGCGTTCGTGTTGTCGAACGCAAGTGAAGTTGCTTTGTTGTACATTCATCGTCACCCCGCTCAACTCCCCAGTTGATTTCCAGCTGTATCTCCGAAAAGCAAACCCGTAAATTGCCATCATCTGTGCGGTGTTTTCGTTGATAATATCCTTCACCAGCGGTTCAGGCGCGTTTGGCATGTTGTTTAGCGGTTGCGGTACGTATGAAGACCACCATGTGCTGATCGATGCCTCAGTTGCTCTTGTTGAATCCTCTCGAGCCGTCCATGCTGTCCATCCAGGAGTGGAGGCTTTTCGTGTGGTTGCCGAAGTTGGCCAGCGCAACATCGAACTGCGAAAGTGTGAAAGGCGCAAAGCGCGCCGGAACATTACCTCCCGCGGCTCTCGTGGCGCTCATGGTGCTCTTGCTGTCTTGTAGTGTATCAGTGAACCCCAAAACTCGGGGGTGCTGGAGACTTACGAGGTCACTTCACCCTCCACCGCTGACTTGAACTCGGCCATGAGCATCTCCATCAACGCCATGCCGGTCCTCTGCGCGCTAAGCCTGGAGGCCTCGCGGATCGCGTCCTTGAGGACGTTCTTGTCGATTTCGCTGGGCATATCACGCGCCAGCTCCTCCTCACTGCGGACCTCCATCTTCCTGAACTCCTCGTGTGCGCTGGCGAGGACTTCCTGGAATTCGCCCAGGCTGTGCGCCGTGGGCCTGTGGTTGGCCAGCTCACTGGCCTCTCCGGTCGGACCCATGTGGGTCTCTGCGAACTTGACCTTCTTGTCAGGCATTTTGTGAGAGATGATGGAGAGCTGTATGTGGATTTGAAGGTAGGGAGACGTGTGCCGTCGGGGGTTGGTGCGATGATTGTGTCGTGAAGGAGGGAGGTGCTGGGAGGGACGCGTAAAATTTATACTTCCGCTGGGGCGGGAGTCAGCGCGTCATCTACCCGCACCTCATCCCGTCACGGAAGTCACGACGGTTTGCAGTTACAGATTGTTACAGGGTCCAGTTCTCTTTTGGGTTCAGATTATTTCTCCTGGAGTGCTCGTCTTCAACAATCATGTGATCCAGCTCGGCCGATCTTAACTCTGCTTTCTCAAGGAACAAAATCTGGCTACGGGTTCTTATATAGTGAGTCAAAAGGGCTCCGAGAGGTTGACATCCTCATAATTGTTCAAATCCGAACGTCACGTTACATTGTCGTTTCGCTACTGCAAGAAAGTTTGCACGTAGCCAGTTAAAGCATTCATCCGGATGAGTTTGGAATTTCTTCTCTGAACATTTGTGTCCGGATGAATGTTTAAACTACCCATAGTAGCTGTAGGTGTGCGATCACAAACCTTTGAACAACGCTCTTGAAATATTCGAATTGTGGCATATATTTTTTCTTTCGAATGTTTCATGGTGGCGTTCTGTTTGAGTACCGCACGTGGATTTCTTTATAGCTTTTCTTTGCGCTTGCATCCTCAAGATCCCCCGACTCCTTCAAATCGAGTGCGCAAATCTGACTCCGTACCCTCACTTTATGAGGCGCCTCAAGAAATAGTGCTCTTGTTGAAGTGTAGGAAGTAGCTCTTCCCACAACAGAAGTTGCCGGACTGAGACAGTTGCTACGGTGGATTGCAAGTCATATTCATCCAAAGGCGCGCCTTCTCCCAGCCTTCTTCTCCCTAGAACATCTCTCCGAGGGTTTATCCGGGCTTTCTACCACAGCTCTACCTATCTATAAAGTGCAGGATCTACCAATGTCCATCAAGACTACAACATCCAAGGCCTGCTCGCCTCTCACCGACCCAAGCGAATGGCCTCTCTACATAGGCCTACTTCCTTCTGACCAAACTCCCCCAAGAAGCCTTCATTCTCAATTCACATACCCAGCCTGGCTACTTCACTGCCTTCTCTCGGAATACCATGCTTATGAGGTCTCAAAACACTTCGCTGACCCCGACCGTGCCGGTGCCCATACCCAAGTGGATGGTCTGCTTCTGGCCTCGCAACTTCGGTGCTGAAGGCTACATAATCGACAGCAGAGTGACCCAAGGCAAGACCGCGAACGAGCTGCCCATCTCACCTCGAGAAGCCGAAGCACTGGCCGAGACGTAGAAGCCGAGACAAGGACGACCACCAAAGGAGGCGGCAGGCATCAAAATGGAGCGAGACGAGAAGAAGCCCGTGTTCACGCTATTCGGCGAGGACGGTGGCAATGAGATCGAGATGCTGGACCTTACCACGGCAGACACGAGACCTGCCATCGAGTTCGGCGCTCCTCCCACCTCTCCGAACGACGCTCAACCGAAGTCGACATTCAGTCCTCACATCAAGCACGAGACATCCACCCTCTCGCCCAGAGACGGCCACGACCCCACGCTTGCCGCACACCAAGCGCACCCAACCACCTCACTTCAGAACACCGAGAGCGCCCCAGCTGACGCCGCGCCACCCCCCATCCCCGCAACTGCAGCCGCAAGCCCTCTCAAGCGCCCCAGCCCCTCCCACGCCCCCGACCCGCGTCCGCCCACCAAAAAGCAGCGCCCATCCGCAGGGACCCCGACCGCCCCGGACAAGCCCCAGCCCTCCAAGCGCCAGAAGATCCGCACCCTCAAGCACAGCCTCGCCGTCGCGGAACAGGAGCTCGCGGCCACTAGGCAGGAGCTCGTGGACGCGAAGGCGCAGCTGGCCGCTTCGCAGCGCAAGCGCGCCGAGGCGGAGCGGCGCTGCAAGCGGTACGGGACGTGCAACGTGCAGCTGATGCGGACGTCGTCCCGGCTGCTGGTGTGGGTGCGGGATATGTACCGCGCGCACCGGGAGAGCAACGGCGGGGAGAGGGATCCGGAGGTCGAGGCGTACGTGCGGGAGATCAGGGAGGACGTAGGGGAGCAGGTGTTTGGGAAGCTGAAGGAGTTGGGGGCGTACTTAAGGGATAATGTTGAGACGGGGGTGGAGGACGTGAAGGGTGGTGCTGAGCGTGAGGGGTCGGAAGAGGATGAGGGTGCCATGGATGGCATGGCGAGGGGATTGGAGAGACTCCGGAAGTTGAGTGAGCGGTGAGGGTTGCCTGGGGTTCTGGGTTCTTTGGTGGGTTACTTTCGGCGGCTCGGGCTTGCTGCACGGGGATTGGAGGTCATGCTTCATTTGCTTTTCGGTCGGCGCGGCTTGGGCGCTCCTACATAAGGTTCTATTCTTCATATTACCTATCATTCATAGAGCTCGGGGTTGAAATGAGGTCCTAATCTGCGGATGAGTACAAACTCTCCAACAATGTCCCTATGTTTCACCCCACAGTGGATCGCAAAAGAAATGGGCTGTTTTGACTCATGTCAATTTCGTTTATGGTCAGTTGAAGCATTCGTCCAGATGCAGAAGTGCTACAATTCAATTACCAAAGCCATCCGGATATATGCTTCAACTACCCAACATTGCTCTTTGGCACGTCCTGTGGGCTGGAGCACCTGTCACTATGCTGCCATTTCGCAACTCATTGTAGCCCTACGATCTGGGACGAAAGGAAGAATTTCATTTGATGTGAGAGGACCTTTGAATGAAACGCAAGAGCCGTGTCTGATTGATTAAATCTACCGCCACGATACACACATTCCTTTAATCCCTACAGCCTATGCCTCCTGATGCCGTGTATTTCGGACGGAGGGAGTCAGTTCCAGCTCAATTACACTTTTTGATGCGTGCGTCCTTCTGTCGGACTGAGAGCCAAAAGAATCTGCGTATCATATCATTAGCATGAGCTTACGTAAGAAGGGCTGGGCAAATACTAATGGCAGTGTTGTGTGGAGCCGCGAGCTCTCGTTCCGATGGCTCGACGAAGAATGGATTTCTCCGCCTGTTCGGGATGCTGAAGTGTCCATGTGAGGTCTGGGGCCACGCTTGCAAGGTCCGGCTGCTGCCGAGCGTAAACGGATCAATGAAGATGTGGAGCATGCGTTGTAGGGTATTCTTAAGCGCAGGTATGGATGCGCAAATGGAACCTAAGCATGCCTCGATGAGGGTCAAAGCGAAGACCCATCGCGCAGCCCAGGTACCGTCGTATGTATCGAAGAAGACGTAGTGAAGCTTTACTGTCCGCATGATTCCGCATGCACAGGTACTATATCACGATTAGGACGGGGAATCCATCGCCGGTATGGATCTTGAAAATTGGCGGTGACTTACAATAGTCCCAAACCGAAAACTAAGCAAAGGGCGACCTTCGAGCGCTTTGATATCCGGAGATCCCAGAAAAGAGCCATTGGTAAGATGCAGGTTATCAAGTCCTGGAGAGCGCTTAGAGCGCCGGCGCTGGTCTGCTTGGCACCCTCGTTGATACAGTGATACTCGTGTTTCATAGTCCATAGTGGATTAGCTTTGTTCCAGTACGCACTCGCTGGGGAACATTCGAATGGTATAGCAAGAGCGAAGGCGAGCGTATAGCCGATGATGAAGGCTATGTTGAAGGTTACAATTCTTCTAAACCACGGCTTGATGTCCCCGATTCTGCGGTAGAACAACAGGATGGAAACCTTAATAAGGCCACAGCAGGAGAGAGATAGGATGGAGATCGCAAGCACAATCTGTGTTTAACTTGATGTGAGCATTACGCTTCTCTGACGTTAATCTGTACACACCTTTCTGCTCGGTGCGGCCATTTCCGGTGTCAAGTCCCAGGCGTGGCGGTCAAAGCCGTATAACTGTTCCGCTGGAATCACATTAGAAATATCACTCTCCACGCTATGTGTTTACTCACAGAGTACCGTGCAGATACAAAGTCCAATCAACGGGACCTTCGCTTATTAGTGTGTCGCACGGTTTTGTAGGTAAGAAACGTACAAGGGATGCCAAAATCAGAGCATCGTCCAGCCCTGCATTGTGCCTGACCATTGCGCGGTCATAGCATCTAGCCAAAACAACAAAAATAGTGATGGAAGTGAAAACATCACTGATGATGGTTAGGCTGTGCTCAGCACGGATGCCATGGGGATAAGCGTCCGTCTGCCATGCCTGCACCAATTCCAGCGGAGGCACTACACCACCCGGCATGACAGTCGAGGAGAAAAGTAGGCTTCGTAGTTGAGTCGACCTGGAGAAAGGGTTTATTAAGGTAATTAAGAAATACGGAATGCTCAGCCTCAGCCTTCCAACATTCGAGATGCAGTCGAGAGGGGCCCACGGCGTCAGGTTTTCCGCGACTTAGCATCTCACGCTGTGCCGCAAAAGTGGAGTGTGATGGCTTGCGCCTCGCCGTGTCCCCCCCTTGCTTCCTGGGGATTTCCGCGTCCGGGATAGGTTAGCGATTTTCAGAACCCATGGAGAAGGATGCTGTGGCTGATGGCTAGCGCGAACCCGGCTTGGTTTTCTCATGTGATTTCACCCTCATCGACCATGAACGATCGCGAAATTCAGGGGACCAATCCTATCATAGCGTCCGGAGAGATTGCTTAATTCTCCACCATGGCTATTGGCTACACTAGCAGTGCGTAGTCTGTCTGAACTGGTGGTTGACGCGGACACGAAGAACGTATGATCATCACTGTGAAGAGAGTAGTTTTGTTGATAGCTGCGCTGGGCTGAACGGCGAGCCTGAACCTTCTTGCATGCGCTTTTAACGCATTCTGAAACAATCGGCTAAGAATCAGGGGTAATCCTGAAGCGCCAGGGATCCACTGAAGACCTTATTGAGTCTACGTCACGAGTCGAACTGCAGGGATAACATCATAGAATTTAAGAGTTGCTGGATGAAGACAGGAGGTAAAAACCACTTGCGAGAGCGACGAGCTTAGATATGTACGATTTGGCGGCTGTTGGAATAAACTTACGCGGGTTGATTTTCAGGTGAAGAGTTCGTAGCCGCGGGGCCCCAGCTGGTCACAGTTAATCAGAATACAGATGATGAAACAGATACTAATGTATACCCGCTTCAACGGCGTACTCGCGGATGTACCGGCTGCATGCACAGGGCGAGTGGACTGGCTCTGAGCTTGTGACCCGGCAGGACGGAAGCCCGGAGCGGGAGCTTCCTCTTCACTGCCGATTTGGCTTGGTGATGCAATTCTGTAGACAAATTAGCGTGGGGCGGCTGCAAGTACTCTAAGTGTAGAGATCCAATGACCGAGACATCTCAGAGTTGTTTCTTAACCAATAACTGCTTCAAGAAAGATACTTCTATTCCGTATTGTACAAAAGTGTAGAGCGACTGCTGCTGGGAATTTTTGTTGATTGAATTTAAGAATGCTGATCCAGGAACTTTGAAAGAACAAGGGCCTGCATGTGGCTTTGCCGCACCACTGGGCAATTACTGCGGCAAGTCTAGTGCTCGCCAATTGTCCAAGATGCGCTTCTTCTCCGTTTCCTTAACAGCACGCAGCTCTTGCTCTCCCTGGGCGACATACTCGGCGGCAACAAGGTCATCCAGAGTGGGCTTGTGTTTCTTCAAGCCCGCCAACGACTTGTAAACGCCCATAAACGCGTACCCGGGGATACCGCATGCTCCTAAAGATCCAAATGTTAGCCGTGTACGGTGTACCAAGCTCGGCGGGATGGTCAGAATGTACCGGCTGCTGGCTTGCAGACGAGACCACCCAAGCCTTTGCCGAAGCCTTTGAAAAATCCGGCTGCTCCCTCCTCTTGAACACCACGAACAGGTTGTGCCACCAAGCCGGTGATGCCATCAAACAGGCCGTAGCCGAGGCCCTGGGAGACACCGCGCATTAGTATTGCTATAGGTGTTACGGCGCAGCCGTCACAGGCAGAGAGTTGAGGATCAACCCGACGGAACAGTGAGAAGTCGGAAGGCACAAGGATCCGAGGTCACAAGACTCCTCACGTGAGACAGCACGTGCGCCCCACCTGTGCCCTCAATAAACGGCACACCAACTCGTGCCCTCAAGTAACGGCACGCTCAGCGGTGCCCTTGAGAGACGGCACCACCAGATTGTCACAACTTTCCCACAGTATATAAGCACACTCACTTAGCTAGATACTTGACCCTTCGTGGTCAACTTCACAATAGAATTTGGACTCTATTGGTAACACGGCCTTCGCACGTAGTGTTTAGTCACGTGTGTTCGTCACTTCGTTCTCTCACACCCTCCCTTGTACCCACTCAAGGTAAACCCTCACACGGCTCACCACCCTCTTTGGTGTTTGATCCTTAGAGGCAGAGGCCCGCCGTTACAATAGGCTTGTACGCAGGAGAAAAGCATGAGATACGAGGTGAGTTCTGATAGTATTGCAACACGTGCCTCCCTTCATGGACAGTTGAAGCATTCATCCGGATTGGTTTGGCATTCCTTCCACTGCACATTCGCGTCCGGACGAATGCTTCAACTGCCCATGTGTGAAGAGCATGTTCTTGTTGCAATAACTCACGGAATGAACACGTAGAGGACAGGCTAACCTTGCCAGCTGCAACCAGGCCAGATCCAACACCGTCGATCTTCTCTTCCTTCCTCACTGTATCATCACCATACAGCCGCGGCATATTGTTAAACCCTTGGGCCAACCCATGAGTGTACGTAACCGGAGCCTTCAAGCCTGCACCGATGATGCGTGCAACTCCCTTTCCAGTACTGACCGCTACAGCCGCATATGGATTATCCAAAGGAGGCGTTGATGAGTCAGGCCGTAGAGTCTCTGTCGCCGCACTGGCGCTGTTGGATGGTGTAAGTCCAGCGTATGTGCTGGAGGATTCGGAGTACTGAGGAGCGGCAGAATCAAACAAGACGCGGTCCTTGTCCACGGCGGTTGTGCCAATAGCCGACTTGACCATGTCCCCCGTTTCGTATGAGCTGGGACCCGAGCCAGTGCCCCGCATGGCTTCTTTCCTCATCCTTGCTTTTTCCAGCTGTCGATGAGCCTCCAGAGGGCCTTCTGCTGCTCCTTCCAGCACTTCTCTAATGGTGCCATATGTGTTGACCGCGAGGGCCGAGAAGGGGTCCGTGTAGCCGGTGCCACTGCTTTCAGCGTGTTCCCTGGGCCGGAGACTGCACGACGTTCGGCCATCAGCTGGAATTCATAGGAATCGCAGGACCGGGGGCAGCTCACAGCTCCAGATCAGCCTTGGCAAGTGCGCCGTCCCGGACCAGCACGGTAGCGGCGAGCGCAGAGAGGAACACGTCGTTCTGCTTCAACTTCCATACAGCCACTCTGTCCGGGCACACGTCACACGTTTCACCGTCTATGGCGTACGGCGGAGGCTGCTCCTTGTCGGAATCCGACAGCAGGGGGAATGTGCTGTATATCTCGTGGTCGTCGATGGGGTCGAAGAGGTCGGGCGCACGCGAACCAGGAGCGTCATGGGCCGTGTCATGGCTGTCGGAAGCGGCGGCCTTGCGATCGGAAGACGTCATTGCAATATCTATCTGCGCACTTGGGTACAGTGGTTGGGAGAGCGAGAGCTTTGCAGGTCACGGAATCTGGGGGGAGGGGCTGCGAAAGTTAAACGCTGCTGAGCTGACACTCTTGTCGCGTCCAACGGGAACGCGTGGCGCAGCCACCAGGCAACAATGCAGGGTCCTGGGATGTCATTGGCCCAACATCTGCGAAGCATTCTTTCCACTTCAACAACAGCGGTTCCCTCAGCTGATATTCCAGAACTCCATAGGCAAATAACCCCTTCAGCCAGCTTTGATCTACTCTGCCGTTGATGGAACAGTCCCGTTCTCTCTTTCCACCAAGGTGCCCATACTGCTCTGGTGGGTGAAGCGCGTGCTCACCGGGGAGTCTTCAGTAATCAAGCTAACAGGTGACGTCGTGTCCGACCCTGACCCATCTCTCTTCCACTCGCCGTCATCTGCAGTCAGCTCCAGCGGTTGGGTCTCAATCTCTTGTACCCTCTCCGCGGGCTGCTTTCCGTCAAAACTCCTGCTTCCGTCATCCGCCGACGACCCGGAAGACTCCTGCTCATCCGGCGAGGCTGGTAGCTTCAGCCTTGGGTGGTCAGTGTCACGCAGGTCCAGCATTGCCAGCGACGCATCACCACACGTCACGGGAACAGACCGTGCGCAGCGCCTCCATGTGCCCAAGCCGAGCTCTTCATGCGCGAGACGCTGCAGCTGCAGCGTCTCGTTCGTCGCCCATTCGAGACGAGAGTAGGCGTCGAGCTTGCACCGGCTCAGGACGAAGCAAACGATGGGTTCGAGGACGGAGGACACGGCTATGAGCACGCCTCCGACGATCAGAATCGCGGCGAGGCCGATGACCGAGAAGTTGAGGTACGAGGAGTTGAAGACTTTCTGCGCAAGCGTCAGCTCTCTCCCGGACGCGCCAACGAGCGTTGCGAGGCTTCAGGGCACCTACCAGGTTCGAACACAGACTGATCTCATCAGTGCCGTTCACCGTGACCAGCCAGGGCATGATCTTCGCATCCGACGGCCCCGTCGCAATGCTGACAACCCACCACTGCAGCGCAACCATCGACGCCGCATGCCAGTACTCGGTCTCCAGCTGCCACTGGTCGTCCGGCAACGGGCCCTGCACGCCGCCCTGCGCCTTGTACCTCGCCGTCAGCGCGCCGACGCCCAGCGCCTTGGGCACGAAGTCGATCGTCGGGCTGATCAGCGTGTTGACGTGGGCGATCCACCTGTAGACGCTGCGCTGGCGGCCGCTGCTCCAGATGCCCCGCGCCAGCGCCTCGGACTCGTACGTGCCGCCCAGCCGCGGGCAGCGGCTGTCGGCCGGCAGGTTGGGGTTGCAGTACTGCTCCGACACGGTGCAGGCGAGCGGCACGAGTGGCTCGTGCTGCAGGATGACGTCCATGGTGCCCGAGATGTTGGCGCCGCGCTCGACCGGCACGTTGGCGACGGCCCGGCGCGCCGCGTACCACGGGTCCGAGACGGGCTCGGAGAAGCGGATGGAGTTGGCGGAGAGGATGAGGAGGTGGAGGTCGGCTTCGCGGAGCGAGAGGGCGGGGATGGGTTGGAAGCCGGAGTAGTCGTTTGTCATGGAGCCGTTGATGACGAAGGAGTCGATGACCCTGGAAATGGTCAGGTGGATGCGTTAAGGGAGAAGGGGTATTACGTACTTGATATCGAAGTCGAAGTGAGCGCCGTTGAGGGTTGCATTTGGCCATTCGATTGTCAAGTTGCGCTTCTCCTCGGCCGTCAGGCTTGCGTAGTCATGATGCTGCAGTTGACTCTGCAAAAGCTCTTGGCCGTAGTAGTACTGAACGTATTCCTCTCCGTCGGAATAGCTGTGAGACCTGCGGTAGCCATCTGTGACAAGGGGCGCGCAGGCAGAAACTCGTCTGAACAAAACCCGATCTTCCGGAGGAGTGTTGATGCCAAGGTCCTCGTGACTATCCAAGTAGCCCGTGTCAAATATGATGTTCCCGGTCTTGGTTCGGCACATTTCTTCAGGGAAAGGGCAACTGGTGTTCGTGATTATGGTCGTCGGGAGCTTTCTCTTGATAAAAGCGTTGCATTGCTGGAGATTAGTGACGTTCGAGTAACACTGTTGAGCGTAGCTGGCGTGTGCCGTTCCAACTTGGGTCATGTAGGGCAAGAACCCATTTTGCACGTCGGTGAGGTCCGAGTCCTGATACAGGTCTATATACCCGCATTTGGAGTTCCTGTTGACGAGCACTTGGTTTCCGATGCTGGTCGAGACTTTGGACGAAAATGTGCCGGCGACACCGAAGGCGCAGACGCAGCACACAGCAAAACAGAGGATTGGCAACAGCCGTGTGAAGGAGCGCTTCCCGTGTTTGCGCCATGCCAGTAGCGTTTGGAGGAGAGATACTACCCCGCTTATGCCGTTGTACGAGTTGCGGAGAATTGCTTGCCTCTGGTGGTACACTCCATCCTGTGCAGTCCTCAAGGAGGAATAATGGTGGATGACACAGCAGGCTATCCTCCAGAAGCTTGTACTGGCGAAGCTGACGAACAAAGCCAGAAAGGCAACCAACAGGTTGCCATCCCAACGTTCGAGGGTAAGGGTGAGCCCAGGGATCCGTCCGCGAGACCAATCTGTCCAGATACCGGTGTAGATGTCGTAAGCATTCTTTTGGGTTTGAGACTCGAGTGAATCCATTGTCCTGAGCGAGGGCTCCTGGATACCAGAGAATGGCCTTGGAATAATAAATTCAAACCTTATAGAAAATTGTTGAAAATTAGTGCGGTGCAGAATGTAGTACGATTCTTGGCATAAGTTGGTGAGGGGGGTAGGAGAGGTGCCCGCCTTATACTCAAGCTCTAAGCTATACCTAATCTAGTAACGAATGTACACGTGATTTCCAACACACCCCCTTCGTGGAGTGATAAATCAACGCTGTGCCTAATTAGGCAGTCCACGATAATAACTGTATAGTGTTGTCTAACAACACGAAAAAAACGATAAAAGGCATACCTGTAACGGTAGGCTCCTTCCACTAAGCTTCGGAGTCGCTTAGCAGGTTGGTGGAAACCGAAGGGTTTACCTTGAAGAGACAAGAGGAGGATGGCGGTGCAAAGAGTGAAGTATCACGTGATAGCGCGGTGCGCAATAAGCTTGTTACCTCCAAATTAATAGGGTTTGAATTGGAACTTTGAGTTGACCACGAAGGGTCAAATGTCTAGCTAAGGGAGTGTGGCTATATACTACTAGGAAAGCTATAATAATCTAGATTTGTTCGGGTTAGATCTGTAGGAGTGGGATCTGAGGTAGATGGATCTGTGAGGCTTGGATCTGTACAGATCCAAGTGTGGGTCCGGGTCACGGGTGTGCGTGGGGCGCACGTGACGTTAGCGCCCAACCACCTTCCTAGTTTCCGACATTCGTCGGTGCGAGGCGATCGCTATATTTACCTATTCCGCGCCCGCTTACCTCTATCCTTTCCGGGATTTTAGCCCTTGACCCTTCGTCCCTGTGGGCCTTCTGTAACGGTAGGCTCCTTCCACTAAGCTTCGGAGTCGCTTAGCAGGTTGATGGAAACCGAAGGGTTTACCTTGAAGAGACAAGAGGAGGATGGCGGTGCAAAGAGGGAAGTATCACGTGATAGCGCGGTGCGTAATGAGCTTGTTACCTCCAAATCAATAGGGTTTGAATTGGAACTTTGAGTTGACCACAAAGGTCCTATCTACTGTAAGTGCGTGCGGTCTATATACATCTAGGAAAGTGGCACGCTAAGAGGAGTAAGGCTCCGTAAGGGCGTCGGAGTCTGAGGGAGTAAGATGGTCGCGTTACTCCTGTGGGTCGGACGGCAAATAGTAGAGGGTGTTGCTGTGGGTCCGGACTTTTGGTTGTTCCTGATCCGCAGGGTGGCCTAAGAGCGAGCGACCGTGCTGTTCTTCATCGCTTGTCATATCTTGAACGAGTGTCTGCAGTGGGGTCCGTAACACTTGTGGGCCTTCTTCCCGTGCGGGCTTCTTACCCTTGGGGCTACAAAGCCTGCGCTCTTGGAGGTTCGTAACAGTAACAAGCTTATTGCGCACCGCGCTATCACGTGATACTTCACTCTTTGCACCGCCATCCTCCTCTTGTCTCTTCTGTTACGGCACAGCCTTTAAAGACGCAGAAAGGTGAGGGGCTCACGAAGGAACCCCGCAAGAAAAAACATTACCACGTGATTAGTGCACGTGATGATCTGCCTAAAACCCACATGTTGTTACGAACACGCCTCTGTATATAGAGTTGTTGGGGCACGATCAGCCACCAGGCTGATCATTGCTGAACCTTTTGTCGACTTCCAGTCGACGGGAGGTTGGCCGGATGGTCTTACGCGCCGACTGAAACCCAACACGGTCGGGTCCGTCGTAACACATGTCGCCCTCACGAGCCGGGCGACATAAAGCAACCGTCGCCCATTATAGCCCGGCTATAGGGAGTAACACCAGATTGTTATAGCTTTCCTACAGTATATAAGCACACTTACTTAGCTAGAAACTTAACCCTTCGTGGTTAACTTTAATAATCAATCCGCACTATTAATTAGTAACACGGCCTTCGCACGTAGTACTCTGTCACGTGTGTTCGTCACTTCGTTCTCTCACACCCTCCCTTATACCCACTCAAGGTAAACCCTTACACGGCTTACCACCCTCTTTGGTGTTTGATCCTTAGAGGTAGAGGCCCGCCGTTACATCTTTAAGGTAAACCCTCGTCCTCCACTCGAAGATACCACCCAACACCATACAGATACATAGACGAAACCGATCCCTATACGTCTTCCAAGCAAATGTAGCACACGGATAGGCACATCATAACATTACCCTTAGTATGGTATATAAGGAAGGCGCAGACGTCATCCTCATCTAAGAACCCTAGATACACAGCTAACAGGATGTTACGAACCTCAGTCCGTATAGATAGGAAGACACAAGGGTCGGGAAGAGTACTAAGTAACAAAGCAGCTAGAAGGGAAGGAAGCCTAGGAGGCGGGAAAGAAGGATCTCCGCTTACCCCGCTTCGGGCGAGAAAGGGCCTAGGCGCCCTAGTCACGTGCACCCCACAGCGAGCCCTTAGAAAATAGGCTCTCTTACGAGCCCATATCCACAAAATGCCGACCTCTCCTACCCCCCCCCCCCTCGACGGACCTCGAACCCATCGCTTAGACCAAGAATGTCGGCGGATGAAGATGATGGGGGCGGTTACACTACCGTCGGCGCGTTGCGTCGCGCTACGCGTCGAGGGGCTCAACAAACCGACTATCGCGCCCTCCACACCGGCAAACCAACGAAACAGCGCAGGGCTCGCGCGACATCCGCATCCGACCTGCCGAGCGACTCGACTCTGGACGACGTGATTGGCCTGCTTAATATTATCGTCGCGCAGAACGACCGGCTTACCGAGCGCAACGAAGAGCTCGCGGAGCAGGTGGCCAGGAACGAAGACGAGATCAGGCGCCTACGCAGCGTGCTCGAGACGTCTAAGGAAACGCAGGCCAAGATGGAAGAGCGTATGGGGAAGATGGAGAAGCAGATTGCCGCGCTGGTGGAGTCGACGCGCAGGAATCTAAGCTCACAGTCCCAGATCAACGCCACGTATGCAAACGTGCTTCGAGGAGGACCGCCGACACCTGCGAACAGCAGTCCGTCGTCTACTGCCGCTGTCCTAGTACGCGCGAACCATACGACCGTATCTACGACTCGAACGATGCCACCCGCGATTGAGCTCGATCTCACGAATGCCAACGTCGATAACGCGAGCGCGGGGATATCCGCGCTCGTCTGCAGACGGCGCTGGAGAGTCAGGAGGCCACAAAGGGGGTCAAGTGCTGTGGGATCACGAAGAACCCGAGCGATGCGGCCAAGGTGCGCGCTTTCTTCCGGACGGAAGAGGACGAAGAGCTCGTCAGGTCGAACCTCGGATGGCTGGAGACGGCCTTCCGGGGAGCGAGGATTCGGGGCCGGCAGTGGCACCCAGTCAAAGTAGACAACGTCAACAAGTTGGCAGTTCTAAACGATGACCGCACCACAGTGCGCGCCGATGCAGGCCAGATAATCGGCGCTGAGAACGACGTCGAAGTAGCACAAGTCCGCTGGCTAAGCAAGCCAAGCGGCCGCCTCTACGGGTCGGCGGTGGTCTATCTTGCTAAGAAGAGCGAGGCGGATGCACTCCTCGCCAGGAGGGTGATCGATGTAGGCGGAGAGGCTGCGTATACCAACGTGTTCGAGCACCGTCCACGGCCAAGACGCTGCTTCAAGTGCCAGAGCTACGACCACTTGCAGTTCCGCTGCCGAGGGGAAGAAAGATGCACAAAGTGCGCGGGCATTGGCCACCGAGAAGACGGCTGCTCGTCGACGACGGTAAAGTGCGCTGCTTGCGGCGGCCCGCATAGATCAGACGATAGAGGCTGCCCGGAGTACGACAAGCTCTTACGCAAAATGCTCGGCCAGCGGAATGAATAGACCGCTAAAAGTGATTCACGCGAACCTAGGAAAGAGCGGAACAGCGCAGTATAGCCTACTAAACGACGAAGACCTTAGCGACTTTAGCATCATGTTCATCTCGGAGCCAAGCTGCTTTCGCGAGCCTGGCGGCGAGACCGTAGCAGCACCCGTCACTCATTTATATTGGAAGCAACTACTGCCGTCGACACCGCGGCACTGTCGTTATCCCATCCGTTCAATGCTCTGGATCCGCAAGGACACACAAGCCAGGCAGATAGTAGTACCCTCTGCCGACATCACAGCTGCAGTCGTTACGCTACGGGACCGGATCGTGTTCGTAGCAGCCGTGTACGTCGCCAGCAAGGAAAGCGTGGACGACCCGGAACTCACCAGCGCGCTCGAGCACCTGCGAGCAGCGATCACACAAGCAGGAAGCCAGACTAATGGGGCGCTAGAGCTCCTCATCTGCGGTGACTTTAACAGACACGACCAACTGTGGGGAGGTGATCAGGTATACAGCTCGCGGCGCAACGGGGAAGGTACGCCGATAATCGACTTTATGGAGGACTTTTACCTGCAGAGCTTGCTTCCTAGAGGCACGGTCACGTATGAATCGGCCGGACAGAGGTCTACAATCGATCTCGTCCTAGCGTCGCCCCGACTGACGGAAGAGATGAGCGGTTGTGGACCTGCCAGCACGGCATACGGGCATGACCATCTGGCTATCGAGGCCCGTTTTGAGACAGACGTGCCCCATCAGGAACTAGAATCGCAATACACGTTCCGCAGCGCCAACTGGGAAGCCGTTAGAAGCGAGGTGAGAAAGCAGCTCGGCGAAGAGCCACCTCCAGATGTCCAAGACATCGAAGACCTCGCCAACTACCTCTCCGAAATAGTATCGGCAGCCATCCAGCGCTGCATCCCCAAAGCGAGACCGTCACCGTACGTGAAGAAGTGGTGGACGGCGGACCTCAGTCAGCTGCGGAGGGCGTTTACGTTCTTTAGAAACCAAGCGAGAGGACGGCGAAGGTGGGGAGAGCCGGATATCTGTTTAGAAGCACAGGCAAGGGAAGCGGCGAAGAGATTCCACGACACAATAAGGCGCCAGCGGCGGAGATACTGGAAGGACTTTCTCATAGAGCCGACCAACATCTGGAAAGCGGCCAAGTATCTCACCGATTCAGGAAGCAGCGGCCTCGCCCGGATCACACGCCTCAAACACCAGGACGGCTACGCGGAATCCTGCGAGGAGATCTCGGAGACGCTAATCAGGGACTTCTTCCCGGAGCTCCCTGAAATACAGAGTACTCAGATTGAGGCGACTCAGAGCCTCGGTGAGCAGATAGAACACGCACCGCTGATAATGGAAGAAGTAAAAGAGGCCATCTTCCGGGCCAGCCCATTTAAAACACCGGGAGCAGATGGAATTCCGGCGGTTGTGTGGCGCGAGCTGTGGCCAGTGATTGGCAAACACGTCTTTCAGCTATTCAACGAATCGTTACTACAAGGCCGCTTACCCAGCCGTTGGAGCATCGCGAAGATTATTCCGCTGCGCAAGACAGGAAGGTCGGCGGAAGTACCGCAAGGATACAGGCCAATCTCGCTGCTCTCGACGCTGGGGAAGGCGCTGGAACTGGTGGTGGCAGAGAGGATCTCTGCTCTGGTAGAGGAGCACTCTCTACTACCTAAGAACCACTTTGGCGGCAGAAAGCAACGGTCTACGGTACAGGCACTAACGGTCCTGCAGCAGCGCATCTACGACGCGTGGCGGGAAGGCAAGGTTCTCTCGCTCCTGTCGTTCGACGTCAAGGGTGCCTACAACGGCGTCTCCCGCGACGTGCTCCTACGGCGACTCAGACAAAGAAGGATCCCGGAAGTGCTGGTCAAGTGGGTGGAAGCATTCTGCTCCAACAGGAGCGCCTCTATGGTGGTAAACGGCGAGACATCTAGGGTCATGGACCTGCCGCAGGCAGGGCTTCCGCAGGGGTCGCCTCTCTCACCGATGCTATTCCTTTTCTTCAACGCCGACCTGGTGCAGTCCGTAACCAATAGGAGTAAAGGAGCTATTGCGTTTATTGATGACTATAGCGCCTGGGTGACGGGATCGTCTGCAAGCGAGAACGTAGCAAAGCTCCAAAGAACGGTGGTGGCTCGAGCCGAAGAGTGGGAAGCGACGAGCGGCGCGACGTTTGAAGCCGGAAAGACAACGCTTATACACTTCACGCGGAACGAGCAAAGACGGTCTGATGAGCCGATAGTGGTCAAGGGAAGAGAGGTGCACCCAAAGGCAGAAGCAAAGATTCTAGGCGTCGTCTTCGACCAGGAACTTCGTTTCAAGGCTCACGCGGGGAGGATTGCAAAGAGGGGTGTCCAGGCAGCCCTGGCGCTGAAGCGACTACAGGGCCTCCGGCCGAGCAGCGTGCGCCAGCTCTTCTTGGCCACAGTAGCCCCGGCGGTAGATTATGCGGCTCCAGTGTGGGCGCCGGTCATGACTGCACCACTGCTAAAATCGCTCGAGACAGTGCAGAGAATTGCGGGTAGAGCAATCACCGGAGCATTTAGGACGGTCGCGCTGCCCATCCTCGAAGCCGAAGCAGCGATACTACCTGCCAAGATCCGCCTCGACCAACAACTGCTTCGATTCTGGGTCAACTGCCATACGCTGCCCCAGAAACACCCGTTCTGGAAGCTAAAGCGTGCCATCGACCCGGCCAACAAAAGGTTCGTGTCCCCGCTGCAGCGGATAATGATGATGGCCAGAGATATCGACGTCGGGCACCTCGAAACGATCCGCCCGTTTGTGAGAATGCCGTGGGCCGGCAGGCCAGTCGTCCAGATCGAGTCTCTAGAAGTGGCAAAGCTCCGAGCCAGCTCCCCACCACAGTCAGAGGTCGCCATCTTCACGGGCAGCGCGCAAAGGAACGGCAAGGCTGGTATCGGCATCGCTTGCGCAGACAGCAAGGGCGCGACTATCATTACTCACTCATCTGTAGTCGGCAAGTCTGAGGTAGTAGACACTCCTTTTGCAGAGCTCCAGGCAATGCAACAGGCTGTAGAGCTGATACAAGGGACGTGGTCGACCGCGATAGTGACTGAATACCCCGAAGCAGCTGAGGTAAAACACGCCATCTACAGCGACAGCAAGACTGCCCTTCGTCTCCTCCGTAGGCCACGACAGGGGCCACGTCAAGAGATTATCGGAAGCATCCTCCGCTTATTGGACCAGATCAGATGCAACAGGGGGCCACCCGTCGAGTTTAGATGGGTGCCAGCGCATGAAGGGATAGCAGGCAATGAGAAGGCGCACAGCTTGGCACTGCAAGCTACAGAGAGCAACCAGGAGCCTCCTCTAAGCAGACTGCTACGGTCGTCAACCATGGCCCGGTGCAAGGAAATCACCTCGAGACAGTGGAGGAAGACGTTCGAAGCATCCAAGGTCGGCATGTCCATCCGCAAGCTTGACCGCGCGTTGGCGCACTTTCACACCAAGAAGCTCTATGACCAGCTAAACTGCAAAGAAGCAGGGGCAATTGCGCAGCTAAGGACGTCGAAAGCGAGCCTGAATGAGCCATTATATAAAATCAAACGAGTAGATGCACCTACGTGCGGGTGCGGAGCCGAGAGGGAAACCGTGAGGCACTTCCTACTGGAATGCCCACGCTGGATGGATCTCCGGATTAAACTGCAAATCGACCTGGGAAGTAGATTCGGAGATCTCGCGTTCATGCTAGGCGGATGGTCGGGCACTAAAAGGCCCGATGGTAGGTATGGGGATGGCCCACCGGAGAAGTGGCGGGCAGACGTGCGCGCAGTCAAAGCAACGGCGGCATTTGCTCTGGCCACGGGAAGACTAATCGCAACCAAAGACTGAGAGCTCAATCCTTCTTAAGGCAAATTAACTCCTTCTCCAGCCAGCCGTCACGCCGCTACAGGGACTGACAGCACTCGGGAAGTGGTCTCGAAGGGGATGGCATGAGGGGTACATGGAAGGTAGCTCTATTTTCACATTTCCTTCGTTTTTCCTTGCGTTTTGTTTAAGTATTATCTGTTTGTGCTTTTGTTAGCCTATCTTCAAATTGTCGAACAAGAGGGAGGAATGGTTTCTTTACATTCAGCGTGCTGGGCTTTGAATGAACCGGGATCCTAATGTAGATTAGCGTCGATTAGCGTTACTTGTCCCTATGGTCTTCTGAGGCCGACGGGTGTATGAATCATCATCATCATCATCATCATTACCCTACAGTCCATGGTGGTGCTGCCTGAGGGGCCTGACAAGAAGAGACGCACTAAAACACACCCGGCCTACAGCATTTTTAGCCCTAACGATGACTGGAATACCCGCCCTAGAGTACTCACATACATCAACAAGGGCCGGAACCTCCAGCCCACCCAACTAAGACCCTCCCTCTCAGCAGACATCTGTTGGGTTCAAATCCACTGCCAACAAATAGTCACTCTAGTAAACGTCTACAGGCCGCCACGCGAGACTGCGAGCGGAGAGGTTATCCAAACCCTCCTACATTATAAGCCTCCAGCCAACTGCCTAATAGCAGGAGACTTTAACACACACCATGACCTCTGGGAATCCGGAGCACGCAAATCCGACGGAGCCCCGGAGCTAGTAGAATGGCTCGAACAGGAACAACTAACACTTACATCCGCCCCAAACATAGCGACTCATAAGGCAGGCCATACAATCGACCTTGTCCTCACCAATATACCAGGAGTCACCACAACCGTAGAGGAACACTTACACACCACCTCAGACCACGAGACCATTATTACCCGGATCCCGCTGGGCCCGAATAGGGCCTCGCCAAACGGAAAGTTAAGGATTACGGAAGAGGGCCTCTCTAAACTAACGCAAGCCGTCGCGGAAACCCTCCCACCCTTTATAGCAACCAAGAGAAATGACCTAGACGGCGCCGCTCTTAGCCTTAGTCAGTGCATCCAACTCAACATGGCTAGAGTTTTCCGCCCAAGAAACACTCGGAACCTAGGTGCACCATGGTGGACGAACGCTTGTAGGGACGCGGTACAGGCATACCGTCAAGCTCGGAGACACGGCCTAGCAACCTATGAAAAACACCAACTTCAGGCGGAAGTGAAGCATGCGAAGAGACAATACTGGCAGAACACTATTAATAGCGCCAATACCTCCAGAGACATCTTTAAGATCACAAGCTGGCGTAAACAAAGGGGACCGCTTCGAAGCCCGCCCCTAACGATCGACTCGGAGACATATATAGACCCGAGAGACAAAGCCGAGGCACTAAGGAAGGCTACTCTTGAGAGGAGAACTGCTACAGACGATATTAATCCTATGGAAGCCGCTACAGTACCGCGTAAACAGATCTCAGTCCACCTAGGGGTAACGGAAGAAGAAGCCAGAGACGCAATTCTACACACATCAAACACGGCTCCAGGAGCCGATGGAATTACCGTCCAAGTCCTACAAACAATCTGGGCAACCATCCAAGAGTACATCACCAAACTTTTCAACCTCTGTCTTCAGGAGGGGCATCACCCCAAGCCATTCCGCACCGCGGAAGTGGTAATGCTCGAAAAACCTGGAAAAAGGAACCTCACAAGCCCTAGAGCCTGGAGACCCATCTCCCTCCTCTCATGCCTCGGTAAAGGGCTCGAACGCCTAGTCGCCAGACGCCTCAGCCTCACGGCAATACAACAAGGAGTACTCAATCCACAACAATTCGGGGCACTCCCCAAGCGATCGGCGACAGACCTGGCTAGCTGCGTGATCCACGACATCGAGAAGGCCCTCGACCAAGGACTCACTGCCTCACTTCTCACGCTCGACGTCAAAGGAGCATTCGATACCGTCCTCCCGGGTAGACTACAAGCAAGACTTCGAGAAAAGGGCTGGCCGCATGAGATAGTCAGCTGGACAAGCAGTTTTATGGCCGAGCGTACAGCAAAGATCCGCTTTGAGGACATAACAACCGCAGAGAGGCCGCTCAGCTGCGGGCTCCCCCAGGGCTCACCAGCCTCTCCCGTCCTCTTTATGCTCTACCTTGAGCCTCTCTTTAAGCTGAACAGCCCAAAACAAGCCTTCGGCTACGCAGACGATATGGCCTTCCTCAGGACTGGGTCTACACTAGAGAGGGCAACAGCAAAACTAGCAACAAATCTCGAAGCAGCCCTCAAATGGGGAATTCAAAACGGCATCTCCTTTGACCCAGAGAAGTGCGAGCTCCAACACTTCACGCGAAAGAACGGACCTTCTAACCCGAGGTTGAAACTCGAATCCCTTAACATTTCGCCCAACAAAGCAACCAGATGGCTCGGAATCTTCTTAGACAAGCGACTCTCTTTCCGAACACACGTAGAGCACTGGACAGGAAAGGCAATAAAGGTTGCAGAACACCTCCGTACCCTCGGGAACACACAGCATGGAGCGCAGGCGGGACTCCTCCGGCACGCAGTCCGCGCATGCATTATCACAGTAGCTTTCTTCGGAGCAGAGGCATGGTGGCCAGGCCCCACACGATACTCGGCTAAGAAACGAGGAGAGGTCTCAACTCTAAGCAAGTCGCTCGTGAGACGTATCAACATAACAGTTAACACAGCACTAAGAGCTATACTACCAGTATTCCGTACAACGCCTACGCCAGCCCTAAATAGGGAGGCCGGCATTCCTCCTGCAGAAGTCATGCTGGAGACAATTCGGCTAAGATACGCAGCCAGGCTTCGCACCCTTGACGAGAACCACCCTCTAGTTACTCGTACAAAGGGGAAAGGACAAACCAGACTACTTAGAACAGCACGACTTCTTCCAGAGAGCGAAAGACCTCTACTCCTTAAACCTAAGCACACTACCCGGACACAGCAGACAAGAAGCTCTAAGACAACCGCAGACACCATGCGATGGATCTCATTAATCCCACCCACTGATATTACCCTCTACACTGATGGGTCCCAGGATGCAGCTGGCAACACTGGGCTAGGATACGTGGGCTTCCAACGCGGATATAAAGTCTGTGAGGGCTACCAAAGCCTAGGCACAGCGGCCGAGGTCTATGATGCAGAGATCATCGCTATCGAGGCAGGAATAAGGGCAGCCGCGCAGCGGGCAGATACGCAAAGGGCAACGAACATCTACGTCCTCCTTGATAACCAGGAAGCGGCCTGTAGGGCACTAGAAGGAACCCCTACCGATACCAGCCAAGGGAGCATCCTTAGGATCCGACAACTAGCGACACTGTGGAAACGACGAAAACGAGCACCCAGCATCCAACCAGGAGAAATCATGATCTACTGGATTCCGGGACACCAAGGAATTCCAGGCAACGAAGAAGCTGACCGCCTGGCCAAACAGGGCGCCGCATCCTCTGCTCCTCCAGACATTCCACTGACAGTAGCAAAGATCAAGAGGATTGTAAAGGAACGAGCGCACGAAAGCTTCGAACAGTGGTGGACAGAAAACGCCCCAAAATCCTACCAGGACCTAGAAATCCCTTTGGCAAAGGGTGCTCCACCAGAACTTCTCCTCCCTAGGAAGACACTAGGTCACCTACTGGCTGCACGATCAGGCCATGGAGACTTCCAGGCGTACCACGAACGTTTCCGCCACACTGAACAAAATAACCTCTGCCGCTGTGGGCGGCCAAAAACAACGATACACTTTGCATTCTGTAGACACGCCCGTAAACGAACAAACTGCCTTCGAGGCAAGCCGAGGGATATTATCCCTATGACTCTAGCCACGCCAAAAGGGGCTATCCTCTTCGCAAAGTTCGTAGAAGAATCTCGCTTCTTTACGGATATTAGCGCCCGGAACCAGCAGGCAGACACACTGTCAACCCTAGTCTCTTCAGACCATCACCACCATATCTAAATTGACTCCCCCTTTCATATTTTATCTCTCTTTCTTTCCTATGTATAGTCGCCCATAGAGGCCTAAACACTCCTTCACACCCTAAAGCCGATCAGGAGGTAGAGAACGCCTTACTGCGATATCCAGCCTACAGAGACGCGACGTCCCAGATATGTCACCCCTTAGCGTAGACTGTAGGTAGAGTGGCACGTCCTATGCCCCATGGGAGGCCTAAGGGCACACGGTGATAGGCATACTGCCGACCCACGCGTGGACCCGCCGGACGTTAAATAGCAATCAATCAATCAATCAATCAAGGTAAACCCTTCGGTTTCCACCAACCTACTAAGCGACTCCGAAGCTTAGTAGAAGGAGCCTACCGTTACAACAGACTAGGGTAGCGTTTCTTTGAATTGCTGTTTCAAATGCTGCTAGTGTTGTTGCGTACGTCTTTCTACAATTATGTTGTAGTACAATCATCTTGCTGCTGGCATAGGTGTTTGTACCGGCAATAGTGTAGTTGATTCGAGATCCACCATATCGCTGTCTTCTTGTCCTATATAAGGAGTGTTTGCAATTGGTGATCCTAGTGTGGCTACCTGAATGGTTGGGGTGGTCGGTCGAGCTGATACTAACGGAGTTTCCATATCCGTTACTTCGTGGTCGGCTACCTGTGGTCTCGGTGTGGTACAGATTGGTGATCCTAGTGTAACGGTCCGTGTGGGGGAAGTATCTTCTCTCAGAGGTCTTCTCTTTTCGGTCATTTTACGTCCTTTACAGATGGTAGATGTGGCCAGATGCTGGCGTCCACAGTTAATGCAGTTTAGTGGCATGTGGGTACATGGAGCTGCCTTCCTACCGCAGCCCGTAACTGTACACTGGTGGTTCTTTGCCTGGTGGGGGCCTGCGCAGATATAGCATACACTCTGGTTGCTGCATTGCCTGGAGAGGTGGCCTGGTTGGCAGCAGCTAGTGCAGAAGATCTCATTTGATTCCCAAAAGGTCTCTGTTTTGTACTGTTTACCACCAAAGAAGATGCCTCTTGCTTTGTAGTTCTCAGCTTCCGGCTTGTTTCGGATAACAAGTACGATAGAAGAGAAGCTAATCTCCCCTTCTTCGTACCTATTGCGAACCAGTTTCTCATTCTTTAGCCATCGAGGGCTGTGAGGAAGCTGCGTAGCATTGGTTGACTCAATTTCCTCCCGAATGAGGTTGAGTCCTTGTGGGTTGAGATACCTGTTTAGGGGTACCTGGTGGACTTTTATCTTCTGCCACTTCTCTGCTTGTTGAGCATCGATGATGGGCGTTATCCTTCTCCCTTGCTGCAAAGAGAATCTGGTCTCTATGTTGGAGGACTTGGGCTGCTGATGTGGTTTCCCGGACGAACCCTGTAAGGTATCCTTTCCTTGTATAGGAGAGGGTAATGAGCCGCTGCTCTGGGCTTCCCGCCTGGCTTAGGATTTTGTTGATGGCTAGGAGAATGTCCTGCGTGTTCTGGCGGCCTTGTTCTTGGTTGCGGAGAAAGAGAATCTGCCTTTCTTCCTGTGTGAACTTTTTTAGCTTTTTTTGCTTCTTTGGAATTTCTGTCCATTCCTGCTGCGTGGGCCTATACTGCGCGGTGGCCGTAGCGTAGGTGCGCTGCGTGGTTGCGGGTTGCGCCCTCTGTTGAACTGCCTTTGGTGGCGGAGGAGGAGGTGTTGGTCGATTTAAGGTTGGACCCTGTTGCCCTATTTGGCTAGTCCAGTTCTGCCTCTGCGGCTGCGGTTGATCCCGCTGCTGTTGCTGCTCCCCCTGCTGCTGCTGCTGCTGCTGCTGCTGCTGCTGCTGCTGCTGCTGCTGCTGCTGTTGTTGTTGTTGTTGCTGCTGCTTTTGTAGTTCCTGCTGCTGTTGCTGCGTTTGGTGGCGTAGCTGGCTGATTTCCTGAAGGAGCGGTTGGATCGCCCACTGGACTGCCTTCTTGATTTTCTCGAACAGGTCCTGGTCTTCCTGGTGCTTCCTTTTCTTTTGGGCTGTTTGGGAGTTCTGCTGGAACTGGAAATGCTGTTTTGCTATCTGGCTGGTGTAACGGCGGGCCTCTGCCTCTAAGGATCCAAACACCAAAGAGGGCGGTAAGCCGTGTAGGGTTTACCTTGAGTGGGTACAAGATAGGGGTTGAGAACAAGTATAGACGAATACACGTGACTGAGCACTGCGTGCGAAGGCCGTGTTACTAATCAATGGTGTAGATTGATTATTGAAGTTGACCACTGTGACGGTTTAGACCGTAAGGTGCCTTTGGATAATCCTGCGGCGAAGCGCATGCGAGAAGCAAGCGAAGCGGTTGCTCCTCGCAACTGTTGGTCCATGCGTAGCGACGAGTGTTTATTAGCGACCTTTCGCTCGTTTTGACTGTTCTCTCTTTTCTCCTTAGCTTAGTCTTCTTGTAGAAAGCAATGCCACTGCATTTCCGCGAGCGCACCGGATGCAAGCCCTCACATTAGACTAAGCTCACATCTCCTCTTCGCGCCAAGGCTCCCACGCGAGCACCGGCATCCCTCCCCACAAGAAGACACCCAAGAAGACACCCAAGAAGACACCCAAGAAGACACCCAAGAAGACACCCAAGAAGACACCTAAGAAGACACCCAAGAAGACACCTAAGGAGACACCCAAGAAGACACCTAAGGAGACACCCAAGAATTTGCAATGGGAGACGATAACGCGCCCCCACAATGGTTCTTCCAATACATGGAGCAAAAGGAGAAGCAACAACAAGAAGAACTCCGTCTTCTACAACTTAAGCATGAAGAAGAGCTGCGACAAGTTCGCGAAGAAGAACAAAAACGCATCACTAATGGAGCAAAGCCCGGCAAAGCTCTACCCCAGCTCCAAGAGTACTACGGCGAACCGGAGAAACTTGAGGCCTGGCTCCAGCAGGCTCAGGTAAAAATTCGAGTCGACTACTACCAATGTACCGAATTCGTCAAGTTCTGGGCGTTAGCCGCATGCCTCCGAGGCAAGGCTCTTAAGCGAATGGACGCCTGGACTCGTCAATTTGGAACGCCAGATCAAGCCCGCACAGATACCCTTTTCCATCAAATGCAGCTTGTCTTCCAAGACCCACAAGCCAAGGAACGAGCCCAACGGAAGCTAAACTCGCTACGCCAAGGGAAGAGACCGTTTATTGAGGCATATATGGAATGGCAAAGCCTCTTGATTGAAGCGGGTGGAGCGGACTGGCCTGATAGCGCCAAGAAGATGTCGCTAGACCGAATCCTTGGAGACGAGCTCGCGCGTGCAATGATTACAGTCCCGGCAAGCAGTAGCTTCGAAAGCTATTGTAACACGCTTAAGGAAGTAGACGACCGTCTACACGCCTACCAGACTCGAACAGGTCAGAGACTTCAGAAACAGGCAAGCCAAGAACGCCTTAAGTGGCAGTCCTCACAGGATTGGAGGAAGACCCTAGATGCTCAGCCAAGTGCGAATCCAAATGACATGGACTGGCAACCGTCGCAACCAGCCCAAGCTGCAACAACTCGGCCAAGAAGAGCAAAGTGGGTACCTCAGGAAGAAATCGATCGACGTCGTCAAAACAAGCTCTGCACGCGCTGCGGTGCCTCCGGACATTGGTGGCAGGCATGCCCTTATGCCTCTGCCCGCCGCCCTGCTCAAGCCAATCCTACGAGACAGGCGAAGCCTATCTTCGCTCCCCAGCTCGAGGATGAAGATAACGACAATGAGGACTTGGGAAAAGAATAGCTCCTGATCAAAATCGCGGTCAGGAGCAGCAGGAGGAAAGCAAGCTAAACGCATGCTATAAACATACTAAAAGCAAGCTTCGCGCAGATTGGAAGCAGTTCGAACGCAAGCATATGGAGAAGCCCCCTTTTTAGTCTCGACACTTATCAATAGAGAAGTTTCCGCACCAACTCTTATTGATACGGGATGCTTGTCATATGGCTTTATCGATGCTCGATTTGCTCAAAAGCAGAACCTCCAGCGTATCCCAGTTCAACCAAGACAGATCCAGTCAGTCAACGCCATTACTGACTCCTGGATTACTGAGGTGGCAATTGCCGAGATTGATGTTGGCGGACATCAAACAAGACGAGCTTACTTCCACGTAGCTCCAAAGATTGAAGGATATAAAGTTATCCTTGGCCTACCATGGCTAGTAAAGGAAAGAGCAGAACTTGATGCAGAACAAGAAATTCTCAAGTTCAAGGACTCGGGCTTAGTATTACGAAGCCAAAGGGAGATAAGAGAATTCGATTGTAGGAGGATAGGGGCCGCTGGGTTCCATCTTCTTACTAAGAAAAAACGACCAGGTTTTCAAGTCTTTTCTGCGAGCTTAGCAGATATCAATAAAGCCCTCGCCGAGAAGAAACAAACGGATCCAAGGACTAAACTACCACTATGGATAGTACCCCAGCTCCACAACGCCTTTGATCGAAAGAAAGCGGATGAATTACCCCCACACCGGCCTGGAGTTGATCATCAAATCACGCTTGAAAAGGATGAAAACGGCAAAATACCACAGGCACCATGGGGACCCCTATATAACATGTCGAGAGACGAGTTATTAGTCCTTCGAAAAACGCTTACGGAGTTACTTGATAAAGGCTTTATCCGTGTAAGCAATTCTCCAGCTGCAGCGCCGGTACTCTTCGTAAAAAAACCAGGTGGAGGCCTACGATTTTGTTGCGACTACCGAGCTCTTAATCAACTTACCCGGAAGGATCGTTATCCGTTACCCCTTATCCAGGAAACTCTCAATAGGATTAGTAAGGCACGGTGGTTTACCAAACTCGATGTTATTGCAGCATTCAATAAGATCCGAATCAAGCCAGGAGATGAATGGCTTACAGCATTCCGAACACGCTTTGGACTGTTTGAGTGGCTTGTTACCCCTTTTGGACTGGCGAATGCACCGAGCACCTTTCAAAGATACATTAACTGGACGCTCCAAGAGTTCCTTGACGACTTCGTATCGGCCTATGTTGATGATATCCTGATTTTCACCGAAGGATCTCGCTCACAGCACCGAAAGCACGTCACTCAGGTACTCGAGAAACTCCAAATGGCAGGACTCCAGCTTGACATTGATAAGTGCGAATTCGAGGTCCAATCAACTAAGTACCTCGGGTTTATCATCGAAGCTGGTAAAGGCATCCGAATGGATCCTGCAAAAGTCGAAGCAATTCAAGAATGGGAAGCACCAACGACAGTTAAAGGAGTACTTGGATTCCTTGGATTCGCAAATTTCTACCGCCGCTTTATTTATAAATACGCACAAATCACAGCTCCTCTACGCGTACTTACGAAGAAAGATAGCCAATTCAACTGGACTCAAGATGCGGAAACGGCTTTTAGGAAGTTAAAGAGGGCCTTTATTACTGCACCAATTCTTGCTCAATTCGACCCCGATCGCAAGACAATTCTTGAAACCGATTCCTCTGGATACTGCACAGGAGGCATTCTCTCCCAATACGATGACGAAGGAATTCTCCGACCAGTTGCTTACTTCTCAAAGAAAAATCTGCCAGCCGAGTGCAACTACGAGATCTACGATAAGGAACTCCTTGCAATCGTTAAGTGCCTTCAGCAGTGGGATGCGGAACTACGCAGCGTTAAGGAATTCAAGATTATTACGGACCATAAGAACCTCGAGTACTTTACGACAGCTCGACGGCTCTCTGAGAGGCAGATGCGATGGCAGCTTATCCTAAGCAGGTTTAATTTTACCATTACCTACCGACCTGGCAAGCTTGGAGCTCAACCTGATGCGCTCACACGGAGGGACCAGGACCTACCGGTATCTCAAGATGACGAGAGGCTTCAACATCGCGTCGCACGACTACTAAGTCCCGATAAGATTCAAGTTAACTGCTGGAGAGTTCGTGCAGCACCAGTTCAGACAAGACAGCAAGCAGACGAGCCAGCAGACGAGCCAGCAGACGGGTTAAAAGTAAAGCTACTCGAAGATCACCTACGACAGCTCTGGCAGGAAGCAAAAACAATAGATCCCGATTGGAATCGGCTTGTTGCAGCGGTACGCGATAGAAAGAGAACTCTACCAAACGATTTAGAAGAGCCTGTTCGGCTATCAATCGCCGACTGCTCACTGAATCACCAAGGAGAACTGCTGTTTCGCGGCAGGCGCTGGGTACCAAATCACGAGCCACTAAGAACCAAGTTGATTCAAGCACTTCATGATTCAACAATTACGGCTCATCCCGGACGGACTGGAACAATAGCTGTGGTCGCAAGACAATTCTTCTGGCCAAATTTCGTATCAGACGTTCGAAGATTCGTACGGAACTGTGATGTCTGCGGAAGAACAAGAGTCTGGAGGGACCGTAAACAGGGACTTCTACGCCCATTACCAGTACCAAATCGCCAATGGCGGGAGATCTCAATGGACTTTATTGGACCACTACCCGAGAGCCAGGGATGCCAGATGCTCATGGTAATTACGGACCGTCTAGGTAAAGGAGTGACTCTTGAGGGCTGCAAGGATATCGAAGCTGAGACAATTGCCGATTTGTTCATTAAGCGCTTCTACCGTTACCATGGAATCCCGTCAGCAATCGTCTCAGACAGAGGAAGTCAATTTGTTAGCCAGCTATGGAAGAGAGTCTGTCAACTACTTAAGATCGAGAGGCGCATATCAACGGCATACCACCCAGAGACGGATGGATCAACAGAGCGCGCTAATACTGAAGTTGAGAAGAAACTTCGTCGAATGGTTAATCAAGCGCAGAACAATTGGGTCGATTGGTTACCAGCAGCTGAGCTCGCGATTAACGGTCAGGAATCCTCATCAACGGGCGTCAGCCCCTTTTTCCTCTCTCATGGATACCACCTGGAGCCGTTACAGCTGTTTGAAGATCCACAGCCCGTACAGAATCCAACGTCACCAATCCAGAAGGGCGAAGCGATTGTTGCGAAGATTAAGGAAATCACTGAATGGGCAGAAGCATCAATGGCAAACGCACAACAGAATCAAGAAGCCCAAGCGAATCAACACCGAAACCCATCACCTATGTACAAAGTAGGAGATAGGGTCTGGCTAAGCTTAAAAACATCAGAACAGACCGCCCAAGTCGGAAACTAGATGACCGATCAGCAAAATTCACAGTTACTGAGGTAGTAGGTCCTCATAGCTATCGACTAGATGTGCCAAGTAACATACACAACGTCTTTAATGTTGACCTTCTACGTCCTGCTGGAACAGACCCTCTGCCGAGTCAAGAACAGGACGACTACCAGCCGCCGCCGATATTAGATGATGGATACGAATGGTGGATAGTTGAGGCAATTCTTGGAGAAAGATTGAAGCAAAAGCGCGGCCAGCGAAGGCCCCAGAAGCAATACCACGTTAAGTGGAAAGGATACGCAAGACCAACTTGGGAGCCGGCGTCGGCACTTCAAGAAACGGACGCGCTTAAGACATATCTTCAAACACGACAGGAAGGGGGGGGTGATGTGACGGTTTAGACCGTAAGGTGCCTTTGGATAATCCTGCGGCGAAGCGCATGCGAGAAGCAAGCGAAGCGGTTGCTCCTCGCAACTGTTGGTCCATGCGTAGCGACGAGTGTTTATTAGCGACCTTTCGCTCGTTTTGACTGTTCTCTCTTTTCTCCTTAGCTTAGTCTTCTTGTAGAAAGCAATGCCACTGCATTTCCGCGAGCGCACCGGATGCAAGCCCTCACAACCACGACGGTCAAAGCTATCTAAGGAACGTAGTTTTTATATACGTAGGAGAGTTCTATACAATCTATGTGCTTAGTTAGCGGGTTACGCTCAACTGCTATTCTTTCTAAGCCTGGTGGAGCATCTGAGCGGGGAGCGCTCAGATGGCTTGTCCGCTCATTTGCCTTGGCGAATGAGCGGGTGGGTCCAACTGATCGCGGGGGTCACGTGACCTCGGGCCCTCAGGGTTCCGACTTCTGTCGTTCCCAGCGGGGCTGATCCCCAACTTCCTCAACCTGTGGAGGCTGCTCCGTAACACATAGATAGTCAAAGCATTCATCCGGATTAAAGTGCATCTGTATCCGGATGAGGGCTTCAACTGTACATGAGCGAGGTCCATTTGAGTTGAAGCAGCCCATTTCTTTGCAACCAACCATGGTAGAGCTTATTCGAGGGCGAATCAACGCTGCAGAAAGACCAGAGACACCAACACGGTCGTTGGACAAGGCCGAGTGGCCGAGTGCGGGGTCAAATGCGCCTCGCCGGAAAGAAATGAAGGTGATGTAATCGGGCACTTTTTTTGCTGCCTAGAAATCGTGTGTGAGCATCCACGCGTGAAGCATCCATTGGTCTACAGCAGTTATGGCGCGAGTCTTATTAAGACATGAGCCGGCGAAAATACACGTCCATTCGGTGGGGATGATACCGTTGAACTCCGAAAAGAAGGCGAGCAAGCGGCCAGCTCTCCTCCCAAGATTGCTTGCCATGGCGCCTTCTGAAACTTCTGTAGCGAGGTCCGTTATGACTGAGAGCCCGCTTTTCATTTGCTGAATGATTCCAGACTATATATGGGACTCGCTACGAGCGCATCCACTGTTCCAACCTCGATTCCTGCCGCCGACGTCTGGACAAAGGGATGAAACATGATCAGAGGCATTTGATGCTTCCTATTACCGACATGGAGATGGATGCACTTTCTGACCATGCACCTCTGTTTGCCACTCTCCAGGACCTCGACCTCGCTCTCAACCAGGATTTACCAGAGTACAGCAACCCATCGGGCCCGGCCACACACCATCGCAAACTGGCGCAGGAGAAATATTCTGGAACTGCTTACCATTCTCATTCTACGAGAGAATGGTATCCCTATTTGCGGCAATGAGACATATCGGAGTGGTCCCGACTCAAGGCTGCCCTCGAATATACGACTATTCACCGCCAAAGAAAAACCACATCCGCATCTTCAAGCTTTGGCCTGGCTCAGGAGATACTAAACCTCGATTCGAGACTCAGGAAGCATATCTTGGGGAGGGCTTACAATACGAGGCGCTCTCATACACGTGGGGCGACCAATCAAGGGGCGCTCTGACCAGTTTCAATGGGCTTCTGATCCCAATTGCACCAAATTTATGCAGTGCATTGTTTCATCTAAGGCTTCCAGGCGAACCAAGAACGGCGGAGCTACCGGAGTCGGGGAAGGGGTTTGATGGGTATATGGTGGTTTTTAAGATCTGTTGATATTGCTAGCGGATGTGCTGTTCACTTTCGGGAGAAATTTCTGCCTCTACCATATTTCCTTGAGTACGAGAGAACTAATGAAATGTTGTTTGAAGAGAGCAACACCAAGCAAATCAAGCAAGATACTAGTGACTAAGAGCATCGGTAAAGATCTACATGTGTATCCAACCCTTTCGCCTACGGGTTCTCGTCCAGGGAGCTACATGGATGAACTATATATGGTCGAATTGCCAAGGGACATTACACAGCTGCGTCTTGTCCCCAATCTAAATAATTTCGACTTCGACTTCTGGTCCATGGATTGGAAACATGATCATATACAATTTCATGTGTTCAATAGTATCCATCTCGTCCTGACCGTACCGCGCGACTCTCTCCCTGATGGTGGTCTGGTGACGCCAGTTGCACATACTATCGATCATCTTCTCGTGATACAGTCCAAATCGGCGGAAGGTTGGTGGGCTGTTTGAACCAGTAGGCTTTAGTACAATACTGTCGAACGGCGCGAGAAAGAATACACCGCTGGTTTTCTTATTATTGCTACTAAGGTCTGCTATATACTTGCAGTAATCGGATTTACGGAAATACGCATAATTGAAGTAAATGAGGTGTGTAGGGGTAAGTGTATGGTGCGGCAAAAAGCAAAGAAAGAACGCGTGTATACGCAAAAGCAAACAAAACACGTGATCACGGGCCAATGTGGTTGACAAATACCAAAATCCCAGAGGGACGTCATTTGTCGTTCGCTGGCCAGTTTCCGTCGATGCTCTCGTTTGACAAGGAAACAGTACAACCCCGTGGTTTCTTCGGCCATGGGAAGGTCAGGATGGAAAGCGCACCTCTTCCGATCTGCACGGAGGCCGTCTTCTTCAGGGTGCAGGTCATACGAAATGGGGCCAAATTCGGGATGGTATGGTTGTGCCCAGCACTTGGTCAGCTTTACGCAGAGTCTTATTGAGACAGGACTAGCAAATCGCGCCTGGAGAGCCGGGAGTTGGATGAATGAAGTTGCCGGTGGGAGGCTTTCCATCCTGGCTGCAAATAAGATAGTCAGAACTTCGAGCTTGTTCGCGGTCTTGGTCTCCTCTTGTGCATTTTCCACTGGAGCGTTCATGTTGGTCCAAGACCAGCTCGGGATGGATTCAAAGCTGTGAGTATGCCGGGATTGATCTCCATGCTTGGGAAGAACCTTCCAAAGCAGCTCATCAAGAAATATTGGCAACCAAAGACCAAAGGACGAGTCAATGCTGAGTGAACCCTTTACTAACGAAGCAATTCCGGCAAGAGCAGAAAGTCTATCTGCCGGATGGCTGAGAGCAGTTCTCGTATAGCCTTTCAGAACATTGGTCCATAGTTGTTGGAACGCCTGCAAAGCTTCCTCGCCTGTGCCACCTTCCCCGAGATGCCTCAAGATCGAGTAGGTCTTCTTGAGAGGCTCAACTTTGCGGTATTGATTCTCGTCCCCATGAGAGTCCGGATTGTATTCGCAGACCAAAATGTTTCTGCATTCCATATGCAGCCCCCTCTGGCCAAAGTAAAGCGTCCTGGGAGATAGTAGGCGCTCTTGAAAGACCCAGCCGCGCGTGTCAAGCACGCAGTGACCTGGCAAATTTCCATAGAACTTGCAGGATGGACGGGCCTGCACAAAGGTAATCTGCTCCGCATCTTCGGTAACCCGGAGGTCTTCCCGCATGAGAGGGAAGCGGTCTTGGAAACACCCCCCGTTACTGTCCTCTGAGTCTGCAGCTGCAATTGTGAACAGTGATCCAGCGTAGACGGATTCCATACGAGATGCTTCCGTCTCGAAGTCTCCATCGATACCCTGGATTATGCACAGCGCATCTATCCAGAGATATCGAATCCGAAGTTTCCGGCAGACGGTCGCCGCGTCTTGCATCGTTTTTGGCAGCCGGTCCCACGGGATTCGGGATGCGAAGTCTTGGTAATTCGACCGTTCAAGAATTATAGGCTTGATGGGCCCCCAACAGTAGCTCAGAGTGGCGTAAGGTTCACCTTTGGTACTGTCACCGTGGATCAACCGGATGTCTTTCGTTCCCAGTACCTCAACATCCAGCAGCCTTGTTGGCCTCATTGCGTTCGCATTATTGTTGCACTCCTTGTGGCTTGACAAACAATTGTCCAGCCATCTTCGGATCAACTCGAAAGCTTCATCGGATCCAGTAGACCTTGACCATCTGTAGTTGGCTTCTTTTGGAAAGTCGCTTTCTCGTTCGAGCAGGCTGCTGCATTTCCCCAAAATGGAGGACTGGTTCTTCAGATGTCGATGTACTTGAGTCACGGAAAGGGCTTCGCCTTCTCCAACGGGGTCTTCCCAGACGTGTACATGAAATCTTGTGCAACCATGCTGTGGTTGATAAGCGCCGCCGTAAGCAAGAACATGGAGCTGTTTCGGATCCGGCGAATTCAGTCGTCGCGTTATATGCTCTGTTTGGTCGTCTCCATAATATGCAAATATGTGGTCTACAATTATTGAACAAAGATGGCAAGCTCTTTCACGGGCTGACTGGAAAAGAGAGCGCACATCGGTATAGTGCTCGAATCTGCTCGTGTATAACTCAGATTCTCTGTTGGAGGTACGAGTGCCCACCCGACCCCACGTGTTGTTCTCATCAAGGGCGATATTGAAGTCGTTGTTCTGTTGGAGAAATTTCTTGCAAACAAAGCACAGCTGGTGGGGTGTAACGTGGTGGTCGGTGAGGGAAGTCATCGCGGAGCCAAGGTGTTGCGGTTTTGGCATGACGTGTGCTGAGTACAGTCGAGTTTTGGGTTGGGAAGTTAGTTTGCGGTAAGTGGAGAAGAAGGTGAGGCTGAAGAATCTTATGTTGTTCTGCCCGGGCGGGGTTGATAGACAGCTTGTGATTGGATAGTATCCTTCTGGCCCTCATAACGTGTAACCAGGCCTCAACGCCAGATCCACAGCGATAAAACATCAAACCGTACGATATATAGAGGCATAATAATCAGGATAGTTTTCTTTCGTGATAAAACTGGAGATTGTGTATCAATTTTCTTTTCCAGAGGCTAGAGAAAACAGTCAATGCTCGCTCATGGCGTCTCTCGTTCACATTGTACTTTGTACTTCGAATTACGAGGTGACGTAGCAATTTCGAAATAATTACTGTCCAATTTTTCTGCCTGGCAAACTATTCGGTAGTCTCATGTAGCTCTCCAAGTAGCCTCCGATTTGTCTCTGTGTCGAATGCAGAGGCCAATCATGGAACCTGCTAAAAATGTCCAAGCTTGTCCGCACTGCATCTTTAGTCGTTCCTCAAACACACTGCCTTAAATCAAGCAATTCCGGCCCGTAGCAATAGGAAATCATACGTGAGGAAGAAGAGCACATCTTTTTACCTATATTCTCGATTGATATATCCGGTTCATGCTGCCGGAATGTAGACGACGTTCCAAGCGCAACCGGCCACCCAATCCGGCCATCCGAACCGCCACCAACAACTGCGCCAGCATTTTCCCAACACGTCCAAACCACCACACAAGAAAAACTACGCCTAACACTACCCTAAGCATCTCCTACCCATCCCGCACTCTCTCAGCCACAGCAGTGTCCGCATTACGTCAGCCTTTTCCGACAAGTGAATGCGGAGAAGACAGGGGTACTTTTCCGGCTTGGCGGGGTCGCGCTTTTCCGCGACGGCGAGCAAGGTACCCACGTGGGTAGTTGAAGCATTCATCCGGATAGCTTTGGCAATTGGATTAAAGTACATCTGCATCCAGATGAATGCTTCAACTGCCCATAAGCGAGGTCCATTTGAACTGAAGCGGCTCATTTCTTTCGCGACCCACTGTGAGATCAGGGATGTGGTTGGTGGTTGCAGCGGGGTCCGTCCGGTACTTCGCGAAGATCCACTGCGAATCGGGGTCTCGTATGGCTCTCTGTGCGTAGCTGGCACGGGGGGTTAGGAAAAACTTGACACCTACTATTGGTAGTAGGTTAGTGTCTGAAGTGTGTTGCAATCGATTCCTACGGTTGAATTAACGTTGGTGGTGCGGCTCTGCCCGCTAGCGAGCGCTCGGACCACCCCACTGTAACGGCGGGCCTCTACCTCTAAGGATCAAACACCAAAGAGGGTGGTAAGCCGTGTGGGGGTTTACCTTAAGTGGGTACAAGGGAGGGTGTGAGAGAACGAAGTGACGAGCACACGTGACAGAACACTACGTGCGAAGGCCGTGTTACTAATTAATGGTACGTGTTAAACAATGAGGGTGTTACGACGGACCCGACCGTGTTGGGTTTCAGTCGGCGCGTAAGACCATTCGGCCAACCTCCCGTCGACTGGAAGTCGACAAAAGGTTCAGCAATGATCAGCCTGGTGGCTGATCGTGCCCCAACAACTCTATATACAGAGGCGTGTTCGTAACAGAGGGTTCACAGCAGCGGTATAGAGACAGTCTACGATGAGTCGTTTAATTCTTCTACCTATTAGCCGCACACGGAGGATATACGTGTGCGTCACGTGCTACACTAAACCCCAATTGGCTCTCGCTAATCGGGTCCTTTTCGGACCTTTGGTTTCCTAACTAGATTAACTCTCTAGGAATGTCAGGCCCCTCAGGCAGCACCACCATGGACTGTAGGGTAACTAACCAGCAGCAGCTAGCAACCAGGAGGGAGACCCGGTCACGTGCCAGGGCACGTGCACAGCGCTAGGTACATGGCACGGGCCCAGCGCCAAGCGACTGGGTATATTTACCCTTCGCCCTCTCCTTCTAGACTCTCTTTCCTTTTCTCCTTGTACATAGATTTTCAGTTGAGAGCAATACCACCCTTTCGGCTTTGCTGCCTCACACAATCTATGTACCTCCAACACAACAACCTGACCAGACACACGACATTGACATTGCGCAGCAGAACAGTTCATACATAAGGAACGACTTCTACCCTCACCTAAACAAGAACCCGACCCAGAGCACAGACCGAGTGAAGACTTTCACACACACAGACCGACATCATCGGACACAAAATCCACCAGCCATCAGAAATTCCAACCAAGAAGACCTCACCATGCCAAACCACAGCCGCGCCAGCAGTGTTGCCTCTCATCACAATAGGGCTTCATGCGAAGACCATACTAATAAGGAATCCCCACTCCCCGACACCGTCCGCCCCCACAATAGCAACAGGAACCAGCCCCGCGAGACGCGTTCGATCTCTCAGAGTGCCCCAAACCCTAAGGAGATAGCGCAGTCCTGTGCGCACTCCCTCGACCTTGCCAATAGCCCGAGCTTTCCCAACGACATCGCGCTTGAGAGCCACCGCTGGCCCAACTACGACGCTTTCCACAACTGGTACACCTTGGCCCCGGCCAATTAACGCGCCAAGTTCTACTACACCCTCCAGCTCCTTACGACCAGCAACGAACACAAGCACATAGACCACGCAACTTTGCAGGATGAACACAGGAGTCTCCAAGAGAGGTACAACAAGCTCCGTGTTGGCTATAAAAAGGCGACAGACCGCGGCAATAATTTGCTCCAGACGCTCCGCCAGGAAAATGACGAACTGACACGCCTCAACGTGAACCTCACCGACAACATACAGCGGGACGCAGGAGGCCCCCACAACTTCAACCGCCGCCAGAGCGAGGACACCATGGACACGCAACAGACTCAGCCTTACTCCGGCTCCCGCAAGATGCTTACCAGTGACGTCGACAAGCTTAGCTCCACCAATATCCAAGCTTTTATCACCTTCAAAGAAAACATGGGCTTCAAGCTTGAAGTTGAACAAGACTTCTTCCGCGGCAATAACAAGCTTATGGTTCGCCATATCTACTCCCGTCTGGCTGAGTCAGTAGCCCCTACCATGCGCCCCTTCCTAACAAGCAACCTGAGTCCTGAAGCCTTCATGGAGAAGCTGGGAAAGATCTGCGGCATGGGCATTGCAAAAAGAAAGCTAGGTGTGAGCTCGTTGCCGCCAAGCAGACCGAGAAAGAGTCCATCGATGCCTACCACGCAAGGCTCTGCACCCTATGGGACCTCACAGACACCTCTGAGGAGGACAAGATCGACAAGTTGCAGGGCAGCGTCGTGCCCGGGCTGGCCTACTCGGTTGCCCTCCAGAGCTTCGACACTGTTGAGCAACTCCTAGACATGCTCCGCAAGGGAGAATACCGGCGCGAAGAGATTAAATCCCTCAACCCAAGACCTGAGAAGCGCACAAACAGGGACAGGGAGCGTGGCCAGGGCTCTGGCTCCTCGAACGAACGCATCCGGTTCAACCGCAACGCCCCCACCAGTACTGATAACAAGGAAGAGCCGCAGCGTTACTCCCCAACTGCATCCAAGCCTGAAGGATGGACCGGCCCATGGTACAACCCCGAACTAAACCCCAAGAGGATGACACCTGAGGAGCAGACCAAGATGGCAAAGGAACGCCGTTGCTTTCGTTGCCGTGGCTCCGGCCACCGCAGCACCGACTCAGTCTGCCCCAACAACAACCGTGCCAAGTTTGCCCACATCACCAGCATTGAGGAGCTTGCCACCGACGGCGAGTCGGAAAACTCCACGTCCCAGGAGTAAGTCGCCCCCTGGGACCTCAACAGGACAAAGAGCTGGGTGAGCAATCAGCAGGCCCACGTCAGAAGAGGATCACTGTATCCAATGTAGCAGTAGACAGACAAGCAAACAAGATTGAGGGAACCCACCTCATTCTACGGGCTACAGTAGCAGGAATGAACATACAATCTCTTCTCGACAACGGAAGCCAAGCTGAACTCATTGATGGCTCTTTCGTCCGCGCAACAAAAACACCAAGAATACCCCTCACAAAACGGATCCGTATGACTCTGGGAGACGGCAGCTTCTCCCAGTACATCACCCACGCCGCTCTGGTAGATGTTATTGTCGGCACACACAAAGAACAACTCCTTTGCTACATCGCCAAGCTAGGAGATTACCCACTGATCCTAGGCGATGGTTGGCTCCGTACCCATAACCCCATCATCGACTGGGAAAAACGTTCGGTCCGCTTCTGCAGCGCCAAATGCTTTAAGTTGGGCTGCCTCCACGGCCTTCCCCACACAGAGTATGCAGTGGGACACAAATACGAACCCCCGAAGGAGCAAGGCCCCAACATCAAATTCTGCTCTGCTTCGACCTTCCTGCGCCTGGCAAGGAAACCGGGCTACGAAGGGTACTTCTACAACGTCAGGGAGAACCCCACGAACCCCACGAACCTTAGCGCTACAACCATGGCTGAGAGAAAGGAAGACGATTTTCAGAAGTTCATGGGAGGAAAGAAACAGCATAGCCGGGAAGAACGCCTAGCCCGGCTACCAAAAGAACACCACTGGATTGAGGAACTCTGGGACAAGACAATTGCCGATGAACTCCCGCCCCACAGGAAGGAGGATCATGCAATCAACCTTAGACCGGGCTGCGTGCCCCCTATGAGAAAAGCTACCGCCCCATGTCACAACAAGAGAATGAGGCTGTCAAGAAATACATCGATGAGCATCTTGGAAAAGGGTTCATCCGACCTAGTTCATCCAGCTGCACCGCACCTCTCTTGGTTGTTAGGAAACCCGGAGGAGGCCTAAGAATCTGCGTCGACTACCGGGCTCTTAATGCAGTCACCGAAAAAAACCGCTACCCTATCCCTCACATCAACGAGACGCTTACTCAGCTGAGCAAAGCCAGAGTGTTCACCAAGCTAGATGTAGTCCACGCCTTCAACCGGATCCGCATCAAGGAAGGACACGAATATCTCACCTCATTTAACACACGCTTTGGACAGTACGAGTACCTAGTCATGCCCTTTGGACTCTGTAACGCTCCGGGAACATTCCAGAGCTACATCAACAACTCCGTCCTTGAATACCTTGACAAGTTCTGCACAGCCTACCTGGACGATGTCCTAATCTACAGCGAGAATGTAGAGGAGCACGCTGACAATGTGAACAAAGTTCTAAAGCGCCTGAAAGAACGAGGACTCCAGCTTGACCTAGACAAGTGTGAATTCAACGTGAACACCGTGAAATACCTGGGACTCATCATCAGCACCAACGGTATCACCATGGACCCCGAGAAGGTCACGGCAATAGTAAACTGGAACACCCCTTCCTCGGTCAAGGATGTCCAAGCCTTCCTAGGATTCGCAAACTTCTACCGGCGCTTCATCAAGAACTTCTCTTACCTCGCTAGGCCTCTCACAGAAATGACCAGAGGAGATCACTTCACGACAAAGAACGGGAAAAAGAAGACACGGTACCGCGACTTCCAATGGGACGAAATGAAGCAAACCGCGTTTGATAAGCTGAAAGAAGCCTTTACCACAGCCCCGGTCCTTGCTCACCTTGACCTAGAGAAGGAGATCTGGGTGGAAACAGATGCTTCAGACTTTGTCAGCGCAGGAGTACTCTCGCAGATGCACGAAGGAACCCTCAAACCGGTAGCGTACTTCTCTAAGAAGATGTCAGCCGCGGAGTGTAATTACATGATCTACGACAAGGAATTACTTGCCATCATCCGCTCCTTCGAGACCTGGAAGCCTGAACTAATGAGTACACCGGCTGAAAAACCAATCAAGGTGCTTACGGACCACAGAAACCTTGAATACTTCATGACAACCAAGCAGCTCACCAGCCGTCAAGCCCGCTGGGCAGAGTTTCTCTCCGCGTTCAACTTTGTCATCTCATACAGGCCCGGAAAGCAAGGAGAGAAACCCGACTCTCTCACACGTCGCACCCAAGACCTTCCAAAGGGAATAGACGACCCGCGGAAGCAGCACCGATTCCAGCAACTCCTCCAGGACTCAAACCTTGAACAAGACATAAAGGTTGCCGTCAACACTCTCCTATTTGCAGCAGACGACCTTGAGGAAGAGGAGCCACGCCAGGAACAAGCACCGAGCCCAGACAAAACCCTAGACCTAGAGGAACTGATTAGACAAGCATACGAGGCAGACGAGGCTATCCAGGACCTCCGGAAGAGCATCGAAGCAGGGAACCGCCGCGTGCCAAGCCACTTGATTGGAAAGGGATACAAGAAAAACATCCAAGACTTCTCAGTGAAAGAGAGTTGGGTGTGGTTAAAAGATACCCTTGTCATCCCAGACTACCAGCCACTACGCCTACGCCTGCTACGAGACCATCACGAGAGTCCGCTTGCTGGACATCCCGGGACAAAAGCAATGTACCGAAACCTTGCTGAAAGATATTGGTGGTCAGGACAAAGAGAAGACGTTACGAGATTCGCAAAGAACTGCCACCACTATAGAAGGCACAAGCCCTACACAGACCAGAAGCAAGGACTGCTAAAACCCCTACCGATACCGCAGCAGAAGTGGCTCCACGTGTCAATCGACTTTGCAGAAAAACTGCCCCCTTGTATTCGCAACAACAGAGAGTTCAACCACTGCCTGACCATTACGGACCGCCTTACAAAAGGAAGGAGCTACGAGCCCCTTTCAACCCTTAGCACTAAAGAAGTAGTTGAGGCCCTAAACCGCCGACTCTTCTGCGTGAGAGGATTTCCACTTGACATCGTCTCAGACAGAGGCAGCGCAATGAACTCACGCCTCTACCAACGAATCCTCGAACGCTACAAAGTGAAGGTAAAGATGTCGACCTCTTACCATCCCGAGACCGACGGACAGAGCGAGAGCTTAGTGAAAGGCATGAAAAGATACCTCCGCCTCTACATTAACCATGCCCAAGACAACTGGGCAGACTTCCTACCACAAGCCGAATTCCAAGCCAACACACATATTAGTGCATCGACAGGAGTATCACCCTTCTTCGCAGACAACGGATTCCACCTAAGAATAGGAATTGAACCGCCTGGAACCTATAACGGCCCGGGAGCAGCCGAAGTAACAAGAGCAGACCGACTTGTTGCAAGAACCAATGCAATGAGGGAGTTCCTTCAAGAACAGCTAGTCTGGATCCAGGAGGAGCAAGCCCGACATGCAGACAAGTTCCGTCAACCACACCCGGCATTCCGAGTAGGTGACAAGGTCTTTGTTGATGCAAGGAACTTTGAACTTGGGCGGAATAGTAAATCACTATCACCAAAGAACCTGGGACCATGGGAAATCACACGATGCATCGACGGCAAAGCGTACGAGGTAGCCATACCTCCACACATGCAAGAACAAGGAATCTTCAACGTCTTCCACCCATGGAAGTTGCACCTTGCGCCAGACAACCCGTACCCCGGACAGGTGCAAGAACCAGGCCCTGTACACCTTATCTTTGACAATGAGGATGAAACCATACACGAGGAATGGGAAGTCCTCGAAGTTGTCGACTGCCGAAACTCCAGACACGGGGTCCAATACAAAGTCACTTTTACAGGAAACTGGGATGAATGGAATGCTAACCCACCATGGCAACACTGGACAAACTACAAAAACGCGCCTAACAAGATCCGGGAATATCACGCATACCACAAGAACGCGCCTGAGATGCCTGATTTCTTTTCAGAGCTCAGAGGACCTCGCTTGGAAGAGGGGGGGGTAGTGTCAGGCCCCTCAGGCAGCACCACCATGGACTGTAGGGTAACTAACCAGCAGCAGCCAGCAACCAGGAGGGAGACCCGGTCACGTGCCAGGGCACGTGCACAGCGCTAGGTACATGGCACGGGCCCAGCGCTAAGCGACTGGGTATATTTACCCTTCGCCCTCTCTTTCTAGACTCTCTTTCCTTTTCTCCTTGTACATAGATTTTCAGTTGAGAGCAATACCACCCTTTCGGCTTTGCTGCCTCACACTTATGTGGACTAATTACTTCTTGTTTACCGCCGATCGATTTGGAATCTAGATCTAGACTTGCCTGCTTATAAATCAGGAAGCTAGTATTTTAGTTCGTTCCTTATGTATATAAAGCTCGCCTCTCTGCCTTACAATTAGTTCTTTAGTCTAGCAATGAGTATTCCTCGCGTACAACTTAGTATGCCTTGAATTGGACCTTGCTCGCCTCCTTTGTTGTTCACTCGTCTCTCTCCACCCGCCTCTTGGCATTCGTCCCTAGTCTCTCGCCCCCCTCCTCTTATCCCCTGTGCTTCGGCATCTGCTTTACCTCTACTGCCTTTACCGGCTTCGTTACTTCGTCCCTCTCCGCCCTCCAAGGTCTGTTCATTATAGTTCACAGCAGCGGTATAGAGACAGTCTACGATGAGTCGTTCAATTCTTCTACCTATTAGCGGCACACGGAAGATATACGTGTGCGTCACGTGCTACGCTAAACCCTAATTGGTCCTCGTCAATCGGATCCTTCTCGGCATTGGCTTCCCTTCAGATATGGGGCTTAAAAGCCAACTCGCTTAGTCAGCTAAAATCCACCCAGGTGCAGTAGCCCTTAGGCTGTTTGTTTAACAAGGGTTTGAATTGGAACTTTGAGTTGACCACGAAGGGTCAAATGTCTAGCTAAAGGAGTGCGACTATATACTACTAAGAAGCTATAACAATCTACTTGGATAATCGTGGATAGTTGGGATCCCGTATTATCCAGTGTCTTTCTTGGATAATCCATTCTTGGCATTATCCGTATGGGTCCCACGTGACTTCGGCGCTTGGCCTTGTTCCTGGTTTCCGATATTCGTCGGTGTGAAGCGGTCGCTATGTTTACCTGTTCCGCGGCCGCTTACCTTTTGTCTTCTCCGGGATTCCAGCTTCCGTCCCTTCGTCCCTGTAGGTCTTCTTCCCGTAGGGGATTCTGTCTTGCGCCTTGCCCCGTGACTTCGCAGTCCCTTGGGGTCCTGTTTCCCGTGCGGGCTCCTCGCCCTTAGGGTCATAAAGCCCGCTTCCTTGGAGGTTCGTAACACTACCCCCCACCTTAAGGATCTTCGACCCGAAGATCTACCGTAAGGTGTATATCTTTTGCTCGTCTGCTACTCCCTCTTCTTTTCCCGTATGTCTCTTATCATGCCTCCGAAACGCAAGCGTACTGAACAGGTCTTACTAGGGGAGCGGATTGATTTCTCCGGTTGTACGATGCCTGTGCCTTGTTCTTCTTGTCTCCTACTCGCTGCTTTAGGGGAGGAGGTAGATTGTCGTATGGACTTGCGGAGCTCTTCTCGTTGTGGCGAGTGCGCCCGTCGTGGGAAGTCTGCCTGCGATGGTGGTGGTTTGGATGCGGCGGATTGTATGCTCTCTTCCTTCCTGCTTGATCTTCTGCTAATGCCCCTTAGTTGACCGTCTTGATCGTGCTCGTGCGAAGGTGCGGGCAGATCGTGAGGAGGCCCGTAAGGCCATGCAGGCTGTGATGGCTCGGCTATCTCGGTTGGAGAAGCAGGAGGATCTTCTTGAGCGTCGTGCCTTCCTAATGCTTTCCAAAAAGGTAGCCACCGTGGAGGAGTTAGAAGAGCTAGATCGTTTACCCTCGGGGGCGGGGGATCCCGTTGACCCTGAGGGTGCCGAGTCTTCGCGATCGACAAAGCGCCTACGTGGCGAGGTCTCAGCTGACGCCTCTGTGGATCCTGATCGATCTGTTGGGTCTCCTGGGGCTGGCTCTGCTGTGCCGCCCGCGAGTTCCGAGTTGGTTGATCAGGCGCGGCAGTCTCCGTTCCCTGATTTCGACTTCGGGTCCTTCGTGTTTGACGAGGCCGCGGTGTTGGTCGATCCGGGTTTTGGCGATGGAAGCTTTCAATGAGGTCTTTGCATCCTTCGCAATTTTCCGGTGGTTCCCAGGTATGGTCCCAGTCTCCTTCCCATTGTAGGAGGTATCTGAATTGACCATCAACGTAGCCGCTGTCTAGGATCTTTTCTACGATCCATTCTTTGTTCTCGTCGGCGTCTGGGTTCTCTGGTACCATTTCTTCAGTTTGCTGGATGATCGTGGCGTTCTTTGGTGCCGGTTCGAGCAGTGCAATGTGAAAGACGGGTACTATCCGCATGGTTTTTGGTAGCTTGAGGCGGTAGTTGACTTTCCCGAGTTTTTCTTCGATTTCGAATGGTCCAATTTTCTTAAAGTCCAATTTGCTGTTTGGTCGCTTCGTTTTGATGTTTTTTCTGAGTAGGTAGACTTTATCCCCCTCTTTAGCTTCGGTGCCTCCTGGTGCCGTCTGTTATAGTAGCGGGACATCAAAAATCCATTATATTCAATGTCGAGGCTGAGCTGTTTGTGGAGTGCTTTCAGCTGGTCTGTTTTGAGGATTCCTTTCTGGCTTAGTGATTTGCTTGGTAGCGGTTCTTTGTAAGCCGTTGGCTCATATCCATAGTTGGCGTAGAACGGTGATTCTTGCGTAGTCGTTGCCTTTGAACTGTTGTACGCGAACTGGGCGAGAGGTAGCAGTTCAACCCAATTGTCTTGCGTGTAGTTGATGTAACAGCGTAGGTATTGCTCTAGCGTTTGGTTTGTTCGTTCTGTTTGTCCGTCCGTTTGAGGATGTGCCGTGGTGGATAGCTTATGCTTGGATCCGAGCTGGCGGGTAAGAGTCTGCCAGAATTGAGATGTGAATAACCGATCTCTGTCTGATACTAGCTCGTCCGGTAGCCCGTGGTTGCCGAGGATTATCCTAAGGAAGGTATAGGCTAGGTCTTCTGCGTTTGCCGTTTTGAGATACGGTAAGTAGTACGCGTATTTGGTAAGCCTGTCGACGATGACTAGGATCGAGTCGTAAAGGACGCCAGTTAAGGGTTCCTTCGACTGGGGTAGATCCGTAATGAAGTCTAATGTGATAGACTGCCAGGGCCTTTCCGGGGCTGAAAGTGGTTGGAGTAGTCCGTAGGGCGCGTGTCTTGCCGCTTTGCTTCGAATGCAAAGGTCGCACTGCGTGACTATCCGTTGAACCGTTTTTCTCAGTCCTGGGAAGTAGTAGTTCCTGGTAATTCGTTCAATCGTCTTGTCCATTCCTTGGTGACCGTGTGCTGGTGCTTCGTGGATGTCTTTAACGAGTTCTTCTCGTAGCTTGACCGGGACGTAGACTAATCCTAAATACAGGATGGTGCCGTCTTCGTCTCTGGTTAGACGAGGGTCGTTTTCCACGTTTCCGAGTTCCTGGGCCATTGCGTCATGTTCGTAGGCCTCTCGGATTTTCTTTGTCCAGGCGTTGCCCTCCAGGCGATACGCCGGCGCTAGTAGCCTGACCGGGGTAAGCGGGACTTCGCTTTCCGGATTCCCCTTAAGCCATGATTGGGCAATCCTAAATATAGGTGCGCACGTTCTGGCTGGTGTGAGGCTTCCGTCTTCCTGCTGGTTTAAAACCGCAGGCTGTAGTCCTGGCTTCCCTTCGATATGGTCGGCTCTTCTGCTTAGCGCATCTGCGCGAGCATTCTCTGATCCCTTTCTGTAGGTGATCTTTATGTTGTAGGATGCTAATTCTTCCGCCCACCTGACTTGTCTTCGTGTCAATTCTTTTGTGGTGGTGAAGTGCGTGAGGTTCTTATGATCGCAATGAACCATCACCTGGTACTTAGCTCCTTCGAGGTAGTGTCTCCATTCTTTGAAAGCCGTGACAATGGCTAACAGTTCTTTATCATGGACGTCGTAGTTGAGCTCCGGGGGCGTCATCTTTCTTGAGTAGTACGCGATTGGGTAAAGTTTGCCTTGCTCGTCCGGTTGGCTGATGCAAGCGCCAATTGCGTAGTCTGATGCGTCCGTTTCGACCGTGATGGGAAGTTCCGGATTGTAGATACCCAGGATGGGCGCTTCGCAGAACATCCGTTTGAGAGACTCGAATGCGTTTTGTTGCGCCTCTCCCCATTGGAATCCATGCTCTTTTCGAGTAAGTCTGGTTAGGGGTTCTGACACTCCCGCGTAATTCATGATGAATTTACGGTAGAAGTTGGCGAATCCGAGGAAGGATTGTACTTCCTTAATCGTTCGTGGTGCCGGCCAGTCCCTGATTGCGTCCAGTTTCTTCTCGTCCATGCTGATGTGCCCAGGCGTAATGATAAAACCCAAGAATTCCGTTCGCTGGGTATACCATTCGCATTTGTCTGGTGCTATTCGGAGATCTTTGTCCTGTAGTACTTCGAGGACTTTCTTTATATGCTCGGTATGTTCTTCGAGCGTATCCGAGTAGATCAGAATGTCGTCCAGGTAAGCCATACAGAATACATCCAAATACGGACGTAGTGTATCGTTGACCAAGTTCTGGAATGTGCCAGGGGCATTTGTAAGCCCGAATGGCATGACCGTATACTCGTAATGACCGAATCGTGTTCGGAACGCTGTCTTCCATTCTTCTCCTTCTTTCATACGAACCAGGTAGTAGCCTTCTCGGAGATCCAGCTTAGTAAAGTACTTAGCGGTCCGGAGCTTATCCTGAAGTTCGTCGATGCGAGGTAATGGGTATCGGTTTTTTACCGTTACGTCGTTCAGCTGTCTGTAATCGACGCAGAGGCGGAGCTTGCCGTTTTTCTTTGGGACGAACAGAATGGGATAGCCAGCCGGTGATGACGAAGGCCGTATGTATCCGCGTTCTAAGTTCTTATCGATGTACTCCCTTAAAGCCTCGCTTTCCTTCTGAGAGAGGGAATAGATTGGCTTAAACGCGGGCTGCGTTCCTGGGATAAGGGGTATCTCGTGATCCCAAGGTTGGTGTTTTGGTAGGCTTCCTTTTCCTCTTTCTTTGAAGACTTGTGCGTATTTCCAGAGTTCTGGGGGTACCGTTTCCAGTTCTGGTATTAGCGGTTTAACTCCGCTAGTGGGCCTTATAGTTCCGTCGTTGTTAACCACTTGCTGGGTCCCGACTGCCGAAATGCCTCGGACTGCGTAGCTCTTATCCCACAGAAGATTCCTACTTCGTAAAGTGGGTAGGCTGTAGCGTCTCTCGATCCTCTGGGAGCAGTCTCCTCCGACTGACTTTGGGCCGTTATCCTCTTTTGGAGGTCCCGTTTTATCGTTTTGGTCGTTCGACTCGGGCACGTCCGCCCTGCGCATGCGTGCTGTGATGCGTTGCTCCATTTCCTGGCTTGGTCTAACGTAGACTGTAAACGCTTTTTCTCCCCTACACTTCATGCGCTGTAGGGCCGCTAAGGAGATTTCTTGGATATCGATAGTACTTTTCTTTTCCTCATCGTTCCGGCTCTGGTCGTGCTCGGGCTTCTTGCTCTGGCGTGTCGACTCTGGCTCATCGTTTCGGCTTCTTTGCTCGGGTACGTCCACCCTGTTCGTCCTTTTCGCGGTAGCGAGGTGTCTTTCGCATAGTTCGTCCGGGAAGGTGATTGTTCCCCTCCTCCAGTTGATGTATGGTGCATGCGTCTTCAACCATGGCATCCCAAGGATAATGTCATGTCCTGGGATAGACATAAAGTCTAGGTTGATATGTTCTTTGTGATTACCAAGTGACATAGGCGAATCTCCGGTTTCGATTCTGACCCATCCGTTGCCGTAGGTGGAGGGTGATCCGTCCACTGTACTAAGCTCGTACGGTTGGTCTTTTGCTTGGTGCCGGAGGCCGTGTTTAATGGCGAATGGCGGGTGAATAAAGTTACCCTGCGCGCCGCTGTCGATCATGGCACTTGCTCTCTTTCCGCAGAAAGTGACTTCTACGTGGAGTAATTGGTGAAGATCTGATCCGGTGGGTATTGGTCCGTTTGATGTGCGTGATACCTGGTTGAGGGACCTAGCTAACGGCCCCTCCTGGGGTCCCTGACTAGGGAGGCCGTTTAGTTTTTTGGCATTGGGTAGCCATGGGCCTCACTGTGCATATAGTCTTCCCATTCGTTGACTTGAATGTATGCTTGCTTCCAGTTGGTCCAATTGCCGTTTTTGGTCACCCTCGTCCAGTAGACTTTGTCGTTCCGCACTTGGTACTTGAAGGTCGGATGGTGATTGAGCTTTTCGTCGGGAATCCATTTGAGCGTTCGATTCTGGATTGTTGCCGTGCCGTATTGGCAGAGAATTCTTGCTAATTCTCGTAGAGAATCGTAGTCCGCCTGCTCGCGTGCTGAGAGACCTTGGTGGTGTCCTTCAACGAGCGTTGTTTCTGGAGTTACCGGGAGTTCGTATTTTTCTCCGTTTTGCTCAATGCGGGTTTCCCAGAGGGTGTCCTGTCGCCAGTCCCATATGACTATAAGGGCGAGGTTCCTCTGATCCGGGATCCAAACCGTTTGACCGTGGTTTCCGCATCCGTTTTCCAGGTGGTAGCTGATACCGTACCGTTGAGCGAGTACTTCGAGCGAGGTGAGGGTGTTTCGCTTGTCCATTGTCCGGGTTCTTTCCTGGACCGTCTCTTCCCTTGTACTGCTAAGTTCGCTTTGGTCTGGGGTGCTGTCGTACAGTTCCCCTGTGTCGCTGTCTACCAAGTCAGAGTCTTTTGGGAACACGTCGACAAGGGCGTCGAGCTGAGGTTCTTCGGTGACTCGTGTGGTGACATTGACTTGTCGGCTTTTTCCTGGTTTACGGGGGTACCATCCCGTGGCGTTTTTATCGCTCTTGTGGATCATGCAGCTGTCGTTGTAGCATGCGGTCCAGCTGATGGCTGCATGCGCTGCTCGCTGCTGTTCGATCTTCTTGAAGGCTACCAGCTCCTTCTCGGAGTCTTTTCGTACGGCCGCCGCATGACTGCGTCCTTTCTTGGGCCGTAGCGGGCAATCGTGCCCTGGCTGCCACTTATCTCCGCAGTAGACATAGAGTTTCTTCGCGAATAGTTCTTGCTGCTCTGGTGTCCATTTCGTCTGCGTGTTCTTGTTCCGTCCCTTCTATCCATTGTTCCGTCCCTTGTTATTCCTGTCTTGACGGGTAGAACTGTCCAGTTCCATGGCCTCGCCGCTATTCTGAGTGTGGCGTGGCTTGGTTGTCCGTGTCGTGTTGGCAGGGTACCGTTCCGTTTGTCGCTCCCAGAGGCGCTCGTCTAGGCGCCTGGCTAACTCGATCATCGTGTCTAGCGTTTTAGGGTAGCTGTGGAAGGCCATCGCATCCTTAATGTTTGGCTTGAGCCCTTTATAGTAGTGATCACGCTGTGCTTGATCTGACCATCCCTCCAGGAATGCAGCCGCTTGTCGGAATATGGAGGTGTAGTCCGAGACCGATCCTTTCTGTTGCAGGACCATGATCTTCTGAGTTGCTTGTCGGACTTCGTCCACGTCATTAAAGGCGCGTTTGAGATGCTCTACGAATTTGTCGTAGTCATCGAACATGTCCCGAGTGTTCTTGGACTGCTCGTCCTCGTCCTTGTGGAGGTGTTCGTTGAGGTAGGGTTCGAACCATCGCTCTGCCGTTCCGCGAAGGTAGGTAGACGCGAAGAGAACCTTATCTTCCTCAGATTCGAACTGGTCGTCGTAGATGCGGATGTACCGCTCGAGTTGGGAGGTGAAGCCTTGTAACTTCTGTCGGTTACCATCGAAGGTATCGGGGTTCCGGAGTTTGACTTTTCTCGGCCTCGGGGCCGCTTGACCTGCTTGAAGCTGTTCGATCTGCGCTTGCAGGCGTTGGATGGTTGACATTAGCTGAGCCGCGGTCGGCTGCTGAGTCGGGGCGTTGCTCATCTCGACGTCGGACATTGACTATGTTAGAGATGGCGTTCTAGGGGATACTTCTCTTTAGTTTTCTTAAAGCCTTCCTTCTCTTGCAAGGATGGTGGTCAAAGTGTAACGGTAGGCTCCTTCTACTAAGCTTCGGAGTCGCTTAGCAGGTTGGTGGAAACCGAAGGGTTTACCTTGAAGAGACAAGAGGAGGATGGCGGTGCAAAGAGGGAAGTATCACGTGATAGCGCGGTGCGTAATGAGCTTGTTACCTCCAAATCAATAGGGTTTGAATTGGAACTTTGAGTTGACCACGAAGGGTCAAATGTCTAGCTAAAGGAGTGCGACTATATACTACTAAGAAGCTATAACAATCTACTTGGATAATCGTGGATAGTTGGGATCCCGTATTACCCAGTGTCTTTCTTGGATAATCCATTCTTGGCATTATCCGTATGGGTCCCACGTGACTTCGGCGCTTGGCCTTGTTCCTGGTTTCCGATATTCGTCGGTGTGAAGCGGTCGCTATGTTTACCTGTTCCGCGGCCGCTTACCTTTTGTCTTCTCCGGGATTCCAGCTTCCGTCCCTTCGTCCCTGTAGGTCTTCTTCCCGTAGGGGATTCTGTCTTGCGCCTTGCCCCGTGACTTCGCAGTCCCTTGGGGTCCTGTTTCCCGTGCGGGCTCCTCGCCCTTAGGGTCATAAAGCCCGCTTCCTTGGAGGTTCGTAACAGTAGGTTAGTGGAAACCGAAGGGTTTACCTTAAAGAGATAAGTGTTACGACTCAAGAAGAACAAGTTAGATTCTCGAAATTAACTAAAGTTTCTAAGCTAGAGAAAGGAAAGAGAAAAGAAAGGGAATAAAGGAGGAAGGAGGAAACTTATATATCTAGCCTAGGTACTAGTTAGAAGTCGAATAGCCGGTCTTAGGCTTCCCTTTCCCGTACGTTCCCGCTAAGTGTTTGCTCTTAGTAAACCCTATGTCTTAGACATCTTGTCTTAGATAAGTGTCACGACTCAAGAAGAACAAGTCAGATTCTCGAAATTGACTAAAGTTTCTAAGTGTCACGACTCAAGAAGAACAAGTCAGATTCTCGAAATTGACTAAAGTTTCTAAGCTAGAGAAAGGAAAGAGAAAAGAAAGGGAATAAAGGAGGAAGGAGGAAACTTATATATCCAGCCTAGGTACTAGTTAGAAGTCGAATAGCCGGTCTTAGGCTTCCCTTTCCCGTACGTTCCCGCTAAGTGTTTGCTCTTAGCAAACCCTATGTCTTAGACATCTTGTCTTAGATAAGTGCTTTAGCCTAATTAGGCTTAGTTTTCTGGAGAATGAGATGTTGACGGTCTGAATCGTCACATTACCCCCCTCTTAAGCGAGAGCTTCTGGCGATGACCTCACTCGACAGCTTTATCGTTTTCTTGAATCCACCGTTTGAGTTCCTTCGGTGGACCGGGCTTCGCTGGGTAGGAGTCGTGAAATTCCTTGAGTTTCTGAGCCGCGTGGTTGAAGTTGTCTACTGGATACCATTGAGGGTCGGGTGGCCAGTCTGCCCACTGAACCCTGTACTGGAGTCTCTTCCCCTTGCCAGTGTAACGGGAGTCGAGAATGGACTCTACTACGTATTCGTCTTTATTGTCTACCTGCACCGCGGGCTGCGGCTCCGGTATCTGGCCTAGAAGGGGGTTACTGTCGTCCCTTGTAAGCTTGCTTGGATGGAACACATTGCCGCGGTTAATGCCTGGGGGTAGTTGAAGGCGGTAAGCGGTTCCCACTTTCTCGATAATAGGATATGGCCCAATCCGCGTCCATCCTAGCTTCCTTGAGGGTCGGTCCAAATCCATGTCCTTGGTAGAGATAAACACCTTGTCTCCCACCTCGTAGGACACATCCTTCCTGTGACGGTTGGCGAACTCTACTTGCTTCTCCTGGGACTGCTGCAGGTGGAATTTCGTAAATTCCCAGACCTTTTGCATCTTATCTGCCATCTCGTTGGCTCTTTCCCTGCTCCAGGTAGCCGCGGCGGTGGGCGCTAGAGGGGTGGGCGTCCAGTCAAAGGATAGGCGGGGCTCATATCCGTAGACCACGAAGAAGGGGCTTACGGTAGAGGAGGCGGAGACGTTTCCATTAGCAGCGTATTCTGCGGAGGCAAGCCAGTCTACCCAGTCGTCCTGATGATAGCTAACGTAGTGACGGAGGTAGATTTCCATTTCTTTGTTGGCGTTTTCTGTTTGCCCGTCCGTCTCTGGATGGTAGGCTGTTGAAAGGCGGTGGTCAATCTTCAGTAGCTTGCAGAGGCCTTGCCAGAATTCGCTGATAAACTGGGGTCCTCGATCTGAGATGATGGTGTCCGGTAGGCCATGATACTTCCAGATATTGTCTCTGAAGAGCTGCGCCATTTGACTCGCGGTGGTGGTGTCGTGGCAGGGGATGAAGTGCCGCATTTTTGAGAACCGGTCTACCACTACTAGGACGGCGGTGAATCCTTTGCAGTTTGGCAACTTGGTGACAAAGTCACAGGATAGGTGCTTCCAGGGCTGGTCCCCGATGGGGAGCGGCTTGAGCAGGCCGTTGTAGGATTCCGTTTTGTATTTAGCCCTCTTGCAGGAGTGGCAGTTCTGCACGTACCGCTTTACTGCCTTTTTCATACCATTCCAGTAGTACCTCTCCTTTAAGAGTTCCCAGGTGCGCTGGATGCCTGGATGTCCCGTTGCTGGGGGTCGATGAGCAGCCTGAATGAGCCTTAGCCTGAGGCGGTCGTCCTGTGGCACAACAAGGCGGTTCTCCTGGAAGACGAGCAAGTCATCGCGCAGTGAGTACTCAGGGTACTTGCTGATGTCCTGGCGGATGGCCGTCAAGGCGTCGTCTGTCCGGTTAGCTGTCCGTAGCTCAGTAGGGAGGTCAGGGTTTTCGAATAGCTTGAGGGGAGAGAGGGTGAAGCTCCCCGGAGGGAGCGCCGTGCGGTTCATAGAGGTGAGGCGGGAGTCAGAGTCGTCCACCGGTAGATCCTGCTCTCGACGAGAGAGAGCGTCTGCTCTCTTATTCTTCTTTCCTGCGATAGGAACAATCCTAAAGTCGTACTCCGCGAGTTCTTCTGCCCATCGAATTTGGCGGCGGGAGAGCTGCTTGTTCGTCATGAACGTTTTCAGGGTCTCGTGATCAGTGAATACCTGGATTGGCTCCTGTACACTCCGGCACTCGGGACTCCATTCCTGAAAGGCTCGAACGATGGCCAGGAGTTCCTTGTCGTAGATCGTGTAATTACATTCCGTGTCTGAGAGCTTCTTGGAGAAGTAGGCCACTGGATGAAGCTTCCCTTCCTCATCCTTCTGTGAAAGGACTCCTCCACTAACGTAGTCAGAAGAGTCAACTTCGAGGAAGATGGGCTTCGCCGGGTCGAAATGTCGAAGTACTGGGTCTGAGCGGACGGCGTTCTTTAGTGCTTGGAAGGCGGCCTCACACTTCGGCGTCCAGGCCCACGCTACCTTGTTCTTGGTCAGGTCGGTGAGTGGTTTTGCAATCCTCGAGTAGTTCTTAATAAACCGGCGGTAGTAGTTGCAGAGGCCTAGGAATGAGCGCGCTCCTCGGAGAGAGATTGGGGCTTTCCATTCCAGGATAGCTGCAACCTTCTGGGGGTCCATCCGGATTCCGTCTCGCCCGACAATGAGGCCAAGGAAGCGAGTCTCGGTGACCTCAAATTCGCATTTCTTAATGTCCGCTTGAAGGCCTGCTTCTCTGAGTTTCTTAAGGACCAGTCGTACCTGTTCTCTATGCTCTTTTCTTGTCTTACTGTAGACCAGAATGTCGTCCATGAACACTGAGCAGAAGTCGTCTAATCCGGCCATTATAACCTCGTTCATGTACTGCTAGAAGGTGGCAGGTCCATTACATAATCCAAAGGGTAGGACGTTGTAGCGGTATGATCCGTAGCGCGTCCGGAAGGTTGTAAGGTCCTTGGAGTCTTCGTGCATCCGAATCCTGTGGAATGCTTGTCTGACGTCAATCTTAGAGAAGTAACGCGCTCCAGTCAACCGGGCTAGCGTCTCGTCAATCAAGGGAAGTGGGTATTTATTCTTCTTCGTAGCTGCGTTAAGGCGGCGGTAGTCCACGCAGAAACGGAATCCTCCATTGGCCTTCCTTGCCATGAGGATGGGTGAACCAAACGGTGCCCTGCTCGCTTCAATAAACCCCTTTCCTAGGTTCTCCTCAATGTAGTCCTTTGCAGCCGCGAGTTCGTCCGTAGACATCCGGTATAGCGGCGGCGTGCGTAACTCCGGGTCCTGGTTGAGCTCTATCCTGTGGTCACAAGGTCTTGAGGGGGAAGCTCGTCTGACCTCTGCTTGGAGAAGTTCTCTGCCAGGTCCTGCAGCCATTCAGGTAGCTGAGGGGTGAGTTCTCTTAACTCCTCGGGTAACTGTTGTTGGAAGGCGTTGATTCTTGCCTGCTCCTGCTCCTCCAGCAACTCCCAGAGACGGAGATGGTACACTTCAGTGCCTTGTTGCTTTAGTGAACGCAGAAATCCTTCCGCAGTTACGAGCTGCATATCCCTCTTTGGTACCTTCTTTCGAGGTGGGGAGACTTCTTCTCCACGTCCTTGGTCAGTTCCTTGTTCATTTCTTTAAGGGACTCCCTTATATCGGCCTGGAAGGAGTGTCTAGTAAGGATTCTCTGGGGCCTCCATGATTCTACCTTAGGAGGCGTCGTTGGATCAAGCTTTCTTGGCTCCGCCGCGGCGGGCCTGCCGGGGTGCGTGCAGAAGTTCGGCTTGAACGTGACTGAGTTGCTGTTTGCGTCTGGCAACGCGCCGTGGGCCTGCAACCAGCCCTTTCCCAGTAGCATGTCGTGGTTCCCAAGGTCCATGATGAGTAGGGGAGAGGTGGCTTCCCAGTGATCCTTGACTTGGAGGTGTGGGCAGATCTTGTGGGTGATAGGTTTTCCGCTTCGCCCGTCCGCAACGGTGTAGGGGATCGGTTTGGAGAGGGGGAGGGGTACAATTCCAAGCTCTTCTGTCATCTGGTGCGCGAGGCTCCTGCTCACTGTGGCGTATACAAGTGCTCCAGTGTCAACCATTGCATCAACCTGTATTTTCTTTCCTTGACTAGATAATGTACAGTGTGCAATAATAGGTTCTAGGTTGGGGTGCCACAGGGAAGTCACCTGTACTTCCGTGAACAAAGCCTGTTCCTTACTCCTAGGCGCGTCTTTGCTAGGAGTTACTCTTTTCCCGAGTCTTCAGCTGATCCAGAGTCCGGCTCAGCATTGGCGATGGTAACCGCCTTAGCAGGGCAGGCGTTAGCCATATGCCCTTTCTGATGGTAGTGGAAGCAACGGCCTTCCTTGCGGTAAGAATCCCGCTCCTTAGCGGTTAGTGACTTCTTCTGTTCCTGCCTAGAGGTAGTACGCTCCACCGTTGGCTTAGTGTTCTTTAGGGATTTATTAGCACGCTCCTTCTTCTTCTCTGCCGCCTTAACATCGTTCTGAAGTTCCCTATCTAGCGTACGGGCACGAGCCGTTAGATCCTGGAAGCTGAAGTTTAGGGAGTCCTTAACGGGCGCCAGTCCATGGCGAAGTCCTCCTGAAAGGCGGGTCCATATCTCCTCAAACCACTGGTCCCTTGGAAGCTCGGATTCCGTGGCGAGGGCAATGAACTTGGCGTAGAAGGAGTTGAAAGGCGTCGTGTTCTGGTAGAAGCGGCGGAATTCCTGGCGCTTGTTCTGGAGGAAGTGGGGGTCGTCAAATACGGAGGTAAGAAGAGCAAAGGCCTCTTCTGCCGTCTGGAAGGCAGCGGGTCCCTCATGAACGTTCGGCCTAATGGTGTCTGAGGCCGTCCCAGTGGTGCGTGAGAAGATGTAGGATATCTTGGCCCTTTCAGTCTTGTAGTGGTCCGCGTTAACTTCCAGCTTATTGTACATCTCGGCCTTCCAGTGCCTAAAGGAGGGCTCCTTCTCGGGTTCTCCAGTAAACTGTGGAGGATCAGATAGCTTCGCGGAGCGTCCTCCCTGATGCTGAGATATTAGGGAGCGGACTAGGGTTTCTACAGTTGGCTGACTGTCAGGAACGGAGCTCATCTCAGACTGGTTTCCAGGGGATTGACGTCCTGTAGTAGGTCGGTAGCTAAAAGTAACGTTCGGCTCCCTGAGGCCCTTATTTTGTCGTCTAACGCGCTCTAGTTCAGCCTTAAGGATACCTTTCTCTGCAGTGAGCTCCGCATTCTCCTGGTAGATCCGCGCGCTTCCTTCTTCAAGGTTCTTAAAGTTCCTAAGAAGCTCGTTGAACTCAACGGCGGCCTCTGTCTTCTTTCCTTGTTCTTGTTGAATGTGCTGGAGGAGATCTCCTATTAGGTACTTTGTTTTTCCTAGATCCTGGAAGAGGATCTCCATCTCTTCCTCATTCTTCAGCACATTGAACAGGGAGATCTTTCCATGCTGGAAGGGGTTCATGGTGAAGTCTTGAATGTCCCCTCCACCCAAATGGTTGTGGGGTGTGTACTGGAAGAGCACATCATCTGAGGTTATAGGGAGTGGCTGTTCAATTGCCTCAGGAGCGTCTTGCTCTTTTTCTTTCCCCTTAGGCTCCTTAGTACGTCTGGCGCCACGCGCGCTCGATCCGGGAGTCGACATAGTGGTAGGTCCAACGTTCGTTTACCAGGGCAAGCCTGCTGGAAGCTTGAACGAAGGAGGGGTTGGTGAGAGTTGATGAGAAGTGATGAGAAGTGATGAGAAGTGATCGGTGGTCAGAGAGCGGGTTATCTGATTGGTGAGCGAGTAGGATAAGTGAAAGGGTGGCTTCGTCTTCTCAGAAATCAGGGCAAGCCAGCTGATGGTTGAATAAGAGTAAGCCGAAGTGGTTAGGTGAGCTTAGAAAAGTGTCACGACTCAAGAAGAACAAGTCAGATTCTCGAAATTGACTAAAGTTTCTAAGCTAGAGAAAGGAAAGAGAAAAGAAAGGGAATAAAGGAGGAAGGAGGAAACTTATATATCCAGCCTAGGTACTAGTTAGAAGTCGAATAGCCGGTCTTAGGCTTCCCTTTCCCGTACGTTCCCGCTAAGTGTTTGCTCTTAGCAAACCCTATATCTTAGACATCTTGTCTTAGATAAGTGCTTTAGCCTAATTAGGCTTAGTTTTCTGGAGAATGAGATGTTGACGGTCTGAATCGTCACAATAAGAGGAGGATGGCGGTACAAAGAGTAAAGTATCACGTGATAGCGCGGTGCGCAATGAGCTTGTTACCTCTAAATTAATAGGGTTTGAATTGGAACTTTGAGTTGACCACGAAGGGTCAAATGTCTAGCTAAAGGAGTGCGACTATATACTACTAAGAAGCTATAACAATCTACTTGGATAATCGTAGATAGTTGGGATCCCGTATTATCCAGTGTCTTTCTTGGATAATCCATTCTTGGCATTATCCGTATGGGTCCCACGTGACTTCGGCGCTTGGCCTTGTTCCTGGTTTCCGACATTCGTCGGTGTGAAGCGGTCGCTATGTTTACCTGTTCCGCGCCCGCTTACCTTTTGTCTTCTCCGGGATTCCAGCTTCCGTCCCTTCGTCCCTGTGGGTCTTCTTCCCGTAGGGGATTCTGTCTTGCGCCTTGCCCCGTGACTTCGCAGTCCCTTGGGGTCCTGTTTCCCGTGCGGGCTCCTCGACCTTAGGGTCATAAAGCCCGCTTCCTTGGAGGTTCGTAACAGCGGGATCAAAGGGATCAATTCCTTGGCATCACGGGATACACGTGACTCATGGTGGGTCTTTATAGCGCGTGTCTGCGCCCCGCTTGCTTCCTTTCCTACCCTATCCCGACTCTGTAAAGGCTGTGCCGTAACACCCACCATGAGCGAAATCTTCAAAGAATTTGCGGCTAGGGGAGGTGGTGGAGGAGAGGGAAAGGCGGTAAAGGAGAGGCGTAAGCTGCCAGCAAGGCAAGGGAGTAAAAGAGCAAGGACAGAGGATACCATCGAGGTAGCAATTGGAGCGCCTACGGCCTTTTCAAGCAAGACAGGCGCCAACAAAGAAGACACGCAAATTTTACGCCAGAAGGCAGAGCAGCTCCAGCGCCTAGTTGAGAGCCAGCTAGAAATGCTTCAGAGACAAGAGGACATGATCAGCGCTCAGGGTGAGCAGATCAAGGACCAACAGAAGGCTATGGCAACTCTCATAGCTGCAGTCAAGGAGCTATCCCAGGAGATAAAAGCAACGAAAAATGAACAAGCCCGCTTCTCTCGCGAAGCCGGGGAAATCAAGGCAAGGCTGGCTAAGCCTCCCAGCCAGATAAAGCCAACATATAGCGCGGTCCTTGGAGCAGCACCAGTAGCAGCAAGCCCTAAGCTGCCACTCCAGGGAGCAGCAAAAGCAAAAGCGAATGAGGAACCCAGAACGGTGACAGTGGACATTACAAGAGCCAGAGGCGAGAGAAGCGACCTAAACAAGGTTAAAGCAGCTCTGGACAAGGGCCTGGATAGCTACGAGGTTACCAAGGAGGTTTCTATTGAATTTATCCGGCCTCATGGAGAGGGCACCATTGACCTGGTCTTTGGCTCTGAGGCCGAGGCCCAGAAGGCGCGCCAACACCCCCGCTGGCTGCAGAGTACATTGCCAGGAGCCAGGGCGAGAGGAGAGACCTGGTACCCAATCAAGTGTGATGGAGTGTCCAAACACATGGTTCTAAACTGGACCACCACTAGGGATAGATCCATCAAAGAGGAGGTTCTTAGCAACTTCCAAAAGGAGAATGGGGATGGCAAGGTTAACTGCGCAGCAAGGAAAGCTGCGTGGCTCAGCAAAACTGAGGTGGGAAAGGCAACTGGATCGCTGGTTATCTGGCTAGCAAAGAAGGAGGCGGCGCAGTACCTCCTCACCCAAGGCTCAGTACGGTTTGGGGCCTCTGCAGCCTACTGCACCATGTTTAAGGAGAGAGAGGACCAAAGGCCGTGCTTCAGATGCAATAAATACGGCCACAAGCAAAGCAGATGCACTGGGAGCATCCGGTGTGGAATCTGTTCTAGTGGACACGACACACGCAACTGCAACAAAAGGGACAGTCCAAGGTGTCCAGCCTGCGGCGACGCACACACTATCTTTGATAGAGGGTGCCCACTTCACCCAAGGCACGCAAGACCAGGCGTTAGAACAGCTGTAAGGCCAACAGGAAAATCGGCAAACACGCCAGCGGAGAAGCCGGTATCCGAGAAACCGGCATCCAAGCCTGCAGAGAAGCCGGCATCCTCCTAGCCAGTAGAGAAGCCGGCAACCTCCCAGCCAGTAGAGACGCTGGCAACGGGTGATGTTGAAATGGGGGAAGCTAGCACCACTACCATATGCTAGAGGGTCTCCGGATCCTCCAGCTAAACGTCGGAAAGAGAATGGAGGCTCAACAGAGCCTCCTTAACAACCTGGAAACGGCCCAGTTCGACGTGTTGGTAGTATCAGAGCCGTACTTGTACAGAGGAGAAGACGACAAACCAAGGGTCAACTTCCACCACCAGTGGGAGGCCGTGACCCCAACAGTACACAGAGAAGGACACACACGGCACAGATTCCGAGCAATGATCTGGGTAAATAACCGGATCAAAGCTCAGGTGGTACCAGTGGAATCGCCAGATGTTGCAGCAGTCCTGTTACAGGCAGGAGGAAAGCCAATACTATTATTCTCAGCATATATACCCAGGGAAGGTAGAACGGTCTATAATGATGCCAGTACTCTTGCAGAGAGAGTTAGACTCATTGACCAGGCCATACAAGAAACGGAACAGCAGGAAGGAAAAGAGCTAGAAACTATCATTGCAGGAGACCTAAACCGACATGACCAGCTCTGGGGAGGAGATGCGGTTGCCCATGAGGCACGCCAGGGAGAAGCAAGTGAGGTGATTAGGCTCATACAGAAGCGAGGGCTGCAGTCCTTGCTCCGGCCAGGCACAATCACCTGGGAGCATCAAAATGGAAGAGTAAGGTCCACCATCGACCTTATACTTGCATCCGAGTTCCTAGCAGAAAGGCAAGAGTTCTGCAGGATACACCAAACCGACCATGACTCCGACCACCGCGCAATTGAGACCTGCTTTGACCTATCAGTCACACGGGCGGAAGAGAAGAAAGGACGGCTACTTTTTCGGAAAACCAACTGGGATCTGGTAAACAGAGACCTCCGCTCTACCCTTCTTCCACCAGTAAGGATTAAAGACAAGGAGACCCTGGAGAAAGAAGCAGACCAACTTGTTCGGATAGTACAGGAGGTAGTAGAGGCAAGAACACCGCGGGCTAAACCATCACCATACGCAAAGCGTTGGTGGACCGATAAGCTTACAACGCTTCGCCAAAGCATGTCTACGCTTCGAAACCACTACACAGCACTAAGAAGGCAAGGAAATGAACAAGAAGTAGATATCCGCCTAGTAGCAGAGAAGCTGGCGACCGCTAGGGCCCTCTACCTACAGGAAATCAAAGCCCAGAAGCGAGCGCACTGGAGGGAGTTCCTCGATGATCCTACCAACGTGTGGAAGGCTAACAGCTTTACACGGGTGGAGTCCTCCACTGGAAAGATACCCACGTTGGTAAAGGATGATAGAACTGCAACAACAGAGGAGGAAAAGGCAAGCCTATTACTAGACACCTTCTTTCCTAAGCAGCCAGAGCCGGAAAAACAAACGGATCCACAACGCCAGAAGCAGCTAAAAGTCCCGCCAATTGAGAAGCCTGAGGTGGAGAGGGCAATCATGCTGGCAAACCCGGACAAAGCACCAGGCACAGACGAGCTCCCAGCCCGGGTATGGAAAGAAATCTGGCAGGTGGCAGGTGAGCATATCACCAACCTCTACGAGGCATCGCTACGGCTAGGTCATCTGCCAGCCAAGTGGAGAACAGCTAAGATCATCCCACTACGGAAGCCGGGCAGGGACTACACAATGCCTAAAGCGTACAGGCCAATCTCACTGCTAGCAACAATTAGCAAAGGGCTTGAGACAGTTATAGCAAGGCGGGTGTCATACCTAGCAGAGGAGCACCAGCTACTCCCAAAGAATCACTTTGGCGCCCGGCGCAAACGATCCTGTGAGCAAGCACTCAACATCCTTGTGGAAAAGATTTACGAGGCGTGGAGAGGACAACGCGTTCTCTCCCTAGTCACGTTTGATGTTCAAGGCGCCTATAATGGTGTGAGTAAAGAGGTACTGCTGCAGAGACTACGGGAGAGGCGGCTACCTAAAAACATTGTCCGGTGGGTGGACAGCTTCTGTTCAGAGAGAAAAGGATGTGTGATGGTAAATGGGCACTGTTCGCCTCTGCAAGACATCGAACACCCAGGAGTACCCTAAGGCTCACCACTATCACCAATCCTATACATCCTGTACAATGCAGGACTGGTGGAAGGGCCAATCAATAAGGAGCAAGGCACTCTAGGCTTTGTAGATAACTATACAGCCTAGGTAACTAGGCCCTGTGTAAGCACCAACGTCAAGACCCTCCAGGAAAAGTTCATACCAAAGGTAGAGGCCTGGGCACGTAAAAGCGGGGTCACCTTTGAAGCGGAGAAAACCAAGCTGATCCACTTCACGCGGAATCCAATAAAGGATGACGTCCCAACCCAGGCCCTTACCTTTCAAAGCCAGGAAATCCAGCCAAGCGATACTGTTAAGATCCTTAGTGTGCTACTAGACAAGAAGATGCAGATGAAGGACCATGTGGCGAGAGCTACAACAAAGGCAATGAAGCAGTGTCTAGCAATAAAGCGGTTAAAAGGGGTACGGCCAAGGGCAATGAGGCAACTCTTCATTACCACAGTTGTCCCTATAACTGACTACGCTGCCTCATGCTGGTACGGGCCAGGCCGGTTGGGAACAAGCAAACTGCTCGGCATGCTTAAAAGGATCCAGCGACTAGGAGCCCAGGTGATCACCAGAGCGTTTAAAACAGTGGCGCTACCAGTACTGGAAGCGGAAGCTGGTTTGTGCTCGGTGGAATCCAGACTGAAGAGGAAGGTGGGCAAGCACCTCGTTGGACTCCTCAGTCTCCCAGAGGCGAATCCAGCAGCCAGGTGTGTAAAGGCACTCAGGTCACAAGGTGGAAGGTGGCAGAGTCCCTTGCAGCACACATGGAACGAATTTGCAGAACTGGCCAGACCAGAGAAGGCCCCCCAGATGGAGACAATCCTGCCTTGGAGCCGTCCCCCATGGGCAGCGCTGGCTGGAACGCGGATCCAGATTGAAGAGAAGGAACAGGCAAAGAGAAAAGTGCAGCAGCTACCGCAGTCAAGTACAGTCTATGTTGACGGCGCAGTAAGAGAAGGGGTGTGCAGCATTGGGGTGGTCCGTATGGTAAATACACACCAGCCAGTGACAATCCTCCAAGAGACAGTGGCAAGAGCCAAGTCCTTTTCAGTCCTTGCTACCGAGCTTCTTGCAATACTAGCAGGGCTGGAAAACCTGGTCACAGAGAGAAAAGGGAGAAGAAACGTTTTTCTGGTCACAGACAGCCAGAAGGTACTAAAGGCAATCCAGACTGACACTCAAACAGAGGGGCAGTACATCTTACAAGACATCTACAAGGTGATGGATAAGATTATAGCCCGAGGTGTTACCCCCTGGCTCATCTGGGTGCCAGCCCACTCAGGGGTGAAGGGGAATGAGGCAGCAGACAGAGCAGCAAAGAGGGCAGTCAAACCAGGCCAGAGACCGGAGCGAGACTCCCAGGACCGCCGGAGGCTGGTCAAAACGGTCACGCAGGCGGTGCTGGTAAAGGTACAAGAGGAAGAGAAGGAAAAGACAAAGCAGAGAAAGAGGTACGGAAGATACACGTGGGAGCTGGATGGTGCTGCTCCAGGTAAACACACTATCAACCTCTATAACAGACTGGACTCGGAGCAGGCAGCGGTCCTGATTCAGTGCCGCTCAAACCACTGCCGACTCAAGCCTTACCTCTACAGAATAGGGCGAGAGGAGTCAGATAAGTGCCAGTGTGGCATGAGCTAGGAGACAATCAAACATGTACTACTAGAGTGCCCGCAGTGGCGTAACCTTAGACGAGAACTCGTGGTCGCAGCAGGGAAGAGATGGGGGGATGTTTCCTTTTTATTAGGTGGATGGAGCGGATGGGAGGACCGGCACACTGGGAAACCAGTAGATGGTCTAAAGGAGTGTGACGGTCTAGACCGTTAAGTGCCTTGGAAGATCCCTGCGGCGATGAGTTAACAATTATGAGTCAACACCTAATGACTCAAAGGGCGCACGGATCAACTACTTCGGTATATAATACCTTCCTACGCTTATTATTTCCTTTCTCCTTAGCTTAGTCTTCTTGTAGAAGTATGCCAATGCATTTCCGCGAGTGCACCGGGTGCAAGCCCTCACATTAGACTAAGCTCAACACCTCCTCTTCGCGCCAAGGCTCCCACGCGAGCACCGGCATTCCTCCCCACAATAAGCAACCAAGAAGACACCTAAGACACCTAAGACACCCAAGACACCCAAGACAATCAAGAAGATAACCAAGAAGACAACCAAGAAGACAACCAAGAAGACAACCAAGAAGATAACCAAGAAGACAACCAAGAAGACAACCAAGAAGACAACCAAGAAGATAACCAAGAAGACAACCAAGAAGACAACCAAGAAGACAACTAAGAAGACAACCAAGAAGACAACCAGGAGAAAACCTAACGAAGCAACAATGGAAAACGACAAAGCACCACCAGAAGCACCCCCACAGTGGTTCTTCCAATACATGGAACAGAAGGAGAAGCAACAGCAAGAGGAACTCCGCCTCTTACAGCTGAAGCATGAAGAAGAGCTGCGACAAGTTCGCGAAGAAGAACAGAAGCGTATCACTAATGGAGCAAAGCCCGGCAAAGCCCTACCCCAGCTCCAAGAGTACTACGGCGAACCCGAAAAGCTTGAGGCCTGGCTACAGCAAGCTCAAGTAAAAATCCGAGTTGACTACCACCAGTGCACTGAATTTGTTAAATTCTGGGCATTAGCCGCTTGCCTTCGAGGTAAGGCACTTAAGAGAATGGACGCGTGGACACGCCAATTCGGGACTCCAGACCAAGCATACGCAGACACCTTCTTCCAGCAAATGCAACTCGTCTTCCAGGACCCTCAAGCCAAAGAACGAGCTCAACGAAGATTGGATTCGCTACGTCAAGGGAGAAGGCCATTTATCGAAGCCTATATGGAATGGCAAAGCCTCCTAATCGAAGCAGGCGGAGCAGACTGGCCTGACAGTGCCAAGAAGATGTCGCTGGACCGAATCCTCGGAGACGAGCTTGCACGCGCAATGATTACGGTCCCAGCAAGCGGCAGCTTCGAAAGCTACTGCAACACGTTAAAGGAAGTAGACGATCGTCTCCACGCCTACCAGACTCGAACAGGCCAGAAGCTCCAGAAACAGATAAGCCAGGAACGCCTTAAGTGGCAGGCCTCACAGACCTGGAGGACAACAACTCCTCAAGATGCTCAGCCAAAAGCGGATCCAAATGAAATGGACTGGCAGCCATCGCCACCCGCCCAAGCTGCTACAACTCAGCCGAGAAGAGCGAGGTGGGTGACCCAAGAGGAAATCAACCGACGCCGTCAAAATAGGCTCTGTACACGCTGCGGTGGCTCCGGACATTGGTGGCAGGCATGCCCTTATGCCCCTGCCCGCCGCCCTACTCAAGCCAACCCTACGAGACAGGCGAAGCCTATCTTAGCCCCCCAGCTTGAGGATGAGGAGAACGATAATCAGGACTCGGGAAAAGAGTAGCTCCTGACCAAAATCGCCGTCAGGAGCAGAAGGAGCAAAGCAAGCTAGAAGCTGGCTATCAACCAGCTAATAGTAAGCTTCAAGCAGATTGGAAGCAGTTCGAGAAGAAGCATATGGAGAAGGCACCTTTTCTAGTTTCTACACTTATCAATAGAGTTGTCTCTGCACAAACTCTTATTGACTCAGGTTGCCTCTCCTACGGCTTTATCGATGCTCAATTTGCACGCAAGCATAAGCTCCAGCGTATCTCAATCGAACCAAGACAAATCCAGTCAGTGGACGCAATAACCGACTCCTGGATTACCGAAGTAGCTGTCGCCGAGCTCGATGTTGGTGGACACCAAACAAAACAGGCGTACTTTCATGTTGCCCCAAAGATTGAAGGGTATAGCATTATCCTAGGTCTGCCCTGGCTAGAGAAGGAGAAAGCGGTACTAGACGCTGAACAACAGACACTCCGCTTTAAGGATTCTGGCCTTACAATCTGTAATCAGAAGGAGACACAAACGCCTAACTACCGGAGAATTGGAGCAGTTGCATTTTATTACCTCACCCAGAGAAAACGACTAGGAGTTCAAGTATTCTCTGCAAGCTTAGCGGATATTAATAAGGCTCTTGCAGAGAAGAAACATACCAACCCAAGCACTAAGTTACCACCTTGGCTAGAGAGATTTCTACCCGCATTTGACCGAACAGAGGCTAACAGGCTACCACCCCACCGGCCTGGAATTGATCACGCAATCGAGCTTGAAAAGGATGAGAACGGCAAGACACCACAGGCACCATGGGGGCCCCTATACAACATGTCAAGAGATGAGCTATTAGTCCTCCGGAAGACCCTTACGGAATATCTTGATAAGGGATTTATCCGTGTAAGCAATTCGCCTGCAGCCGCTCCTGTCCTATTTGTACGAAAACCGGGAGGAGGCCTACGATTCTGCTGTGACTATCGTGCACTCAATCAGCTTACCCGAAAGGACCGTTACCCATTACCCCTTATCCAGGAGACTCTCAACAGAATTAGCAAGGCACGCTGGTTTACCAAACTTGATGTTATTGCAGCGTTTAATAAGATCCGAATCAAGCCAGGAGACGAATGGCTTACAGCATTTCGAACACGTTTTGGACTATTTGAATGGCTTGTTACCCCATTTGGACTCGCCAATGCCCCAAGCACCTTCCAACGGTACATCAACTGGACACTCCAGGAGTTTCTTGACGACTTCGTATCAGCCTACGTTGACGATATTCTAATTTTCACCGAAGGATCTCGCTCGCAGCACCGGAAACATGTTACTCAAGTACTTGAGAAGCTTCAAGCAGCAGGGCTTCAGCTCGATATCGATAAATGCGAATTCGAGGTTCAGTCAACCAAGTACCTTGGATTTATCATTGAAGCAGGCAAGGGCATCCGCATGGATCCTATAAAGATTAAGGCTATTCAAGAATGGGAAGCGCCAATAACGGTTAAAGGAGTACTTGGATTCCTTGGTTTCGCAAACTTCTACCGTCGCTTTATCGATAGGTACTCACAGATCACGGCTCCCCTACGCGTACTCACAAGGAAGGGCAATCAATTCAACTGGACTCAAGAAGCAGAGGCAGCCTTTAAGAAATTAAAGAGGGCCTTTATCACAGCACCAGTTCTCGCCCAATTTGACCCGGATCGGAAGACAATCCTCGAAACTGACTCCTCTGGGTACTGTACTGGAGGTATCCTATCTCAATACGATGACGATGGAGTACTCCGACCAGTTGCCTACTTCTCAAAGAAGAATGTACCAGCAGAATGCAACTATGAGATCTACGATAAGGAACTTCTCGCAATTATCAAATGCCTTCAGCAATGGGATGCGGAACTACGCAGCGTTAAGGAATTCAAGATCATTACAGATCATAAGAACCTCGAGTACTTCACCACAGCTCGACGACTGTCTGAGAGACAAATGCGATGGCAGCTCATTCTGAGCAGGTTCAACTTTACCATTGCCTACCGACCTGGCAAGCTAGGAGCACAACCGGATGCACTCACAAGAAGAGATCAAGACCTACCAGTGTCCCAAGATGATGAGAGGTTGCAACATCGCATTGCACAGCTCCTCAGCCCTGACAAGATCCAAGCCAACTGTTGGAGAGTGCTCGCAGTACCAGTACAGACAAGACGACAAGAAAGAACTGAGAGAGAAGCATACGAACCGACAGACACGCAGCAAACAGAGCTAATTGAGGATCATTTGCGACAACTCTGGCAAGAGGCTAAATTGGCGGACCCGGATCAAGAACGCCTAGTAACGGCAGTAAGAGAAGATAAAAGGACATTACCAAACGACTTAGAAGAGCCAGTCAAGCTCTCAGTCGCTGATTGCTCTCTGAATGGCCAAGGAGAGCTACTATTCCGCAGCAGGCGCTGGGTGCCGAATTACGAGCCACTGAGGACTAAGTTAATTCAAACACTTCATGATTCGACTATGACGGCTCATCCTGGACGTAACGGGACGATAGCCCTCGTCGCTAGGCAATTCTTCTGGCCAAACTTCGTATCAGACGTACGAAGATTCGTGCGGAACTGCGACGTTTGTGGAAGGACAAGAGTCTGGAGAGATCGTAAGCAAGGACTATTGCGGCCGTTACCTGTACCAAATCGTCAGTGGAGAGAGATCTCGATTGATTTTATTGGCCCGCTACCTGAGAGCCAAGAATGTCAAATGCTTATGGTAATCACCGATCGTCTGGGGAAGGGAGTTATTCTTGAGGGCTGCAAGGATACCGAAGCTGAGACAATCGCCAATCTATTTATTAAGCGCTTCTACCGCTATCATGGAGTCCCAGCAGCAATCGTCTCTGATCGAGGTAGTCAATTCGTTGGCCAACTATGGAAAAGAGTCTGCCAACTACTCAAGATCGAGAGGCGCATATCGACAGCGTACCACCCGGAGACAGATGGATCGACAGAGCGCGCTAATACTGAAGTCGAGAAAAAACTTCGTCGAATGACCAATCAAGCGCAGAACAACTGGGTCGATTGGTTACCAGCAGTCGAGCTCGCGATTAATGGTCACGAATCCTCATCAACGGGCGTTAGTCCCTTCTTCCTCTCTCATGGATACCATCTCGAGCCGCTACAGCTATTCGAAGATCCACAGCCCATGCAGAATCCGACGTCACCCATCCAGAAGGGAGAAGCGATTGTTGCGAAGATCAAGGAAATCACCGAATGGGTAGAAGCATCGATGGCAAACGCGCAACAGGATCAGGAGGCCCAAGCGAATCGACACCGGAACCCATCACCTGCGTACAAAGTGGGAGATAAGGTCTGGCTGAGCATGAAGAACATTAAGACAGACCGCCCAAGCCGGAAGTTAGATGACCGCTCAGCAAAGTTCACAGTTACTGAAGTAGTTGGTCCCCACAGCTATCGACTGGATGTGCCAAGTAGTATACACAACGTCTTTAATGTTGACCTCCTACGTCCTGCTGGAATAGACCCTCTGCCGAGTCAAGAACAGGACGACTACCAGCCGCCGCCAATATTAGATGATGGACACGAATGGTGGATAGTTGAGGCAATTCATGGAGAAAGGATGAAACGAAAGCGCGGCCAACGAAGGCCCCAGAAGCAATACCACGTTAAGTGGAAAGGATATGCAAGACTAACTTGGGAGCCAGCGTCGGCACTTCAAGAAACGGACGCGCTCAAGTCCTACCTTCAAGCCCGAGAAGAGGGGGGTAATGTGACGGTCTAGACCGTTAAGTGCCTTGGAAGATCCCTGCGGCGATGAGTTAACAATTATGAGTCAACACCTAATGACTCAAAGGGCGCACGGATCAACTACTTCGGTATATAATACCTTCCTACGCTTATTATTTCCTTTCTCCTTAGCTTAGTCTTCTTGTAGAAGTATGCCAATGCATTTCCGCGAGTGCGCCGGGTGCAAGCCCTCACAAGGAGAAGTGGAAGCCTAATTATGCAGTAGTCAAGGCAGCCATTCAGTTCCTACAAAGAACCGGGCGGTTCCAAGATGAACATAGGGAGGCTTACACATCGAACCCACCACAAGAGATGTAAGGGTAGTAAAGGGAGTAAACAGATTGGACTAAGAAGTGAGAAGAGGCTAAAGAACAGGACAATGTAAGGCTAAAGAGAGGGACGGCTCTTATACTACCTAGAATGTATCGTAGCCTGACAGAATCAATCAATCAATCAAAGCTGGCACGGGAGGGATCGACGTTCGCCCGCGGTGCCGAGCACTCGGCTCGGTGCTGTCACTTGGACAGGCGCGATCTTGAAGCAGGTCAACTGGTGTTACTGATGCGCTTCATCGCTAGTTTGATTTGCTGGAACTCACTGTCAAACAGAATGGCTGCACCACACCAGACACAGCTTCGTTGCCAGCTGTCGTGGCGGACTTTGGGAGGTCCCAGAGTAAAAGACGTTACAAGAAAATCAGGCCAGTACTTGGAAGTCAAGTCAACCTCGCCGGTGCATTCTGGTGGAGAAGAAGGGCCTATATACCTATCCAGTCAATTCAGGAAGGTGCTCATCATGTGCCCGGAAGGCTTTGCGAGTCAAGTGAGGCGCAAATGCAGGGTCCTGCAAGCTGGCGCGTGCCGAACCTATTCACATATCATGACTTCCTTTCAGGTGGATATGTTCCATGTCTTCTGGTTTGAGCACTTCAATTTACTCGTACACTCTCGCGCTTCCCTCTCTTTGCCAAGATGAGAAAGAGCATCCATCACAAGGAGCGACAAGCAAAAGCACAATAACAAGCAGAGACACAAAAGTGAGTCGTAACTACATCCATAATTCGTGGCTACATATCACCCCAGCCTCTACAACTCACGCCTTGGATATCACAAAACATTGCACAGACATCTCCCTCCCCCCACCTCCTCTCGCACAACCCCTCCCTACGCAATCCAGAACCAAACCCTCTCCGCGACGTTCTTCGGCACCCTCTCCGGCCAATGCTGCGCATCCAACGCCGCCTTTCCGCTCCAGATGTCCGCCTCGGCCGCCTTGACGAACGGCTCCCTCTTGAACACCTTCCAGAAGATGTACAGACCGAAGTAGATCGGGATGCCGATGTACGCGGTCAGGAAGTCCGTGACGCTCCAGGCGCCGGTGGTGAAGACGGCGAAGCCCTGGAACAGGATGATGACGACGAAGAAGAAGAGGGTGGCGTAGGCGACGTAGGGCTGGAAGCGCGAGCGCATGGGCAGGCTGGCCGGGTCGACGCCCTGCGCGTCGCACGCGGCGCGGAAGCGGATGTACGCGATGAGGATCGAGCACCAGGTGAAGAGCTGCGCGATCGTCGTGAGGTTCATCATCCATTCGAAGACTTCTGCAGCGCCGGAGCCGACGGAGAGGTAGGTGAGGAGGGAGACGGTGGCGGTGATGGCGACGCAGTAGACGGGCACGCCGGTGCGCGTGCACTTGAGGAGGAACTTGGGCGCCTGCTTGTTCTGGGCGATGCCGAAGAGGTAGCGCGAGCCGGTGAAGAGGAAGGCATTGGCCGAGGAGGAGGCCGAGGTGAGGATGACGGCGTTGATGATGTGCGGGAGCGCGGGGATGCCGGCGCGGTTGATGGCGATGACCCAGGGGGAGCGGGCGGCGCCGGCGGCGTCGGAGAGGAGGTGCTCGTCGTTGGACGGGACGAGGACGCCGATGGCGAGTGAGCCGAGCACGTAGAAGAACAGGATACGCCAGAAGACGCGGCGGACGGCCTTGGGGATGTTCCTGCGCGGGTCCTCGGCCTCGCCGGCGGCAACGGCGACCATTTCGACACCGCCGTAGGAGAACGCGGCATTGACGAGGGTGGCGAAGAGACCGAGGAAGCGGCCGGTGTCGCCGGTGCCGATGTACTCCTTCATCGCGCCGGGGTCCTTCCAGTAGCGGAATCCAAGACGGCCCTGCTCGCTTGCGCCGAGGTCGATGCAGATAGCCATGATGATGAGGCCGACAATGGTGATGATCTTGACGGACGCAAAGACGAACTCGGCTTCTCCGTAGATGGAGACGGCGAAGATGTTGAGGGCGATGACGAGCACGATGATGATGGTGATCCACGCCGCCTGGTTGATCTCGTCGTTCCAGAACCCGATGACCACAGCAGCAGCGGAAATCTCAGCGCACAATGTGATGGCACTCTGATACCAAGTGTTCCAGCCCACAGCAAATCCCATCGCCGGGTCAACGTAGCGCGCGCAGTATTGAGGGATGGCACCGGGAAGAGGCAACCAGGTGGTCATCTCTCCGAGGCAGTTCATCATGCCGAAGACAGCCAGACCAGTGAAGGAGTAACCGAGGAGAACAGATAGAGGACCGGAGGCAGCGAAAGCCTTGCCAATGCCAAGGAACAGACCAGTGCCGATGGTGCCACCTGTAGCACATATGAGTATGCGGAGACTGAGAGGAGTGTTGAGGAGCAAACATACCCAAAGCGATGAACTGGATGTGACGGGACTTCAACCCTCTGTGGACGTATCCATACTCCTCCGCAGTCTGGACATCGCCGTAAACGTCGGCGGCTTCGCCGACCGCGTTGCCCTTGGAGTGAACAATGTCCTTGAGATCGCGGGGTCCGTCGTAGGCGGGCGACTCGTGGTCGCCAACACCAACGTTGTACGACTCCTTCTCGGCCATCGTGGACAAGCTCTGGTGTTCGAGTTCTCTCGGGAGGGCGACGAGATTGGAAAGACGACAGGGCAAGAGCAAGGCTTGACACCAGGAACAAGCTCAGCCAAGCAGCAGGAGGCCAAGGACCAGGCGGGACGCTCTTGCAAGACGGGATGCGCAGTCGAAAAAGGGAAGTGAAACCCAGCTGCAGGCGGGCACCCCGGCATCTTATATCTCAGCCAGGCGCGCAGGCACGACACCTCCCTCTCTCCCATCCGGCCGGTAGTCCCAGTGCCAGCCCAGACCCGGCAGTAGGTGGTCGTGAGCGGACAGGCCCTCACGCGCCGGCCGGTAGATACCGCTCCGTCGCACGCAAACGCCTCCAGCAGGACAAGGGGGAGACGCAATCCCGGCCCAATCGCGGACTCCAATCCCGCCGCTGGCACGCATGGCGGACACGAGCCGCGGGAGCCTGGATCTAACACGACGACGCAGCTCTGCCCCGGTCTGCCCGACGCACCCCCCCGCCCGCGCGTGGCGGACCCGGCCTGTCTCTCACCACCTCCCCAGCCAGGCTAGAGCGCACGCGGGGCGCGCGCTTCCTCCAACGACCTAGGGCCTGGCCGGCGCGCAGAGGCGGCAGAGACCGCGCCCTCGATCCCTAACGTCAACGGGCGTACGTCTGCCTCTTCCACTACGGCGGTCCAGGCGGCGACGTCTAGCCGCGTGTGGCAGCAGCTCTTTCCTCGGCCATCGCCAGCGCTATCGCTCGTGGCGAGATACAATCACGTATGACACGCTTTCGTCGCCGCAGACGCGGAGGCCGGAGAGAGGGCACGATAAGAGGCGTTGCCTTAAACTTTTAGTGTTCCAGTCCACGCGGGCATGTCCCTCTGCTCGGTCGTTCTTTCCAGCTGCAGCGGAGCCGGGGGCTTGAGCTCGTGGGATAGGAAGCGGGAAACGCGTGAGCATCGGCCGAGACGGGATCTATGTAACGCGCAGTTGGGGAAGTTGAGGGTGTGTGAGTGGATCGTGTCGCTGCGGCTGAGGGGCTAGCATTGTGCTTCCCGGAGGGCTGGGACACGACTACGATCGAGGCAGGGCAGAGCACGCGGGGCAGAAACCTGGCCACTTCCCCGCAGGCTGTACGATGCAGGTGATGGCCGGTGCGACATGGGTCATGCTGTCACACCTCGTTGCCTAATATGCCTTCCAGAACACCTGGGAGCCGCAGGGGAAGAAGAAGGAGAAAGCGCTTGCACCGCAGTGAGGAACGGCTCGTCTCGCCACGTCTTTGCAAACATGACCGAAAACCAAAACCAAATCCCACCAGTATCGCATGATGCGCTGCGTCGTATCTTGATAGGCGGCTGAGGCTGGGGGCGAGAAGGCAATGCTGGACAGCATGAAACTGCCAACAGAAACCCGCGAAAAAAAAAAAAAAAGCTCGGGCGGCGACTGGAGGTCGAGTCGGGTGTTGACTGGGGTTGAGTCGTGCGGTCTCGAATGTCGCCACACGGGCAAGGCTTGGGGTAGCGCCGGCGCAACTGCCCGTCTGCGGCAAAAGCTTCTTTGGCTGGGGGGTTTTAGGCTTAGCCGTCTTAGCTTCGATTGCTTGGTCGAGCTTCGAGAAGTATCACGCATGCAGCCTCCCACCATCGCCGAGGGTCAGCAGTGCCTGTTCTCTGCTGCGGCGCGGCGCGGTGCCATCAGCCGCGCAGCAGCTGCACCTGATAGCTACAAGAGCGCAATGGATCGCCGTGCGGCCTTCGTAAATTACCTGCGGCGGCTCTTTGGCGCAACAGCAGCCGAGCCGTTTCGGGCATGACATCGGCCACGCCGTTGAGCCATCGACCTGTGGTCCGCCGCAGCTCCTTCGGTGCAACCGGCCGACCGCTTGTCACACATGCCACCGTACGCTCAGCTCTAACGCAAACGTTCCTTCGGAAAGGATGCAAACATGCACATGTGCAATTGCAGCCAATTGTCCGTCCATCCGTTCATCGAACCGCCCGCGCTCAACCCTCCGAAGCGACCACCTGCCTAAACGAGTTCGACGTCTGACCGCAGCAACCCGCTCTCCAATTGCAATGTCGCAATACGTGATTAGTCCGTTAAATATCGCAATAAGGACATGCTCTTCACACAGAGTACGAGCAGCTGAAGCATTCGTCCAGACGCAAATTTGCAGTGAAGGAAACATAAATGAATGCTCCAGCCACAGTGAAGCTTCCCGTAGAGGCATGCGTGTGTAGCAATACTTTTCCAGTCGGCCTCGCGTACCCTGCTTACGTTTGTGTCTCGGACTGGCCACGACGTGCCGCCTCGCTTGGCATGAAGGATGTTTATTTGTGGCGCATGGAGCTGCAACTCCCACGGAAGTCATTCGCAGATTCGTGGGATCAACCGTCCGATACGAGAAATTGGATCTAGGCTGAAGAAAGCCATCTTCTCACCCGCCGCGCTCGCTGGGGTCACGTACCAGTCGGTCACATGCGGGTCTACTGAATGTCCACGACGTAGATGAGACATACCGAAAGCTTACAGCATCCACAGAATCGGCAGGTAGATATCTTTTGGTTGCAGCAAGGGCCGGTCCTGTAAAACTCCGTAGAACAAGTAACAAACCGTTCCATAAACATGCGGAACAACGCCTCTAGATCCAACCCAGATGTTATGCACCCACCTCTCAACTTCCTTGCCCAGGTCGTATTACAACAAGCCGCAAACTCTTAAAGTTTCATCCGAGAACGAACTCTGATCTCGCCTTCTGCAGCGAGCCTTTCGCAATGTTTGGCTATGGCAGGAAGGCTTCTTGCAAAACAACCGCCACACCCACATCTCCCGTAGAATTTCATGACGGAGGTTCGTCACCTTCTCCCTCCAAGAGGACATACTCCAGAATATCGCTGAGCGTCAACACGCCCTTCAAGCGGTTATTCTCATCAATGACCACCAAGCGGTGGACACGCGACTTGCGAACCGTGTCGAAGATGGTGTCCAGACGATCATACATAGAGCACGTGTAGATTCCCGCAAAGTCCTAAGCCGGTCAGCAAAAACATGATCACCGTGATGAAGATTGATCACTTACATCGTTACGCTTTAACAGCGCTTCACCGACGGTGAGGTTCAAGTCGTCGTAGACACCACCTTTGATGAGTGTGATGACATCGACCGCCTCAAACACGTTTATGACGACACCTGTTCGAGTCAGCCTCGCTCGCCGGAACCACAGAAGCTTTGCTGCTTACCATCCCTATCCAAGATCGGAACGCTAGAAATGCTTTTCCGAACAAGCATATGGATGACATCCATGACAGGGGTATCCATGGAAGCCGTCGCCAAATTTTCGTACGATCCCACATTGATGTCCTTCAGGGGTTTCTTCAGGTTCTCCGTCTCTTTGACATTGACGGCGATGAACTTCAGGATGCGGTATTGCGTGACGACGCTCACGACCATGTGCCGCTGTGTCTCGTCATCGATGTCGACGAGAGGTATCCTCCTGGCCCGGGACTCCAGCATCCGGCGACATGCCTCGTACAGTGGTTTTTCCGGGTGAATGGAAACGGTCTCGATAGGTGTGACGCCAAGGGCTTTCTCGATATCTGTCACCAGGTCAGAGCCGTGCAGGAAACGTTTTTTCAGGCTCCAGCATACCGCGCAGGTTGTTCAGGCGAAACTGGTCTATCTGAGCGAGGGCGTCGGGGTTGTGCCAGTAGTATTGGATGACATTGATGTAGTCCGAGGTAGTGAGCAGGCCGGCGAACGTGGACGTCTTTGAATCCCACAGTGGGGCGGAAACGATTCCTGGGAGCGCAAGCTATCAGCCTCATACTCGTCACACGCATGGTGGACAGGACCAACCATTCTGGATGAGGATATTCAGGCTTTTCTTGACAAGCAGCGCAGTGTCGAAGATGATCAGACGGAAGCTGACGGGGAGGACATCGTAGCTGGTGCGGACTTTGAGGAAGGCTCGAATAGCGCGCTGTAGAGGGGTTGCGGACACAGAAGTTAGCCTGGGCTGCCAAACTTCACCGCCCACGCCGCAGCGGGGCCGGGCGCGGCTGCAGGCTGGCCTTGACTCACCAGAGCTTCGACTTGCTCTTTGTCGACGGGCGTGAGGGTCTTGGGAGCTGAGGGGGGGTGGGATGCGGGGAGGGGCCGCAGGTACGAGGCGGGGGTGACGAATGCAGGACCGTTAGGAGCCGGGGGCAGCTGCTCAGTGGCAGCGGTGGGCGAAGACGTCCTTGCGGACTCCGCAGCCTCTGCTCCGGCGGACATGGCGGCGACTCCGGGGACTCAGCCACATGGAGAGGTGCGCGATTGACGGGCTCGGGCTGCAGACGGAGATCGCGGGTGGGCAGAGCGAAAGGGAAGATCACGATAGAAAGTTACGGTGGTGAGGTCGCGGGCCCACCAGCTGTGGGGTTGGCAACGATCTGCGACCGGGGGGCATCCTCCGCACTCGCTATCGCAATCACGTGCGATGACAGCCTGCATTTGTTCACACCTACAGAGCAGCCGCTGCATCCAATCGCTTGGATCTGCTAGGCTAAGCGTCTGTCAGTTGACGGCCAAGCCCCCGATCGTGTGGGTCGCTCATGCGGGTGTTGCAGGCTTATTCAGACCAGGCCCTGCTTCGCGCTTTCATCTGACTCAAAAAACACATTTCATACTAAAACTGCTGCTGTGTCCTAAGCTGCAAAGAAAGCGAATGTAGCAACTCCATGATACATCTGCAACCGCATCACATGCGAACGCCAGCCGGCCTCATGCAAGCAAGCCAGACCCTCTCTGTCCCGAACGCTTACCGCCCGCTATCCCACTCAAAGCGAAATCTTTTCCCTGGAAATCCTGTTGCTCGAAGCTCGTGCCGCTGTGTCCCGTAGTTCTGCTTGCATAGCCCTGCCTTTGCCGAGAATACTGTCGGATGCACTCAGTCCTTGTCCTTCTTGATGTCCTTTCTAGCCGCTTTGAGAGCCTCGGGGTTGAGCTCTGGACCAGGGTCTGCCTCTTCCTCCTCTAGGATCATCTCACTGCTGACCTGCTCCAAGTCCGTTTCGCTGACATCGCCAAGGTTTCTCTTCGCTTGGCCAACAATAGACTCAGTCTCGCTTACGCCTCCCTTCTTGTGAAGAGCATCTCCATCCACGCCGATCGATGACTCGTTCTGTCGTGCTAGCAGAGCCTCGTTGTCAAATCTGACAATCATGCAAGAGAGATTATCAGTGGAAAAGCGGGAGAGCGCATGGTCAACCAGTGTCTTAGATGCTGCCTGCGGGTCTTTGACGCCGCGCACCAAATCCACCGCTTCCTGGTCAGAGCAGACATCCCAAAGCTGGAGAGAAATGGTCAGTTGCTTTTCAAGATGGCCAGAACTAGGGAATACGTACGCCGTCGCATGCTAGAATAATGAACTCGTCCTGATCGGGCTGTATGACTGTCTCTGTTGTGTACGGGTGTCCTGTGACCAAGTCTTTCATGTACGCATCGCCAAGAGCACGGGTAACAGCTAGAACGCCGTTCACCCGGTTATTCAGAATAAGGCCTCCGGCATTCGCAATACGTCTGCCTTCATTCTCATCACTTCCTTTGTGATCGTAAGATAAACGGAGCGCCCTTCCTTTGCGGCATAACACAATGCGGGCGTCACCGACATTGGCCGTATACAAGACGCGCTGTCTTGTAGCAGCTTCTCGAAGCTTGGCCTCCGTCGCTGAGGGGTCACCAGATTCAATCGGAGCTGGAACAGCCGCATTCGCATCCGGGTTCGCTGCGGCTGGATCCGGGGCGGCGGTAGCGTCTGCGTTACCTTCTTGTGCAGCCCGCGAAGATGCAGCCGCAGCAAGTGGAGCGATGGATGTCGAGCCGGTGGCTGAGTTGGAATTGGGCACCCTGTCCTCCCACCTCAGCACGGCAATGACAGCGGTGCAGCCGCTATTCTTCAGCGGCAGCTTCTCCAGCTGCTGATCGACGTTAGTGAATGTCTGATCTAGCAGCTCCGGAATCGGCGTATTAGGTTGCTTTCGAATGGCGTCTTCAAGCAAAAGATGCAGCTTCTTGCCGCACCAGTCGGCCGCGAAGGTGCCAGCGTGACCGTCGAAGATGGCGAAGTAGCCGTTGTCCGTCTCGAGCACCGGCTGTTCGGATATGTCAGACAAGCTGGGTTTGGAATCTTGCGTGGACGAAGAGCCCTTGCGCTTCACAAGCTCAAGGGCAGGCTGGGGCGTGCTGAGAAAGTTGTAGAGGTAGGCATGAGTGTCTTCCATGGTTCTTCGGCACTTCTTGTTCTTGTCTTCTGTGACGCCGACGCGGAAGGTTGAGTGCGGGCCTGGGATGGACTCGCCGGCCGAGTTATTCTGCGAACCTTGGGGAACGCTGAGCGCCGGGTCAGTTTTGCTCAGCTTTTGAATTGGAGTCTGCATGGCTTTGTCTGTGGCGGACGAGGTGGGGGACGAGCTCTGCAGATGCAGCGACTGCTTTGCGCTGTTGAGCATGTCTCTTGCGCGCGAGACACCACTGCTCCGTCGCTTCTTCTCGATGCTCGGGCTAGCGTCGTCGCCGGGCTTGCCGTTGGAGGGACTGCCTGCGCCGCTGGTTCGCTTCTCGCCGGGGTTATTGGCATCGCTGGGGATGTCGATGGTGGGGCCCTTGGTCGCGTCGTTGGCCGAATTGGCGTCGACCGTCGCGTCGTCTTCCTTGATGTCCTTTCCAGGCGCGGAAGAGCTGCCGAACATCCTGTTCAACAGGCCTCCCTGGCTGGAAAAGCTCCTCCGCTTGCCGCCTGCCAGATTGGATGTTGTGGGCGCACACGACTGAGCGCGTCGGGGCAGTCGAGGTGCTGGCGTTGGGCGGCGCGGGGACGAGCGGGTGTCGAGGGGTCGCGGGACAGCGGCGCGGGTTGATGTCGGCGCTTGGGCAAAAGGTGAAGGGGGCGCGGTGTCTCAAGTGCGGGACCACGGATTTGTCGCAGTGGGGGCGGCGCTGGCTGCTTGCCGCACACAGGGCGTCAGCGGGGGTGAGGTGAGGTGCGAAGTGCGAGGCGTGAGCGAGGACTTGAGGCTGCAGCAACCGGGAGGCTGGGGATGCCGTGCGCAAGGCGAGCAGATGGAGTATCCACTGATCCGCGGCGGGGCTGATTTGAGCAGTCGATGCGCACAGGAGACAGAGCGCGCAGGCAGAGTTGCAGGGGCAGCAGTGGTGACAGAGGCAGGACGTTGACGGGCGGGGGCGGGTCAATGACGACGCGCGATGAGGGCCAGGCAGGTTTGGGTAGCTAGCTAGGTGCTCTGAGTACCTAACGAGCCGGTGGAGCTGGGCGCGACGCGGCGGCTCGAGAGAGAGCGACCCTGAGGATGCGGCAGTGCCGGAGCTTCACTGCGTCGCTGCATACGTCATGCAACAATGCAAGAGCGCGCTGTTCGCGTGCATTCTCGCCTCATAATAAAGACTCAAGACACGTCTCAGCCGGCAGCGCGCAGCCAGACCTGGGCGCGTGCAGTCATTCGAGCAGCATCGCCGGAGCACACGACCGTTGCTGCAGCACATCACCGCGTTTGGGCCCTAGCATGTACGGCGCCTGCTGCCGCCCGGACAGGCGCTGCTGCTGCCGCGGTCGGACAGCCAGCCCCACACGCACAGCGCATGTCCTGTCGTACCTGTGCCTGTTCCGACATGGCAGCAACGTGCGTTGCGCAATCCTGGTCTCTGCTATTAATGGACGCTCGGGCGATGGAATGCTGCGTCCGCCCTCTATACGAAACTGTCTCCTCGTCTGCGTGCGCTGCGCCAGACAGTCCCCAACTGTAAACATAAATAAGGGTGTGAGATTTCGGCTGCTGAGACCTGACGCGGTCGCTTATAGAGATTTCGTTTTGCTCGACGGCATCTGCCCAGGATAGCCATGTCTGCGCCTCAACGCCTGATCACCGTTGCTCATCCGGCACCGCGTGGGGGATCAAAACCTCCGTCCGGCCCTCCGGTCCGAGAAAATGCTGCATGTACTCCTCCACGCTGATGTGTCGGCCGCCGCTCCGGACGGATGACTGCCAGCACGCGCCGATATGGTCATAATTCAGCGCCGCAGACTGTCGAGTCTTGCTTGCAGATCGTCGTCGTCTGGGTCTCCTCCGCCAACAGCCTGCGCTACCTTGCCCTCAGCGACACTCGATTTTTGCAAGTCACTCGGGGTCTCGCCAAGCTGGATGCGGTGTTAGCAGCTGCAAAACAACTCCACCGTCGGCACCCATGGGACCTACCGCTTGTCCAAGATCCACCCCGATTTCGTCCAAGACTTGTTGCACAACCTCCTCGCCCTCTTCCTCGTCCTCCAGCCCCGTGACGTCGTCGATGGCATCATCCATCATCTCTTGTCTCTGGTCCATGATGTCGTTCTCCTTCTCGAATTCCATGGCTATCCTTTGGAGCGCTGGGAGATTCATCTGCCTATTCATGCTGCCCAACAGCGCCGTGGCGCCCTTCATCGACTGCATCATTTGCTCATTGCTGCGGACGGTCTGCGTATACGATAAGCGCCTGAAGCGGAGAGCACAGCACCACTGCACGTACTTGTATCCGTAGCGATATAGCCTGTAGCTGGGTGCGCATCTGGTAGAACTTCTGGATGTATCTGCGGTGACGCGTCAGTCGGGCGCACGCTCGCAGCGCCGTCTCGTGCAATGCGTACCGCCTTGTCCTCACGAGATCCTTTGCCTGGATGCGCAGAGGGCCCATCTGGCCGTTCTTGGCGCTCTTCTTGATGTCCTGCACCAGCTTCTTCTCCTGGTTTTCCAGCTTGACGCGCTCACGGTCAAGTTCGCGCTGCGTCTTCTCGAGCGCCCGCTGGTGCTTGCGCAGACGCTCCTGTGGCGTCATGCGCTTGCCAAAGGCCCATTCCACGATCTGCACGGTGCGGTCAGTGCCTGATTAATGGCGCGCTCGCGGACTGAGGGCGACAAACGTTCATGGTGGCGATACGGCTAGGAGACCAATATGCAGCGCGAGTTGAGAGAGCACACTTTTTGGGGAAGCGCCTTTCGCGAGATGCAGCCCTTTTGCAGGCAACAGGGTGGGGGAGGAGACGTGGGTGCTGCAGTGCGGATGTCATCGCGGCGGGCTGGTCCGACCGAGCTTGGCGCAGCCGGCGCATTGGGGCTCGTGCGAATTCTCAACTTTGACTCCGTCAACTTCGTGACGCGCACACTCGACCTCCCTCGCGACGCCCCACGCTTCGCGACATGCACACTCACGACCCGACCCTATCCCTACGCTCGTAATGGATCCAAGCAAGCCCTCCGGTAGCGGCTATGCGTCGCCTCCCGGCAACTCGACCGGCCGCCACCACGAATCCTACCTTTCGCCCACCGCGTCTCGCCGCCCGTCCTACATGACTGTCGGCACCGGCTCTGTGTCAGAGAGCGCCAGTCGCCTGGCAGCGATGCTTGACGATGATTCTGGCTATGGCGGGAGCATTGCCGACACCGGCAGCGCGCGCTCCGGCTGGCATCCGGGCATCACAGAGGATCGTCCGACGCCCAGTCACACGCCCGTTCTCCCCGGAGAATCGAACGCCGCCTCTGAGCATGAGCGCCGCACCCTCGCTAGTCACATCCACCAGCTCTACTACAACCAGAACAGGACCGCCCTGGGCCGTTCCATCGGCCGGACCGTGGAGACATTGAAGAAGCTCCAGCAGATGAACACTCAATGGCCGGCACACTACCCTCAGGTTCAGCGATCGGGCTCTCCAGCACCCAGTTCCGGCCACACAGAGCCGAGGCCTGGCATGCAGCACACCCAGTCGACTTGGGACAACCACCGTGGCGTGGATCAGGACCTCCCAAACAGGCCTGCGCCCCCGAAGCGCGCCGGCACGTCGCTGGGAGAAGATCGGACGGTAGCTGAATCAAGTTCGACAGCAGTACAAAGGCCTGTGCCGGAACCCCGCTTGGTCACACCACAGCTAGTCCAGGACTTCTCCGTCCTTAAGATTGATCTGAAGATGGGCGCTCTGTCACAGACTGAGTTGGTCCATTCTCTTGAGAAGGGTGCAATCGCCCAGCTCCTGGACAATCAGATCAACAAGAGCATTCGCCACCTATACTCACTCCGGGAACGAATCGAGGACACATCAAGCAAGGTTCTAGTCACTGGAGATCTCAACGCCGGTAAATCCACGTTCTGTAATGCCTTGTTACGGAGGAAGATCCTGCCCGAAGACCAGCAGCCTTGCACGAGTATCTTCTGCGAGGTTCTGGACTCCAGGGAGAATGGAGGCCTTGAGGAGGTGCACGCGATTCCGATTGGATCCGTATACAACCGGGACAATGAAGCATCTTACGACGTCTACACGCTCAAGCAGCTCGAGGATATTGTTACAGAGAACGAGCGTTACGCCTCTTGCAAGGTCTACGTCAAGGACATTCGGACAGTGGACGAGTCTCTGCTGAACAACGGAGTGGTGGACATCGCGCTGATTGATGCCCCTGGTCTTAATGCTGATTCCCTGAAGACCACTGCGGTGTTCGCCCGCCAAGAGGAGATCGATGTGGTGGTGTTTGTTGTTTCCGCTGCCAATCATTTCACGTTGTCTGCGAAGGAATTTATCTTCAACGCGGCGAGAGAGAAGGCCTATATGTTCATGGTTGTCAATGGCTTCGACAACATCAGGGATAAGAGACGCTGTCAAGAACAGATCCTGAAGCAGGTTGGAAAGATGAGTCCCGCCACGTTCAAGGAGTCTTCGGAGCTGGTTCATTTCGTCACTAGCCGAGCTATTCCTGTTGCTCCTCTGGAGGTGACCGGCGGTGGTGGTTCTGGTTCCGGGTCTGGAAGTGGCGGACCTGGTGGGGATCCGGATGACGACAACAAGGATGACACAGGTTCAGGGCCTGATAAAGGAAAAGGAAAGGAGAAGGAAAGACTGCAGGACTTTGAAGAACTGGAGGGTGCTTTGAGACGCTTTGTGCTGGAAAAAAGAGCACGTTCGAAACTTGCGCCTGCGAAGACATATCTCACAAATGTTCTCGGAGACCTCAATAACCTCGCCACAGTCAACAGGGACATGGCTCAATCGGAGTTGGACCGCGTCACCAATGAACTCAAGGAATTGGAACCCGCATACGAGCAATCCAAGAAATCTCGCACCGAGGCGAGTGAAGATGCCGATCACACGATAGAGGAGACCGCGGCGGACGTCTATGAATACACAAGGGACACAGTGACCACAACTATCTCCCGCGTGGCCGAACACGATCTCGGCCTCGTATACCCTGGCCTGTTCAGCGCATTCCAGTACGCCGAGGATATTAAGGTTGCAATGATCCAGGAGATTTCCGACAGCGTGTACACTTGTGAGGACTACGCACGCGAACAGACCACCGTCGGGTTCAGGAGAATTTCCAGTTTAGGAATACTTCATCTTGGTGACGACTGGTCCCACCTTACCTTCCACCCGGAGAAAATGTTCCGCAAGAGGCGCGATGCGCTTTCGAGGCAGGTGGACTTTGACGTGGAGGTTTTGGACTTCTTCGATGTTGCGGGCATGTGGGAACGCCAGGAAAAGGTTGCTGGCACCAGTATGGCTGTTACAGTCGCTGGTGTTGTTGGTACCAGGATGGTTGGTGGTGTCAGCTGGGTTGATGGTGCAATGGGAGCTATGAGAATAATGGGCTCAAACAACCTTCGGAGGATGATCGTCCCGGGTCTCATCCTTGCAGGTAAGATACCCTTCCAGACATTTCCTTTGAGGATGACTTAATTTGCTAACACTTTTGCAGTTGGTCTCGGCATCTCCTACGCGCTGCAATCCATCCCGAAATCCCTCCCACGCCGTCTCAGCACCAAGCTTGCAGCGCAGCTCGAGCTCCTGGACTATACCCACGCCAACGCGTCACGCATCAGCTCTGAGGTGCGCAAAGCACTCAAGCATCCAGCTGACGAGCTCCGTGTTGGCTTGCAGCGCAGCGTCGAAGAGCTGCAGGTCAAGAGGGAGAAGACAACCAAGTTCAAGGCGGAGTCCGAGGTCGCTCGCAAGTACTTCGGCAACCTCGTCCGCGAAAGCCACGACATCAGACACAGCGTCGAGCGCGTCGACCTTGAGGGCCCCGCGCCGGGTGTCGCTGCAGCTTATGAAGGCTAAATCTAAAATCTCTTAGTGACCATATTTCAGGTCGCCCTGGTATGGGGACTGACAGTGACACGGCACGGCACGGCTTATCTTGAGAAGGGTGGATAATTCACGATTGGGAACTCACTGTCACCAGAGGAGACCTTGACATGGGTGTTTGAGGCGAAGCTGCGGTCTTTACCATTCCTTGCGTGCCTGCTCCTTTTTTCCTTCGCTGCTCTACTTCTCCCTGTTCATATATACCATCACTTGCGTAGATACCACCCTTATCCCAGTTCCAGAATGAAGTCGTTTCCCCCATTTAGAATGTAAGATCGAGCCTGTACCATACACGAATTACGAGCATTACCAAAAGAGTGAATTGACATGCCGAACATGAACTCCGCCTTGCATCAGCCCATTTGCCGGAATTAGTTGAACCTCTTACACTTTAGACTTCCCATTCGCGGTCGATAGAAGGAATTGAGGAGTGCTACCACAACGCCACTTCTGAGTTTATTAAAGTGGGCGCATTCCATGGGTAGTGGAAGTATTCATTTGGATGGGTTTAACAGTCGCTTCACTTCATACTTCTGTCCGGACGAATGCTTTTACTGCCCACGTGTAACTTGCTATATATAATACATCGAGCGAACTAACCACATGTACAAAGAGTAAAGGCGGAGGAATTATACGATCACCGAGTGCTAGGTAATATATATTATCAAAGTAGTCTGGTGGCAATTAAAGCATTCGCCAAAATAATGTTAGTACATTTTCAACTGCACATTTACATCAAGATATGTATTTCAACTACCTATAGGTTAGGCGGGCCTCAAAATCAGTTCATAGAGAAGCTATAGAGGGGTGCCGCAGCCAACGGCTAGCGCGAAGACATGTCAGTCCCATTCATCCGGACTCAAAAGTTTATGGGACTATCTAATACTTCAGCTCCCCATGCAGGAGTGAATGCCGATGACCATTTTGCGCTGGACATCGGTCGCAGGAATTCACCTGTGGTCACCTATGGGAGCACCTCTCCGATAAAGATAAGCCCTCATGCAAATCTTCTGGGCATTCACCCAGATTACTTTGTTGCGTAAAAGAAAAAGTACCTTTTTCGTCTGGACCAGTACTTCAACTTCCCATGGCCAACTCAAGTCACCTTGTTCCGACGTTATATTTTCTTCGCGCGAGCCGTCCGCCGTAGCACCCCTCTGCGCAGTGGCCGCACCTTAAATCATGAGACCCAATCAAGTGAAAGCGTTATGTGGCTCCTGACTCTCTGGCTTAATACGATATCGCAGTAACCTTGTGAGGCACGATGACCGCGCAACATAGGCGCGGTCTGCGCAAATTTTCCTTTCATCCACAGTCGCACAATTCACGGGAGGTCAAGGTACTCCCATGCCATCAACGGCGCGGCAAACTCTAAAGGCTGACCCCACATTGGAAGAAAGCGTGTGAGCGGATGACAATGATTCAAGCGCGGCTGCTAGAGGGGATAAGGCTCGCTCGCAAGCGTATCTTGCGTTCAACCAAATTTGCCAGCGGCCAAGCCACCGTTGCCATGGAATCAATTAAGTCTTCTCTTCTTCGTCGTCACCAAAGGATAACTTGACAGCCTTGGCCTTTTTCTTCGGCTTCTTGGGTTTGTCCTCCTTCTTTTGCTGCGCCTCTGCCTTTCCTGCTGCTGCTCCATCATCTTTGCCATCTTCTTGGTCTGCTTCGCCTCCTATTTTTACGGCTTTGCGCTTCTTCGACGCGCCACCTAACGAAGCGACTGGTTGCTGCTGCTTCGGCTTCGCCACCTCATCGCCCTCTTTCTTCTCAACAGCGTCTTGGGAGACATCGGCTGAAGGTTCTGCCTGCTCAGCGGATCCACCGTTGACCAAGGCCTCGTACTCTGCTTTCGTGAGCGTGTCGTTGCTCTCCTCAACCACGTACGTAGGCCCGTCGTCCTCTTCATCGTCCCGCTTCAGACGCTTAGGACGTGCGATTTGTCGCTCGTGACGGTCAGTGTCGCGGCCAGCGCTAAAGTCGCCTTTCATGCGGCGCAGGAAGGCGGGCTCGCTTTTGTCTGCGGCTGGGCGTCAGCACGTATTGATGCAAAGAGGACCGAAACGAGCAGGATCAATAGAATATAAGAAGCTGCAGGCCAAGCCTTGTGGATCAGACCAGGCGCAGGTGACCTGGGAGGAAATGGGATTACCATAGCTTAGGTTCTTCGCATTGAAGGCCATATTTTTCCTTTATGCGGAACCACTGGGTTACGCGTAATGCGGTGCTTGTTGCCGCTTGCGGAGGCTGGCGCGGAGGTCGCGCGGCCACGACTATATTGCTTCTTCGACGACAGCCGTTTCAGCGTTTCCCCCGACGGGTGTTGGGATGCTATTCTTAGGGCGACAGGGAAGTTTATTGGGACGGAATGCGGTTGGCGTCACGTGGCGATAGGGCGCTCGGGGGAAATTTGAGGGAGCGGCGGTGACAGTGGATGACAGGAGGAGTGGGTGGACTGGCGGCGAGGGCTGATTGCGCGCGCTGGCTAGAGGCTGGGCGCCGTGCGCGCGGGCGCAGCACCTGGGGGCCGGCGGACGGAGAAGGACAGCTTTCGGTTTCGAGGGGCGTGCACACGGGCAAGGGGCTGCTAACGCGTTTTAGCCGCAGGCTATCAGAGCAAGCGGCCGCCGCGAGGGTGTCGTAAGCTACCGCCAGCCACCAAAGCGCGCCGCCGGCCGTGAGGAAACAGAGTCCGCGCTGCGTCCAGAGCCCCAGCTACAGACCCTCCTGCGCGCGACTCGTGCGCCCTGGTGTTGCAACAATCCCTGTCGTCGAGCAGGAGCGTTCTGGCTGTCCGGTCCTCGTCTTGGCCTCCTGCCGCACTCAATCCTCCCTCTCCGCCAATTACCTGCCCGTCAAAGGCAACCACTCCCGCGACACCACCCCGAGAATCTGCGCCGCCCCCGATTCCGACTTCGCTGCGCCATCTCCCGCGCCGCAACCCTGTGCGAGGCGGCGTCGTCTGTGGAGATCCCGACTGCTCTCCAGCCGTTCGTTTCGTCCGTTCCGGGAATCTTCGCACGCGCCGCGACACCACTCCGGCCACGACACCCGCGCCCTCGCCAGAGCTTCCTGCGGCCCATTCTCCGCGGGCCAGCGACTCTGCAGCGTGCACCCAGTCTCGGACGGAAAGCTCGTCGAGCTACCAGCTGTCGCCGCCGGGCTCGAGAGCGGCGGAGGAGCCCGCCGCAGCAGCTTCCTCCCACCACCGACGCTCCCCATAGACGGCCGCGCTCGCTACACATACCGCCCCCATGTCGTTCCTGCAGAGCCTCAAGAAACGCATACCGACGGCGCGCGCTGTCGCTCCGCTAGATGATGGAGAGCCCAAGACGGACAGGCTATCGCCGCGCCTAGCCTTTCTCCGTCGCCGCATACGCATCAAGGGCAACTCCTCCATCTCAATACCCCTTGGCCTCGTTGTTCTCTTCCCGACCATTGTCATAATCTTAATAATCGTGATATTTGTGCGGCATCCCTCGTCGCCAGGGAAGTTATTGGTCCCGGCAGGCGCACCTCCGTCGATCAGGTTTGTCTTGCCACGCTCCCCATCTAGATTTTCCCCTGAGACCAACGGCTCCTAACGTGGCCCGTCGCAACAGGAAAATCAGCGAGAAGTACGACAAAGTCTTCTACTCCGGCTGTTTAGAACCCCCGAAGAGGCCGGAGGACCACGAAAAAGCGAATGCGGCGTTCGTCGTCTTGGCGCGGAATAAGGAACTAGACGGGGTGATACAGTCCATCAAGTCCATCGAGAGGCACTTCAACAGGTGGTTCCACTACCCCTATGTCTTCCTGAACGATGGCGATTTCAACCAGACCTTCAAGGACACCGTCCTGAACCACACCAGCGCTCCGGTTGAGTGGGGCAAGATCGACAGGACCATGTGGGGATTCCCGGACTGGGTCGACGAGGATGTTGCGAAGGAAGGCATTGCGAAGCAGGGTGACCAGGCCATCATGTACGGCGGCATGGAGAGCTACCATCACATGTGCCGTTTCTACTCTGGGTAGGGTTTCATGCTGCAAAACATGCCAATGGCTTCATCTAACATCGTATCACAGACACTTCTACAAGCACGAGCTGCTCCAGAAATACACGTGGTACTGGCGTCTTGAGCCTGAGATCAAGTATTTCTGCGACATCACCTAGTAGGCTTTCCTTTCCTTCACTCTTGAATCACACAAGACTGACACTGTTCAGCGATCCTTTCATCCACATGGAGCGGAACAATAAGACATACGGGTTCACGATTGCTGTCAAGGAATTGAAGGAAACGGTGCCCAACATCTTCCGCTACGCCTCGGCTTACAAGCGCAAGTACAATCTGAAGTCGAAGGGCCTGTGGGAGATGTTTGTGGAGAAGCCCGAGCCCAAGGAAGAGCCGGAAGAGCTTCCCAAGGACGATCCGAAGTACAAGAAGCCACTCCCGGAGGAGATTCTGAACACCGACCCCGGCTCGGGTGCTATCCCCGAGGTTGACCCCGAGGCCATGGAGGGTGAGACGTACAACATGTGCCATTTCTGGAGCAACTTCGAGATTGCTAGACTGGATTGGTTCAGAAGCAAGGAGTACAACGACTTCTTTGAGATGATGGACCGCAGCGGTGGTTTTTGGACGGAACGGGTAAGCTCGTCTTGCGTGGTTCTATTCGAGTGGCATACTGACCAACCTGCAGTGGGGAGACGCACCTATCCACTCGCTCGCCGCTGGCGCTCTGCTCGGCCCTGGTGACATTCACTACTTCCGCGACTTTGGCTACCGGCACACGACGATCCAGCACTGCCCGGCAAACGCACCCGCACGCCAACTCGACCACATCCCGTACCTTGAGATGACCACACTGGACGAGAAGAAGCGCATCGAGGAGGACGAGTACTGGGCCGCGCCGGATCCGGAGAAGGAGAACGGCGTGGGATGCAGATGTAGATGTGACACGGACATTGTCGACGTCGAGGGCAAGCAGGGCAGCTGTCTTGCCGAGTGGGTGGATGTTGCAGGCGGCTGGGCAAGCCCGTAGACACGGCTCCGCTGCTGGAGAATCAGGGGGGTCACGGCGTTATCAAGTGCAGGTTCATGTCGGGTTCTTCTTTGCGGCATAATATACCTTTTTCAGGCAAGGGCTCGGGTACGCCGGCCGGTTGGCTCAGAGCGAGGAGCGCAGCGCTTTTGTTGTTGTTGGCCTGGTTGCGACGACGGAGACGACGTGCATGAGAAGCGGTCACGGCGGCAGGTTGGTCTATGTGCGAAGTTCAGCTTGTTGTGGCATGGAAGTGTAAATTAATCTATTACCTACCTTACGGATTTGCGATGTTCAAGGGCGGCGCATGTGACTCGTGGGCAGGTGAACAGACCAGCGGGAGCGTTAGGAAGCAGCGCCGATAAGATAAGGCAGCCCCGCGGGTGCGTGGAGCATGATCACGGCGCAGCGCTGCCTTGCATCCCCGGAACACCTACCTGCTCTCTGCACCACCACCAACGTGCAGCTGCATTCCAAGCCGCTCCTGTGTTTTGGCCGCGCGAGCTCAGGCACACGCCGGTCCGCTGCTCGAAGGCGCATCCCGCCTACTCTCGAAACCGCCGCCTCTTTCCCCTCGGAACCAGCCGCTCCCCCGCGAGCTCGCTCGGGAGGTACTAGCCCAGACGTGCTTCAGGCAACTGCCTTCTACAAACCACGGGTCACCTCGCTCAAGTAAGCTGCGCTTCCTCGTTTCCCGCAGGGCCCTCGCACCTCGCCCGGTTTCTTAATTTCCTCCTGCTTTTAAGACTCCCTCGTCGCCCAGGGGCTTGCAGCACCGTTGCCGTCATTCGTTTCGTCGCCGTCGTGGCCTCGGGAGCTCCCCTCGCCTCAGCCTGCCCAACATGGACCTCCGACTGCCACGCACAGAAGATAGCACCTACTCACCGCACCCAGACGCCACGCCGCCCCCTCCACCGCCGGACACCAACGTCTCGCCCGAGAACCTGACCGCCAACGACCGCGTTGCCAGCTACAAACCCGCTCGTCGGCGGGCTGCTTCACAAAGCACAAAGCGGGGCCGCCACGCTTCCAACATGACAGGCTCGGTGCAGTCGCTGAAGGATGATATGGCAGGCCAGGAGGATTCGTACGACTTCCTCGACTCGTCGGGCGTCCTCGTCCCTTCGGATGATGACGGTGCCGAGACCGTCTCGTCGGGAAGCTTCGCTCTGCTCAACTCGAACCTGGAGGAGACTCGCAGCGTCAACGGTGACGAGCTCGACGAGCCGGCCTCGGACGATGAGCACGAGACACCCGAGCCTGTCTTCCAGCCCTCCGACTCCGGCATAACCACCCGCCCCGATATCCGCACGCCCGAAGCCTCGACTCTGGCCGAGAAGCCCCGCGAGATTGTCGATGTGAACGAGGTCCACATCATCCAGCCCATCGTCCGTGCCTATGACTCGCAGTGGGCGGGCATGTCTGGAAACTCCATGGACGAGCTCAAGTACACGGTCTCGAAGGATTTGTTCGACCGGACTGGTTCTTTCCGTATCCTCTTCGCTGGTTTTCCGTTCTCTATGCCCAACGACACAAAGAGCCCCGAGCACATGATCACGGAGAAGCTGGCTGTAGCCCTCTCGGTTGGACAGCCTGAGTCTCGGACTGCTAAGACCTACACTACAGGAGTACGTATGTCTTCGTTCGGTAGCGATGTGATGCTCAAGGAGATTTTCAACTACGATGACCAGACTTCAGACATGTTCACCAAGAGCATTCCCACTGCTCTCCCGGACTTGGTTGTCATGTGCAACCAGTCCATGGACCTCATCCGCTTGGAGGACGAGGGTCTGCTAGGGCTGCGTGCCGTCATGGACGATCGTGGAGTCCCCGTGCTCAACATTTCTCTCTCGAACCCTGCAGGTGGATACTTCAGCTTCTCACCTAACAGCAAGTCTTTGAGGATCTGCTTGAAGTCAGGCGAAGAGGAAATCGCTGTCGTGCCCGTTGACTTGAACACTTTCCTGAACCTTGATGATGCGCAGCTCAACCGTCATCTTGCTTGCATCTGCGTGGGATCTGATGGAGAAAAGGAAGATAGCAACAATAAGACTAAAGAGGAAGGGGACAAGAAGAAGGAAAAGATGTTGTGGTTCAAGAAGTCGGTGGATCGTGTCCAGGGTGCTGTGCGGGCTCGGCCGGCTTGGTCTCTCCTCATGGTCGGACTCCTTCTAAGCTCCATGGTCGCGATGATGGTTGGCGGCAGCTACTTCCCCGGTTCGGCCCAGAATGTTGCAATTGGGAAAGCTGATCAGGCGGCTGCTCTCAACTCAGCTGTTCAGGCCTTCACTGGTGCAAAGACAGACGTTTCGGTAATACAACGCGATTCCGGTCCCAATGAAACGGCAGACTCTCCTGCCAAATCTCGTTCTGATGAAGTCTCGTCCAAGGACACTGCTACCAAATCAGTCAGCATCGTCGAACATCCGTTTTCGCCTAGGGCAAATGACTCGGACAAGTTCAAGCTGCACATAATTGGCGACTATCACTTCATCCTCACTCCGCCTAAGTCGTGGGCGTCGCTCTGGAAGGCCCCTAAGCTCTTCATTCGTATCCACCGCGGCTCTGAAGAAGTTCCTTTCGAGACCGAGAAGCTGGTCGATGGCGTCCACGCGGTGCGCCTTGACCACAAGGATGCCTACGGTACTCTGAACGTGACAGTCTCCACGTCCAGGCCGAAGATGGAACAGAACCTTACCGTCGACTTTGGCTCTCCTTGGCTCAAGATTTCCAGCTGGACCAACAGGGTGAAGACGGATGTTGCCGTCGCACAGTTAAACGCCAAGAACACATCTCTGGCTATCTTCAAGGGTCTCCAGCTGTTCCGTGGCGCCAGCAAGAACATTACGGACGTCATTCTCCATTCTACCGACTCGGCCACACAGAAAGCGCTCCAGCTATTCAACAAGACGTTCGCATCCAGCACCCACTTTTGTGATGGATGCCGCAAGAAGCATCAGGATATGACCAATTCTCTCGTCAGTGCTGCCAAGCAGCTCGACCTGGCGAAGCCGGTTCATCGGGCTCGCAGGAACGCAGCCAGACTCGCCCGCAAGCTCCGCGAGAAGTCCAAATCACTTCGCTCAAAGAAGCAGGAGCAGGAACACGAGACGCCCAAGGGCAAGGGAAGGTCGAAGAAGGAGAGACCATGCGGCAAGAAGGCGAGACCCTAGACGATTAATGGCGGCGCGGCGGGTGGATTTGCACAGGCGCATCGGATAGGGAGTACTCGTATAACCATGGCGTGTTTTTTTCTTTTGACTCTGGCGCTGGGCGGGATTCATAGGAAGGACTCTGGCTGCTGGCTCCTCTAAGAACGGGAGGACGGGAGATGATGTTGCTGGACCAAGAGGTCTGTTGCTTTTCCAATTCGTTTCAAACAGCCCGAGAGAATGAATAAGAATGGGATGCCCACGCCCGGCGGTGGTACTTATTAGCTTAGGATAGTTGTGGCTTACATGGTGGAACTACTGCATTCAATGAGCAGGTGCTTGTGGTGACATGCGTGCTGAAAACCTGGCGGCGCAAGGCAGAAAAAGACCCACACTCGCGCTCGCCTCGGGCGTGCATCGCGCCAGCGCCGATAAGATTGATGAGTCAGCGCAGCAAGCGCCCGCCGCCAAGCAGATTGTTTTGCTGGCTAACGAGGGGCTCATCTTTCAAACCACCACTCCTCCCACATTTCCACTTAGTGCGCCACAGCCTGTCCACCTTTGCGTCCCCGCATCCACGCAATTACTAGACCCTCGCGATCGCGCATCCGCAGCCAGCACCTCGTCTGACCACCGTTCGAAATGGCTGAGCCGTCCGCTACCAAGCTCGACCCTGCTGAGGAGGCGAAGGCCGGCCTCGAGCCGCAGCTCGCAAAGGACGAGACTGAGAAGGTGACGACCGGCACGGCCGAGTCGAAGGACGAGAAGGCTGCTGAAGGCTCTGGCGTCACCGGCACCGTGGCCGGCGCTGCTTCCGCCGCCACCTCGGCCGTCAAGGACAACGTTTTCTCCATGTTCGGCGGCGGCCCCAAGAAGGAGAAGAAGGAGGATGACGACGACATCAACGAGCCATCTGGATCTTCCAAGGCTAAGAAGGCCGACGACGTGAGTGCACGTTTTGCCTGTTGCCCGCGCGCATCATACTAACCACTTGGCGCCTCAGCAGGAAGAAGAGCCCGAGAACCACGAGCCCGACGTCGAGTTCAAGCCCGTTGTGCACCTGACGGAGAAGGTCGAGACCAAGACCAACGAGGAGCTCGAGGAGCAGACCTTCAAGATGCGCGCCAAACTCTTCAAGTTCGACCGCGAGTCGAGGGAGTGGAAGGAGCGCGGCACGGGCGATGTTCGCCTGCTGAAGCACAAGGAGAACGGCAAGACTCGCCTGGTCATGAGGCGCGACAAGACCCTCAAGGTCTGCGCCAACCACTACGGTACGTGCTTCGTTGGATTCTGGGCAGGGTAGCGATGGTGGAGTGCTGACATGGATACACGCAGTCGTCCCCGACATGAAGCTGTCTCCCAACGTCGGCAGCGACCGCAGTTGGGTCTGGAATGCCGCTGCGGACGTCAGCGAGGGCGAGCCCGAGGCTCAGACGCTCGCGATCCGCTTCGCCAACAGCGAGAGTAAGTGCAGACACGCCGCCTTGAAGTCCAATGCGTGTGCTAATCGTGCGTCCAGACGCCAACCTTTTCAAGGAGGCCTTCATCAAGGCGCAGCAGGAGAACGAGGCGCTTTTCGCAAAGGAGTAGATGGTTGGAGGAGAACGTGCACATATCAACGACCACCATAATGCCCCACTAGTACCCCCATCCAAAATCATCATGCACACCTTCACGACCACACCGCGGCTCGGGCTACAGTAGCCTTAAGCGCATTCCCCCAACCAATCCCATGCTTTCTCCCCAGCCCGTTTGCTTGTTATGACACACCCATCTCCGAGTATTCATTGCACACGGTCGAATTGGCGATATCTCCCTCAGCGCTCGTTGCCGGAAAAGGAAGGCTCTTGGTATGGCAGACTAGCGCGCGCGCATTGAGGGAAAGTAGATAGAGAAAGCCGTCCGGTTGTCATGTAGTTAGATCCAAGACACGATATTGGACAAGGCGATGCCCATGGCCGTTGTGAAACCCGGCGTGTGTTGGGCGGTAAATACGGTTTTAGGTTATTGGCACCCGCGCGGCCATCAGCCGTGGGGCAGCCTGGCGCTTAGGGCGATTGAGTTGACGGGCGTCGGATGAGCGTGCGGGATGCGCGAGCGATTGCAAGTTCGCGAAGCATCCGCGAGAGCCTGCGTGCGGGCGTGCCGTGTTTTGCTCATTGCGGTGGCCGTGTGCCTCTTCGCTGTTCTTTCTGGCGCGCAGAGCCACACGCGTTGTGCCGCTCGCCGTCACCGCAGCAGCGCAACAGCACCGCTACCGCACCCCACCACACGAGACCCAGCCGCCTCAAGCCCAGCGCGCCAGCGAACCTGGATCTGCCGCTGCTGCTCCCGCTGCCGCCGCTACGGAAGGAGCTCTCTTTTCTATAATTCCCCGGTCGACATCCGTCCATCCATCGCCGCGCCTCTGCTTTTGCTCTCCACCACCTCACACCCGCGCGGAACTGTTTTCGCGCCGTGCTTTGCCTTTGCCTTGCTCCCCCGACCCGACGACCGCCTCCACACTTGTCGCCGGCCGCCGAGCTCTGCCCTCACCCAACCGCGACCGCGTCCGCCGAACCTCTCCCATCGACGCGCACTTCCCGCACCGGCCAACCACTTGTTGAAAGCAAGACCGAGGCTTTGAGAGCTCCCCCAACCACCAGAACCAGAGAGCCCACAACCGCAACCATGCCCGACGTGAGTACACACACCGCCGCCCACAGCTCGGCCTTGCTCCAGCTGTTTCCCTTTCCCCTCGCGTTTTCATGCGATGAGAGAGAGCAGTGTAGAGGAAGAAGAGGCGGAGCTATGACAATCCGATGGGAAACCTTGCAGATGAGCTGACGCGCGAAACCACCACGCCCGCAGATTAAACGCCAGATCAAGCTCGTCACCGAGCAGCGCATCACGTAAGTTCCGCCCATCCATCGCCGGAGTCTCGGGGAGGAGCTGGGATTCGCTCCGTCCGCCCTTCGCCGGCCGAGCCCGAGTCGCGTTTCGTTCCTCGTCGTCCGCCGTCGGCGCCCGCCTCGTTGCCCGGCATCGCGGTCTTGGAGCCTCGCGAGTTCCTGCGTCGCGCGTCTGCCGTGTGCTGAACATGGTGTGAGGTCGCGCCGCTGCGCGTGAGCTTTGCCGGCGTGGGCGTGGGGGCGGGCTTTTCTGCATGCGCGCTCACGCTGTCGCATCGCCTATATTCGGTTGCGGACAGCGAGTCTCGCATTATGGAACATATTGGAGGATGCCGGCGCGTAGGTGGATGAACACATTGGACAAGGCTGTGCGGCGGCGCAGGCGGCGGACGGCAGACGACGGACGACTGGCGGAGAACAACACCAGCACGTTGTTATTAGTCTCGGGCTCTCTCAGCATACATGTGATGGATTTTTCGAGATGGAGAGGCAAAGGACCCTCGCTGACTTTTGGTTGTTGCTTTGCAGGGACAAGCCGCAGCAGATGGAGGGCTTCCCGATGCGCGCATGGAGCATCGAGATCTGGCTGGTGAACGACCAGGGCGAGGAGGTTCCCGCGAATGTCTATGAGAAGGCGACGTACAGGCTGCACCCATCCTTCGAGAAGAGAGCTGTACAGAGTAAGTTTGCCAAGGGACTTCCCGTTCCCGAGCCCGTCGTACTGATGGTTATTTCCCTCGTCGCACAGCCCTCAAGAAGCCTCCGTTCCGCATCGAGGAGGAGGGCTGGGGAGAGTTCGAGATGCAGATCCTCCTTTCGGGCGTGGCCAAGGGCGGCGAGCACTCGATCGACCACGACCTGAACTTTCAGACCGAGCGTTACGAGGCCAAGCACTGGGTCACCTTCAAGAACCCCAAGCCTGAGCTTCTCGCGCTGCTCAAAGAGTCGGGCCCCGTGCCGGGCGAGGAGAACGGTGCTCGGAGCAGGAGCGCGCTGCCGAGCGCGAAGAAGAAGAAGGATAAGGCGGTGAGTGTCTTTTTCACGCATTCCTGGCCCTTCATTCCTTGATAAGTAGAGGATTTGGAGGACTCGGACTCATCCAGAGAAAGATCGCGACACTGACATGATCAAACAGGTTGATATGGAGAAGCTGGCGGACGGCCTGCAGCGCCTTGGCGAGGACGACTTGCTCCAGGTTGTGCAGATGGTGCATGACAACAAGACGCAGGAAACGTACACCAAGAACGACGTTGAGAGTAAGTAACGCCAGCATCCACTAGCAAGATATGCGTATAATGCTCACATTCATAGATGGTGAGTTCCACGTCGACCTCTACACGTTGCCCGACAACCTCGTCAAGATGCTCTGGGACTTCACGTCTCAGAGGACGGAGCTGTAGGGGACGAACTGGTAATCACAGCCGTATTATCCGCCTGCAAAGCAAGCATGGTCTACCTATACCCCCGCCCGCTCGATATTGACTGAGCTCGAGAATTACTGGAGTCATCAACGGAATCAGCATCCCATCACTTCTTCTGAGCGTGCGCCAGAGAGAAAAAGTGTCCGACTTCTTTCTCCTTGTTGCTGCTGCACATTTTCATTATTTTCTCGAGGTGGATACCCGGGAAAATCCATGGTTTTGAGATGGTTATTTGGCGTTCTTTCCATAATCTCGCGCGTTGCGGACAGGAAAAAGTTCGTTCCAGATGATCTGCTTTCCCCTCATTGCGAATCGACAACACCAGCCTTGTCAAATGATCCTGAGCTGCTCTTATCATTTTTTCTTCTCATTGCAAGGGGAGGAGCGCAAATGGTTTGGCAATGTGTGAGTGGCCCTTCCACGTGACGGCGACGAGGCAGTGATATGCGCGGCTAGGTAGGGCTTGGTATCTTTTCATCTTCCCGTGAGGGCATAGCGTGAGGTACAAAAATAAGATGGCAGTTCCGAGCAATTGGTGTGCGGTTTGTTTGCGGGTGTGCGAGGCCTGGCTGTTCCTTTGTCTTCTTTGTCGTGTTCTTCCGCGGCGCCTTTCTTGCTGGCTACTTGGCTTGTCTTTCATGGCGAGCTGAGAAGGATTCGCGTGGGCGTGGATGAAAGCAGATGCTGTAGAACGTGATGGACTGATCGGTGGTACGAATCGAGGACTTCGCATACCAACATAGGCTTTTTTCTACTTCAGAGTATTTTCGTCCTTTCATTCTGCTCCCTTCTCCTTTGCTTTGGAGTCTTCTGCATCGAAAATCAATACCCGGTACAGTATGAGTGTTTGATCATGGTTTGATCACTTCTGCGTTGGGTCAACTGGCGCGCGTTGTTGGATAGCAAATATTGTCATAGCTGGGGCTCTGCTACCTCCCAGCGTGCATATCTACGGGGTTCACCGTCACGTATGTCGACGCAATAGGCAATCACTTCACCCAATATCGTCCCACCTCACTACACTAACATGCGATCAACCAACATTCTGATCACAAAATGTCTATCTGTACTTCTCAAATTTCTCTACTTGAACAGCGGTCCCTACGCTGATCTGCCGATGTCAATCTCCAAGGCTCCATTCTGACTTCTCTATCCCCGCAGAAAGTCACATCATCACAATGATCTTCACTTTCTTCAACTACCTTCTTCCTCTTGTATCCGGAAGCGTTATGATCCCATCGCCCCAGGATGAACCTGTGACTGAGTCTTTAACGCAAGTCCTGACAACCATTGTCCTGGATCTGCTTGGCGGCAACGCTGTAGCTGGCCAAACTACAACGCTGTACACAACTCCCAAGGCCGCGCCAACCAACACGCCGGATGGGACGGAAAATCGCACCGGAAACGGCCACTTGTCCCCAGCAGGGATGAGTGTTATGGACAATGACCTCTCGGGGGAGTCGGACCGGAACAGAGACGTCAACGGTCGTCCCCGCGCGGAGGAATAGGTATTCGAGATGACGGGACTTGAGTTGGTGGAATGTGTTTTGTGTGGCGAAGGTATTTACTTTGCGCCCGACCACAGCTATTCTCCTCTTTCTTTTTTTCAGGTTCTCGTCGGCTTTTTCTGTGTGGTTTGCTTTCTGGAAAGGCACTTGGTGCACACATCTCTCTTTTACGTCACCTTGAACAAATTATACTACAATGCATCGTTTTTTGACCTCTCACACCTTGGCTCTGTAAGATCCGTACTCGACGTTTTGTGTATGCTCCGCAGTCTTTGTGGGCTGCTGGTATGACGTTCCTCCGGGGTTGCAACGACGTTCAATTGCCTGAAAATCGTGTTTGCGTGATGGATAGTGAATCCCGCAACTTCTACTTGTCTCTTTTTCCAGTCAGTGAGTAGATGCTAAAACTGGCAGCAGGGGCTTGAGCTAAACGCGCGGTTCGTTTGGTACGACTTGTTGCTGTTCAGCTCCGGCATGTGCACTAATGCTGTGGTAAACAAGCGTGGTGTTGCCGCACGAGATCAAGCTTTCCGTAGCTGTACGACCAACAGGCTCGACGCACTCCATTGCTTAAACTACCTCCAGTACATTGCATTTCTCACTTACAACTGGTATTTTGCTTCCGCCATCCTTCAAGGCAGGCAAGCTTTCAGCTGTTCCTATATTCCCACATTCTTTGAAATGCTCACACTCCGTTGGTTCCTTTCTTGTTCCTTGGCCTTGGGAGGCCTACTGCCCCCGGTGGACGAGTACAAAATTGCAGACGCTTCAACCGTCAATGGTGCGCCGGCTACTTCCGACATTTTGCAGCATTATACCGAGCCTGCTCTGAATCTTTCGCTGAGCTACTGGGCGCTTTCGATGTTTGTCAAAACAAAGTTCCCGTTCTTGAATTCCTTGATTGTTCCTGTTCTGGGAAGCCCATACTGCGACGGCTGTGTACCGAATGTTCCACACTGTCGTTCGGGAGACTGCAAACCGTTCATGAACTTCGTACTTATCGGGGGCTGGTCAGTGACAGAAGCCTTCTGGGTCACCACGTATCCGAATAACTGTACAAACATTGCCGAACAGGAAGGGGGCCCGGCTTGGCGCAAGAATACTGGCAGCTACTACTTTCCTAACAAAGAGTGGCGTAGAGCAAACTGCATCATATACACGTGAGCGTCCCCTCCTTTGCAGCTGAGCGGTCCTGGCTCTCTATGAGCTGACTGACTTGGATTTACTTTTTTTTTTTTTTAAAGGGGACCTAACTGCACTGGGCAAGTACCGTTCTTATTCCGGGCTATTTAACCAACGTGGCACGCGAAGAGGTTAGATTATCGAGCTGGAATTGCTCTTGGGTCCCGGAGGATGAGTGGCAGAGTCGGAACTCAAAGATACGGCCATGAAGCTGGAGCTGGATCTCGTTGGTTAGGTTTTCTCGTTCCCCAGTCCTGCTCTCTCGGGCGTCTGCATCTCAGATCGCGCTTGTTAAATCCTATATTAGCCCCACTTCTGGACCTTTGAACCAAGCAGAATAGGGGATCGGTCTAACAGCCCGCTGTCTTGCGAATTCAAGGAAGAATCCGCCAGCAAAGCGAGATGCATGCTTTTCAAGTACGTGATTCCGTGTGGCTGATGCCAAAGTTTGCGGCCGAACTTCTGAAGTGATGATAGTAGGGGAGGATGTGGAGTTGGACAAGGGCGGACCAATGTACAAAAATGTCAAGAGCTATATGTGTGAGTGGCTCTCGCCCAGATGTCACTGATGCCGGGACGTGGAAGCAGCACACGGCTCTTCCACATTGTGTTGGACCTCCGGAGCTGTAGGATTACTCTCTCTTTAACGCAATCTGTCAACCACATTGGCCCATAATCACGTGTCTCGTATTATCTCTTCTGATCACCACACCACCATCACTCCACCCCCGCTCTCATGCGCGGCAATTCTTTGTCCCTAGCACAGCCCCATTTGCTTACGCGTCCTCTTTGCCATTAGATATTTATATAGCACTTGACAGCAGTAATCTAAGAAGACAGCGGTGTCCTACTTTCTCGCGCCGTTCGACACAATCCATCATGTAATCCTATGCAACATCTGTATTTACAAGCCCGTTCAACTTGTACCGATCCTCCGCTGGCAAATACTCCCACTCCCTCAACCCCACCTTCCCTCCCTCCTCCACGACCGCATACACCGTCCCAGCCTGCGTCGCCGCAATCGCCGAGTACCTCGCCACGCCCTTGAAAGCGTTATCCATGCCACCCGCATCCATGCTGTTCCACTTCGCCGCGTTGTTCTTGTTCGTCATGATTGACACGCCGCCGGACTCGCTGTCCGGCATCGTGTACAGCACCTGCATCCCGTTGATGGACGCGATCGTGTCGTTGTACCCCCAGCTGAACGCGGCCATGTTGGCAGCGGGCGGGAGACGGGGGTCGGAGGAGCCGTCGAAGTGACCTGGCGCACGTATCCACATTTCAGCAAGCCTGCAAGGTCGGAGGGAGGAGTCTAGGGTAGTTGTGGTGACTTACGGTTCCAATCGAAGTTCCCGTTGTAGTAATGGTACTCGTACAGCACGTCCGAGTTGACGTAGAACAGCGAGACGTACGGCTTCTTGCTTTTGGCCGTCACGTTGTAGTCGTACATGTAGTGCGGCACGATGGCCAGGCTGGCGTTCGCCGGCGGCTTGACCAGGTTGACGTCTGAGCTTAGCATATTGTCGACTCTGGTCTTGCCGCCGGCGGAGTCGATGATCTGGTAGTAGCCATCCGAGTCTTGGAACCAGGCGTTGCTGTAGTCCGGGTATGAAGAGTCCTGGCAGCTGTACGAGGCGAGGTGCGAGGCGGCGGGGATGTTGAAGTCGCTGTCGGTGGAGCCGAGAGACCAGGCCGCTTCGCCGGGGTTGGAGGTCTGGAGCTGGCGGAGGCGGGATGAGGCGTCCAAGAAATAGAGCGTGAGATTTGGAGTCTGGCGCATATTGTGGTCAATTGCTGAGGGTTTGTTATGAATAAGGTCGGATCTCTCACATTGGAGGAGCATGCATAAAAGCTTGCTGATATCGGTGTTGGAGTTTTGAAGAGCTCCGAGCGAGCAACCGTACTGTCTTTGGCCTCGACCCTTGATACCGTCCAAGTGTTCACAGAAGAATTCCATGCGGATTGATAAATGCCGTCACCCGAGGTTTGGAAGAAGAATATGCGATGTTCCACATCACCATCGGTGTAATTGACCGCTGCGAGGTTTGTATTAGGAAGAAAGGATGTTGTGGACGTGGAGTTTGCGCTTGGGGTATCCGATGAGTCTCCCTGCAGCCAATGATGCCCCGACTCCACCTCCGACAGCAGCACCTATTATTACGAGGATCATTATGCCCGCAACTATCCAGAAATGCTTCCTACGAAGACCGCATAGCGTTGCCAGTGATTGCTTTTCCTGGGCGGGAAACGGCACCTCCGCACTGTATCCTGGATGTAATGCCTCTGGATAATTGTCCGGATCAAATGCAATCTGTGGTAATACTTCACTCCGGTATTCAACTGGCGTTGCATGCAGGGGCGAATTTTGTGATTTGCGGAGCTTTTCCTGATGGTTGGCCTCCTCATCAACTTCCAGCGTGCTGAACGGATCCCGCCCGGAGGTCATGTTTGGGATAGTTGCCTTTGGATACCGTCTCCAGATCTGAGCGATGAAATTGTTGGCGCAAGACAAGGATAATCGACTTCGTTGTGGGTGACGGCACCATGGATATATGACACAGCTTGATGGATTCGGCCCCCATGGGCGCTTAGAGGTTGTAACACACAGGCACCAATGTACTACAACACAAGCCAATCACACCAGCAGTGATTCGGGTGGTCCAAATCACTGTGCATAATGTGGCTGGTTCATTCCAGGTAGGATTCAATGTGGTAAGATGCCAAGCGTCGGGGGTGAATCTTCCACCCTTGTGCGCAAGATTGGAGTGGCATGGCGTGCATTTGATCCTAAGGCTCACATAATATTGTGCACTCATAGAAAGCCCAGTTCCTCTTCGGGGCCACTAGAGGTGTCAGGTCCCATTGTTCCAAAGTGTAAGCAAAGACTACGTTAGTGCAGGGATACACTGTACATGTTTGATTTTGGTTGCTCTGCTGCGCACCCACGTCTCACATACTTGTCAATAAGTTTCTGCGGATTCCCAGCAAATACACAAACATGAGCCTCTTAGTGGACTACAGAATTCCCGCATCTTCGGATTTCATTCAAAAAATAGAGCATGTTCAGCACGAAACAGCGGAGGATGCTAAGCGTCGTCGGACAGGGACCGCACTTACCACTGCCAAACCAAAACGCACTGTATGATAAGCAGAGCCGCGCTTTAACTTGTCGTACTATGTTTTAGGTTCGCATGGAGAATATTCAGCGAGCGATAATGATCTGTTCACGTTGGCCACAATCGGTAGGGCAAGATTGAAACTGCGATCAGCCGCTCATGTGGCGTTATTTAGCGAACAGAGCCGAATACCTATGATAGATCTCACCTGAACACGTGACGTGCTAATAATAGCAACCACAGCTTAATAAAAGCCGCGCCCCAGCGCGGGGTAAAAGTGTGATAGTCTTGCAAGGCTGGCTTCCACCTTGATCCCCACAACACTCTCCCCCAAAGCAGATTTAGTATGTCTTCCGGAAGTCTCACATGCTATTGCATCATCACCCCAAACCCTCGTCAGGGTCTTTCGATCTCTCAAGTGAGTAAGATGCCTGAGTGTCTATACTTTGCTTAATGTCAGGCAGCCAAGCGGGAAGCCCTGCTTCTTCATAAAATTCGGAGATGGAACATTCCGATCATCGTACTTGACAGAGAATCCATCCTTTGCGTGGGTAACCCTTTATTATTACGTGCTGCACGCCGAGCTGACATGCAATAAAGGTCGAAGGAGAACACCAAATCCACCGTTCCGATCAGGCAAGCACTTGACCAGAATGCACAAGCTCAGACACGGAGGATCGGAAAGTGGTTGGAGTGGACATACATCAAGCATCCTAGCTTTGACGGCAACTGTAATTCCCTGTCTTCCGTCTTCTTTCCATCAGAACATCTACTTACCTGACCTCGTATCAGATTACGGAACTGAATGGTACAAAGTGGAGAGTTGTCAGCTTGACGCCGGACAGCTGGGTACAAAGCTGCAGGAACTTTTAATTGCGTTTGAGAATTATGACTGGAATCAGAACACGCATAGGGAGCTTGATGTCGCGATGGATGAGTTGCATGACAGATGCACCTTTTCTCAATGGGGCTAAAGGACAGTACCTCGAGCACGCGGAAATGCGAGGTACGTAGTGAACTTGAAAGCTCTGGTTTGTTTGAAGTAGGTAAAAGACCTGAATTGAGGTCATTCCGACTGCGTCATGGGTATTGACATTTCGTTTGCGCGGCAGCAACCACATCTCACTTCACACTTTTGCCCGCGCTTGACTCTCATCCAGCAATTTTCCCTCAATCTTCTGCAGTCCTTTACAATAACTAATTGTAAGCATGCAAGGCATATTAGCACACACTGGTAATAGTGCGGTGTCTTACTTTTGCGAGTTCGGCACGAATCACTTGGTAACTGGAAGATCAGCCCAAAGGCTTGTTGATCGCTGTGAAGTGTTGAAGTTTTCGTCTGGGCAGGGTTGGCACTTTGCCGAACAACACTTTGACGTCTGGATGAGTGTTTCAAATGACATGGGAATAGCAAACGTCCGGAACGAGTTGGTGGGGGACAATCCAATCCAAGCTAACACATGTTTGTTTCAGTCCATCTCCTTCTCTTCTGTTCAAACATTCGGTGTGACATCGATTCCAACCATTCTTTCCATTCAACTCCTTCCGCCGCATTGGGCATCTCAAACCGTGCAAAAAGATCAAAAACGTCGTTTATTGCACAGACATGCCCGCTTGAAAGCTTCTCAGATTGCAACCAAACCGACAATATGTGGCGTCTCGCGCCATTGGAGACTATAGAACAGGAGTGCAGAAATCTTCCAACGGTGTATTCAAGCAATATGACTGGGTTGGTGATGCCAAATGGATTTGAAGGCCGGGTATGCTACTGTTACTCGTAACTCTTCACGTACAAAACCAATTGGAAAGAACAAACGTGAGATCTGTGAGCACGCATTCTGACCAGCTGCACCAGAAAACCAGGCTGCCCAAATGATGATGGAGACCTGGTATATTTGATAAAGCGGAAACGGCACGTTTCACTTCCTCTCTTCGGTACACAGTACGACTTCAAGGATAACTCACAGATTCCTGCCAGGTGGACCAAGGATGGTGGGAACCCCGTGATGAGCATTAGGTGCTTCTCCCCCGAGATGAGGAAAGTCGATCCGCAGGCCGTGGAAATAGACAAAAAGGAAGAAGACAGTAAAGACCCCTGGGACAACACCTGAACAAATCCGGGCGGCGAGACCCCTCGTGTGTTTCTGAATTTTCAATCAAGTGCGAACGTATGAGGAACGCGCACGCACTAGATATCAGCATCAATCCGTAGCTCCAAGCAGTCCGCCTTGTCGTTCCTGATCCCCAACCTTCCGCCATCGCCGTCACCACAGCGCGAATGAACCACCCCCGCCCCGATACTCCCACAAACAAGAGCTCTTTTTCCAAACGCCCGTACCGAACCCCGCGCTCCCATCGCTTCACACCCCATCCTCCCCCTGATACGCCTCCGGATCCCGCGCAAAGTGCCTGTGCCCCCCGTCCGCAGCCGGCGGGTACATCGGACCCCGCCCGAGCGGCCCGTCCGCCGGGCTCAGATGCGGCACCTGTCTAGCGGCCTCGCTGCTCCGCCTCCGGCGGCCGCGGTCGTCGACGTGCACTGGCGGGTAGGCGCGGCACGGGGGCGGGAGAGCGGCGGCGGCGGCGGCGGGGTCGTGCGGGTGGGCGGGCTGCTGGGGGAGGCTGCCGGTGGTGCGGGCGTGGCCGGTGGGCTTCGCGGCGCCGGCGTGCGGGGTGGAGACGGGGCTGCGGGGTGTGCTTTCAGGGGAGAGGGGGTTGGGGTCGTTGGACTGGCGGGGGCTCGGGGCGCAGGCGGTGGCGTCGTTGGAGTAGGACTGGGCGGCGGGGGAGCCGGACTGGTCTGCAGTCGGGTGGGAGGTGGGTTAGAGGAGAGGTGGGCGGCGGGGATGGTGGGGAAGAGAGCTGACTGTGGGGATGCGTGCTTGTCAAGACGTACCGGACGGAGGGCCTAGCGCGACGACGCTCGTTGTGGTGGGGCGGCGGACGTCTTTGGGGTCTTCTGGGTCCTCGCCGGGGTCGAAGTGTTCGATTTCGTTCTCGTCGAAGTCCTGGCCCGGGTTGGCGGTTTCGTATTCGAGCGTCTTGATCAGACGGTACATGACGACGGCGAGGAGGGAACCCAGGGCCGGGCCAACCCAGTAGATCCAGTGATAACCGTCGAAGGTGTGCAGAACAACATCAGGGCCGAAGGAACGGGCGGGATTGAGGCTGCCGCCGGTAAAGAAAACGCCTGGAAGATTGTTCAGTCGGACGAGATCTCTTCCCTTTGAAGCACAATGGAGACTGCAAAATCTTACCCGTCATTTCGGCAACGAAGAGAGCCAAGCCAATGCCAATTGGCGCGAGGAAGGTTCCTTTGTGCTTCTCGGCAGCCAGCATGAAAACAGTAAAGACCAGCATGGCTGTCAAGAACATCTCAATAAATAAGCCGCGCACGGTTGAAGTATTTATAAGTGTCGTGCGGACGTTCAGATCACCCGGAAAAAGGGCGTAAACGATACCCGCTGCAGCAATGGCGCCAATGATCTGTGACAAGAAGAGCAATGCACCTCGGATCCAGCCGACCGCACCGATAAGGCACATGCCCAAGGTAACCTGTGTGTATGGGTCACGGGTTGAAGCATTAAGGAAGATAGCGGTGGCAGAGAACTCACTGCCGGGTTGAACAGGCCCCCGGAGATTCGAAAGAAGACCCAGACATTCACAGCAAGAGAGAAGCCGAAAGCGAGGCTGATAAAGAGCAGATCGGAAGTGTTCGGTGTGCCAGACGGGGAGCTTCTCGCGATGGTGCCTGCAACTTGCGTAGCGGAGAAGGCAAAGAAGAGAAACAGAAAGGTGCCGACGAATTCGCCGAGCATGGCAATGAAGTGGTTCCTGATCTTGTTGGGCAGCCAGCCGAAGCCGCGCAGCCGCCGTCCTTGAGGTGCTTGGCGCTCTACATCGTTGTCGTTGGCTTTTTTACGTCTTCCTGGCATCACCATGTACTTCTCAGAGGGCTGCTTAATATTCATGTTGGAGGATTTGGAGGCGAGAATGGAGTGTAGAATCCAAACGAAGAGGTTTGCGCGACACTTCTATAGTGGGATCCGTCGAGAATGACGCGGCTGTGGGATCCGGCAGCATGACGGCGGTGGTGTTTTCGCGATGCATCGAGTGGAGGGAGGCGCGCGTGGCGTATGATGGCGCCGCTAGCCGACCAATCCTTACGTTGATCGTCCGCACCTCCATGATCTTCTTTCAGTGTGCGTTGCAGATTCGTGCCGGTTTTGGGAGCCTCGCAAGATAAGTGGAATGCAACGTCCGTGGCTGCGAGTGCTCTCGTGGTGTCTTCAACTTCACATTCTGCAAATCAGGATTATGGGAGTGCCCGAAAACGGGGTCTTACGAGGGCGTTGTGACGCAAGCGCGCTAGAGCCGTCGATGACAGCCTCGACCAGAACCACTGCTGGTGCTCTCGTCGATGCCGCGCCACCCGATTCGCAACCAGAGGCGAGGAGGGTCTGTGCAGCGGTACTTTGCTTGGCATCTCCATGTGCGATATCTTCATCAATCTCAAATCGCATGGGGAACGGAGGGTGGATGGTGGATGGTGGATGGTGGATGACGGATGGGCGTGTAGACCAATGAGAAATGAGCTTTGGATGCGGAGTTGCTCGCTAAATCAGGGCATTCATTTCTCACAATTTTGATCCAATCATCGGCTCGACTCAGCAGTCGTCCATGCTTTGTCGACAGAGGCCAACGCAGTATTTTCGAAGCAGTTCAGGAGATTGAAGCCCATCCTGGCCTCTCGAACACTGGTCAAGCATGGCCAGTGTATCGAAACTTTCCTGCGTGCGCAGCATCTCCGAAATCAACGAGTAAATCTTCCCTTTATACCAGTGGTAATGTCGCTCTTCTCTTCTCTCCAACGTCCAGGTACATGCCAAGAGAGGGGTGCGGGGAATAAATTGGAGATGTCTCCGACCAAGTAACACCAAAACTTTTCCGGGTGGCACGCCTCTTCTCCCCACCCTTCTCCCCGCGCCCCATCTCCAAAGCAGTGTTTCCACGTCGAACCCGTTCCTTACCCCTGCACCACAAGTGCGAGGGGGTGATCCATGCCAGACGCCGGCTATGGCTCCAAGCCATACGCGTGACTCAGTCTGCCCTCACTGCCAGAGATCGTTTGGCCGGCTCGAGCATTTGCAGCGCCACATCCGCACTCGTATGCACCAGCATTCCCGTCCTCTATAATATAGAAGCATGTGAGGAATGCACACGTTTACAAGTAGACACAGACACGAAGGAAAAGCCGTACAAATGTTACTGCAACAGATTCGTCGCACGTAGAGATCTTTTGACCCGCCACCAACGGCTTGCGCATCCACAAACAAAGCAAGAGCAGTCTGGCGCTCCACCAACGGATGGATCGAGGGCTGCCCGGGGGGCAGACGCATCTTCTCCACCTTCTCCACGTCGTTCGGGCCCAGCCTCTGTCGATGCTGACAATGTAGCTGCCGCGGCGGCCATCTCGTCTCTGCGTGTCGATGAAAGTGTTCCGGGGTCAGAGGCCTTGCGGCTGTTGCCGTCCGAGCCGGGAACTCCAGCGCTAGCCGGTGACCATGCCATGGACGCTCTCTCCACGCTGCCGGGTCTGACGACCGAGATCACCTGCAGCAACGACCAGGACGTGCTTCGCAGTCAAGCTGATTGGCAGCCGTGTATGCCTCTACCCCGATTACACAGTGCGGGTGCCAATCTTGCTAACGAGGTCGAATCAAGACATGACACATGCTGGCGATAGCTACGATCCCTTTCAGGGCTTTGCGGAATTCGCCGACTACATGGGATTAAGCTCTGATTGGAACTCATTGGCATTTCCTGGATCAACATCGTGCTTAGAAGACCACCTAGCTCCTGACTTGGCAGCTGGTAGTAGTAGTATAAGCCATGATCCCCGCGAGAAAGACACCACACAGAGACATACACGCCATCTACGACCCGCCCCCGCCGACGACAGTGAGCCAGACGTGCGCAGGGTAACCCGCGCCGCCGGACCATTACGACACTTTAGCTCCTTTCAAGCGGGCACTGAAGGTCTAAGTAAGTGGAGAGCACATTTGTAGAACTCGGTTTTTGGTTGACGCAATCCAGCGGCGTTTGATCGAATGGACACCACGGAGCCGCCATGGAATGTCAATGACATGCAATATGAGAGGTTGCAGAATATCTTAAACAGCTTCGAGCCAGTCCTTCCGGTGTTCAGTCTACCTTCAAGACATACCCTAACTCGGTATATTTCTGGATATTTCCACGGGTTCCACGATCACCTACCTTTCATACATGTGCCGACGTTCCGTTTGGATGAATGTGCGCCAGAACTTGTACTCGCGATGGCTGCGGTGGGAGCGCAACATCGATTTGAGAATATCAACGGCCTCAAACTCTTCGATGCCGCTAGAGCTGTGGCATTCGAGCAACGACGGCGCCGTATGAGGAAGTTCGCGGAAGTCCAATCAGACCGGTTTGGGTCCACGGCTCCAAGCCGCAGGGCACACGGCCACGCTTTCCGACCGCGGTTTAGAGATCTCGAATACAGTCCCCAATCCAGGTACGAGCGCATGCAGACGGTCCGAGCACTCCTGCTCGTCACGATCTTCGCGACCTGGGAAGACCACCCGGAAATGATGCGGGAAGCCACGGAACTCCAAGGGAGCCTGTCCCGGTGCCTCCGAGAGCTGGGATTGAGAGATGATCCCAGTTCGACTGACCCTGGCGGCAGTGACTGGCATAAGTGGGCTCGTGCAGAAGGCGATCGACGTACAAAACTCATTGCGTTCTGCTTCCTTACGATCCACACTGTCAGCTATAATCTGCCACCAGTGATCTTGGACACCGAGCTGCACCTCAGACTACCTTGTTCATCCCGGCGGTGGGATGTAGGGACGGCATCGGAGTGGCAGGCATTGACTGCGTCAATGCCTTCTCCGGAACCGCTGTTCCAGGATGCACTTTCTTCACTCCTGTTGAAGCCGGACCAGGCGCATGATTTACCAGACCACTTCGATTCCCCGCTAGGGAATTTCGTTTTGGTTCTTGCATTGATACAGAGAAGCTTCTGTATCCGTCAGCTTTCATTTCTCGCCTCATCCGAAACCCACGGCTTAAGAGAGCAGCTGGAGTAAGTTCTTAGATCCGAGGATACCAATAGGTGGTACAGAACACAATTCGCTGACCTAAGCCTCAGACATGCGCTCTTACGGTGGAAACTCAGATGGCAAAAGTCCCCAGAATCAAGTCTTGACCCACCTCTACTTGCTTCCTCGCGCTGGCTTATGTGCGGCTGGTCCTTGACATCGGGCCATACAGAGAGCTCCACACCCGAGATCCTCTGCGGATTGCCGCTGCCCTGGAGAACTTACCGCCCGTGGAGCGAAGCAAGATGGTAATTCCAGCACTTCTGCATTCAGTGCATGCTCTCAGTATCCCAATCAAGCTCGGCATTGATTTTGTAGCGAAGAGCCAGCATTTCTTCTGGAGCATACATACCTCTGTTTGCAGCCTTGAGTGCGCTGTATTTCTAACTCGTTGGCTGTGTCAAGTCAATTCAGATGGGATCAAAGAGGAAGACCCGGTAGCAGGTATGGGGATTTCCTCGCAATGGGTCTCTTCTCTAACATTTGTCAACAAGCAGATTACGAGACACGCATTGTCTTGTGGGTCAAGAGCATTGTCAAAGAAGCCCAGCCTTCAATGGACCTCTTCTCATCTTCTGGGAAGGATGATGACATCGATCCTCGCAGCATGGCTTTGGCCGTCATCAAGATCTGGACCCGCATCTTTCAAGGAAACACACAAGTTGGGCGTTGGTCAATATAATTGGAGATAGCTTGGAGATTTTTGCCTCTTCGATGGAGAAAGGAAGCATCTGGGAATGACCTTTGTACTTGAAGATACCGGGCTACACAGAACCCTCCGCGACTTGCAATCTGCAATGAGGTTCCCGCACCTTCCTACGGTTCACATGCTCTTCTTCGCTCAATGGGGCCATAGCTACTCCTGCCGCTCGGTGGTAGAAGACATCGTGATTTGGTCTGACATAATATGCCAGCAGCCCCTTGCTGCTCGATTCGGTCGATGGAAGTGTATCGATGTACTTGGAATCCTTTGTTGCGACGCACTCTCCGGAGAACACACGCAGCGCATCACCGAAGATAAGGTAGCATGAAGACGAGGCGGACATATTTACAACCAAGGTCTGCCAGAACGTCTCAGCGCGAGTGCAAATTGGGACCGCAAAGGATACTCACAAGCGTGGACCAAGCGCGCGGCACTTTGGAGTCTTTTAAAATACACAACTCGTCTGATCCCTCGGCTTCAAACTCGTGAATCTCGCTCAGATACTTCTCCCACGGCAGCTCCACGACATGGCTGAGGTTTCTGAACACCGCTGCGGCAATCTCATGAAAGTCCTTCATAAGCTTGAGAGTGGCCGGTGGCACTGTCGGGTCGGTATGCGAAAACTCAAGAGCTGTATGGTACTTTCACTTCAGCATGGCTGTGAAGTTGCTAAATAATCGGGGTGACTACCTGTGTCGGGGATCTCCCAGCTTCTTCTGACAGACTCGCGAGATCCGGCAAAGGAATGTCGCTGATGGTGACTCCGGTTGCGCCGTTCTTGCAAAGATCTCGCAGGGTTGATAAGGCTGAGTAATCCAGAAGGGATTCGTAGGCAATTTCGGGCTCTTGCGTCATGACGCAAATGGAAAAGTACTTTTTTTCTTTTGAGTATTTCGTGAAATAGCAAAACCAGCTGTGACTTTACACGAACGTGTCGTTTTGACAAGAGTTTCCATGGGACTGATCCAGTTCAGAGAAACCATTTGGAGAAATGACTGATGCTGTTGCTTAGAAATGGTAGCTTACCAATACCACTATCTTGGAGAAGTGGGTCAGGCGGAATTGGAGGTTGGAGCGATGATAAAACGCACCTCATGGGACGAAGACTGCGCAGGATCAAAACCAACAAACGACCAAAAATGGCTGTTGATCTCCATCCGTTCGCCGAATTGCTGCGTCCCATTCAGCTCGGAGATGTCCAGTTGAAGAACAGGGTCATCATGGCGTCGCTGACACGCAACCGAGATAGTACCCCCCGCGAAAATCTCCACGTTCCTTACTACTCCGAGAGGTCAGAATGCGGTTTGATCGTAAGTCCAATCAAGCAACTCAAAAAGTCACCGGGTGGTTAATTCAGTGGATGACAGTTGTCTGAAGCCGCCCTCATCTGTCCCCAAGGAACGGAATGGACGTATATGCCAGGAATATACCTTCCCGAACACGTGAGCAACAAAATTCCACCCATTTGATCAAGGACCTGATCAAGGACCTGATCCGTTGTGCTAGATATCTGGATGGAGCAAAGTAACGGATGCGGTGCACGCGAAGGGAGGCTTGATCTTCTGCCAATTGCATCACGTGGGGCGCGTAGCACATCCAGGAACATATACACAACGCTGTATCGGCAAACCAGTGCCTGGTCCATCCGCTTTTCGTGCCAGAGGAGGCAAATTCCGCAACGTGCCCGGAGCCCCAGGCTATGTGACGCCCACACCCGTCGAAGACCCGTATGAATACATAGCGCTGTACGATCACGCTGCCAGATGTGCTAAGGAGGCAGGCTTTGATGGAGTCGAGGTCCACAATGTAAGACAGATGTGCCTGCCTTGGGCAAGCCTTACTAACGCGCAACGACAGGCCAACGGCTACCTTCCGATGCAATTCCTGGAATCACACAGCAATAAGCGCTCGGATAAGTTCGGCGGCTCGATCGAGAACCGGATGCGCTTTTCTCTGGAGATACTGAGAACTATCAATCAGCACTTCCCATACGGCAGCATCGGGATAAAAATTGCACCCTGCGGCGGCTACAACGACATGGGAGAAATCGACGAACACGGGAATCCGTCCGTTGAGAAGGCAAAGGAGACTTATGGAACATTCTGCAGTGCTCTCGACAGATTGGGACTGGCTTACGTGCAGGTCATGCGGTGGTGGGGAGCGTACGACCCGATGATAGGCGGGAAGCCGCGGGCGGTCCAGTGGGATGCCATCGAGTACCTGCGCTCAGTGTTGCAGAACACACCGCTGGTGGGCAATACGGGCTTCACGCCCGAGGAGGCAGAACGTTGGATTCGTGAAGGAAAGATGGATGCAGTGGTTATTGGGCGGCCGTTGCTATACAACCCAGACTACGTGGCCAAGCTCAAGACGGGCAGCGCTTCCTCATTGTACCAAGAACAGCCGGGTGATGAGCATTGGTGGTACAAGTGGCGTGGGAATGGTGAGTTTAACAACCACGGCCGTGAGTTTTTGAGCTAATATTCTTTGACAGACAAGTGCGACGGATATCTTAACTGGCAGACGCGGGCAAAGATCATCGACCGAGGGCAACAAAAAGACGCGCTGAGCTTCATCCACGACTAGCATCTGCTACAACAGTGCAGATTGGGTTTTATAATAGGTATAAGGAAACCATTTTGCCTCTCAGTGCATCAAGCACTCTCTTCCTCGCTCTCTGTAGACTGGCCTCAGAACGTCCGCGCGCCGCACTTGCCCGGCGAATTTTCGATTCATCAGGAACATTGCTCAGAGAACTTTCGATCTTTACTCAATGGAAGCAGTAAGAAGTATCTAGAGCAGCGGGGGGAATAAAATCCGGATTCGTCTTGATGTTCTCAACCGCGGTAGGGTGTGCTCCCGAGCACTCAAAGAGTGCGTTGCACCAACGAGCAAAGTCGGAAAGTTGGCGGTGGAGCAAGATGCAAGGTTTCACACGATTGATGTAATAACGGTGCTTGAATGTAGGGCAAATCCATCCAGAAGTGAAGCTGTAAGGGACTTCCTCTCTGGCATGGGCGCTCTCGTGGTCAAACAGGTTGGTGTAACAGATAACACCAACTTGTTCCATTGGACCAACACAGCCTTGCTCCAGCGCACCAACATGGCCCTGTTCGATGTGATAGATGACTTCAAGTGATCGGCTGTTCTGGGGGATATCTGGCGTTTGGTATATATGTTGAAGTTCAGCTCTACCTAAACCCAGCTCCCCTCCGCCTTTCAATTTCAGCATGTTATATTCCCCGCTTGATGCTTCTTTGCGTTTGGTACTCCACTGAATAGAGCCGCTTCTCAGGCTTTCTTTTCCTGTAACGATAATCGGTTTCCATTGCTTCAGAGATGTTGAGAATAGTAGGGTTACCGCGCCACTACCAACCACGAACGACCCCAATCCAAACCCGCTCATGCACCCCCTGACCTTCCCAGCAATCCCAAACCCACGCTCCCAGCCCCCCTCTCAAACCTCCACGCCCGCAATCTCCTTCTCCGTCCACTCCCACAACCTCCTCGCCAACTCCCCACCCCGCGCCAGCCTACTCGCCTTCCCCGGCACGCCCACCGGCTCGTAGTATTCCCCGCTCACCGGCGCCACGCGCCGCACCAGCCAGCTCCGCCGCCCCACGCTCGCAAACAGGTTCGTCGCCACCACGCCCGGATGCACCGCCACCACCCGCACCGCCGGCTCTCGAGGAGGTCGAGGCGCGGGGACGCGGCGGCGGCGGCGGCGGCGGCGGCGGCGGCGCGGACCGAGGCCAGCGACGCGAGATCGAGCTCGAGGAAGGTGATGGGCGTGGTGTTGGCGGGGCCGAGCTGCGCGCGGGCGAGTGGCGCGCGAGGTCGAGGACGGATTGCTGGCCGAGGCCGGAGTTGCCGCCGGTGATGAGGATGACTTTGTTGGTGAGGGGCGGGATGTCTTGCTGGGTGAAGGGCTGGCTGCCGGTGGAGATGTCGAAGAGGCCCATGGTGGGTGGGTGTTGGTGGGGGTTGCTGGTGATGTCGTCGGAGGCGGGTTGGTGTCGGCGGTGTTGCGCGGAGGCCGGGGCTATATACAAACGGAGCGCTGTGGGTCGGTGTGGTTGTCTTCGCTGATCGGCCCAGACATGGCTCGCGGTTTGCTGAGTTGGAGGGCTGGGATGGGAAAGTGCGAAGCCGGCAATAGAGGCCGCTTGCTAAATGCGGAGAGTACCGCAGGTGATATGCTGATTAGATATTGCTATTCGTTGGTTAGATGGGTGGTGCAATGATTAGATGGGTGTGGCGCAATGATTGTCTAAGCCGAAGTCGCTGGTTACTGTGTATGCTCTGCCGTAGTTTCATGCATAGAATGGTGTGGCGATGTGGTGGCGGAGCGGCGAGTTCAAGGTTACTGCGGATATGGTGCTGATTGGAAGGCCGCCGAAATGATTTGGCATCCGCGGGTGCACGTCGAGAGCCTATTCTCGCGTGTCGGATATGCTTATCTCAACACGGAGAGGTTAAGAGAGTCTCTCCGTTCCATAATTAGGGAAGTCTGCATCCCGTCTGCCGTGGTCACGCAACTCCTATGCTCGATGTGCGACTCAGACCTACTGTAATAGCAGCTGCTGCACCTATCCGCGTAAGCGATAAGCAGACCTTGTAAAGACTAGTAGTTACCGGCAGAGCTCGGCGTTGGTAATCGCACATTGTGTACGCTGACTCCGTGGTGTTTCACCAACCGACTCGGCCGTCGACATGCCTTGCGCATTGTCCATCCTCGTTATTGACATGACAAGCCATATCAAGACACAAGGTTTCACGAAACGAGAACTGCTGGCTTTTCTCGGCATTCATTTCATCAATTACCGCTCGATGCTCTCCTTTTTCCTCGACGCTCGAGAAATGCTCAGATAGGAAAGATTAGGTCTCGGACTTGCATCCTGGGAAAACCAGGCGTATGCCTTAAAATGCATGACAAGACGACGATATTAACAACGACCGCTGGTAGATTCAATTCTTCTCCCTCTTCTTCACATTACTAATTTTCCATCTCTTTACAACGCGGGCGCGTTCGGGTCCTCCATGCACTGATCCACACGCATGAGCTGCTTGCCGGTGGCCTTTGCAATCTGGATGAACTGGCGGAGGTAGCCGACGGTGCTCGGGTAGAGGTAGTGCATGACGACGAGGTTGCCGCCCTTCTCGACGTCGCGCTTGAACGCGTCGAGCTGCTTCTCCGGGGTGCTGGAAGTGGCCCACAGCCAGTCCTCAACGTCGACGCTCCAGTTGACAATGTAAGCGTTGGGGTCGTTGGTGGTCACCGCGAGACGCTGGCGCATGCGGGCGCCCTCGTTGCCGAAGGGCGGCCGGAAGTACGAGGTGTGCAGGCCCTTGAGCGTCTTGTCGACGGCGGCGATGTCCTGGTTGTACTCCCAGTCGATGGCCGTGTTGTCCGGGAGACCCTCCATCTTCGGGTGGGTGTACGTGTGCATGGCGATCTGGTGGCCGGCGGACATCATCTCGTTGTACACGTTGGACAGGTTGGTGCTGGCATCGAGGAGGGGGGCGCCGACGGTGAAGAAGGTGACCTTGATGTTCTCCTCCTTGATGATCTGGAGGACCTCCTGCGCGTACTCTGGGGAGCCGTCGTCAATGGCAAAGGCGAAGCTGTTCGGGCGTTTGCAGGCGAAGATGAGGTTGCCCGACGGAAGCTTGCTGGGAACCTTGAAGCTTGCGGGGACAGAGCTGACAATCTCGATCTTGGAGAGCGCGACGGGGTCAGCCTTGTAGAAGCCCTTGAGTGCAACGCCGATCACCCGGCCCTTGTTGATGTTGAAGTGGCTCATCGGAATGTAGATGTCAGTAGCCGTGGCGTAGCGAGCAGCCTCAATGGAATCCCATGTGTCGGGGTAAGGAGCAATGGTCTCGTCACATGCCGAGTTGTGCTGCTGCAGAGCGACAGTGAAAGCATTGGAACCGGTGTAGGCGATGTGGAGGTAGCTCTTGTCGTAGCTGGACATGTCGCGGCAAGTTCCCGAGAGTTGGGTGTAGAAAGCGTAATCGGCATCATCGGACTTGATTGTCAGCTTCTTTGAACCCCAGGTCAGGGTCATGCCGTCGTCGCCACCGTGCCAGTTGCCGAGGGCGTTGGTGTTCTGGTTGCCGAACTGGTCGATGACAAGCGCAGCGGCAGTACCAGCAGGCGCAGGGACGGTAGAGCTGGGGCCAGCGGGAGCCGACGAGATGGTGGGAGTGTACTCGCTCGGAGTGTTGCCGCAGTAGAAGCCCATGGGCCCGAAAGTGACAGCCGTGGACAGTTGGGAGAACAGCAGTGTGGAGATCTTGGTGGTGTCGAGGCCGCTGAACTTGGAGAAGGGGATGCTGTAGAGTTTCTCGGTGCCGTCGAAAGTCCAGCCAAGATCCTTGCTGGACACGGTGACCTGCTTGTTCGATTCACCGCCGCAAGTGGCAACGGAGTCAAGCTCAACGGACAGCGTGGTTCCAGCTGCGGCCTTCAAGCGCATGGAGATTCCGCCGTAGACGTTCTGGGCGTTGGTGCAACCGGTCTGGCTGTAGAAGTAGCTGCTGGTGTCCTTGGGAGTGTAGGTAGCCCTGTTGGTTTCCGAGTTGACGACAATGGACTGCATAGTGCCGTCATCAGAGCTTGGCTCGAGCATAGCATTGTAGTACAGGAAAGTCAGGCGGGACTGGGAGATCCAGTCGTCAATGACGAGATTCTTGCACGTGCCGGTGGCAGTAGGTGCGGCGCTAGAGGCCAGGGTGGTGGCCTTGACAGTGCTGGAGGTGGCAACCGAGTTGGCGGGCTTGGAGGTGGAGCTCGCAGCAGGCTTGGAGGCGGAGCCCGAAGCAGCGCTGCAGCCGAACTGGATCTGGCCGATCTCCCAGGTGGCAGTGGTGCTCGAGAAGCCGCTCCACACGAAAGCGGTCACAGCATTGGCGTTAGCACCACCAGCAAACGAGGTCAGGGGGACGCTGATGGTCTGCGTGGAGCCGGTGAGGCCGGAGACGGTGTAGTAGTAGCTCTTGTAGGCCGAGGCAGAGCAGGCGGTCTTGGTCTGGATCTCCAGGGTGAAGGAGCCGCCGGAGGGGCCCTTGGCAGGGAAGCTGATGGAGTTGTAGCCATTGCTGGAGGCAGCCTGGCAAGTAAAGGTCTCGTAGAAGTACGAGTTGGCCTTGGGCTTGAAGGAGAGCTTGCCGCTGGCAGCGGTGACGGAGGACATTGTCTTGTCATCGCTGACCCACGAGTTCAGGCTGTTCTGGTTGGACGACCACTTGGAGAAGTTGTCGACCACCAGAGGGCCGGAGCAGGCAGCCTGCACCTCATTCGCGCCGGCGAAGAGCGAGGCGGCAAAGCCCAGGATGTCGGCAACGCGCATGGTGGGGGCCGGGGGCGAAAGCGAGTGTGGGCGTCGCGGTCGACGGTGGAGAAGCGATAGAACGAGGGCCGGAGACCCTCTGAAGCAGTCTGCTGGGGTGAGAGCGAGCGGACGGACGGCGCAGATCAGGCTCCCTCAACGTCAGTCGCTCATCTATGTAGGTCGCGGTGCAGCGCTAGCTGCTGGGCCTCGCGAGTTTGCGTTTCTATTTCCAGCCGGCCGAGCTCTTGGCCCCCGTGCCGGTGCGCCGCAGCGCATCTGCATCGGGCAGGCGGCGCGTTTCATGCAGCGTCTCTGCCCGCCCGCCCGTGACGCTATCGCCGCGAAGGGCCATGCCAAGCATCGAGCCGTCTCCACGCGCTCCGCTCCTCTGATGCCGTGCCTGCCATCACGGCAGCTGTCCCGTGGGGATGGGGCGAGCGGCGCCCGTCAGCTCGTATCCCGTGCAACAGCGGCCATGCCGTGGCTCCCGAGGCGCGCACGCTCATTGCGGCGCGGCGACAGGCGCCAGAGCGCTGATTGTTTTCGCCTCAGGACCGCGGGCCGCGCGGGTCGTGCGCTGGCTGCTTCTGGGTTGCGGTGTTTCGACGGCAAGGCCCATCGCGGCGTAGCTTCATCTTTCGGAAACAGGCGAGTCTTCGGCGCAGATACGAGGCGACGAGCCCGCTGCTGCGTTGCACGGCGATGTGGAAGTGAAGGATTGCATGCTGAGGCGTGGCGTGTTCGTGGGCACACGGCACAGGCTGGCCCTGCGGAGGGCTGGAGGATCGCCTCGCGTGCTGCCGCTAGCCCGAACAGACAGTTTTGGCGAGCGGAAGGGCCTGCAGCAAATTCGACTCCGGGGCCCACCCTCGACAGTGCCGTCATCCGCTGCTCGCGAAACCTCCAGTTCTGCTTGGCCCAACTCTGCCCGACTTCCCGCGGAGTGATCGTCAGCCGTCGCGTGCATCTCCCGCTTGGCTCTCGACACCGCACCAGCGATCCGCCAGCATCCTCGACAATTTGCCGCCGATAGATGGACTCCTCACAGGGTGCCCTCGGCTTTCTCAGGCAACATCCCCACAAATGTTAGCGACAGGGGCCTGCGACGAATCGGACGTATCCGGGGAGGCGTGCCAACCTCACCAACACTGTTCCCCGCTCATGCTCCCACAGCCTATACCCGGCGGGACCGACGGCTTTTCGAGCGGTGTCTCGCGCCTGCGCGACGTCTGTTCGCCCACCGCAACCTGCCAGCCGGATTCCTAGGCCAAGCCGTCCGGAGCAAGAGTCTTTGTGGCTGCTGCTCTCCCCCACTGGTGGACGTTCCTCTGTTTCTCAAAGTGCCTGTTATGTTCTTCTTCCATGTCTTCGAATCTCAGAGATTACACTTGTGTCTTCCGTCAATGAGTTTTGGTCGAATGCCGCAGGCCTTTCGATGTGCCATTTGGTCACTACGTCTCTAATGACAGGCCGCAACAGCATCTGAATCATCTGTCACATACGGTGGGATGCGGTGTGCCCAGCTTTCCTCCAGGTTCCTCTACAGGAAGGCGAGTAAGATTTCTGACAACCGCGCGCCGCCCGGTCCGTGTGACGGTGCGGATACAGGTATGGAGAGTGTGTGTTTCCCATTGCGATCTCTACCGCAAAGTCCTTTGCATCCATATCACGTTTGGCCCACGGCCTGGTAAAAAGAATGAAAGTGTGGAGGCGAGTGGCGGGTGCGCCTCCAGGGGGGAATATGGAAATGACGATGTTGCGCGTGAATCGTCAGTGCCGACCCCTCTTGGTCAGCTCTGGCATCTACCATGCGTGGGAGAAATCCATTGAGCTGTCCGATTCTGCTACATTCATCGGCTTCCGACGAACTCCCGGCTTCCGCGCCCAGGCATGTCATCCCCGCATGCCATGCCATGACTTGCTCCTCCCCAACCTGACTACTCCTGACCGCACAGGAATTCCCAACCAACCAACCAACAACCTCGACCGACTCGTTTCAGGCTGGCTATCCTGGCTCACTGGCTCCGCGTTCCTTCGCTCATGCCCTGAACGCAAGCATTCTCAGCTTGCAGCCTCTCAACTCTTCAAAGAAGATGGATGCCCTTCCTCTGTCTTCCAACGAGCTCTTGCGGATGCAGCCCTTGCAGAGGCACGTGTGGCCTTACAGTACACACGCCAAAGCCGGCCTTAGCCTACCGTTCGCCAAACACTATCCGCCTGGCCCTCCACCAACTGGCCCACCAGACTCTGCTTTGGGTGTATCTCAGGATCCGCTGACGAAGTTACCGCTGGAGATAGCTTACATGGTCTTCGGTCATGCGCTTTCACTAGAGATCAGGGTCCGGCACATCGGGCGCTATGAACAACACAAGGAGTCCGCAGTCAAGATCGTGGTCAGCAGCAACCAACAGTCCATGGTTGGGGACGGACAACCTCTAATTGTCTTAGCAGCCGTGTCCAAGTCCTGGCGCGAATTTGTGAAGCACTACTTCTACGAGGAGCACGAGTGGTCCTTTGATGATTGCTGGCGGCTCCGCAAGTTTTTTAATCCTCTCAAGTGTTGCAATCGATTTGGCGTCGGCGGCTATCCCGTGTCTCCGGGAGTGGACAATGAGTATCTCTTCGAGCAGCTTAAGCCCACCTTACACCGCATCCGCAAGATTCATCTTGCTGAGTGGCATCGCAGCAAGTTCTTGCCGGCTATGAAGTGCCTTCTTCGGCTGAATTACCTTACTAGTGTAAACATCAGCAGCCGTGCGATTGATTCCCTCATACGTTTTGCTAAATCGCATTCCAACGCTGCACCCAAGGCTCGTCTTGATCCCAACCTCGCGTACCCGGCAGACTTCGAAGATGACAAGCTCGTCGTCTTCGCTGACGCCCCTCAAGTCAAGGACTTTTGCGACGGCTTTCTCGCTGGCTGCAAGTACCTTGCTGATCAGCACCGTAAAGGCTTGCTTCGCATAATCAAGGTTGACGCCCAGAACCTCGTAGTAAAGATCTACACCCGCCATCGATTAGTCTACGACTCGGATGTTCCTAGACCTAAGGAGCCTTTGTACACGATCGTTGGATTGTGGGAGTATCTTCATGATGAGCTAAGGCATCATCTTGCTATTTGGCTGAAGAGCCAGCGGAAGCGGAAGCGCTCCGTACTTGACGGTGATCCTCCACAGCCCAAGAAGAGGAGAGACAACGGTGCGGTCATGGCGAACACTGCTGGAGCTGCTTCCACTACTGGGGCGGCAAATGGCTATGTCAATGTTTCGGGCAACGACCCGGTCACGGATCTTGACGTCCCTGCTCATAACCGTCCCCCTGGCTCTCCGACCACGGGAGCTGTGGCTGGTTCCGTTGATGGTTGGACAGGTGCTGCCGCTCATGGCGCCGCTTTTTCCAGGCCTTTGGAACGTGTCCAAAACCACACAGCAGTCCCACTCGCACGTTCTACGGACGGAAGATGTGCATTTCCCACGCTGTCTGCGCCCCATGGCCATTACGGCAACTTTCCGGCTTCAAGTCAATTCTCAGCTGGAAATCTGGGCTTGAACGATACCACCGCCGATGCGCTCACTCTCTACCCTCGGCAAGGTTACGGTGGCCCGGCAACCACAACGATGGCTAATAATGCTCCCTCGACTGGCAGGCCTCCTGGCCCTCCCTTTTATGCCCTTCATCCGCCCAATTTGACCAGCTCTCCGGCCTACGCTGCCCCTGCAAGCACGAGTGTGGCCCGGGGTGTTGCCGCTAATGGCTACCAGGACGAGCCCTTCGTCAACGCGTCTCAGTCTTCGATGACAGGGTCTCCGATGCACGCAGGCTCCACAGGTATGGTTGAAAATGAGTGTTATTTTCCAGAATGCCCCGACGGTATGAACTCTACTCCTGTAGATATGGCGGAGTGGAGCCGAGAGGATAGTATGTCTTTGACCGGTTGGTTTGCCCGAACAGACTTCGTTCGTGAACGGCTTGCTAACGCGTTATCTTCGCATTTAGACAACACCTAAAACTACGACGGAACCTCACTCCTCCCTCGGAGGAGATGATCAATCTGCATAAGATGTTGGCCAAATCAACTTCCTTGAGCTCGGCACTTGGTGGCCAACGAACTTACCTTACTAATCCGAACGAGCCAAGGAATTTGCATTTGGGCTCTCTCTCTTATCTGCTGCTTGCCGTTCTTACATGCGGGACGTTTCTTAATTTTGATGAGGCTTTGCTAAGTAGAAGCCAGCCTCCGTAGACAAAGTATGGATGCCATCGGGGTTTCCGGTTGTCCGGAACTGAACCTTAAAAGGGAGGACCATTTGACGTGGTCCGGAAATTTCTGTCATATGGCGGAGCATCCCGGGCATTGCTGGAAGGTGTCACGACTCAAGAAGAACAAGTCAGATTCTCGAAATTGACTAAAGTTTCTAAGCTAGAGAAAGGAAAGAGAAAAGAAAGGGAATAAAGGAGGAAGGAGGAAACTTATATATCCAGCCTAGGTACTAGTTAGAAGTCGAATAGCCGGTCTTAGGCTTCCCTTTCCCGTACGTTCCCGCTAAGTGTTTGCTCTTAGCAAACCCTATGTCTTAGACATCTTGTCTTAGATAAGTGCTTTAGCCTAATTAGGCTTAGTTTTCTGGAGAATGAGATGTTGACGGTCTGAATCGTCACAGAAGGTTCATACATAGCATGAAAAGACTCGACCGATTTCTGGCAAGCTCAACCTTCGGCAGTGACCAACAAGACGTGCATTGTCCGGCTCAACCAATAGGAGCTCGATCCAGACGCTGATCCACCAAGGCCTCGGCTCGGAAGACGCGTCGCCCGTCGCGTCTTCAGCAATCTTCCGCTCGCGTCCGCATCTCGCTCCACACCCTTCCTTCGGGCATTTGTCTAACTCCATCGGCCTTGCTCATCGCAATTGGACTCCTGTACGGCGCAGCTCGCGAAGATGGCAGATGGAGGAGAGGTAAAGTGCATCGGCGCGTGTTGGAGACCGACTTTGAACTGATCGCCTGCGCAGCGCCAACCCGGAAGTGCTCCGGCGCCACAACGCTCTTTCGCCGATCTGCCGCACGAGCTCATCGGCCTCGTAGCAGAGCATTTGCCGGTGGACGAAAGCCTAGAAATCTTCCTCGATTACCCCAGACCCTTGTTCAGCACTCCCGAGCCCAAGCTCCTCTTTCGCGAGCAGAATCGCGTGGACTTTGTAGCGCTTCGTGTGCTATCGAGCGTGCTCGTCGAGGGGTACAAGCGCGCAGCCTTCGGGAAGGCAGTCATCCGCTTCTCCGATACATCTCGGGCAAGCCGCTTTTTCATGGGCGAGTTCGACGGGAACGATCCGCTGCTTCGCCGGGTACGGCCCGAGATCCAACGCATCCGCATCGATTATTGGGACTCGCGCCGCTCGTGGGCGTTTGGGGAGGGGCTGCGCTACCGTCTTGATAATTTGCAGCGACTGCATATTGGCAAGCCTTGGAAACTCTTCGACGACGGGGAAGTGGAATACGATGAAGATCACCAGGAGTGGAAGAGCCCCGAGGAGTTCATGGAGGAGAAGTATTTCTTGCAGCATTGCATACCCGACGTTGCAAGGCGGATCACGCCTTTCGTGCTTAAGTACAAGCATGATTGGTGCTACAGAGTCACGTTCGGAACGGCCAAGAAGTTCGGTGACAGTGCAGGCTGGGAAGGCGGAGAAGCATATCCGTGGGTCAAGAACTTTAGGCTCTACGTTTTTATTGCGCGCTGCCTCAAGGTCTCAGAGGATGTTAGGGATGAAGTCGAGAAACTAGCGTTCAAGCAAAGGAGAGACGAGTCCGACTGAGAATCAGCTCCCAATGACCGGGACGACGACGCAGGTGACTGGCAAACATCCCAACTAATCTTAGCCGCAAAGCGGGCCCAAAACACCTCAGTTTATTAGTGGTATCATTCGTTCTCCTCCCTTGCTCTAACATAAACGCCCCGATGCCCGTCCGCCCAAACCTGCCTCCCATCCCAACCCTCCATATCCCGCTCAAACCAATAGTCGTACACGGGACGCCGCAACCCCTCCAAATCCGACATGTCGAAATCGTCCCACTCCCGCGGCCACCACGCCCCCTCCTCCAACCTCTCCAGGTCGCCAAACACCCGCCCATGGACAGGCTGGGCCCGGAGAACGCGAAGAGCATCTGCAGGGCGATCGGCCGGCTCGTGAAGGCGCTCCCACCGACGAAGATCTGGTTCTGCGTGGTTGACGCCGTCGGCTTTTTCTCGGAGAGGCAGCGTCGGGAGGACATGCTCGCGGTGCTGGAACGCTTGGTCAGGACTGTGCACGGGGCGGGTGATCAAAGGGTAAAGCTCCTCGTGTCTACGCCGGGGAGATGGATTGAAGCGGAGGACTACTTTGCTATGGACGAGGTCCTCGTCATGCCGAGCGTTTGCACGTCTGGAGGCAGATTGACGGGGTCCAAGTGGATGGACTCTATAGGGGATGAGATTGCGGGGGCTTCTATCTGAAACATTTTAAGTAGCCGAAGGATGCGAGACAATCGTTTCTTTTCGTGAGCTCTAAGACCCTGCTGCCACCGCTCCTTTCTCAGTTCGAGAAATCTTCAACTACGCCTCAGCCACACCACCATTCGAGGAGTTTCCCCCCTCGAAGTGATACAGGCCAGGTTCCTTGAGATCCTTCTGGAAGAGCACATATCTCTTGAACGACCAGGGTAAGACCTCCGTCAGCTGGTATCGCGCATGAACCGTAGTCGGGACCGCAAAAACGTAGTCCAGCTCTTCCAGACTCCGCATCTTGGTCTCGGGCATGAACAGGAAGATGAGTATCAGCGCGATGATATTCAAGCCCGCGTAGAAGCCAAAGCTGCCCGGGGCCGTGAAGAGCTGCAGCATGCGCGGGAACGTGAGGCCGAGCACGGCGGCCCAGAAGTTGTTGGTGGCGACGGCCCAAGACATGCCCATCTCGCGGTGGGACAGCGGGAAGACCTCGGCGGAGTAGACGAAGGCGCAGGGCCCCTCGCCGGGGGAGTAGAAGGCGACGAAGACGAAGACGAAGAGGGCGATCAGGCCGAGGCGGGCGTCGGATTGCTCGGGGATGTAGAAGGACATGCCGGCCGCGAGGAGGGAGAGGGACATGAAGGGGAAGGTGGCGATGAGGAGAGTGCGCCTGCCCCAGGTGTCGATGGTGTAGAGGGCTGGGAAGGCGAATACGAACATGGTCTGCACAATGGTGTGATCAGTAAAAATAACAGTCTTTTTGGAATGGGCGATTTGAATTACCATGCCAAAGCCCCAAGACACGAGGAGTGCGACAGTTTGGCTTACGCCCGCTTCTACGAAGATGGTGGAAGAGTAGAATGACATGATATTGACTGCGTAAATTAGTTTCAGGTTTCCGAAGCGTAGGATAAGGGCAATGAAACTCACTTCCGCACATCTGCTGGGCGATCATGATGATTCCAGAAGCTTGAGTTGCACGACGAATGCGGGGAACTGTGAATAGCTCCACAAAGCGTGTTATAATGTTGTTAGTCGTTGCGAAACCTTTGGCAGCAACCAAGGCCTCCTCAGCCTCTAACTGCGTATGGATCATATACAGATCTCGGGCTGCCTGGAGCGGAGAATTGCGCAGCCGAAGGAGAGACCTGTAGGCCTTCGCATGGTTCCCCTTTTTGATCAACCACCGAGGCGATTCAGGTGCGAAGTAGGTTCCGATTAGGAGTGGCACCGCCGGGATGAAGGCAGACCCAAGCTGAAGCCTCCATGCTATAGATCCAGTGTTGTTGACTGCGAGGTTGGCGGAAAATCCCAACGCGATTCCAAAGGCGACGAAAAGCTGCCACGACATAACCAGCGCTCCACGGATTCTTGTTGGCGCATTTTCGGCGGAGAAAACGGGAACAGTGACCTCCTTGAGCCCCATGCCTAAGCCGAGTAATATCCTACAAGCCAAGATCTGAGGCCAAGATTGGGCGAATGCCTGACCGATGGGGGCTGCCAAGCTGAAAATTGCTCCAATGAAGATGGCGCCACGACGGCCGATCAGGTCGTTCAGAGGGTCTGAGAGCCAGGACGCACTGCAATCGTTAGCCTAGAGCAAAGGAGACCAGTGCAACATAGATAGATGACTTACAACAGCGCGATTGCCATGTAGGGAGAGCCGTTGATTGCACCAACGATCCACGGGTTCCTTTCGCAAGTCCCAGCAGCCTCGCAAGCAGCGCCAGAGTCGGCGATGTTGAACTCCTGGGGGAAAGACAGGTTCGCTCCGTTGGTTCCTGTCTGGTCCCAGCCTTGGATAGAAGCACTAATGGAGTTCAAGAGAATGGTAAGATACAGCGCCTTCGGGTGCTTCCATTTGTGGTCTTTTTCACTCTGCAGTGTTTGATGGTCCTCTTCATCGAGCTCTTCGATTGTTCTGAAGCCATCAGGATTTTGTGCGACAAGAGCGCCTTTGCGGAGGACGGGCAGAATTTCAGTCAATTCGTGGGCTTGTGCATACTCCTGAACGTCATCGAGGAGTTGGGCCTTGGGGATGCCAACGAGTGGGTTTAGAATCCTGGGTTTCGAATGAGCAATGGAAGCGCCAACGTTATCTTTCGTCTGTGGACTTACTCGCCCGTGGTGTTTTCGCTCAAGACACCGATGTTCTCCTGTCGGAGGACCTTTCCTGTGGCGGCGGAATTTTTATGGCTTTCTTTCTCCATTGTGTTTGAGAGGGGAATCGTTCTTGGTTGTCTGAGAAAGGACACCAAGTAAACACCTACCGCCTAGAGACCGACAACGATTTAAATTTAAGCAAGGGCGACAAGCCCGTTCTTATACACTGCATGCATGCGCACAGGCGCCACTGCAACACGATGCCAAACTGGAGAAGCGGGGGGAAAGCTGGGGTGCCGGGGTGCGGGGTTGGCTCGGAGATCCACCGAGCTGTGGCAGTAGGGAATACGGTATGTAGGTTTATGCCGCCCAGCAGCAGGTTTCTCCCGCCGAGTCATTGCACCGGTAGATCTGCCGGGACTTGGGTCTGTGCAGCCTATCCCATTCGCCCTGGTACGACGACTCGGCAGTACACGCACGAGCCCGGACGGACGATCACGGCCGGGCTAATGACCGCAGACACGCCAGCATGTGGGCCACAATTCCTTTGGGGGCCTCTTCCCGTGGATAGGCATACGTACGTAGTAGTACACATTATTAGATCATCACTGTGCGTCAAATGCTGTGTCACTATCACTCGGTGCCACGATAAGAAAGCCACGGCGTTTCGCCAGAGTGGATTCCTCCGTTGTGTGGGCTACCTCAGCAGCGTCGCTTGAACGCCTTGCGCCTTTTTCGCAACGTGGATCACTTGTGAGGCGAGCATAGACATGACTCTTTCTTGAACATCTGTCATTGAAGACGCAATAATGGTACCAAGCATCTTTCTGTCAAAGCCTCGGTACGAGGTAAAAACATGTCTATTCTGAAAGCCTTGCAGTGAACGTCGACACTGTGAGCAGTCTCAGTCGTCGAGTATCTGAACTTTGATGGCCTTGGCAGTCGGATCTGATGCGGTTCTGAATGCTTCCACGCCTTCTTCCAAACCGTATCTATGCGTGACGAGGCTGCGCAGTTTGACCAGACCCGCCTCCGCCAAGCCGATGGCCTTGGGATAGGTGTCATGGTAGCGGTACTGGAAGCGCAAATCAATCTCCTTGGCCGAGAGATGCATGAAAGGGATGTTCTGGAAGTCTCTCCCCACACCTATGACGAAGACGGAGCCCCCGAAGCGCGTGGCCTAGACGGCGGGTTAGCAGAAGAAGACGCGGGAAGCTGGTGGAGTAACGCACGTAGATGCCAGCGTGAATGCTGCTCTCAATGCCGGTGCACTCGAGGACCAGCTGGGCCTCCTGGCCCAGGGCGGAGACGATCTTGGCGCCGAGAGCCTCCGCGGAGTCCTCGCGGACGACCTGGACGGGACGCACGCGCGGGACCAGCTGCCGGGCGACTTGCAGGCGGCTTTGGTCCAAGTCGGTGATCACGATGGGCTGGGCGCCGGCGGCATTTGCGGCCAGCAGAGTGACCAGGCCAATGGGGCCGGCGCCGCAGATGACGAGCGGGTCGCCTAGGCGGAGGGCGGAGCGGTCGATGCCGGCAAGGGCGACCGAGAGCGGCTCGAGCAGCGAGCCCTCCTCGAAGCTCAGGCTGTCGGGCAGGTGGTGCAGCCAGGCCTCGGGGTGGACATGGTAGCGGCGCAGCGTGCCGTTGTGCGGCGGGGTGGAGAAGAAGACGACGTCGGGGCAGGCGTTGTAGCGGCCGGTGCGGCAGAAGTGGCAGGTGGGCTTGGAGCACGGCACGCCGCACTCGAGAGCGACGCGGTCGCCTGACCGCCGGGGTCAGCGTCAGCAGGGAGGGGCGGCGGAGGAGGGGCGGAGCGGGGACGGCGCACCGGGCTTGAAGCGAGTGACGGCAGCGCCGACGCGCACGACCACCCCGGCGCTCTCATGGCCAAGGCCTACGTCGCCACGCACCACCATTGGCCCGATGTGGCCATGCTTCCAGAAATGCACGTCCGAGCCGCAGATGCCCGTCGCGCGGACGTGCACCAGGCAGTCGTGCGCGCCCGGCTCAGGCACCGCGGCCTCGACGACGTGCAGCTCGTGCTGCGGGTTGGTGTGCACCGCGACATTCGTCGGCTTGCGCTGCAGGACTTCGGTGGCGGCCATGGCGATGTGGGCGACTGCCAGCCCCAGCCGCACGCCGCGCTTGCTCTTTTGAACCGCCCGTGGCTCCGCTGGCTCGGGCCTGCCCCGAGCATGTAGTCCCCCGCGTGCCGCCCCTCGGTGGTCTCCCGAGCCACCACTCCACCGTCCACCAGCCAGCCCCATGAGCCCTACCGAGCCCTCAGCCCGCCGCACCCACGCCTGCGATGAGTGCAAGCGGCGCAAGGTCCGCTGCAGCGGCCACGAGCCCTGCCGCAACTGCCAGCGCGACGCCAAAGCCTGCTCCTACAGCTCGCCCCTGCACACCATTCGCCAGCTCCAGAGGTACTGTTAGGAATCGATAGTGAATTTACATTCAGCTACGTTCTATTTACAAGAAGAAGTTGCTAAGGAGTGGAGAGAGCTGCGAGAAATGAGAGACTAAATAGTAGCGCGGCGAAACGATGTTCCTGAACTAGTACTGTGCGTACAAGTCCTTTGGACTCTAACAGGTACGTCATCGTCCGTCCAGCCTCCGCGCCTGCCGCTGATTGTTGCAGGCGTCTCAGCCACTGCAACCGGCTCATCCAGAACGTGCAAGTTGCCTGGCGTGCCTACGTGCCCGACGTCAGCCTGGACGATGCCCTCCGACACTTGACGCCGGACGCCTCCCAGTCGCCCTCGATTCCGGTCTCACCAGTCCCGAGCATCTGCGACACCGAGCTGTCCAAGGCCGATGACTTCGAGTTCGACGAGTCGCGCGGCTTTCCCGATCTGGTCGATGGCATGGGCTCACTCACCGTTGAGCCGCACCGCGCCGGCTACATGGGCACCGAGTCTGGCAGCGCCGCCCTGAGATTTCTGCACGACCTCACCACTTACACGCCGCAGTTGGGCATCGGCTCCCGATCAGATGAAGACGAGGCCGCCGCATCAGCGCTTTCCGGCCCGTCCGAGGTCAATCGCCTGCTGGACGACTACTTTTCTCTGTATCACCCAGCGTATCCACTCCTCCACGAGGCAACTTTCCGTGCGCAGGTGTCTGGTATGCCACAGAAGTCAACAAGTGCCCGCGTGTCCATGCTTACCAGTTCTAGGCGCAGTGGCAAAGCCCCGGGATGGCTCCTGAACATTGTACTTGCTATCGGCTCGTTTGTCGGCGCTTCTGGTTCAGGGAGACACGATATACAGCTCTACCAAGCTGCTCGAAACAACCTGACCACCGACATACTGGAGAAGGGTTCATTGCCACTGGCCCAATCGCTCACGCTGATGGGCAACTACCTCCAGAAACGCAACAAGCCAAATACTGGTTTCAACATCCTCGGGATCGCTGTGAACATGGCGCTCGCCATCGGTCTGCACCGCGAATTCGATCTTTCCAGGACCACTCCTTTCGTCATGGAACTACGACGCCGGACCTGGTGGACCCTCTTCGTCTTTGAATCCGGGGCCCGCCTCACGTTGGGGCGCTCGGCTGCCGCCCTCTCCGGCGTCACCATAGAATTGCCTGCGAACATAGACGACTCCGAGCTAGCCGTTGACTTGGACTCGATGCCACCACCGCAAGACAAGCCTGCAGTAACGTCCTGTCTACGGGCGCAAGTCGGGCTTGCCAAGATTGCCAACACCGCGCATTCCAAGCTCCTCGATACGGGCATACTACGACCTTCGGAAGTCTTGCACCAAGACGCTCAAGTTTGCAACTGGCTCGGTTCACTCCCTCCTTACTTTGCCTCAGAAAGCGAATTGTGCTCGGCACCTAAAATCGTGCTTCTGTGGCGCGCTGCGCATCTGAGGATCGTAATAAGCCGGCCTTCTCTCTTTGCCGCCATCAGAGCGCGCTCCCAGCTTGATATACATTTTGCAGATGGGCAGCGTGCGCTGAATCCCGTCTCGGTGTGTGTGTCTACAGCTAACGAATGCACCGCCTCCATCTGCCAATTCTGGGCCTCGAGACCACCATCCCAACGCAATCGAGGTCTTGCATGGTACGCATCGTATTGGCTCACCACCTCGAGTGTGGTGCTGGCAACCTGCCTCATATATGATGCCACGCATACCCTGGCGGGACAGTGGCGGGCACAGCTAACATCGGCTTTGGCAACGCTTGGAGAGCTGGGTGACCTATACGACATGGCACTGAAGGCGCGCGAGATCCTGGGCGAGTACGTGGGAGTAGGTGAGTCTGCCTGGGAATGTGCAAGCGAGCCTGCGGCTGACGATGGATTTCTCAGGCGGCATTTTCCAGGGACCTGCTGCATCTCACTCGCCGACAGATAACACACACGCACTAGGAACCCTCGAGAATACCTTGGACGCCATTTATTCTGATAGTCTGCCTCTTGAGGTCATGGCCGTGCCTGGTTTCGACAACTTCACCACTGAGCTTTTCCTCGACAGCAACTGGCCGCTTGCCGAGGACCAAGCCCAGTGACCACCAGGACCGTCTCCATGCCCGTGCCAAGCGTACGTGTAAAATAGGCGCGTGGAAGCTTCGGTGAGTCTCCGAGTGGGAAATTTTGATTTCCGATGATTTGGGCCCCACTCTTTCTCAAGTTTCTTGAGTACAGGCCCACTCTTTCAGCCATGCCATCTAGCGGAGGACAAGATGCGGCGTGGCTGCATAGCCAGAGGAAGATGGTAGCGCTGTTTTCTTATCGGTCCGTAGCAGCGCGTGCTCTTGATGGCGGATTTGGCCCTGCAGCAGAAAGAATTTGTGAGCGGGACGTGAGGGCGGATTGCGCTTTGGCCGTTTTTTCGGAGGAGTTGGCGTAGCAGGTGCTGGATGAAGCGGGGAGCTAGCCGATGGGGTCGGAGGAAGCGAAAAGGCTTAGGTTGGAGTTGATGGAGGAGCGGAAGGAGCTCCGAAGGCTCGAGGGGTGAGGTGTTTGAGTCATCACTTACAGTTTGGTGAGCGTTGAGCTGGACACGGCGGCGCAATGCAGTAGCAGCGATGTGTGACGGTCTAGACCGTTAAGTGCCTTGGAAGATCCCTGCGGCGATGAGTTAACAATTATGAGTCAACACCTAATGACTCAAAGGGCGCACGGATCAACTACTTCGGTATATAATACCTTCCTACGCTTATTATTTCCTTTCTCCTTAGCTTAGTCTTCTTGTAGAAGTATGCCAATGCATTTCCGCGAGTGCACCGGGTGCAAGCCCTCACACGATGCACAAGCGATACCGGATGCGTTTTTGTTCATCCTCCGGACAAAATGCTTGAACCGTTGACTGGAGAGTGACAACATGCATTTCTCATGATGAGGTTCCAGCATGTACAGTTGAAAATACTGCAGGGAAGGACATGACGCGTTGCTAATTGAGGAGATAAAACCAATAATGAAACCATAATCTCCACTATCCGTGCACGCTACCTCGTGGTTCATTCAGATAGCCACACAGCCAGATGCAGTGGCACCCCTACTGGCTTTCAACACTCGCCCCTCCTGTAGTATTCGTTTTTTCTTGTCCTTCGAAGAGAATCATTTGCAGGCCTTCAAACTCTTAGCCGCGCCCCGTTTCCGACTATCATCAGGGCTAAACAGGTCTTCGTCATCGAAGTCGTAGACTTTACCACATCTACGAAGGTCTTCGCTGTCAGTCGGCGTTCTCACGCCGTCTGGCGTGTCCTCGTCGTTTCAGGCGAGAAATCTTGCCTTCCATCTCGCCAGGGGCCAGCCCTTAGTTCTACTGTGAATTTCAGCGATCTTTGCTGGATCAAATGTGTATTCTTTGCATTCACACATATCGCTTGGACTCAGGGAGCCACCAGCCGCCGAGGGCTACAGGTTCAGGTACGACGCATGGATCTTCTTGGTGTTGCAGAGACAAGGGTCCGCACGCTCCCTCTATATCTCTCTCGATCGTCATCATGTCGCCGACACGCTTACAATCCTTCATGTGGCTCTTTTCGCACACCGCGATCTCGTATGTGGGTAAGCCGGACGGCACGGTTTTGTTTAATGGTGCAGAAGAGCAAAGACTGCAGAGAAGCAGGGCTGAAAATGCCCCGTAGAATGTAAAACGCACTCCGAAGTGTGTTGTTTCTCAACAGAGTGAATTGACAGCGGGGATCCTGTGGTTGGAGATGTGGAGCATCGAAGACGAGAAAAGGAGTCTCCAGCGTCCTCCCCGAGCTCTGCCAGTGTATTATTGACAGTGTCGACATTTTCTGAATATTTCTGAATTGAGCTGCGTGAAGCAACACAATAATTCTAGCTACGTGCAACGTAAGGGTTAGAAGACATCGAATCTATGAAATCGAAGAGCCAATTTTTACAAAAGGTCCAGGGCTTTAGTAGAAGTTCATTTGAAGATGCGATTAGTTGACTTCACGGGGAGCTGTTTGATCAGCGAAGCAATGCTGACTGGGCTTCATGAGTCCGGGACTGGACCATCTCCTCACACCGGATTTGGACCGAAACGTCATCTCAAGGTGGGAAACGACACCAGAGCAGAGGGAGATTTAGACGCGGATGCAGGACAAGAAAGGGCAACGGTTCCCTTTTTCACATGCGGTGTTTTTCTACACAGCGCGTGGCTTTGAAACTCCGCTGGCGTGAACATTACCACGGCGACGTACAGTAGCGCCGTAGACCCGTACATCCCGCCTTACTCCACGAGATTGACGCTGCTAACTCGCTTGTTCAGGATTCCCGTGCTCCTCTTCGAATGCATACGGGTGGCATCCGGTAGGTAGGTCAACTTTCGTCACCGAGACCCCTGAGTGGATGGAGACTTGCAATATCGAAGTGTTGACTGAGTAGAATAAGAAGCGGCAAACGACCAAGGAGCACAAGACGTGCCTATAAACTTGCCGGAGTTACTCCGTGCAGATATGTCGGAGTTGACAGTCATACATAAGGGAGCGTCGAGCGGAACATGAGGCATTTTCACCGAACGCTCAGTACAGCAGCCCTGTGAATATACTGAGAGCAACGACTGGAACTTGGTCATGCAGCCAACGTGCTACCAACAAAGAGACAAGTGGTCCCAAGTACCGGAAGACAGCTATTCGACAATAGGATCTATCTAAGCTCAGCAATCTACGACCGCGATTCAAGCAAAGACTCACAGGCTTTGGTTTGGCCGGATGGTATCAATGGTTTATCCCCAACGCCATGCTAATCCCAACCTCTAAACTCCGAGAGGCAGAATGAATAAACAGCCGCCCTTTGCACGGCCTCTAAGGGAAACTCCATCCACAAGAAATAAACCAGCCATAGGGATCAGAAGAATTTACGCAAAATCATGAAAGCCAAGGCTCCGAGGACACCGTAGATAGCCTTATCAATCCAAGCAGGCACGCCCTCATCCAACGGCCGCCGCTGTTGGAGCTGCAGCGGTGCAGCCGGGACGGTCCGCGTCGGCGCAGGGACAGCCGGAGCCCCGGGCGCAGCTCTCGGCGGGGCTGCCGCAGCCGACGGCGGCAGCTGACTTACATGCGCAGGCGCCGACGCCGGTGGCTCAGCATTCGATCGCGGCATCACGGCACCCGACGCAGGGGACGCCTCCGCCTCCTCTTTCGACCCAGCCGCTCCGGACGACGACGACGCCGCCGCCTGAGCCGCATCCCCCTTGGCCAGGTCCTCACGGTAAGCCAGACGCAGCTCCTCCGGGACCTCGTCGTCCTTCTCGGCGGCGCCCCCGCCCTCCAGCTCCCTGGCCAGCTCCTCGCGCTCGCGCATAATCTCCGCGTTCGTCTTGGCGCACGCGGCGCAGCGGAACGCGGCCGACTCGGCGGCCATCCTGCGGCGGGCCGGCTCGGTGCTGTCGATGCCGCCGACCTGGCCCTTGGCGTCGGTGTCCATGAAGCTGCGGATGGCGACGAGGGCGGTGCGGATGCCCCAGGCGGGCTGCCACGACTCCTCGTGGTGGCCGCTGATGCTGAGGCAGATCTCGCGGTTGACCTCGAAGCGGCCGGTCGGGGTCACGAAGCGGAAGGACGGCGGCCGCAGCGGGTACTGCGCCGGCAGGATGATGCGGCCGTGGTAGAGCCCGTCGGCGTAGGCCGACGGCGCGGGCGGCCCGCGCAGCGTGAAATGCCATTCGAACAGGTTGTCCTCGAGCGGCTCGGCGTGGTAGTCGGCCGAGGCGTGGTTGGCGAGCTCGGAGGCTTCCTTGACTGCGAAGGGCGCGTGGGTTAGTGGGGCGGGGTGGAGAGAGGCGTGCGAGGGGTGTGGGCGTACGGATGCGTTTGATGGTGGGGTTTTTGGTGTTGAACTGGCCGCGCGTGGTCATTTTGGCGGATTGGTCGAGCGGGTGGGGGATTCGGACGGCTTCAAGTCATGCGGGAGGAGCGCGAATTGTACGGGAAGGTGAGTGGTTGATTTAGGCGCAGGCGGGCTGCAACGTGGAGGTTTGGAGCTTGCGACGGAGCTGACGTCGGCGTCTCGGAGCTCGTCCGGCGGCCCGAGTGCGCCAGCGTGGCAGGCACGCATCGCTCGCCGTACTCCTCCACTCCAAACATCGCCCTTTTCCTGTGATGTCGGCTCTACCTCGCCGGACTCTAGTCCTTACCGCCTAGTGTCATCGGCGCGGGTACCTCGGAGGTAGGAGACCGATCAAGCACACGTTGACATCCGAAAACTCTGAGTTCAATGTCTCATGATCGTCTCGTTGTTTCGCCGCTTCTTTCTACTGTATCGCCTTTCCTCCTCAGCTTCTCCTCGTCGATTCTATCAGTTCGTGTTTTAGTCTCGCATGTTTGGGTGTGCGGCGACGAGTTGAGATTTCTGTCGTGAACATGCGCTTTCAGCTGCATCGCTTGTTTGTCCAGCAAGCCTTGCAAAACCACCACCAAGTGACAGGCTGCCTCGGTTTAGGCCGGCAGGTTCGGCACCATCTTACAGTTCTGTGGCTACCTGGCAGTTGTCCGGATTGCGCTTGAAGCCTGCCCCGCTGGCGACGTGGCAGCAAGGCTGCACCGCAGTTGAGGGCTGGTTGGTCCTGAGGTGGTCACACAACAGCCTCGCCCTTTTCCAGTTCGAGCAGGGGCACTGGTGGGGCGGCGGGGGCTTCTTGGCACCTTGTATGAACCTGTCCCTCGCCCCGTAGATGCTGCTGCCGTCGTTCCTCGTCCCTCTCAGCTCTCCCGCCAACCAGGCTTTCCCGACGCCTCGCGCCGCCTTTACAACACAATCAGCCCGGCCACACAGCCTCGCCGCACGACGTCAGCTCCGCCCTTTTTTGTGTTTCGGTGGCGCACTGCTACCCAATCATCGTCGTTTCGATGGACGATCCCAGGTAACTTTTTTTTTTAGTACTGACATAGAAAAAGGGCGTGCTACATCGAGTGCGACACCGCCGACACCGCCGACAAGCCCAATGCTGCAGAGCCGCATGCAGGGTCGCATGACGTCTCTCTACCTTTTCTGGACCCAAGTTCTCTTCCTGAGGACACTCCGCTCAACTTTGAGTCCCTTCTGGAAAAGTTCGCTGTAGACCTCGGCCCACAGAATCAACAATACATCAACGCCGATGCTGGAGTTCCTCAGCCTTTCGACGGGCCGACTAACTCAACGAGCTTTACCAGGAACGAGTCCCATGAGTTTGGCCTGGCTTTCGATCAATGCATTTATGACGAATTACCACATAGCGATGGGGAGCCACAGCAACAGTTCTCGACAACTGCACCCCGGTCTGCAGGTGACTGTAGAACCGGCCCACTTGGCGCTCATCCTTTCACTGCTCCAAATTCTGGCTGTCTGACGCGAGAAGCGGATCTCTTTACGTATGCGGATCTTCCACAACAAACTGCCAATCTGGAGTTCGGCTGGGGTGTAGACAACGATTCGCTGATGTCTAGGATTGGCATCCAGGATGTCGAAGCAACATCGGGCTTTGCCCAGACTTCAGGTGCAGAAGCCTCTGAGCCCACGGAGCAGCGTAACACGGAACATGCACCTGATCAGTCATCTGAATCAAATGTCGGCCTCGTTACGACACAGTATCAATACCAGACGATCCCCATCCCGGCCACTAAAACAACGGCACGACCCAAGCATGATTGCTATATGCCAGGTTGCGCATTCCCCTCAAATTCGGGATATCAACTTAATCGGCACATTCGCGAGGCCCATGTGGAACTTCTCACCTGCCATCAGTGTCAGCAGAGATTTTCCGGTATGAATGCTCTTGGCTACCATGCCGTATACACGGGACACGCCTCGTTTGCCTGCGTTATGGAAGACTGCGAGAAGACACTTTCCCGATGTGACGTCATGGAGCGACACTTGCGCACCCATCGCCCCGACATCCAGCGATTCCCATGTCCACACTGCAGGAGGCACCGCGGCGCCGGTGGCTTCAAGCGCAAGGACCATCTGACCCAGCACCTGCGGAACTACCGCCACATTGGAGTCGACGAAATCATGACCTCGCAGGCTCGCGGGAAGTCTTGTTGGCACGAAGACTGCCCCGACTGGCGACCAACCAGACCAATGAGCAAAGAACGCACGGGGGTCACTGACGGGAGGGAGCATGCCTACAAAAAGAGCTCCGAATACACCGCCCACATGCGCAAAGTTCACAAGGAGTCCGAGTTCCCGTGTACGGAGCCAGACTGTGACCGTGTTGGGCCGAAGGGCTACTTCCGGATGAGGGACCTCAAGAAGCACAAGCTGAAGGAGCACGGCATTCCGATCGAGTGAGCAGTCCCTGCATCAGAGTTGGAACTTGGCGGTAAGTAAAGCAATGGGCTGAGCTTTCGTAGGCAAAAGGCTAATAATTGTTCAGATATCCAAGTCCTTGAGCAACAAAGAGGCATCAAATCCGAGTCACTGATGCCGAGCCATGACCTGACACTATATTGATCGACAGTTTCTCCTGTTTCCTTTGTTCGAGCTGTACTTCGGTTTCCTTCGATTTTTTTTCCCCTCAAAACACCAAAAAGATTTGCAAAACTCGAAAACCGGACCAAGCAGTAATGTAGAACTCATGACCATTTCGGACTTCGCCAGCGTTAGGTAGCAATATATTCTTCCCTTAAAATGGGTGCTATCGTGCTCGCTCTCAATGGCTGTCTTACTGCTTACAGTCCTCCGAGAGCCACCAATTCGGATCACGTGAATACCATGATCATCCTCCAAAGGAGCAGTTGTCTCATTCTATAAACGATTCGGAGCAGGAGTCGTGAAAGCGCAGAACTCGGGTATAACGCGCATGTATTACCACCAAGCTGCCCACCCACCGATCAACCCATGAGCCAATGCGAAGCCACTATCGGTCCGTGCCATGCTATGCCATCGTATGCTCGTGCGACTCTCGCTCGAAGATGTGTATGTGCCCTCGATCCATGCAACCACGAACGCCTGGAGGGAAAAGAGGATATGATAGGAAATGCCGCATCAAAGACAAATGTACGTAGCGACGCAGGGACGCAAAAACAAAAGAGAAAAAGGCTCGTAGGAAACACGCAGAGCAGAGGAGAGCCGGGCAATCAGATTCCCGCCCACCCCTCATGCCACCCCTCCCTCATCGCGACGCCCGCAAACGCGGCCGCCCACCAACAAACGCCGCCCAGCACGACCAACGCGCCCGCGATGCTCCCGCCCTGCCTGACCCAATCGCTCCTCCCCGCCGCCCTCTTCCGCGCCGACACCGCCGGCGGCGCCACGAACCCGACCTTCTTCTCCGCCACCGCCGCGGCCTCCACCTTCTCCAACCCCCCCTCCCCGTCCCCCTCCCCAGGCGAATCCAGCATCCCATCCAACTCCCCCACCATCTCGACGCTCCACTCGAAAATCCTTCCCGCCTCCTCCACCACCTCCGCCCTCTGCCCCTCCGTCAACAACCCCTCCACCCCCTCCAGCCTCGCCTTAAACGCCGCCTTCACATCCTCCCCGTCGCAATCCCCCTCGAAACTCCAGAAAGCCAGCCCCCGCTCCCCCAGCTTGTCGCCGCCGCCCGCCACGCCCTCCCAGAACGCCGGCCCCGCCCCGGCCAGCTGCGCGCGGATCCACCGGCCCCCGCTGAAGATCGCCATGTACATGACCCACGCGTACGCGACCAGCACGTGCGGCCGCGCCGCCGCCGCCGCGCGGATGTGCGCCGCGTAGGCGGCGATGCGCGGGCCCGGGTAAGCCTGGGCGAGGTGGACGTCGACCTCGACGGGGCGGAGGCCGAGCAGGGCGGCGAGGTCGCGGCGGAGGCGCTTGGAGCGGGGGAGGCCTGGGGGCAGGAGGGTGGCGAGCACGGCGCGGAGGGCGGGGTCCAGCGGGGGAGGGGGAGTGGTGGTGGGCGGGGGCGGGGTGGAGACGGCGACCCAGGGATCTTCGAGGAGGGAGGAGAGGGCGGGGTTGGTGGGGGAGGGCGGGTGGGTGAGGTCGTGCCAGGCGGATTCGAAGGTGAGGTAGACGTGGGAGAAGTGGAGGAGGCCGAAGGCGTAGAGGCGGTGGGAGGCGGCGTGGGGACGGAGGGCGAGCGGGAGGCGGGCGGTGATGAGGCGGTTGAGGGTGGTGTGGATGGATCTGCGGGCGCGAGGGACGGGTTAGCTGGTGCGGGGGTTTGGGGAAGGAGCGGGCGGCGGACCTCGTTGCGGTGTTGATCTCGGTGGACAGCGAGGGCGAGCCCGACACGGCGGGTTTGGGGCGGCTCTCGGTCGTCATGGCTTCCAGACTTCGGCAGGGCTGAGAGGAATGTGGTTGGTGGTACGGGACCTGTCCCTTGCGGCGGAGCTCGAGCTCTGGAGGTCGGAGGGCGCAGAGTTGAGGGCGACAGCGCTCGAGCTCAGGAGCGCGGACAGGGCGTCGGACTTAAAGAAGAGGAGAGGCTCGTGATACAACGGGAGGCAGCATCTGACCGGGCTGTCGTCTGGCGTCTGCGGTCACGCCGGAGCAGGCTGGCGTCGCGGGGCGAATCAAGCGGGAGCGACGATGCAGGGACGAGCAGCGGCGGCAGACGGTCAACCGGCACAGGCACGAGGCTGAAAGAAAGCGGCGTGGTCGCAGCGGCTTCGGCGGTGGCTGCATTCGGGGATCGGGATCGGTACGTGCTCAGGTGGCGGCAGCGGGCGCGGCGGCGCGGGGCCTGGCCCCGTCGATTTGCACGTCGTCATTGCCAGACAGGCGGCGCGAAACGCGCGACGGCAGCACGGAAACGCGACGGTGTCGATGGCGGCACGGCGGGAGACGCGCGGAGGACCGGGTCACGCGTGGGGCGCTGGCTGATGAAGTCAGAGTGTCAGGGTGTCAGAGTGTCAGTGTCAGACCAGCCCCCGACTCGCGCGCTGTGGCACAGTGGCACCAGGCCCGGTCACGGTCGCGTCGCGGTCACGGCCACGGCCACCGCGCAGCTATGCTTAATTCGCCACGCTCACGCACTGCCACAGCAGCAGCAGCAGCAGCAACAGCAACCCGAAACGACTGTCGGGAGATCGCCTCACCGCCTTGGCACCGGCACTGGCACTGGCACTGGCCACGGCCGCGATCGGAGACGGATTGACGTCCATCTTGTCGTGCAGGCGATAATGCGCTCGCGCTCATCGCGGCGCCCAAGACTTGACAGCTCATGTTGTGCTCACATGCACCCAGTTAGCCCCCAGGATCAGGCTGCCTTGCGAGTAATGCGGTGCGACCGGTGGCCACTTGTTGCAGAGCACAGCGATGCATGCAGGCGGAATGCGTAGATACAAGGCACCGTGCTATTTTGCTTTTAGAGAGAGTTATCGTCAACCCGGCACCCTACAGCCCCGAAGTTACACAATACAACAACCTCTTAATGCATAGAACATGCACGTATGCCAAGCGCTTCCACGCCTGTAAATGTGACTCGAGTAGGGAGGATTCCACTTCCAATCCGCCCGTCCGTTCCACTTTGAAGTGGAATCCTGCCACCCCGTCTTTGAGTGGCCAACCACGCGTGGACTAGTCAGCCAGCCTTCCAGGTGCTCAGAAATGCATTTTCGCGTTTGCTGAGCCTGTCTGGTGAAACATCGGGACATGCTCAGTATCACGTTTCAGGGCCACTCAGTGCAAGATTGAATAGTACTATATGTACTACATTAAATGCATCTCCCTGCATCAACAGGCACAGTGCCAGAGTGGTTAATGGGTGTGACTCGAATGCCGCTCTGATGTCGCCATCACGAGTGTGTTACTAGATATCACATGGCTTCGGCCGCGCAAGTTCGAATCTTGTCTGTGTCGCATGAGACCGAGCCTCCGATGGACCTCCATCATTCTTTTTGCTTTTTGACTGTACCGTCCACGCAACATTGGTTACGAGTAGTGGCCTCCTGTGGAGGTTTGAAGTGTCCTGACTTGGGTGGAGTCACGCACCGTGGACGTCCTTCGGACGAGTATCCTGTTTTGTGTTTTGTTTTTGCATCATCACGAGCGCTTCTTGTTTTGTTCTTCCCAGCATTGCTACGTAGCGAAACCGAGCCGTTGGTCTGGGGTTTAAGGACAGCTTTGAGGAAACTTTGCCTCACGGAGCGAAGTCTGCTGCAACCAATAATGAAGTGACCGCAAAATGCGTGCAGCCGGCAAATCGAACACGGCCGGCATTAAATGCAAGTAGCTCAGCCAACGGAAAACAATGCCAGGCGGACCGACCGCAGACTAGAAGTTGCCGTCTCTACATTAGTACAATAGTTTGGAACATCCGCCCGTTCGGATCACACACACGAAAGCTGGAACGCTCTTAACGCGTTGGCATCGCACGCCGCGGTGCGCCATCATCACGAGTGAAGACACCACCTTCAGCTCCTACTGCCCACAGGCGCGGTCGATTTTATTCTTTCCTGCCCGACACTGCCTAATTCTCACCTCGCTCGCTGTTTCCAGTCTTGGTTCCAAATACGGATCCGCGTCGGACAATAAATCCTGCGATCCTGCCGCTTCCGCCCCACCCGCTCCTCCAAGCCTCCATCGACCAGCCCACCGATTGTACAACTCTTGTTCGCTCTCGGCGCGATTGGCGCCCAGCAGCAGACGAGCCGCAGCAGTGGTTTCCCCGGGGCGCAGCGCGAAACGATTGGAGCACGCCTTGGCGGGACTGCTTGTCACGTGGCACGGAAGTAGAGGTTGCGCAGCGGAGAACGAGCGACGACGTTGACACCAGACACGAAGCGAATGACCCTAGTTTACATCCCGATGCTACGCCTACACGCGACACGTCGGTTCCTCCCGATCAAGCCGCCACCGCCACCTCCACCTCCACGCCCTCGCTCTCCCACTGCCCCGTCATCGCGCCCTCCATCCCCTCCACCGCCTCCCTCCCGACCGCGCCACCAGCCCACACGCCCCTCCACCGCCCCCGCGCCACCACCGTCGCCCGCCCGCCCGCCACCTCCCGCAGCGGCACCACCGGCTCCCGCAGCACGAGCGCGCGCTCGCGCACCTCGCCCGGCGCCAGCGTGACCAGCGCGTCGGCGGGCGGCGGCAGCACGCGGCTGACCTTGATGGATGGCAGGCGCAGCGGGGCGGCGGCGCCGCCGCCGACGGGCGTGATCTCGACGAGGCCGAGCGGGAGGGCGAGGGGGTCGAGGGGGAGTCCCAGATGAGGAGGGTGAGGGGGAGGAGGGGTGGGTGTTTGTGAGGGAGAGGGCGAGGGTGGGCGGCGAGGTGGCGGTCTGGCGGAGGGAGAGGGTGAGGTGGGAGGGGCTGGGGCGGTCGTCGGCGGACATGTTGTTGGGGTCGGTGGGCGCGGAGACGGCGGCGCGGAAGGAGGAGAAGGAGGCTGGCGCGCCGCAGCTGGTGGAGTAGAGGAAGCCGGTGATGGCGAAGAGGGCGAGGAGGGCGGCGAGGGCTGGACGGTTGCTCAGGACGCCCATGGGTTTGGCGAGGACGGTTGTGCTGAGGAGATTGGAGGTGCGGGGTTGAGGTGTTGCGTTGGGGGTGCTCAGATACCCGTCACGAGCGGTGGTGGCAAGACGGTTGGCGGGCGGGCTGTCCTGTCGTCCTGGTTCCTAGCCTCACGAGGGCCTAAAGTCCGAGGCGAGAGGCGGTGGTCTCCGATGTCTGGCGGTTGTCTGTCGAGCCCGTGCAGGACTGAGTTGTCTCAATTGATAGTTCGCGGAGGCGGCGCGGGATGGAGCTACTAATCAGCTTCCAAGTTAGGCTGGACGAGTCGTGATAGCTGTGAGGAGGCGGAACATGGCGGCTGGCGATCGAGATGATTCGTGTTCGGGGAGTTCCTATTTGCCGCGGATGGTTTTGAAGCTAGAAGGTCGGCGGTGGAAGCGCTGCCGTGTATTCCGTGAGCTTCGTTGCAGAGACAAGCTTCTGGGATCTGGGCCTGTTTAGCAGGGAGGTATGGCGTGCAGCTAGCTATTCGGGGAACTATCTCCTGGTCGTCGGACTGGAGCAGTGGCGCTAACAAGCCTTCTGGGGTAATCCTTCTAAGCGATGTGACAGCTGCGAGCAGGGCGGGGCTGATAATGCTGGCGGACAAGCTGTCGGGGAGACTGGGCGCCAAGACGAGGCAGCGTGTAGGGTGTCGTGGAGATAAGATGTGGGTGCGGGTGGAAGCGAGGCTGCGAAATGACGCAGGTACAGGCTAATCAAGCAGGTATGGGCGCATCAAAATAAGCACCAGTGGTATGCTGCTTCTTTTCGGCGCCAATAAGGTGAGGCTCGTGCGCGCCGGGTCGCGATGGAAGCAGAAGGTGAGTCGCGAACGGGCGGGCCGCTAGAGCAGACGGCAACCGTAACAGGTACGCTGGCCGCGTAGAGGGGCGCGCATAACAGCGCTCGTACCGGCCCAGCAGCGCGACAAACACGAGGTCACGGGCTGAGACAGCGCGCGGGCGGAGAACGCTCTTGGGAGCTGCCTTTCGGGGCCGGGTCAGCAGGCAGGAGGCAGTTCGCGCCAGGGCGACCTCTATCGCGGCCAAGCCGCCAAGACGGCGCTCCATCGCTTGGCCTGCGGACGGCGGCGGTGATTCGCGCGCGGATAAGTGCAATAGATTGCATGAGGTGGTGCAGTTCCTGCTGTCTGCGGCCAAGCTCCGGCTGCAGCGGCCGACAAGGCTTCGTCTCTCCTCCGCCCAACCACCGCTCCCCCAGCACCGTCCGCTGCTGCAGTGCCGCCCGCCAAGCCTACAGCCCTGCAGCACTGCTAGCCAAAGGCCCCGGTTCCCTACCTGGACCCTCTCGCCTGCCTAACACGGCAATGCTCTCGTCCATCGCGGCCCTGCTGCCGGGCCATTCTCTCCAACCTGCCGCCGTGAGGCCTGCTCTTATCATCCAGCTGCTACACCGCACCGCCGCCTCTGGTTGGCCGTGTCATGCTGTTATGTCAGCCCGCCATGCGCCCTGCACACCACCTCGCCCGCGACCCCGACGCCTTCCTCTATCGAGGCCCACGATCTACGCCGTGCCCGGCCTCGCGCACTGACTGCTCCCAAACCACGTCCGTACGACGTGCTGAGAGCTCTCCAAGAAGTCTTGCGCACTCTTGACCACTCTTGAGCACTCTTGAGCACTCTTGAGCATGCCAATGCAGAGCCAAGGGCAGAGAAGGCCCGCCACCGCCAAGTCGGACGCGCTGCGAGCCATGGCGCCGACATCAAGAGACAGATCAAGACGTTGGGCGCGCGGTGTCTGTCATGTCGAATGCCGCCGCCCTGTTTACGCCCGCCGTGGCTGCTTGGCTGTAGCACCCGCCAGTCCTTTCATGCATGAGCCTCCCTGGACATTAAGGCCGGCGATGGTCAAGATCCCCGCTCCACGCCATGGGTCTGATCCGGTCTCTCCCCACACCCGTCGTTGCTGTTTCTACGCTGCAGCTGCTATCTTGCCGCCGTGATCGTCCCCACACATGTCCTTCGTCCTTCTGTTTTGCGCCTGGCTCCCCTTGCGGCCAAGACGCCGGATCAGGACACTCCACTGCTTCACGACCACTATAAAGCAATGTTGTTTCCCCGCCGAGGACACTTCATCAGCAGCAATCAGCAAAAGCCTCGTCCACTCCTCCGCACATCCATTCAACCACCGTCCAACATGAAGTTCTTCACTGGTCTTTCCCTCGCCGCCCTGGCCACCGCTGCCAGCGCCGTCTCCCTCAACCTGAACAAGCGCGACTCCCCTCTGGACGTCAAGCTTGAGATGGTCGGCAACACCGAGGTCAAGGCCACCGTCACCAACACCGGTGCCTCGAGCCTCAAGCTCTACAAGACCGGTAGCTTCCTGGACACTGCTGCGGTCGAGAAGGTCGAGATCTACTCTGCTGGTACGTGCCTCTGCCTCAAACATCTGTTCCGTTCTCCCGACGCTGGCGCGCGGCTCTTCCCACGAAGCCCCAGATCCGTCCCGAGATCCGTTCATATGAAACTAACACCGTCCAGAGTCCCGTGTTGGCTTCGAGGGTGTCCGCCTCCGCACCATGACCACCGGTCTGTCCGAGGATGCCTTCCAGGCCCTCGCTGCGGGCGAGGCTGTCGAGGTCACCTTCGACATTGCCCAGATGCACGACCTGACCACCGGCGGTGCTTTCGACATCCTCTCCCAGGGTGCCATCCCGTACGCCGAGGCCGACTCCACCGAGCTTGCCGGCGCGCTGTCCTTCGTGAGCAACAAGCTCAGCGCCACCGTCAACGGCGCCGAGGCCGAGAAGGTCCGCCGCAGCTTCACCGAGAAGACCAAGCGCGCCGCCCTGCAGTCCGACTGCACCGGCACTCGCGGCACTGCTACTCGCACCGCTCTCACCAACTGCCGCAGCCTCGCCCTTGCCGCCTCCTCGGCCGCCGCCGGTGGCTCCGCCAGCAAGTTCTCCGAGTACTTCAAGACGACCTCTTCCAGCACCCGCAGCGCCGTCGCCGCCACCTTCTCCAAGGTCGCCTCCGAGTGCGCCAGCACCACCTCCGGCGCCTCTGACTACTACTGCACCGACGTCTACAGCTACTGCGAGAGCAACGTGCTGGCCTACACCATCCCGTCGCAGGCCATCATGGTCAACTGCCCGCTCTACTACAGCGATCTCCCCGCTCTCACCAGCTCTTGCCACAGCCAGGACGAGGCCACCACCACCCTGCACGAGGTCACCCACCTCACCCAGATCGCGGGCACCGACGACCTCGGCTACGGCTACAGCGCCGCCACCGCGCTCTCCGCCAGCCAGGCTCTCAACAACGCCGACACCTACGCGCTGTACTCCAACGGTATGTCCCAAACCCTCCCCTTTTGATTTTCACGGTCGAGTCGTGCTGACGGACGGATGTAGCCATCTACGCTGGCTGCTAAGCGCATCGCTCGTCGATGTCTGGGCTGCGTGCCGCACGGCAAGAAGCTCGTGCCATATCCACTGGCATTCCTGAGCACCAAACCGCCTCTCTCGTGACTTTCTTCGATATGCTGATGCCTTTGACGGGACGATCAGCACAGGCTTTTTGTATATAGCTTGGTAGATTGCGCAAATACACATCCTTTGATGACCGGTCAATCGTTCTCACTCATTAAACCCCACTGCAAAATGTCCTCCCGTCAGAGCGCCCAACCACACGCGGCTGTGCCTTGCGAGCGAGCGGGCGGGCTGCGAGCGTGAGCAGGGTACCTCTCTTGCAAGATGCGCGGTGGTAAGACATGAGGTTGGCGCGCTGTCACTGCATGCTGCCGACCTGCATGACACCCCTGCATTAGTCCGGGGATGCTGCAAAGGGCAGTCACTCCGGGCCATCGAACTTGGCCGCCGCGCGACGCCGCTCGGCTCCTCGTCCACGAAGCCGTTCCGGTCCTCACGCTCCAGCAGTGCACATTCGAACCACGCCCGGGCGTTTCTTCTCTTGTTCATTGTCATGCCGAAGGAGAGACACGTGCGTGCGAAAAGAAACGCGAGATGCAGCAGCTACCCGAGACCAAACACCGACCGGTCAAAGTTCCGACCACCCGGGCTCGCCAACACGCCGTGAGGGAAGCCTGAGCGCGTCTGTCTCGAGCTCAGGCCCGCGAGATGGCGGAGGCTGGCTTGAACAAAGAACGGCCGTCTCCTATTTCTTACCCGTCGGCCGGCACGTTTGGCCCGCCACTCTTGTGTGACAACCACCATTTTCCCTTCCTTCGAACAATCGCTCTTGTTGTCTGATCTCACTGATTCACTCGTTCTTGTCCATCCGGATACCGGAACCAGAGACAGCTCCGAGGCCGTGATGGAGGAAGCCATGTGCGTGGCCCCGATGGCGGCCATTCCGGCAATGAGCGTCGACCAGAGCGGTGCCAGCGACGGGACCAGCAATTTCGACGACCTGTTCTCGGAGCACGCCTCTCCACCGGTGCAACAACAACAGCAGCAGCAGCAGCAGCAGCAGCAGCAGCAGACACAAACGGACATCGGCAACCTGAGCGAGCAGGAACTCGGCGCGATGCTGGCCGCCAACTGCGCAACACCTCCCCCATTCGACACCGTCAACCCATCCGCGCTCAGCTCACCCGCACCGCTGAGCGCCGACATGGCCGACGACCCCGACTCCTCCCTCGCCTCCCCCTTCCAGCCCGACTTCCCGCTCTTCTCCGACCCCAACCTCCCCGCCCTCCCGCCGCGCCACCGCCACCCCAGCCCCGCCAGCAGCACCCTCAGCGAGCCCCTCGACTTCCTCACCTCCCTGCCCACCACCTCACCACCGCAACCCCCCAGCGCTTCCACCCCCACCCCCTCCTCCGCGCCCACTCCCAACCCCCGAAGAAGTCGGCCCCCCACACCCGCACCACCCGCAGCGCCCCCGCCCGCAGCAACACCACCAACACCAACCGCACATAACCTTCCACCGCGCCACCGGCCACTACCTCGGCGAGCCCCGCACCCCCGCCACCCCTACCCGCCCGCCGCCGCCGCCGCCGCCGCCGCCGCGCCGCCCCCCGGCCACCGGCCCGGCGGCAGCAGCGGCAGCGCAGACTGGCGCGCCACCAACCGCCAGCACCCCTACCGCGCGACCCTCGCCCGACGCGTACCAGGCCCGACATCCGCACCAGCGGCAACGCCGAGAACCGGACAGACGCCGCCGCAGCGACGCGGCGCGGACGAAGCGCGGCAGGCGGCGGCGACGGCGGCGACGACGCTCGAGGTGGCTACACGGGGGCTGATTGAGCGGCTGCGGGGGGAGTGCGAGGGGATGAGCGAGGTTGTGGGACGGGAGGGAGTCGTGGGGGAGTTGGAGAGGTGTGACGCCCCCTCCCTTTTTTCCTTTTCAGGCGCCAGGGCTGACGGGAAACGTGCAGGGCGAGGCAGGAGAAGCGCGGGCGCAACGCCGACATCACGGAGCTGGACGAGGCGCTCGAGGCGCTGCCGCGCGGTCTGCGGCGCGAGGGCGGCGGCGGCGGCGGGCGCGTGGAGGACGTGCCGTGGGGCGTGCCGCCGACGGGGGCCGATGTTAGGAATTTGGATCGTATGTTGTCCCCCGGCTCCTGGCCCTCCGCCTGGGGCGATGCGTGCTGACTGACTGGTTTGCCGGCGCAGATGAGTCGGTCGCAGCGCTGCTCGACGTGTACGGCATCCCGTTCCAGGCGGGCATGTTCTTGGCGCAGAAGAAGGAGCTGTACCTGCGGTTCATCGGGGCCAGCAGGGCGCTGATGCATCACGTGCTTGACTGAAGGGGGGGGAGCCGGTGGTTTTGAGCTTTCTTTTGTCCGGCCTGGGTTTGTTTGTGGTGGTGGTGGCCTCCTTTGGTGACGTGTAGATAAACGGCGGCGTGGATATACCTAATTCGGTTAACCCTGCTGGAACGGATCGGGCAACGCCCTCATGTTGGCAAGTGTCGCGCGTGAGGCGCTTTCGATGTAAGGTCGAACGTCTGAAGAGAAGCCGCGGATCCCGGGCGGCGGGTGGCGGCGGATGGCGGCGGACATGCGCCACAGGCGCTGCCCTTTCCGCGTTGGAGCAACGGGAGGTGGCGGTGAGGCTGAAGTTTGCATACAAGTGCCTGGTTTGGCGCTGATCCCGAACACCACCGTCTGTCCATCTCCCCTGTGTTTCGTCAATCCCGGGTCAGCGAGCATGCACCCACGCATCCCTAATTTGGTGCTCTCTCTCCCTTCTCAGACACAGCCGGCCCAAAACGGCAGACCTGTGCAACGCAGCAACGCGGACGAACATGACATTAGCTCCGAGCGCCGTTCTACTCTGTCAGGGCATGCCAAACAGACAGTGAAGGCGGAATAAAGGTGTCCAAGAAGCTAGGGACGCCTCTGCGGTTCCAACACCAAAGCCACAACTTCACCTCTCGCTCCAAACCACTCATCACTCACCAGCGGAGGCACTGGGGAGCGAGCGAACCTGCCGCGGCTGGAGCGGATCAAGGCCGTGTTGGATCCGGAGGATGTGTTTTCGACGAGGGATGGGGTCAAGCCTGCGAGGGGGTGAGAGAGGGGGTGACGCTGATGAGGGAGCGTGGGGGCGTTGTGGATCGGCGAGGAGGCAGGGGGGACGGTATGATCCAGGTGATGTAGGGAGAGCTGAAACCCAAGGTAAAGGTTTGTGACCGCTTGTGAATATTGCTCGTCTTTTTCTGGAGGCCCCCTTTTTCTTTTTGGGCATACTGCGTTCTGGGGTCGTCCGTATCTGCTGTGTTTGTGGTTTTCACGTTTTTGCCCACTCTAGTCCTGTCTATATTTCTCTTCTTCTTAGCAGACTTCGGTATAAAAAATAAGAATGTATATACTTACTGCGAAATGGATGGACGCAGATCAACCCTCCTTCTAATGGACTGTTCGTAGATTGCACACCTCCATTTTGCTATTCTGTGAATCACCACTACTCGTTGATTACCAGAACCATCCGCGTACATTATTACAAGAACGTGTTTTCCAACGTCGTTGATCTATTTTATCCAGCGATTTTCAGATGTTCTCGGAAGTGATCTCTACCCCTGAACCAATATTTTCGTGTTCTGTTTTCATCTCGGGAGATACTGAATCACTTTTCTTCACCTTCAAACGTCCTTCCCCTTTTCCCCCGCTTCGAAATAAACATTCACATACCGAAAGCTTCCCTGTCTCCCTCCCTGGCTCCCCGATAAGAAACCAGGACTCTTCTCTCTGAGCCTATCCGAGCCCCTTCTACCTTCATCTCCGCTAGACGTCCAGCCTCAATATCCTGGCCGCGTTCCCACCCAACACCGCATCCGCCGCGGCCGCATCCCCGTCAAACGCCTTCTCGATGGCCGCGTAGTTCGTCTTGACGCTCAACCACTCCGTCTCCTCCCCGTCCAGCGGCGGGAAGAAGGGGTGATCGGTACCTATCCCAGCCGTCAGCATCAAAGGGGGGAGGGGTCGAGAAAAAAAAAAAATCCACGCACCGAACATCAGCCTATCCGCGCCACTCGCCGCCACCGCCGCCCGCAGCCCGACCTCCGAGTACACGACCGCGTCGAGGTAGACGTTCCGGCGCAGCACGTCCCACAGCCCGCGCAGCCGCGCGGCGCGGCCCTCGCGCCGCAGGTGCGCGTCGTGCGCGACGCAGCTCTCGATGCGGCCGGCCAGGAACGGCAGCGTGCCGCCCGCGTGCGCCAGCAGCACCTCCAGCCGCGGCGCCCGCTCCCACACGCCGCCCAGCAGCATGCGCGCCACGCCCACCGTCGTCTCGACCGGGAACCCGAGCGCCAGCGGCAGCACGTGGCCGTACTCGGCCGCCGCGCGCGGCCCGTACACCGAGGCTGGCAGCCCGTAGTGCGGGTGCAGGAAGACCAGCTGTCGCGCCGCCTCCAGCGCCGTCCAGACCGCGTCGAGGGAGGGGTCGTCGAGCCCGGCGCCGCTGGTGCCGCCGCGGCCCGACGTGCCCATGATGACGCCGCGGCAGTGCGGGAGCGCGGCGAGGCGGTGGATTTCGGTCACGACGGCGGAGACGGGGCCGGAGAGCGGGAGCGTGGCGAAGAAGTAGAGGCGCTTGGGGTGCTGGGCGCACAGCGCGTTGACCTCGTCGTTGATGGCGGTGGCGGCGGCGGCGGCGTCGGCGGCGTCCACGAAGTCGAGCCAGGGGTTGGCGAGGGAGATGACCGAGGTGGCGATGTTGTGGGCGTCCATGAAGGCGATTTTCTGGTTGATGTCGAAGTACTCCGGGCCGATGGGGCGGCCACGGGACGTGCTGGGCGTGGTGGGCGAATCCTCGCCGGGCAGGATGATGAGGCGGGTGGAGTCGGGGGCGTCGGGGAAGTTGCGCACGTAGGGGACGGTGGTGCGGGAGCGGAGGAGGTCCATGTAGGAGGGCGGGTAGATGTGGGTGTGGACGTCGACGATGGTGGGCGGCATGGTGGCGGTGGGGGGGAGGGCTGGGGGAGGGGAGGTGGGGTTGGAAGCTGGTTCTTACGCTCCTTTGGCGGGGGCAGTTGGTGATAGACGGTGGTGTGAGGAGCTGAGGTGTTGAAGTGAAGTGGCAGCAGTGCCCGTGAAAAAGAAGCGAAGCGACGGAGCAACCGCAGATGGCGTGGCCTGGAAAGGAAGGCGGGCGCGGTGGTCGGGGCAGGCCGGCACAGCAGGCAGCGAGCCGCAGCAGGCCGACGGCGAGGCACTGATGACGGATGGCGGATGGAGGCGATGGTGCCTGGTGCCTGCATGCTGCCACACTGCTGCCCCTCGTCTGCGCGGCGATAAGCCCCGCACCCTTATCGGCCACCAGCTTCCCCGTTTCGGAGCCACCGCGGCGGACGCCGATGGCCTCAGTCTGTCAGGCTCGCCAGACAGGAACTTTATCGTAGAAGATGCTCCGGCTGAGGCGCGTGTCTCCTGATACGCTGGTCGATATCCTGCTCCGCCCATATAGCCTGCCCAGCGCCGCCGCCGCCGCCGCCGCTGCTGCTGAAACCCGCTCCCCCGCGCATCACCAGGGCCCTGATCCGTTGCACCCGCCGCCGCTCCTCCACCATGGCGCCCATCAAAGTCGACTCGGCCGTCGAGAAAGACGACCTCTTCATCCCCGTGCGTCCCCACCCCCCACCACAAACCCACCCCACTCACCCCGCCCCGCCCCGCCCAGCTCATCGACTTCTCCCAATTCACCGCCGGCACCCCCGCCGAGCGCCTCAACGCCGCCGCCGCCCTCCTCGCCGGCTTCCAGCGCGCCGGCTTCGTGTACCTGCGCAACCACGGCATCGCACCCGCGACCGTGCGCGCCGTCTTCGCCCACTCGGCCGCCTTCTTCGCGCGGCCGCAGCGCCAGAAGGACGCGCTGGCGTGGTACGGCCCGCGCGCCAACCGCGGCTACGTCGCGCGCGGCCGCGAGAAGGTGACGCGCGCCGACTTTGCCGGCGACGTCGATGCGCTGCGGGCTGCCGTGCCGGACCTGAAGGAGAGCATGGAGATCGGCCGCGAGGGCGAGGCCGGGTGTCCGAACATGTGGCCGGACGGGGGCGGTGATGAGGAGGGCGCCGCGTTCAGGGAAGTGATGGAGGGGTTTTTTGGGGAGTGCAAGGAGCTGCATCGGAGGGTGATGGGGGCGGTGGCGCTGGGCTTGGGGTTGGACGAGGCCTGGTTTGACGGGTATACCGGGCGGGGCGATAATACGTTGAGGTTGCTGCATTATCCGGAGGTGGAGAAGGACGTGTTTGAGAGGGCCGACGGGAAGGAGCAGGTGCGGGCGGGCGAGCATTCGGACTACGGTGAGTGCTCTGCGTCGGTTGGAGGGGGCGGTCTGCTGATCTGGGAGTGCCTGCGTAGGCTCTCTTACCCTGCTCTTTCAGGACGACCGCGGCGGGCTTCAGGTCCTGTCGCCGAAGGGCACGTTCGTTGACGCAACCCCGATCCCGGACACCATCGTGGTCAACGCTGGAGACTTGCTGGAACGCTGGGCCAACGATACCATCAAGAGCACCAAGCACCGCGTGGTCGAGCCTCCGCTCAAGCCCGGCCAGGAGAAGCTCGACAAGTATCCGGCCAGGTACAGCGTCGCATACTTCTGCAACCCGGATTTCGACAAGACCATCGAGGCCATTCCCGGGACCTACGAGGAGGGGCAGAGGAAGTATCCAGGCGTGCTGAGCGGAGACTACCTGGCAAAGAGGCTGAGTGAGACGTATGGTGACTTGGACAAGTACGAACAAAAGGCCTAGCTGAATGGGTATGGTGACGGAGAAGAGAAGAAATACCCAGATTGATAAAATGGACGGAGGAGAAGGGGGGTCTCAGGAAGAAAGCTGACTTCTAAACCCACAAAATGCATTTTCGTTGCAGTGTAGACGAAGATGCCCACAAGAATCCCAGTGCTCGACGTGTCTAATGCAGCGGAACTATTTCGTACCTCATACTGCAGCAAATAAGCTGTATCGTGTCGTGTTTGCCCCTGAGAACCGACGACTGTGCAGCTGAGTCGTGTTATGGAACGGAGGTGTGTTGAGGAAGGGATGTTGCGTGTTCCGAAGAGCGAAAGAAAAGCCGCTGTCGGACCAGGATCGACCGGGGCTCGGGCCGAAAGCTACGAAAGCATGCTTTCTTCAGATCACCACCTGGTAAGATAGAGCGGTCGGCCTGATACTTCACCAGAATTCTGCCGCAAGAACTGCCGTCCAGAAACTCCAGCCGGCTGGGCTGATTGGTCTATGTAATGATTGCCCCTGGAGCCGGGCTTGCTCGTCGACTTTTTCAACAATACATAGTGAACACCAGCTATACAGAAATCTATCAATAAATGCACTTGGCGCTGTGGCGGAGTGGTTAACGCGACAGACTAGAAATCTGTTTCCTTCGGGAGCGCAGGTTCGAATCCTGCCGGCGTCGCAAGATTTTCTTTTTGCTCTTACGCCCTTCGTCCTGCATTGCAGGAGCAGAGCTTCCGAGTTGCTGTGGTGGGGAATGTGGGGGCTTGTTTGCTGGAGCGTGAATTCTGGCCAGAGCTCAAATGGCGGCAGGGGGAACACAAGCGAGCACACGAAGACTTAGGGCCATACATTGTATGCAATGTGAACAGATAGGCCTCGCAATGGAATCATCTTGAGACCAGCAATGAAGTGTAAAAAAGCAGAAGAGTCAACCTGACAGGCTGCACTATGCAGCGCGCCCCAGGGTCCAAGGGTCCCTTGAACCCTGCCTTTTGGTCCTTTTATTGAACCTACGTACCTCCCTCAATATACCACGTAAACAGGAGACCATCCCACGTCTCTACCTCCCTCCAGTAGATTCCCACAAACCCCCTCTCGCGCACAGCCACCGCATCGCCGCCCTCCCACTTCCTTCAGCTCCAGTCACACCCCGTGCAACCCTCCCTCCTCCCTAACCTACATATCCCCACCCGCCCAAATGTCTCGGCATCAACAAGCACCCACAACCGCTTCCTTCCACTTCTCTCCCCTCCCAGAGGAATTCCGGCACAGTGCCTGAGTGGTTAAAGGGTGTGACTCGAATCTTCGACCATGTGCCTCCTCCCTCCCAGAGGGAGGACCGGGGACAGGTCAAGCCAAATCAGATATCACATGGCTTCGGCCGCGCAAGTTCGAATCTTGTCTGTGTCGCATAAATCCGAAGCGAAAGCGAGAAACGTGTGAAGTCTGGGTTGGATGTGGGTGGATGTTATTTTTTTTTTCCCTTGATGTGGAAGCGATCCGTGCGTGCGACGGGGGAACCAAGGGGGGCTAGAACACTAGCGGCTGCTGCAGGGAACGGCGAATCTTTTTGCGAGACAGGCCCTGCTTCGCTGGCCGGTTGGCCGGCGGGGCGGGGCGGGGCTTGGCCTCTTTTTTTTCTTTCCCGCGGACGCTACACATGGAAAACACGAGTCAAATCTCGCGTCCGCGGGATGAAGGGAGGACGGTGCGTGCGTGTGGCGCTGAGAGCTCGAGCACGGCAGGAAAGGCAAATGAAACACTGCGGCCGTGGGCCGACGGAGGAAAGAAAAACACTCTGCTCATCAAGCAAACAATCCTCTTCAGGATGAACAAGAAAACTGATTTGTGGATGTATAGCCCCTCGGTGGGATTTCTCTCTAAGCAAAGCAGCGAGAACCCCTGTCCCAACGGTTCATTAATAAATGTTCGTAACGCCCTCAACAATTCCGTCATCTCATGCAGAAACGAAAACACGACCGATCCCCCATCGCCGTTTCAAACGACAAAGGCCTATGCACTATCGCTGTCCAAGGTCTGGATTCCGACGACATTGGCGTCCGCATCGAGGGCGACCTTGCGCTTCTGCAGCGAGGCCTTGGTGGGGTTCTTGGCGTGGAAGATGTCGTCGAGCTCCTCGAGGGTGCGGTTCTTGGTCTCGGGGATGAAGAAGTAGATGACGCCGGCCTGGATGGCATCCCAGATAACGAAGATGATGTACGTGCGCCAGCCAATCTTCTCCATCGAGACGGGCCAGGCAAATTGGTTGAGAAGCATGGCTGTGGAGGAAAACGTCAGTACTGTGGGTTATGAAAGAGCAAGGACACGAAGGCTTACCGGCGTTGAGAGCGAAGCTGGAGAAGGCCATTCCTTTGGCACGCATCTCGAAGCTGAGAACCTCGACGGGGTACAGTGCCTGGAGAGGCGTGACGCCGAAACTGAAGACAGCGCCGAACAGGAAGATCATGGCGGTGGCGGCCTTGGATGCGTCGGTACTGCCGGTCTTGTCGAATTGGGACGTGGCGATGGTCATGCCAACCCACACGAGGGAGCAGCCGAGCATGGCACCGAGCAGAAGAGGGCGACGGCCAATCTTGTCGACGCAAAGTGCACCAGCGACGGCGATGAGGAACTGTTCGCAGGAGTAGAAGAGGTTGATGTTGGCCTTGCTGACTTCGGTGGTGTAGCCGGCCGACTCGAGGAGTGCAGACATGAAGTAGGTCAAGACAGCTGCCAGGCATGTCAGAAGGAATCACATAAAGTTGGTATGAGGACGACAAACCGTTACCAGCCCACTGGCCAAAGATGGAGATGACGATGTTGCAGGCGACGCGGTATCTCGACGCGCGGTCCCTGAACAGAGCACGGTAATCCCACCACCTCTTGTCGGCACCATCCATCTCGAGGTACTCCTCGTACTCACGAAGTTGCAGGGACACCCAGATGCTGTTCTCGTTGCCATTGCCGTGGTACTTGGTTAGGATGTCGTGGCACTGCTCGCGCCTGTTGTTGACATACAACCAACGCGGCGACTCGGGGAGGAAGTACACAAAGAGCACGATGAGTCCGGAGAAGAGCAGCTGAAGCCAGACGGGGATGACCCAGTTGTGCTTGAGCGTGCTATCCAGGGAACCACGGACAGCACCGGCAGCCAGGATGGAGCCGGTGAACCAGAACGTGTTGTACAGGGCGGTCATAACTATACGGCAATCAGCGACGGCTCACAATCGGCAGGGGACGGGAGCATTACCTCCGCGGTACGCCGGGTGCGTGACCTCGACAACGTACATGGGGCCAGCTGCCGTGGCGATGGACACGCCGAAGCCGAGGATGAAGCGGCCGGCCTCGAACTGGCCGATGCTGGCGGTGAACATGGTGGTGGCATTGATGACGGTTCCGATGACAATGATCAGGGCGCCGATGAACATGCCGCCCTTGCGGCCAAAGTTGTCGATGGCCGGGCCGACGAAGGGCAGGGCGACGACGGAGCCGATCTGGTACATGGCGGTCACGATGCCAGCCCAGATGCCTTTATCGGAGCCGCCAAAGTAGGCCTTGAAGTCCTCGCTCATGAGCAGGCCGTTCAGCAGCGAGCCGTCGTAGCCGTTCATGGTCGAGCAGAAGAAGCCGACCAGGCAGCACAGGTACAGCACGATGCTGGGCCCGTTGAAGGGCTGCGGGGGCTCCTTGATCAGTGCCTCGTTGAAAGCCTCATTGCCGGTGATCTCCTTGACGGCAGTGACATTGGCCTTCTCGTCGAGCTGTGGGCGGTCAGCTTCGATCAGACGGACAGTTGCGGGCAGCATACCGACTGCTCGCGGTGGAGAGCGACCTCCTTGGTATCCATGGGGGCGTGTGAGAGTCGGGGGTTGCTCGACTGTGCTAGTCCGGGGCCCAGGCGGGGAGGTCAGTCCTATATGTATAGAACTCGGGCATCGGGGCGCCAAGGACGGTGGTGGGCTGCAGGTCAGCTCACGCTCCGGGCGCGGTGGACTAAGGAGCGTTTGCTGTGTGGCGCGCAGCCGGGGGCGGGCAGGTTTAGGCAGTGTGTAGAGGCAAGGGCTGGCCGGGTTGGCGGGCAGGCCTGCGCTTGGACGGGCCCAGCGCTGCGAGGAGCAGCCGGAGCTGCCGTGACACTCGTCTTCTCCCGACCCAGTGTCACCACGCTCCGAACAGCCATGACGGGTAAATTCGGCAGGCAATCTGCGTGCGGCGAGGCGAGATGCTTCGAGCCAGCAGATTGCTGGCCGCCGTCACCGTCACCGTCGCGCCGCGCAAGAGCCGCCGCCCGGCTGCGCGCGCGCTGGAGTGAAGCAGCGGTGCCTGGCGTGCTGGAGGCTAGCGCGCGCCTGGTGCCGGCCTGCACTTGCTCAGCGCAACGCGGAGGGAGCGCGTCCGCACCACGACCAAGCCCGCCATCCCCACGCCGCGGGAACACCCCGAGTCTGGGGTCGCCGCTGCTCGAATTGGGCCCCGGAGCCCCTGTGCCCGACTAATTGTCTTGTCCAAGCCTCGCCTTCCGCCCTCAACGCCTCTCTCTCTCACTTTCTCTCTGCGGCGCCCGATCTCGCTCGCGCCGCACGACGTCTGCGAGTCTGCGCTCCCCAGCCAGCTAAACCTTCGTGCAGCGGCCTCCCTCGCTCCGCCCTGCCCTTGCGACGCAGCCCCAATCTTATCGAGTCACGCACAAGGCAGATCCCCTGCGGCCATTGTCTTGTCTGGCGGCTCGGGAAGCTGACGCGCGGACGAGTCGCCTCTGCGCACCTGTTGCATATCACTCAATCGCACAACCACGCTGCCCGCGCGCCCTTTCCCCACGGGGAAATGCTTGTGACATGTCGGGTATGCAGTCGAAAGGGACTAGAACCAACAATCCTTTCTGCGGCACAGCACGCCCGCTCGCACCACACGATGCTACTCTCGCTCCGGCTTGGAGCTCTTGCCGCAGCCCATCTGGCCAGCTCGTGAGGCGGCGCTGGCCTTCCTTCGCCCGTCGCGCCCTTCGCCCTGATCGTCGGCAGTTGCGTTGTTATTTCCGTTCGGCCGCCAGCCAGCAGAGTGGTGAGCGGCCGGTGGCAGCGGGGAGCATGAACATCGCGCTCAAGCCGCTGCCGCAAATGTTTCACCAAAACACCCTGCCGCGGACATTGCCATGGCACTTCGCCCACATCCCCGCTGGACGGGCTTCATCGACGCGTTTAGCTTCTATTCATGCAGCCGCAAAACGATGTGCAATGCAGGGCTGCCTTTTCGAAACAATAAACCCAAACGCGAGCAGAAACGCAATAAAACCAACCGCTTGACCTGTTATTCGCCTGCCACATGTACGTACGTGTGTACATCCCATTCTGCGCTCGGAACCATCCAGGCGTCTCGTCCTGGGCGGATGCCAGGAAGAGGCGCAACATCGGCCCAGCGGCCAGCAAAAGTACCATCTACATTGCGGGAACGTCGGCCAGAAATCCCGGCGGACCCCACCACCAACGCTCCCCTAAAACGCCTCCTCCTCGGGTGCGGCACCGAGAGAAAAGTTTTGTTCTCGCCCGGAGGCGCCAGTTGGCACGGTTCGACACGGCGCCGCCGCTTGGCTTGACTCGATCGAAGGTCGGGAGATGCGCCGCCGCGGCGAAGCGAGCGAGGATGGATGAAAAAAAAAAAACGCCACGAGCCGGCCAGCCAAAACTCCACGACGTACATACATGTGCGGGCATGCGCCACGTACCTTGGATGGCGCACGCGCTGGGAAATGATTTGTTTTTCTTTTAGTGCCCGTTCCTGGCCCGGGGTGCGGGTTGGTGCGGCGAAGGCGGACTTCGATGCATGTGTCACGCTCTCGTGCATTGCAGCGCTCTCGCCACCGGAGATATTCTCTTCTGTCGTACGTTCGGTGCGTGCGTGCTTGAGATGGCGCTTCGTGTTCCACAACCGGGACTGCGGCGGTCAGAAAAACACCGCGGGGAGGAAGTGGCCATGGTGAGATGAGGCTTCTTGTTTTCGTGCTGTCGGCGTGAGTCGATCGAGGACTCCTGGACATTTTCGCCGTCTAGACCCCCCGAGTATTGACCCGTCATCCTTTGATGGACCCAGAGAAATACTGCATTCGAGCAACCCATTTTGCAATATCGGCGCTCCGGCCCTGATATGCAGGTACGGGAGGGCCCCTCAATATGGGATGTTCGATTAGCTTCTCTGTCGGAACTTAATCGACGAGACCCTTTTCTATTGCTCGTGGGTTCCGCGTTGCTTTTTGTCTCTGTGGCCTATGCCGATCACTTCTCATCCTCCTGCTCTTTGTATCAATTCTCACCGAGTTCCATTTTTAGCATCTCCTTCTGCTTTTGCAAGGCTTGTGAGGGGTAGCAAGAGGGATTTGCAGGTCCTTGGTGGTTGACACAGCCCAAGTCCCCTACAGCAAAGAATCTGTGAGAACTGAGTGGGCCGAAGAGAAGAAAAGCATTTTACCAGAGAACCTTAGGAAACACCCAGAGCTAACGAGCAAATCGATCTCCAGGAGCTCTGTCGATACAAGGGCAATCCGCCTCTTTTTATCTCAGTGAGAGAACCGCTTGCCAACCAACCAATCCCCACACCTTCTCAGTGAACCACACCTTAACATCGTCCTGCTCAATCTTCTGCGGAGGATCCATAAGCGCCTGCCTTACCGGCATCGTCAGACATTCCGTCATTTCATCACCACCCGGCTCATCCCCGAAGATGGCACGGGCGAGGGTCTGGTCCAACTTGTTCCTTGCTGCGAGACTCAGCCCAGCCCTCAACGACTCTGACGATGGCCTTGGTCCCGACTTGCCGACAAAGCCTTTGATCTGCTTTCGCGTTCCAGGAGTTTCGAAGGGTGCTATATGATGTTGTGCGACCGCCAGGCCACGCTCAAGCAGGGATATTAACACTGGCAGCTCAAGATCCAGAGCCCTCTGGTCGATCTGTCTCTGTCGGTCGGGCGGTGTGTCTTCAGGGGCTTCGGGATCGACCCAGGCCGCGATGTCACCCTCAACAGTGTCACACTTCTCGTGCCCGAACGTACAGAGGAACACACGGCTCCCCAGGCGACGGAAAAGGACGAAGAGGAACCCTTCCACGAGCTCTCGATGTCTAGGTTCATTTATAGAAGGCACTGCGAGGACATTCGTGAGAAAGTTCGACAGCAAACGAATCACCAGAGATTCTTGCTTGGTGTCTCTGATGGCAGTCTGACTCATGCGAGTTTTCATCCTCTTCTTTGAGGTTGAGACTTCGGTAGCTGCTGCTTCCTGGGCGGCGTGGGTTGATGTGACCTCTTTGAGAGTGTCAAGCAGGATGTTGAAGTTGTTGACAAAGCTGTAAATCACAGCTCCGTAATCTTCTGGAATCGACTTTCCTGAGCTGAGCTTCTTTAACCCGTAGAGCAGAGACATGAAGATGCGAGCCGCGGCCTCGAATGTAGAGACCAACTCATGTTCGTACCTCGCAATTACCGGCGGTGGAATGGGTCCTTTTGGTATTGCCTTGCTACTTGAACCTGATGGCAATTCTCTTACACGCTGCTGGTATTGGCTGCATGCAGACGTCAGAAGAGATGCCAAGTGATCAGAGGCCTGCACGAGATGGTACGCCAGAGAATGATCTGCCCGGAAAAAGTTCTTGTAGAACTTGTGGGCTTGATAGAGATGTTGCACCAATTTCGAGCCCTCTGCGCCATCATTAGTATCCCTTTAGACTTGATTCAGAGGTAGAAGACGTACCTTCACTCACCGCACTCAGACTGTCCAAATCCTCGGGAAGACTACTCTCGACGGTGTCCGTGGAAGAATTTCCAGAGTCTTCATGTTCAAGTCTCGCCTTCTTCGATGAACGTGTAGGTGGACCGGGTGAGGATTCGTGCTTGCGCCTTTTAGTTGGTGCCGCAGCTCGAGTTGCTGGAACGCCTTGTGCTGAGCGAAGTTCGGATTTCAAGCGCTCAACCTCTCTTTCGTACTCTGTGACCTTAGCCTCAAGACCAGCTTTTGTCGCTTCAGCTTGCTCGCATCTGTGGGCCCAGTAGCTTGCAGAATCGAGATGCCTGCGTGACACAGGATTACTGCGTCCTTCTCGCACATGTTCTCGCAACTGAAGAATGTAACCTGGTAAGGGTTAGCAGGGTCATGAGACATCTCTGAGTGAGGCGTGAGAATTTGGATGCTGTTCCTTTGAGTTCCATTCTAAGTGCGCCGGACTTGCCTTCTACTGAGAGATCCGCTGGTTTTGACTGAACGACAGCAAAGGCTAGTGCGAGGTGAAGTCTTGATGGAACCACACCCAAGTCGTGAGGAGCTTCTACCTGCGCCGGCGGGGACATGAGTTGGGGTGATGTTGAAATCTGGTTGCAAGACGCTCGCCGTGTGTGCGTCTTCGTCTCGTTGGCGGATTCCCGACGTAATTGCTGGCATTACCAGTATGTCCGCGCTTCCGAGGCCTTTGAATCTTTACTCTTGAAGACTGTGAACGAATTGTGCATCCTATCTTGCGTTTGCTGCGTCGCGTTAAGTGTTGGGCCCTAGCCTGTGGGCCGGGGAACAAGCGAAGCCGCCTGGGGAAGGAACGACGTCGGAAAGAACCAGCGGGTCCTCGTCAACCAAGCACAATGAAATGGACTCGATACGAGTTGAGTTCGTGAGAGGAAACAAAACCCTGAGTGTTGAGTGTTGAGAAAAGAGAAAAGAGAAAAGAGAAAAGAGAAAAGAGAAAAGAGAAAAGGGAAAAGAGAAAAGAAAAGACGACGAGCTATTCATAATGTGAGCTGAGTAAAGCATTCTTCTTCCCATTGTTTACCGACAAATCTACTGCCGGATGACGAGCATTTCTCCAAACCACACAGCTTGGACTCGCGATTAGGTCTCAGGGCTCCGAGATACCATGCCGTAAAGGCTTCGAGAAAAGCATTGCTGATTTTATACCATTGTCATACCCAACCCTCACAGCCCACCAGATGCGATCATACATGTTACAGCCCACAAACCCCGGTACCAAAACATCCTTACCTGTATCTCGCGCCATCCTTCTTCTTGTAAGGGAGCTTCTCCGGCTTCTGCCTCTTGAACTCGATATCCACGCCTTCGATGCCAGCCCTTGCCATCACCTCGTCTGTGCTCTCATCCCACTTCGCCCTGAACATGTTGACACCGAATGGCGTGAGCCTGTGCCTGTCCATAAAGCTGCGCAAGATGAAGTCATCCCGCTGTGTCTTGCCCTTGATATCCGTGACATCCAGAGTCTTGCCCTCCGGCTGCTGCAGTATGAAGACGGAGTAGCGATGGTACGGGCTACCCTTTTGAACAAACGGCGGAAGCCATGGCAGCACGACCTGAGAGTCTGCTAAGAGCTCCTTAAGCGGAATCCGGGGGCTCACAGGGGAGAGGGGGATGTTGGCGGCGACGTAGTGACAGCGGTAGTCAAAGCCATCTTTCTCGACGTTCGGCACGTCCGAATCAATGACCACGACCGTCACTAGTCTCTCACCCTTGTCGAAAACCTGCGCTCTGATCGTTGGGGGAATTTCGCTGACATCCGAGGCGACGTAGTCTCCAGGCTGGACGTTGCGCCTTCCGAACGCTATGCTGACGTCCGCCTTTTGATTCATTGCGGGAACAACGTCGGGGATGACGCTCATCTGGGTGATGCGCTGCTCGACGAGCTTGTACTTGTATTCGCGCCACTTCCTCTCGGCCAGGAAGCGATAGATGGGCTTGTTCATGTCGGCTGTCACAGGATTAGCACTTGGAACTGACAACCCTTGAAGCTACGGATGCATCTCACCTTCTCCATCCTCAAACTTCTTCTTTACGATGGGATCATTGATGTCTGCCTGGATCTTCAATTTCTCAAGCTCGATTCGCATGCTCGTCAACCGGACGTTCTTTTCCCTCTCGCCGCCGGACACGGCGGGGTCCTGAGCCTCAAGGTTTGTTATCCTTGCGCGCAGCTTCTCAATCTGCTTCAATTTCTCTTCCCGATCCGACTTGAGTATCTTCCGTGCCTCCTGGAAACATTGGTAGGGCAGCTGCTCGAATGGAATGCCCTGCGACTGCTGGAGCGCGGCGCGGCGTCTTCGCGAGCCAATGGGGTAGACGCCGGACTTGATCAGCCTTCTTTCATCGCGGCGAGTGCTGACGGTATTCGGATCGAGGTTTGCGGCGGCAGCAGAGGAGGCCTGCTGCTTCTGCACCTGGGCGTCTTCGGACGCGGCAGCGGTGCTGGTGAAGGCGCGGGCCTGCAACGCCGGGGCCCGGACGGACGCCGCGCAGCGAACGCAGGCCTGAAGCGGGCGCACGGCCTGCTTTGTGGCGGGCATGATCGAAGCGGGTTGGGCGGAGTTGGTGGTTGGGTGGTCGAGGTGTGTGCCTGTGTCGCGGCGGACGACGATCACGTCCCGAGATTTTTGAGCCGCTGCAGCGAAGCTTCACCATCAAAGCTCCCGCACGCGACACCAACCTCCGCCAGACGACAACACCCCCGCCACCACGCCCGGCAACCCCTCAATTGACTTCCTCTCCATTGATTCCACTGTCGTTCTATCAAAAACCAAAGATGGTGCACGCACGGCACGTCTCATGCACGGCGCAAGCTCTCTTCCGCGTCTTCGTGCAACCCACCCTCTCCGCCTCCACACCACGCGCCGCCTCGCGCATCCGGCCCTCCCTCTCCATCGCCTCGACGGCCTTCATCCAGCTCCCCCCTCAACGGCGCACAGCCATCAAGTACCGGCCGCCGGTCAAGCGCACGACGCCGTACGACGAGGAGATCGGGTCGCGGCTGATCAACCTGGTCGACGAGGACGGCGTCTTCCATTCGCGCGTGCGCCTGGACCGCACGCTCACCAGCTTCGACCGCGTCGCCAACCACCTGGTGCAGCTCAGCGTCTCGCCCGAGGACTCGGAGCACCCGTTCCCCGTCTGCAAGGTCGTGTCAAAAACAGTGCTGCGCGAGCAGGAGCGCGCCAAGGCGAAGCTGAAGACGAGGAAGACCACTGAGGATCTGACAAAGACGATTGAGCTCAACTGGGCTGTCGGTCCGAACGATTTGCAGCATTGGTTGAAGCGGCTCAGGGAGTTCTTGGAGGATGGGAGGAGGGTGGAGGTAGTGATGGGGCCGAAGAAGAGGGGAAGAAAAGCCTCAGCTGAGGAGGCGCAGGCTGTTTTTGACAGCGTCAAGGAGACGGTGGCTGATGTTAGGGGCTCAAAGGAAAGGGCACCGGCGGAAGGTCAAGTGGGCGGTATCATGACTATGTTCTTTGAGGGCCCGGGGCAGCCAAAGGAGGAGAAGCAGAAAGAGGAGAAGGCGGAGAAGGAGAATGAGAATGGTGAACAGAATCAACCCAAGGTCTCAAGGTGGAAGGTCAAGGAAGAAGAAAGGAGGAAGAAGGCAGCTGCAGCTGCTTCGCCCGGCATGAAGATTCGTTATAGACATTAATAGCCGGCCTGCCCAAGTGGAGGACAAGTAGCCCGCCGTTCCCAAATAATAGAAAGAGTGTCGCGTTAGTGTCTATTATCTCCAGTAATAGCCCTTAAACATGTAGCTCAAGCATATGTGGGACCTAATGCTTGACTTTAATACAACGGGTTTTCTCTCAAGTGCCTCGATTCCAGATGGGATACATATGACCGCTGGTTGCCATATTTTCGGAAGTCACGACTCAAACGTGGATAGACCAGAATGACAAGATACGCTTTTAAATTGAAAGGGCTCTGGTTGGGTGAGAACCACCATGTACCAAACACGCCCATAATTTACATTGAAATTTTTCGTAATATCAACCGCTAGCCTACAGCACCTCAAGCCGCTCTATGCCTGCGTGATAGCAGTCTTCGGCCTCTGCAAATCAGCCTGATGATGCTCCAGAATCAGATCCAGCGCAGCCTTCTCCACAATCAACCTGCCCATCTCCAAAAGGTTCTTGACATCCACCTCCTTCCACGTCTTCGCCACACCATGCTTGCCCGCATCCTCCAGCGCGGCCCACAAGTTCTGCCTCCGATCCTCCGTGATGACCAAACTCCTCCCCCCCGCATTGCCCCACCCATTCGCGCGGAAAACATCCCTCAGGTACACGGGGCTACCGCTCTCCAGCTCGGCCGCATCATCCACAACGATCAGCTCTCCGCGGCGGTAGCGATACGACAGCGCGGTGCGCCACGCCAAGTCGTATATCTTGCGCGGCAAGCCCGTCGCGAAGTTGCGCGGGTGCGGGCCGAAGGCCACGCCGCCGCCGCGCAGCATGGGGCTCTTGCGGTCGCCGAGACGCGCGCGGCCGCCGCCCTTCTGGGGCCGGATCTTGCGGCCGCTGCCGTGGACGTCGTCGCGCCACTTGGTCGACGCCGTGCCCTGCCGCGTCCGGTCGCCCTCGAACACGACCGCCCGGTGCAGGATGTCGCGCCGCAGCGGTAGCAGCAGGTGCGAGGACGGGTAGGCGGCGAAGCGCAGCGGCTCCATGGTCGGGAATTGGTAGATGGTGGTTTGCGCGGTTGATGGGCGGATGTGCTCGGGGATCGGCGGCGAGTAGAGCTTGGGGTTTGCGAGCGGGATGGCGGAGGAGCTGATAGGGGCGGGGGCGGGAGAGAAAGAGGTGGGGAGAGAGGTTTCGGTTGCCATTGAGCGTGCTATCGAGGGCGTTGACTGCGTGGGCGGTGGTTAGCTGTGCGGACTTGCGGCGAGCTGGCGCGGACGGGTTGGGGGCGTACGGCATTGTGAGAGCGTGGTAGACCGCTCCGGGCGGCGGTGTTGACGAGCGCTCTCAGGGGGCCTGCTGCCCGTCTGCTTGCCATGGTGGGTCGGGCTCTTGCGCGGGTGATGGCGGTGGTGTTGTCGAAAGCAGGCGCGGAGGTGCTGGGAAGATTTCCCGCCGCGTGCCTATGAAGCTCAGACCATCTGCTCCGGAGCGCTAATTCAGCCGAACAACGCTAGATGATGCGCGGCTTCGAGTTTGACGTTGATGCAACTGCTAACTCGTCCCCGCCGCTAGACCTGTACATATTCTCAGGCCGCCGCCAATTGCTCGGTCTTTGCTGCTGTGTAAATCCTTGACCGGGTTCTCTTCACCTCGTTCACTTTCCACTTTTCCACTTTTCACGAAGACAGACCCGCCACACAAAAGTGAGCTCTACTAGAAATCCACCGCGCGCTTCGCGCCGACAAGACAACTGATACTGACCTGCATCAGTGGACGGTGCCGGAATGAACAGCTCAGCGGAGGTAGACCTCTACGGTGAGTCTCGAAAATTATGCACACATTCCTCCGCCGCTGACAAGCAAAGAGGTCCTGGGCGTTGAGCGCAGCGCATCCAAGGCCGAGATCAAGAAAGCCTACCACAAGGTACGATTGCCACATACTGTGCCACCAACAGTTTCTAACTGAATCCCCACTGCGCAGGCTGCACTATCCTCGCATCCCGACAAAGTCCCCGAAGCCGAGCGTCAGGAAGCCGAAGTCAAATTTAAGGCTGTCTCGCAAGCCTACGAAATCCTTTTCGATGACGAGAAGCGCGAGGTATACGACGTGCATGGCATGTCCGCCTTCGACGGCAGCAGGCCCGGCGGCCCGGGCGGCATGGGCGGCGACGTGGATCTTGATGATTTGCTGTCGCAGATGTTCGGTATGAACATGGGCGGTGGTATGGGCGGCATGCCCGGTATGGGAGGCATGGGTGGCGGCGGCCCGCGTCGCCCGCGCAAGGGTGCCGACGAGCAGCAGGAGTACGAGGTCACGCTGGAGGAGCTGTACAAGGGCAAGACGACCAGGTTTGCCAGCACCAAGAACGTCATCTGCGAGACGTGCAAGGGTTCGGGAGGCAAGGATAAGGCGAAGCCCCACGACTGCTCGGTGTGCGGTGGCAGAGGTAAGTCTTCACATGGCAGTACTCAAGCATGACACGAGTTAACAGGCTCTAGGCCAAACTCTCCGGATCCAGACCATTGGTGGCATGCTCAGCCAAGTCACAACGCAGTGCGCCAACTGTGGCGGCTCTGGCAAGGTGTTCAAGGACAAGGAAAAGTGCAAGAAGTGCAAGGGCAAGCGTGTCGGCGAGAAGCGCAAGATTCTTGAGCTCTACATCCCCCGCGGCGCACGTGAGGGCGAGCGCATCGTGCTGGCCGGTGAGGCGGACCAGCAGCCCGACCAGGAGCCTGGCGACATCATTTTCGAGCTCGTCGAGAAGGAGCACCCCATCTTCCGCCGCGCTGGCGCAGACCTACAAGCCGAGCTGCACATCACTCTGGCCGAGGCCTTGACCGGCTTCCACCGCGTTGTCCTGTCCCACTTGGACGGACGCGGCATTTCCCTTAACGTCAACCAGCCCCGTGGTAGGATTCTGCGACCTGGTGAGGTGCTCAAGGTCCCCGGAGAAGGCATGCCGATCAAGAAGAGCGATGCTCGCGGTGACCTCTACCTCATCGTGAACATCAAGTTCCCCGAAGACGGCTACATCCAGGACGAGGCTGCGATTCAGAAGATCAGGGATCTGCTCCCGGGCCCCGCCCCGGAGATCAAGACTGATGAAGTCGAGGAAGTCGAGTTCGACACGGACGCCGATCTGGACGACTTTGGTGTCAACTCGGACGACCCGCGTGCAGCCAACTCTTGGGAAGATGACGACGATGACATGGAGGGCGGTCCTCAGTGTGCAACCCAGTAAAGTTTCTTTGCGAGAACGTTCAGGCGTACGATGTGTACGATTTATTTTAGAAGAGGCCCGGTGTCGAGAAGCGAGACGAGAAAATTCCTGCATGGCAGTGGCGTTGGTGGTTCCGGACGGTTTAGATTCACACGGGTTCTTGAATGGGTTCAAACGGTCTGGAGATATCGTGTTTCTGGCGAGAGAGCAGCCATTTCTGCTGTTGTGCGATTGTTGGGCCTCTTCTCTCAGCTTGTTTGTAGTGTGGCATAGGGATTTTCCAGTCGTAATGCAAAATTTTATAGTGGGACTAGTATGGATAGCTGGTTGTATAAATGGATGATCTCGCATCTCTTGAGGGAACGAATAACTCACACAATCTACCTATCTTTATGGAGAATAGAAGCGTCCACTTGTGTGTATTCAACTTCTCTTTCATTGTATGTTTGCGTCTACACTAATGCTTTGACTGCCCATGTATGAAGAGTGCATTTTTGGCAGTACTTCTTGAATAACCACATGCAAATCGTGTTCAAGAACAGTCCACGCTACATTTTCCATTATAGACGAAATGGATAATGTGGTGTCGCTTTCGTCTATTGCTGCGAATCAGCTCGGGCGTGTGTACGAGCTTGAGAACAGTGGCAACGGAACCCAGCTCGTCGATTGGACCCGCGTGGCGGGAACGTATCCGAAGCTTGAGCGCCTGGGAGTCGTTGGCACTGCTAAAACTTGAACAAAAGGGGATCTTCGGTCAGATGATATGCCATGCATTCGAAATAGACATAGAGCTGATATTTGACGAAGGGATCGAGTTGCGCGAGTGGAGGTGGTTGAGAAAGACGCTGCTCCTGAGAGTGGAATCTTTCCTTGCGTGGTTTACGCAAAATCGCCACTGGAAGAAAGACGCTATAGGGGGAGTTGGGGAAACATCCGAAACGTTACTATCATACCTGAGAACATTCTCTGATGAAGTGCATGTGCAATCTTGCACAGCCTCTCTGCCATACCCCCTCGTCCAGCACCAGAATGCCCTCGTTAGCACCGTGAATAAATAAAGCCGCACTCCAGGCCCCAAGCAGCGGAACGATCAGATCTGACGTAGTCATTCGATGACTCTCCACCAGCCCAGGGCTTCCCACAAGAAACGGCCACAATGCCCTACACACATCACTCCCACCTCGACAAATCATTCATCCTCTCCGCCTCCTCCCTCTTGTACTTCATCCACCGATCCACCAGCTCCCTGTTCTCCCGCTCCAGCTCCTCGCTCCGCTGCTCCGCCATGTTGAGTTGCAGGTTCACGCTTACCAGCTCGTCCTGCACCTCCTCGACCAGCCGCGTCTTGCCCTTGACCTCGCTCTCGCGGTCGCGCAGCCGCCGCTCCAGCCCCGCCGCCGCCCGCCGCAGCTCCGCCACGCCGCGCTCGTCGCGCGCCGCCCGCGTCGCGAGCGCCGCCAGCTCCGCCGTCGCGCTGGCTAGCTGCGCTTGGAGTGATGCGCGCGACGTCTGCGTCGCGGCTAGGTCGGCGCGCAGGCGGGAGAGCGCGTCGGTGGGCTCGGGCGAGGTTGGTGCGGCGGCGGCGGCGGGGCTGGAGCGGCCGAAGCGGGAGGGGCTGGGCTTGGGTTTGGTGGGAAGGGGCGCGGCGGCGGCGGTGGTGGAGGTTGGTGGTGGGGCGGCGGAGCGGTCGGCTTCGAGGCGGGCGGTGCGGTCGGCGAGCTTGGTGTCTGGTGGTGCTGGTCAGGGTGGGTGGTTCTTTTGGGGTGGAGGGGACGGACAAGCGTTGATGTGGGCTTCCTGGGCCTTCTCGCGCCGGTCGCGGGCGCGCAGGGCGGAGGTGTAGTCGGAGAGCCAGGCGGGGGATGTCATGGCGGGTGGTGGGGTTTGAGGGAGCGGGCGCAGCGGCGGGTGCTTGGCGGCATAGGTGGGTAGGTAGGTGTTGGGCTGCAGGGCGCTGGAGCTTGCAGGCAGGCTGCAGTGTGAGGTGATGTTGTGACGCAGCGGGGGCCCAGCGCGGAGGAGACGCTGCGAACGCCGCAAATCCCGCCGGGGTTTTCCCAGCTGTGCTCTCTTTTGTGACGCTCCGCCCGCCGCCGTCTCAAGCTCTCCGCTCCATTCTCGCGCTGGCCATGGCGCTCCTCCTCTCCGTGGCGTCGCGGCGCGCCAACTTCGTTTGCAGGTCGTGTTGTGTGCGACTGTCGCGCGCGGCCGTCAGACAGAAGTCCAACCACGCCAGTCCCCAGAAGCCGCCCAAGAAGACAGAGCTGCCAACCGGCCCCGCCAGAACGAGATTCGCCCCGTCGCCGACCGGATACTTGCATCTGGGCTCCCTGCGGACGGCGCTCTTCAACTACCTGCTTGCGAAGCGAACCGGAGGCCAATTTCTGCTGAGGATCGAGGATACCGACCAGGTGCGCGAGAGCTAGGCGCAAAACACTCTGTAGGACAATTGGCTCACGGGAGAAGAAAAGGACCGTCTCGGACGCTGAAACACGGCTGCTGGACGACTTACGATGGGCAGGATTGCAATGGGATGAGGGTAGGTTCTGCGCTGCTGCACTCGCTGGAAGTCAATGGGCTGACCATCATAGGCCCTGAGGTCGGAGGTCCCTATGGGCCTTACAGGCAATCCGAGCGCACCCGGCTTTACCAGGAGCACGCCAGCAAGCTTCTTGAGACTGGTCACGCATATCGGTGCTTCTGCACGCCTGAGAGGCTCAACGACCTCGCCCAGCAACGCGCCCAACTAGGCCTGCCGACCGATTATGATCGCACCTGCGCACATATACCCAAAGAAGAGGCTGAAGACAAGGCTGCAAAAGGCGAGCAGCATGTCGTACGACTCCTTGTACCGGACAAGTATCCTGCTTTCTTCGACCTTGTCTACGGCATGGTGGGCAAGGGCACGAAACCGTCCATCCGAAAGGTAGACGATGCCTACGACGATCCGATTCTACTAAAATCAGACGGCCTGCCCACATACCATTTGGCAAATGTGGTTGACGATCACCACATGAAAATCACCCACGTCATCAGAGGCACCGAGTGGCTGCCGTCCACGCCCAGACATGTGGCAATGTACCAGGCATTCGGATGGGAGCCTCCTGCCTTTGCCCATGTTGGCCTTCTTGTCGACGAAGAAGGGAACAAGCTGAGCAAGCGGAATATGGATATCGACGTGGCTTCCTACCGCAAGAACGGCTACTTGCCTGAAGCAGTCAACAACTTCGTTGCTCTGCTGGGTTGGTCGCACAGGAACCGAAGCGACGTGATGCCTCCTCAGGAACTGATTGATAGTGTAAGTTTCACTGCCCCTGTCGCATCTGTGCTGGACACTGACATTGTGCAGTTCATGATCAAGTTCACTAGGGGCAACACCACCGTGACCGAGGGCAAGCTGCAATTCCTGCAGCACCAGCACTCCCTTCGACGTCTCACACCAGGCAACCCTGTATTCGACAAGACGGTCAATGACCTTGTTTCCATGATCGAGAGCAGCAAGCCCGTGACATGTAGCCAGGACATCCTCGACAGAGGATTGAGAGACTACGTCGCGGAAGTGCTCAGGATCGACGCCAAAAATTACACCACCCCCTGGGAATTCCTCGCCAAGCACGAATACTTCTTCGCCGACTTCACACCATCCATCAGCGCCCCGGAGTCTGATGGAGAGCTGCTGCAAAGTGTATTTGAAAGCTGCTTCGCCGCTGAGGAATGGAAGGTTGCGGGCCTGCATCAGTGCATCGCTGATGCTGCAAACATGATATTGGAGGCGCGACTGGAGGGGGATCCGGAGCAGGAGAGAGTGCCCGCCGAGAAAGCGGCGAAGAAGGACGTGTACAAGCATTTGAGGGCGGCACTGGCGGATGGACAGCCGGGACCTGGCATCGCGGACATGATGGAGGTGCTTGGTAGGAATGCCTGCTTGGAGAGGATGATGAACTACGTCTCTGCTTAGTTCCAGTTGAGGTTCACGTAGGATGGAGCATGTAGGGTCTGTAGCAGATGTACTTCTGGTTTAGGATATACATGTATAAGCGCTCCCAACATCCTTGATGGATCACGAAGAATAGGCGTCGATGCCGCTCTGGATGGCATTGTGAATATCATCCACAACCTTGACGCCCTGCGCGGTCAAGGTCTCATTCGCCTGGTACGATTTCGCCGTCAGCGCAGCACTGAAGGTGTCGTGGTCGTTCAAGAGCAGCTTCAGGCTCCCGATCACGGCGGCGGTCATGCCGGACCCCTCGAACTGCGGCTTCTTGCCCTTGAGCGTCTGCACGGCCGACGGGATCGACACGCCCACGGTGTCGACCACGTGCTGGAAGATGCGGATCGTGTCCGGCTCGTCGATGGCCGGCGACAGGTTGGCGTCGGCGAAGCCCTTGCGGTTGGCGACGTGGATGGCGCCGACGGTCAGGAGGACGGGGGCGCCGTCGACGAGGGTGGAGGCAAGGTTGCCGCCGTTGTAGTTCTGCGAGGCCTGCTGGTTGGCGAGCACGCCGTTGTGGATGTTGGTCACGTCCTGGATCAGGACGTCCGGGGTGACGGCGAGGCGCTTGGTCACTGATGCGGCTGAGGCGGCGGATGCGGCCAGCAGGAGGGTCGCGAGAAAGCGCATTTTCGAGTCCCTGTCCGGTCTGAATTTGGGGTGATGGTGGTGTTATTCCATTGCTATCGAATGCAGCTCAAATCGCCTTAAGTACGGACAGCTTGCGAGTAGCGCCTGCCTTCGTGCAACGCCAGCCTCGGCAACTCTGGGGGATCGACGCAGCCAGAGCCCAGATGATCTGGGCGCCGGGTCGACTGTGGGGTTGAGGGTGGAGGGCTAGCAGCTAGAGCTGCTAGAGCTGGGTTAGCAGAGCACTACTCTCGCCCTCTGCGCGAACGACGGACGAGAGTAGTGAAGGCTGGCATGCTGGGTGCCCGGGTTTATCTGTAGCGGACGGAAGAGGAAATAACAGTCGAGTCAGGGACGGGCGCCACGCTGACTCGGGGACCAGGGCCCAGCAACCGACCCGTGCCTTGGAGGGCCGTGGCTGCCGTGAGCCATTATCTGGCAGAAGACCACCGCCTGGCCTTCCTGCACGCCGCTGAAACACCACACAACGTCATGCGCTATAGGATGTTCTCTATACGCCTTCGACACGGCCATGCCGCCGTCAGCCACACGCCGCTCTCGCTCGACAGCGGCCAATCAGCCACGCCGCGCCCCCTGCGCCGGCTCGGGTCAATCTTAAACTCGCCTGCCGCCAACGCGTCCTCCGCCGTGTGCGCGCCGCAACGGCAGTGATCACCGCGGATACGCGATCCCTCAGCTGCTGCAGCCACGGCGTGGTGTGCCTGGTGCCTGGTGCCTGTGCGGCGCGGCAAGCAATCGCGATTGCATCAACTGCTGATCCGGTAAAATCGGTGAAGCCGTTTGTTCTCCTGATGCCGCTCGCTCCCCAATGCTGCGCGTGCGTTCCGCCGCCCCTCTTCCCTCCTCACCGTATTACGCTATAGTCGCCGCCCATCCCCCCTCGAGTCCTTCTCTCCCTCTTCTCTCTCATTTCCCGCCGTCAATCATTCTTTTATCTTTCTCCCTCGATACTCCCGAATCCGGGGGAAGTTGAGATAGCGTTGGCGATCCGCCCGCTTGGAGTTTGCTCGTTTCTGTGACCCCACGTTCGAGTCTGTATTCTGCAAACACTTGGCACACTTCACCCCTTTATTGCAGCGTGAAGAATTTTCCCACCATGAAGGCCGGCCATGGAAAGAAGAGTCCCGTCCTGAGGACCGCAGCCGTTCTCCTCCTCGTCCTCTCCATTGCAACCACCAGCGCGTCCGCTGCCGCTGTCATCGATCCCAGCGCAAACACTCGTACGTCATGTCCAACCTCTTCTTTACCTGTCCAAACGCGAAAAAGAAAGAACAAACCAAAACCACCAGCCAGCCACCGACCCCCAACATCCAAGAGAAGCACAAAAAAAACTAACCCACCCACCCACCCAGGCCGCATCCAACCCCCGACTCCAACAACACGCCCCGCTCCCCTCCCCCGCCCCCTCCTCCCCCTCCCTCCCCAACTCCACCCACACCTTCTCCCCCGACCCGGCCGCCTACCTCGACCAAGCCGACACCGCCACCACCGCCACCACCTCCCGCCGCCGGCCCCGCCCCTGGCAGTGGGGCCCCCCGCAATCCAAGCGCGACGGCACCCACCTGCTGCACGACGTGGCGTCCGGCCTCGGCGCCGCCGACTCCTCCTCTTCCGCCGGCACCGACTCCTCCTCCAGCAACACCGCCTCTGCCGACGACATCGAAGCGCCGCGGCGGCCGGGCGGGTGGCGCAACGACCGGCGCAACGACCGGCGCGCCGCCGCTGCCGCCGCCGGACCTTCGCGTGACGAGGTGGAGGTGGAGGTGGAGGCGACCTCGACCGAAGCGGAGGCCGAAGCCGAGCACGTGGAAGCGAAGCGCGACGACGACGATGGCAACGGCGATGACGACGACGACGACGACAACGACGACGACGACGACAACGACGACGACGACGACGGCCCGCCCGCCCACATTGGCATCGGCACCTGGGCCGGCATCATCGCGGGCGCGTCGGCGGGCGCGGTGCTGGCGGCAGCGGGCGCGTGGGCGGTGTTCGTGCAGCGGCGGCGGCGGCGGGGCAGCCGGGCGGAGCAGCGGGCGCTGTGCGCGCGGGCGAGGAAGGAGGACGAGCGGCGGGTGTGGGAGGGGGATGATGACGAGGTGGAGGGGGAGTGGGGGATGGGGTCGAGGCATGGGGGTGGTGGGGTTGGGGATCTGGAGAAGGGGGGTTGGTGGTGAAGGTGGAGGATTATAGGGGGCGAGGTGAGGGGGAGGCCTTCGGGTGATGTAATGGTGGATGGAAGGAGTGTTGGAGGCGGATATGGGGAGAAGTGGAGCTGGGGAGGGCGAGGGAAGGGGGTTGAGTGCGATGAGTGCGATGCGAGGGGAAGCAGATGATAATGAGCCGCTGTGCGAAGTACGGCGGAGGGGGTGTGGGGCCCAAAATATACGACGTCCCAGGCTGTCTCAACGGAGAGGGGGGAGAGGCCTGGCATTAATGTCTGACATTCCTTTGAATGCAAAAATGCTTTTTACACAACTGCTTCCACTTGAAAGGGGATGGAGTTCGGCTCATCTACCTCACTCTGTCAGCTCAGTGGTATACGCACTCTGCAAAAAGAGTCTCTGTGCATTCGCCGCTCGATGAGAGGGACAGCGTGCGTCCAGCTTATCAAAATCAAGGGCTATCACCAACAAAAAATGGGCGGTATCGCCCTGTAGTGCCATCGGTCTTCATTCCATTTCAGCATACTATCCTCCAATCACCGCCCATTTTCGGATATAAACATACAAACCCAGCAAGCCCCACCCCATCTCGAACGCCTGGCCATGCCATGCAAAGCAGAGCAAAAATCTTGCAGTCGAAGTTTGTTCGTCCCTCATCTCCAGGAAAAAAAAAAGTGATGTTCTCCATCTAGTGCCCAATCCGACACGCCCAGCCAATTGTTCACGCCTTCATCTCCGTATCCCCATCGCCCTGAACCGCCGCCTCAGTCGCCGTCACAGCAGCAACACCAGTAGCCGCGGGCGGCCTGACCGCAAACACCTTCTCCTTAACCTCCGCCGCCAACAGCCCCGTCTTCTCCTCCTGCGCGATCTTGTAGCTCGCCCTGGCCAGCTTCTCCAGCCGCTCGTCCTCGCCCGTGTTGGCGCGCTCGCTCTTCAGCTTGCCCACCATGCCCATGCCGAAGCCTGTCTTGGCCAGCTCGGCCTCGTTGATCTTGCGGGCGAGGTCAGCAATCTGGTTGGTGGCGTAGTCGCGGTTGGTCAGCAGCGGCGAGCTGCTCAGCGTGCCGACCCAGTACTTGTTCCACAGGCTCTCCAGGATGCGGCTGTCCAGCGTGCTCTTGTAGTGCGACACCTCGAGCGCGTAGTACCGGTCCGAGTGCGCGCCAAAGTCCTCGATCTTGCCCAGCGGGATCGTCTGGAACCCGTCGCCGCCCGCGGCCGCCGACTCGGGCTTGTAGCCCTCGGGGTACGTGCGGAACGCGCCGATCTCGACCTTGCCGGCCGACACGGTGCGGTCCGGGTCGATGACGACGGCGAGGAAGGGGTCGCCGAACGTCTGCTGCGTGGCCTGCGTGCTCACGTCGATGCCCGACAGCCAGCAGCCGTAGCCCGGGTGGCTGTGGTACCAGCCCACCGCGTTCTCCTGCTGGCCCGCCTCGCGCGATCGCTCCAGGTACTGCACCAGGTACTCGTTGGCCTCGTCCTGCGCGTTCACCCGCGTCTCCGTGCCCTCGACCGGCAGCCGCATCGCGTCCGTCACCACGAACGTGTCGCCCCGCACGTACCCCAGCATGATGCCCATCACCTCGATCGACCCGCCCGACCGCGCGTGCATCACCATCTTGAGCATCGCCACCGCGCTGATGCGCACGTGCTTGAAGTAGTTCGGGTCCGCTTTCCATGGCTTCGCGTTGTTGATGGCCTTCTGCGCCTCGGCGTCGTAGTTGTAGAGCGCATCGCGGGTGGGGTCGACGAGCTTGATGGAGTTTTCCAACTCTGCCGTGGCGGGTCAGCTGCAGCTCGTGCGGGCCATTGCTTGGGAGGGTACTTACCCCAGCTTTTCATAGCATTCTCCATGGCGGCGGTGTGGCGACAGTGAGGGTTGGAAGGTGGACGAGCGGTGTTGCGGGTCGGAGCAGTTGAGCAGCAGCCTAGAGCTTTATCGCTTATCGCAGGTGTGCAAACGCGCCAAACAGGCAGCCCCGCCTAGCCAATCACATCCAAGCCGCAGTCATCACATAGCTTAGTGCTTCACAGGTAGCAGACGTACGCCTTCAATCCTGAATAGTCCATTGCGATGCCCGGTATCTTGAATATGCAGACCGACGATAACACCTGTCCATACTAAATAACGCCCTAACGAAAACCCATGAGGTCCGAAATCTGACACCGTAATCATATACAGCTTTTCTTCAAACAAGAGACACCGACCACACATCTGACCATCGTAGAAGATGCTGGGTATAGACTGCCGTGTTCCCTTGACGGAGTGGCCGTCTCACCACACCACCGCATCCCTGTCGAAGCGCACGAGCTCCTTGCCTGCGTCCTCGACATCCTTCTTCGCCTTCATTCGCATGTAGAAGATCGGACAGTCTCTGCTGCTGCAGATGACTTCGTTGTGCATGCTGCCCTGGCAACGCTGGCACTGCGTCCACAGCCGCGCGAAACGCACCTCGAGGTCGCTGACCTTGGACAGTGTCTTCTGGTACAGCTCTCCGAAGCGTGGGCGACAGTTCTCACAGACTGCACCATTGCGCTCTTCAGCGCTCATCAGGGGCTTCTTGCACCCCATGCACGTCGCCGTCTTCTTCGCGAACTTCATCAGGCCACCCATTGTAGGAGCTGCAACCGAGATACTTCGGGTGTGGTCGCCCGTCAGGAGTTGCGCCGCCTTCTTTTCTCCGAGGATGGGCTCGAAGATCCTACCAAGTGGCTTCGCCAACTGGTTGTCGAGGTAATACTTTGTGTCGATCGGCAGGTTGTTCTCTAGGACGTAGATTGGGTCCTCGGATTTCTCGTAGTTCTTCGAATCAGCTGCTCCTTTCACAATGACGTACGCAACACGATCTCCTAAGGCGGGTGCGGAACCGGCATCGCGTTTCTTCATCCGCTCTGCAAGCTCGACGTGGGCCTGTTTTGCGGCGTAGTCGGTCTTGGCCAGCGCTTTCGTAATCACGAGGTTGGACATATCGATCTTGTTCTGCAACAAATCGGAGATTGTCTCTTTGACGAACCTAGAAAATGTTAGCGAGCTGTCATGACTAGCTCCTGTGGGGCACCTCTCACTCTTGTGCTCCAGTAACGTCACGGTCGATCAAGAGCATGCGTAGCGACGTCTCTATGACTGTTTGGACCAATCGACAATTGTCACGGCGCACTGTTTCGATACCCTTTGTGTCCATCTTGTCCCACTTGTTGGGGTTGGTCCAGTAGAGGCCGGCATACCGCTTCTTGTTGATGAGGAGGTAAGGGAAGTAGACCTTCTCGAACTCGAGCTTGATAGGCTTCATGAACTGTGACGTGGCGAAACCCGCAGCTTCCTCACCCAGCTCCATTGCTTTTTCCAGCTCCTTCGGACCAAACTTGATCATCACCGAATCAGTGTCACCGTAAATGACCTGAGCATCGTGGGAATATCCGTTGGCGATGGTGTAGTGCTGTTCCACGGCTTCCTTCGTCTTCTCAATCATCTGGCGACCGTAGCTCGTTGTGCTACTGGCGATTGCCAGACAGGGAAGCTTTCCGTTCGTGGCACCTGTGAGACCGTACACACTGTTGGCACTGACTTTCAAGGCCAGCTGACGACCGTTGAGCACAGCCTTCTTGAATGGGTCCTTCTCCGATGCCATCTCCTTCTTCGCTTGCTTTCTGGCACCAAGCAACTCCTCGAAAATTTGACTTAACAGACCCTTGCGAATCTTGGCGGTGCAGAAGAGATCCCCGTTAGGAGTGACGATGTAGTCCTCATCCTTTTTCAAGTTCATCTTGTCAACGGCTGATTTGTTCAATAGCGTCGTGTAGCAGAGATTGTGAGCCTGTATGACACTTGGGTACAGGGATGCGAAATCGAGAGTGGCGATGGGGACGTCATAGTAACCACGCGTGGGTTCAATGACAGTGGCACCTTCGTACTGGTCGTCCGAGCTTTCCGAGCGAAGATTTGGAATGACCAGCTGTTGCTCCAATGCCTTTCGGTACAACTGGCTGAGGAATTTAACCTGCTGTCCACGAGAAAGCAGGAAGCTGAAAGGTACACCTGTGACTCTTGCCATCTCGGTGTAGTTGACAAGACACATGAGTTTATCGAGCAACCGCATGGGAAGGTAAGCATCCTTCAAACAGTAGACGGCGAGACGACGTCTTGAATTTGCATCACCATTGAAAAGCTCAGTAATCATGGTGTGGTGCACGTCTTCCTTCTGCTCGCTTAGGAAATGGGCGCAAACAGAGTTCAGGGTGTAACTCCGCAGCTGATAGTCGCGCTGCACGAGCTGGAGAAGATCGAGCTGAATGCGTCCATTGGTGTTGGTGGCCTTGGTGTCACGGTTGCCCATCTGCTTGCTGGAAAAGTTCGTCTCCTTGGCTTGGGACATTGTGTTTTTCAGTCTTGTCCAGTACGGAAAGCGCCCGCACTTCAGGTGCTTGGCGCGGTCAAGCAAGTAGGGAAAATCGAAGTTGGCGATGTTGTAGCCAATGATGACATCCGGATCCACCTCTTCCAGAAAATCTCTCCAGGCCATCAACATCTTCTCCTCGGCATCGTACTCGAGGACTTGGGCGTTGACGATCAGGGCACACGTGTCCAAGCAGAAGACGTTCCGGACGAACGGTTTCTCTTCTCCAGCAATCGTGACGACGTTGGCAATTTGGATGACAGGATCCATATTGGGCTCTGGGAAAATGCCTTTGCGGCCCGCACACTCGATATCGAAGGACAAAATACGCAGTGGTGCCATCTTGGCCCACTCTCCAATGGCTTGATGTGCAATGAGGTCCCTGTAGTGAACATAGGCCTCTATTTGGCAGGTTGAGTGGCGGTCTCTGTGCGGTATCATGTGGTACTTGCCCGCCTTGGCCTCAACCCACGACATTCCGGCAACCTATACGTGTCAGGAAAGGAAGTGCGGCAATCAGTGTTCAACATACCTTGCAATCAACCATGAAGCGCAGCACATATTGCAGGTTGTCGAAGGTCAGAATGCTTCCATCTGCAGCCTTCCAGAGACCCTTGTAGTTGGCATTTCCAGATTCGATTGTTGTGCGTAGTCTGTTGATGAACTTTGGGTCTGTGACGGAAATCCTGAGGTATGGGCTCTTCTGGTTGCCCTGGAAGCCGTAGATGTTCTCCCGCATGACCATCTGCACGGAATGAATAGCTGGCTGGTGTTGAGCGATTTGGGTCTCCAGGTAAGCTTTGAAGGGTTGGCAATCGGCTTGTGTGAAGGAAATTGGGGCGGGGACGTAAAGATAATGTACGAAATCGGTGACATGGAGCAGAACAGAGTGGCCGGTCTGCAAGTGCCGTGTTAGAGACGCGTGAGATGGCAGGAGTTGAGAGATGTTACCTGTGTCACGCCGTAGAGCTTCACGGTGGCTTTGCCGCCGTGCAGCGTTCCTTCCTCTGCATCGATTTGTTGGAAGCACAAATCATCGCTTTGAGGGTCGAAGGCGTCAAGCTTCGGACGCGCCCATTGTTGGTCCTTCTCCGAATTCGCGCCCTTCAAACCGTGTATGTTCTCGCCCAGCTTCTCCAAGTCCTCCTCGAATTGGCTCTTGGGCTGGCTGGAGCCAATTAGGTTGGGGGCATTTGTAGGAGCCTTGAGCGGGGTTTGATTGAGCTTGCGCTTCTTGGCCGACTGCGGGGAGGCGGCAATATTGCGGCGGGTGCTGGTGGTTTCGGTCAAAACCCTCTTCATTGGGGTTGCGAGGGTTGCGGCAGGCATCGTGGCGGAAAAAGCGAAGCTGCGGCGTGCATGTGGAGGGTGGGTGGCGGCGGGGTGGTTGAAAGAGATGGGCAGAGCGAGTCTGTCGCGAGAAGGTCGCGGTGACGCGCCTCAATCAACGGACGCGTTCCGTTGTTTCTTCGCGAGTCAGCCGCGGATGAGGTAAGCGCCACACATGACGCGCCTTCCATCCGACGTCACTCCCCCGGCCGCCGGGCAGCAATGGCAGCCTGCGTGTGAGCAACCCATTTTGTGGCAACATTTGAGAGAGAAGAGCTGACGGTCTTTGCAAGCTCGCTTAATGCTAACTGAACAGGGGCCGAACTCTCTCACCGTCGCTAAAGCAACAATACATCACCGGCGCAGAGGCAGTCAAGCACCAACCCAATGAGGAGCAAGACGATCAGCGCGCCGACCGCTTGATGCTCAGAGTTAGAAGAGCCTGCCAGCCGATAGACCCACCGCAGGCCACTCACTGTCCAGTGGGGAAATCACATACTGCGAAGCCACAAAGCTTCGATGGAGCCAAGCATCGTCTGTGCTCGCCCTGCAAAAATGCACGCGGAGGTCGTTCTTTTGGCGCGAGATGATTTGTCCGACAGCAGAATTGGGCGAAGGTGACTTTTCAGGCCGGACGAAGCCTCACATTCTGGGCAGCAACGGCGGGCTGGATTGGCCGTGCTAGAGCCACGGGAATAGCGGGGATTCCGCGCTCGCTGGGAGTGCCTCTCTGTCTCCGAGCGCCGACTTTGCTCCTTCAGCCCTGTGCACGCACGCCCTTCCACACTTGCTGCTCGAGGAAATCGCAGGCGCATCTTTTTCTCAGAATCTCGGTGCCGACTTCCGAGTCCGCAGATTCCAACGCAGTCACACCACCACAGCCCGCGTGCGCAGCGTGAATCTCGCCGTCGTCTCGGGCGAGCCGCACTGCGCGACGCACGGGTGCGAAATGCTCTCACAACTCACCAGTGTGGGGAGTTGGAGCATCCATCCGGATCTTCAAGCAGTCTGTTACCTCCGAGTGCATACTCCACCTCCTCACGATCGGGCATGGTCTTGTGTTCAACCAGTCCTGTCGACGCGCTAGCCGCAGCATCTGTTTACATACGCAAGACGGAAGTCGGGCTCCGCGGACAGCTTCATGTGTCTATGACGTGGGAGACGTGGGAGCGAGTCCGGAATGAACTTTAGAGTCACAAGTGCCCGGCCGGTCTCACCGAAGCACGCCGAGTCTGATTATCAAGATCCAATCATGGCCAAGTGCTCTGCTTGCTCTTGCACATTTACAGTATGGTGCCAGCTACAGCCACTGCGGCAAGCACCCGCCAGTGCTTGTTGCGGCACAGGAAACCGCACCGGCGCATGCCTGCCTGCGTCCGAGCATCTCGAACTTTTCGATCACAGCCGCCGATACGATGGCCAAATCTGTATTGATCACGCATCTCTCCGCTTCCCTGTGGATGATGCGCCGCATGCTTATATTTCAAATCCCCCGGTCTACGCCTGAGGCTTTGTCTTTCTGCCCTGTGCGTATCTCAAGCATCTCAGTATCTATACCAGTCTACGGGCTACCTGGGTCTCTCGTAACAAAGCGTTGCAAGGTGTGTAGCATGGATTTTTTCTATAGGGCTCGGCTTCGATTCTCAGATCAGTGATCGAAGAAGCGCACCAACTCTCATACCCCACCTCGCTTTCCAACAGCGCTTAGCTAAATATATCTCAGTCATCCGTGCCCTTGATTCCAACGCCGTTTGAGGTCAAATTCCTTACAACTACGTCACCATGGACCATGCCCTGAAGGAAAACTGGATCATGGAACCGCCATCCAAGCCTTCATTTCCCAAAAAACTCCTGACAGCTGCCCGCGAGGACACAAATGCCTTCATTTACCGCTTCGAGGTAACCTACGGCCTCTACGTCATGGAATTATGGGAAAGGATGATTGTCTACGCCTTGCTTGGCCTCTATCTTTTTTTCACGCTCTGGAAAGTTGTTGTACCGCTGTCCTTCGCAAGCTTCCGCTTGGTTTCGCACTACCTTGAGCTCGAGCCGAGGGGTCTATACAGCGTACTTGAGAGTTCAGCCCAACAGGATTTCAGCGGCATGTTCATCGGCAGCGGCATCGAAGCCTCCAACAGCACTTTCAATGGCACCTCACACGTCATAAGTTTATAACAATCCTGGTCGCGTAGACTATGGTTGGAGTAGAAATGGAGGACATTGGATGGGGTCTATCTGAGGAGCAGTGGTGGTTTTCAGATTGATTTCATTGGTAAAGTCCTCCGGAGTGACACGCTGAGATTTTAACTGACACCGCACCAAGTTTTGAGCGGGCGTAGTTTTATTTCGACATGACTTATTGTAGCATATCAGGGTTCATGTAACACTAGTCTTCCTCAGATAGCCGAGACGCGGGTATAAAGGGTACCTCCCTTACCCCCCTCACGACAATATGCCCAAATTCAGTTCTTCATTGCAAGACACCCAATCCGCAACACTTATACCCCTCTAGTAATGCGACAAGATGGCTTGTGGGCGCATTATCAATCTGTCCGTGTCTCGATTGGAGGCGACGGAGGTAGGGGAAACGACCGAGGACTTTTTTTTTGGCACAATACGAATACTCGCTCCAGGAGCGCGCTTATTGCCGCACTTGGCATCGGTAGCTGATGATTATGAATATAATTGTGATAAAACTGATATCGACGGCCTTGTATCGGTGGCTTTCGAGAGTGCATGCTGACATCTCCCCTTTGTCATGCGTCGTTGGATGCGACTCCTGCAGTAATTCGCGGTGGCTAAGATCCAATGTGCCAATCATAGATGTAACGGCGGGCCTCTACCTCTAAGGATCAAACACCAAAGAGGGTGGTAAGCCGTGTGGGGGTTTACCTTGAGTGGGTACAAGGGAGGGTGTGAGAGAACGAAGTGACGAGCACACGTGACAGAACACTACGTGCGAAGGCCGTGTTACTAATCAATGGTGCGGATTGATTATTGAAGTTGACCACGAAGGTCAAGACTATACTAAGGAGTGTGGTTTATATACACGTAGGAGAGTTAACAATCTAGTATACTGCTCCGCTATGCTCTGCGGTTCTATGTACAGAGCGGACAGAGCATTATAACCTACTCTCGGTGCTCCGTATTCTTGGCGGGGGAGCAGGCAGAGCACCTCTTGGCATCACGTGAGCCACGTGGGTCTTTCCCGTCTTGCGGGTGCACCCCACTTTCTTCCTTATCCTGTCCTTCCTCGACCCCGTAGGGGCTGTGCCGTAACAATAGAGACATGGAGAAGTTTACAGTGAGCTTGCAGAAGTGAGGCGTCAAATATTTGTCGGGCGCATGGGCCCCTGTTGCCACGTGCTACTGCAAGCCATGTGGCAGCTGCATCTTGCGGGGTACAACTCAGCTTGACCTCGGACCAGATACGGACAGTCCGACTGCACAGTCCTGAAACGGCCAGTGCCCTGTATTCTGCCGGTCTTATTCTGGGCGAGGAATGTTAAGAATAGAGACAGGAGCGATACCCAGAAGCTTGCGGGCGCTATGCCGGCGAGCGGAATGGCTGCAGGGAAGCTGTGCTACGCAACTGTTGTCAAGGCGCTCGTCGGACGCGCTTGAGCCGCGCTCTGCGGCCTAAAAGGGGAGGACATTGGTGGTGGTGCTTTCAGCTACTAAATGTAAAGGCAAGTCTGAAGTTGTTGTATTGTTCTGTAGAGGTTCGCTCCGGAGGTGCTAAACTAAGCTAAGGCGGCGCTAAGCCGCACGTACTCGCCTGCTATAACATCGAGGAACCCGCACAGTGGGTCTCGAAAATAATGGCCCTGTAGGGAGTGGTGCTTCAGCTGACAGGACCCGTGAAGGAAGAGCAAACCACCTACATGGGTAGTTGAAGCATTCATCCGAATGCGGATGAACTTTGACCCAATTACCAAAGCTATCCGGATGCATGCTTCAAGCCCCCATGAGCGTGGGTCGCAAAAGAAATGAGCTGCTTCAACTGAAATAGATCTCGCTCATGGTCAGTTGAAGTATTTATCCGGATAGCCTTGGTAGTTAGACTGTAGTCCATCTGTATCCGGATGAATTCTTCAACTACCCATGCACGTAGTTTGCTTCCTTCACATGGTCTGTTTGCCAAACCACTGCCCGCTATAGGGCCAATTATTTCGAGACCCACCGCCCCGAACATGCTTATATCGACCACATTCCAAACACTGCCGACGCTGATCCTTCTTATAGATTGCGGACGCCGGGCTGCCTGGAAGAACGCAGATTGAAGATTCTGGAAGGCCATGAGGGACTCAAATGATAGTTCCGGTGTTTTTCGAATCCTGTTGAGCATGTACGCCTAAGGTTTCCGATAACACAATGTGACAAGTTGATATTGTGCCTGGAAATCCAGGCTGCAAATACCTGTTATGCCACCGCCGTACGGCGTAGACTGTGCTCTAGTGGAATCGCGTTCGACATTCCGACCTGAAGGTTTGGCCCCCAGGCCACTCTGTAATGTATCAAATTCTTTTCGCACACCTCCTGTTGGTAAAATCACGTGTACAGTTAGCCAGAAGTAGTTAGCGCGATAGTTGGGCATATCTTAGGCACCTCTCCTGCCCCCCCCCCCTCTCTCGGGGAGGCCAGTCAATCCAACGCTTTACACGTCCAAATTTCAACACCTCCCATTCGCGAAGATCGGTCACATGCATAACACCAGCAGGAAATTTTGATTGTTTCGAACAATTTTTTCTATTTGATTCTACAGTCACACGTTAAAAGTCTGAGCGAGCTCGCTTTACCCAACTGTAACGGCGGGCCTCTACTTCTAAGGATCAAACACCAAAGAGGGTGGTAAGCCGTGTGGGGGTTTACCTTGAGTGGGTACAAGGGAGGGTGTGAGAGAACGAAGTGACGAGCACACGTGACAGAACACTACGTGCGAAGGCCGTGTTACTAATCAATGGTGCGGATTGATTATTGAAGTTGACCACGAAGGTCAAAGCTATCTAAGGAGTGTGGTTTATATACATATAGGAGAGTGTCTACAATCTAATATTGATCTGTTTGATCTGTGTTGCCTCTTGGGCAGGAGCGTATGGATCAGACAGATCAATGTTGTCTTGATCTTATTGATCTGTCCCTTAATGCCTGAGGCATGCGGGATCAAAGGGATCAATTCCTTGGCATCACGGGATACACGTGACTCATGGTGGGTCTTCATGGCGCGTGTCTGCGCCCCGCTTGCTTCCTTTCCTACCCTATCCCGACTCTGTAAAGGCTGTGCCGTGTGAGGCAGCAAAGCCGAAAGGGTGGTATTACTCTCAACTGAAAATCTATGTACAAGGAGAAAAGGAAAGAGAGTCTAGAAGGAGAGGGCGAAGGGTAAATATACCCAGTCGCTTGGCGCTGGGCCCGTGCCATGTACCTAGCGCTGTGCACGTGCCCTGGCACGTGACCGGGTCTCCCTCCTGGTTGCTGGCTGCTGCTGGTTAGTTACCCTACAGTCCATGGTGGTGCTGCCTGAGGGGCCTGACACTACCCCCCCCTCTTCCAAGCGAGGTCCTCTGAGCTCTGAAAAGAAATCAGGCATCTCAGGCGCGTTCTTGTGGTATGCGTGATATTCCCGGATCTTGTTAGGCGCGTTTTTGTAGTTTGTCCAGTGTTGCCATGGTGGGTTAGCATTCCATTCATCCCAGTTTCCTGTGAAAGTGACTTTGTATTGGACCCCGTGTCTGGAGTTTCGGCAGTCGACAACTTCGAGGACTTCCCATTCCTCGTGTATGGTTTCATCCTCATTGTCAAAGATAAGGTGTACAGGGCCTGGTTCTTGCACCTGTCCGGGGTACGGGTTGTCTGGCGCAAGGTGCAACTTCCATGGGTGGAAGACGTTGAAGATTCCTTGTTCTTGCATGTGTGGAGGTATGGCTACCTCGTACGCTTTGCCGTCGATGCATCGTGTGATTTCCCATGGTCCCAGGTTCTTTGGTGATAGTGATTTACTATTCCGCCCAAGTTCAAAGTTCCTTGCATCAACAAAGACCTTGTCACCTACTCGGAATGCCGGGTGTGGTTGACGGAACTTGTCTGCATGTCGGGCTTGCTCCTCCTGGATCCAGACTAGCTGTTCTTGAAGGAACTCCCTCATTGCATTGGTTCTTGCAACAAGTCGGTCTGCTCTTGTTACTTCGGCTGCTCCCGGGCCGTTATAGGTTCCAGGCGGTTCAATTCCTGTTCTTGGGTGGAATCCGTTGTCTGCGAAGAAGGGTGATACTCCTGTCGATGCACTAATATGTGTGTTGGCTTGGAATTCGGCTTGTGGTAGGAAGTCTGCCCAGTTGTCTTGGGCATGGTTAATGTAGAGGCGGAGGTATCTTTTCATGCCTTTCACTGAGCTCTCGCTCTGTCCGTCGGTCTCGGGATGGTAAGAGGTCGACATCTTTACCTTCACTTTGTAGCGTTCGAGGATTCGTTGGTAGAGGCGTGAGTTCATTGCGCTGCCTCTGTCTGAGACGATGTCAAGTGGAAATCCTCTCACGCAGAAGAGTCGGCGGTTTAGGGCCTCAACTACTTCTTCAGTACTAAGGGTTGAAAGGGGCTCGTAGCTCCTTCCTTTTGTAAGGCGGTCCGTAATGGTTAGGCAGTGGTTGAACTCTCTGTTGTTGCGAATACAAGGGGGCAGTTTTTCTGCAAAGTCGATTGACACGTGGAGCCACTTCTGCTGCGGTATCGGTAGGGGTTTTAGTAGTCCTTGCTTCTGGTCTGTGTAGGGCTTGTGCCTTCTACAGTGGTGGCAGTTCTTTGCGAATCTCGTAACGTCTTCTCTTTGTCCTGACCACCAATATCTTTCAGCAAGGTTTCGGTACATTGCTTTTGTCCCGGGATGTCCAGCAAGCGGACTCTCGTGATGGTCTCGTAGCAGGCGTAGGCGTAGTGGCTGGTAGTCTGGGATGACAAGGGTATCTTTTAACCACACCCAACTCTCTTTCACTGAGAAGTCTTGGATGTTTTTCTTGTATCCCTTTCCAATCAAGTGGCTTGGCACGCGGCGGTTCCCTGCTTCGATGCTCTTCCGGAGGTCCTGGATAGCCTCGTCTGCCTCGTATGCTTGTCTAATTAGTTCCTCTAGGTCTGGGGTTTTGTCTGGGCTCGGTGCTTGTTCCTGGCGTGGCTCCTCTTCCTCAAGGTCGTCTGCTGCAAATAGGAGAGTGTTGACGGCAACCTTTATGTCTTGTTTAAGGTTTGAGTCCTGGAGGAGTTGCTGGAATCGGTGCTGCTTCCGCGGGTCGTCTATTCCCTTTAGAAGGTCTTGGGTGCGACGTGTGAGAGAGTCGGGTTTCTCTCCTTGCTTTCCGGGCCTGTATGAGATGACAAAGTTGAACGCGGAGAGAAACTCTGCCCAGCGGGCTTGACGGCTGGTGAGCTGCTTGGTTGTCATGAAGTATTCAAGGTTTTTGTGGTCCGTAAGCACCTTGATTGGTTTTTCAGCCGGTGTACTCATTAGTTCAGGCTTCCAGGTCTCGAAGGAGCGGATGATGGCAAGTAATTCCTTGTCGTAGATCATGTAATTACACTCCGCGGCTGACATCTTCTTAGAGAAGTACGCTACCGGTTTGAGGATTCCTTCGTGCATCTGCGAGAGTACTCCTGCGCTGACAAAGTCTGAAGCATCTGTTTCCACCTAGATCTCCTTCTCTAGGTCAAGGTGAGCAAGGACCGGGGCTGTGGTAAAGGCTTCTTTCAGCTTATCAAACGCGGTTTGCTTCATTTCGTCCCATTGGAAGTCGCGGTACCGTGTCTTCTTTTTCCCGTTCTTTGTCGTGAAGTGATCTCCTCTGGTCATTTCTGTGAGAGGCCTAGCGAGGTAAGAGAAGTTCTTGATGAAGCGCCGGTAGAAGTTTGCGAATCCTAGGAAGGCTTGGACATCCTTGACCGAGGAAGGGGTGTTCCAGTTTACTATTGCCGTGACCTTCTCGGGGTCCATGGTGATACCGTTGGTGCTGATGATGAGTCCCAGGTATTTCACGGTGTTCACGTTGAATTCACACTTGTCTAGGTCAAGCTGGAGTCCTCGTTCTTTCAGGCGCTTTAGAACTTTGTTCACATTGTCAGCGTGCTCCTCTATATTCTCGCTGTAGATTAGGACATCGTCCAGGTAGGCTGTGCAGAACTTGTCAAGGTATTCAAGGACGGAGTTGTTGATGTAGCTCTGGAATGTTCCCGGAGCGTTACAGAGTCCAAAGGGCATGACTAGGTACTCGTACTGTCCAAAGCGTGTGTTAAATGAGGTGAGATATTCGTGTCCTTCCTTGATGCGGATCCGGTTGAAGGCGTGGACTACATCTAGCTTGGTGAACACTCTGGCTTTGCTCAGCTGAGTAAGCGTCTCGTTGATGTGAGGGATAGGGTAGCGGTTTTTTTCGGTGACTGCATTAAGAGCCCGGTAGTCGACGTAGATTCTTAGGCCTCCTCCGGGTTTCCTAACAACCAAGAGAGGTGCGGTGCAGCTGGATGAACTAGGTCGGATGAACCCTTTTCCAAGATGCTCATCGATGTATTTCTTGACAGCCTCATTCTCTTGTTGTGACATGGGGCGGTAGCTTTTCTCATAGGGGGGCACGCAGCCCGGTCTAAGGTTGATTGCATGATCCTCCTTCCTGTGGGGCGGGAGTTCATCGGCAATTGTCTTGTCCCAGAGTTCCTCAATCCAGTGGTGTTCTTTTGGTAGCCGGGCTAGGCGTTCTTCCCGGCTATGCTGTTTCTTTCCTCCCATGAACTTCTGAAAATCGTCTTCCTTTCTCTCAGCCATGGTTGTAGCGCTAAGGTTCGTGGGGTTCGTGGGGTTCTCCCTGACGTTGTAGAAGTACCCTTCGTAGCCCGGTTTCCTTGCCAGGCGCAGGAAGGTCGAAGCAGAGCAGAATTTGATGTTAGGGCCTTGCTCCTTCGGGGGTTCGTATTTGTGTCCCACTGCATACTCTGTGTGGGGAAGGCCGTGGAGGCAGCCTAACTTAAAGCATTTGGCGCTGCAGAAGCGGACCGAACGTTTTTCCCAGTCGATGATGGGGTTATGGGTACGGAGCCAACCATCGCCTAGGATCAGTGGGTAATCTCCTAGCTTGGCGATGTAGCAAAGGAGTTGTTCTTTGTGTGTGCCGACAATAACATCTACCAGAGCGGCGTGGGTGATGTACTGGGAGAAGCTGCCGTCTCCCAGAGTCATACGGATCCGTTTTGTGAGGGGTATTCTTGGTGTTTTTGTTGCGCGGACGAAAGAGCCATCAATGAGTTCAGCTTGGCTTCCGTTGTCGAGAAGAGATTGTATGTTCATTCCTGCTACTGTAGCCCGTAGAATGAGGTGGGTTCCCTCAATCTTGTTTGCTTGTCTGTCTACTGCTACATTGGATACAGTGATCCTCTTCTGACGTGGGCCTGCTGATTGCTCACCCAGCTCTTTGTCCTGTTGAGGTCCCAGGGGGCGACTTACTCCTGGGACGTGGAGTTTTCCGACTCGCCGTCGGTGGCAAGCTCCTCAATGCTGGTGATGTGGGCAAACTTGGCACGGTTGTTGTTGGGGCAGACTGAGTCGGTGCTGCGGTGGCCGGAGCCACGGCAACGAAAGCAACGGCGTTCCTTTACCATCTTGGTCTGCTCCTCAGGTGTCATCCTCTTGGGGTTCAGTTCGGGGTTGTACCATGGGCCGGTCCATCCTTTAGGCTTGGATGCAGTTGGGGAGTAACGCTGCGGCTCTTCCTTGTTATTAGTACTGGTGGGGGCGTTGCGGTTGAACCGGGTGCGTTCGTTCGAGGAGCCAGAGCCCTGGCCACGCTCCTTGTCCCTGTTTGTGCGCTTCTCAGGTCTTGGGTTGAGGGATTTAATCTCTTCGCGCCGGTATTCTCCCTTGCGGAGCATGTCTAGGAGTTGCTCAACAGTGTCGAAGCTCTGGAGGGCAACCGAGTAGGCCAGCCCGGGCACGACGCTGCCCTGCAACTTGTCGATCTTGTCCTCCTCAGAGGTGTCTGTGAGGTCCCATAGGGTGCAGAGCCTTGCGTGGTAGGCATCGATGGACTCTTTCTCGGTCTGCTTGGCGGCAACGAGCTCACACCTAGCTTTCTTTTTTGCAATGCCCATGCCGCAGATCTTTCCCAGCTTCTCCATGAAGGCTTCAGGACTCAGGTTACTTGTTAGGAAGGGGCGCATGGTAGGGGCTACTGACTCAGCCAGACGGGAGTAGATATGGCGAACCATAAGCTTGTTATTGCCGCGGAAGAAGTCTTGTTCAACTTCAAGCTTGAAGCCCATGTTTTCTTTGAAGGTGATAAAAGCTTGGATATTGGTGGAGCTAAGCTTGTCGACGTCACTGGTAAGCATCTTGCGGGAGCCGGAGTAAGGCTGAGTCTGTTGCGTGTCCATGGTGTCCTCGCTCTGGCGGCGGTTGAAGTTGTGGGGGCCTCCTACGTCCCGCTGTATGTTGTCAGTGAGGTTCACGTTGAGGCGTGTCAGTTCGTCATTTTCCTGGCGGAGCGTCTGGAGCAAATTATTGCCGCGGTCTGTCGCCTTTTTATAGCCAACACGGAGCTTGTTGTACCTCTCTTGGAGACTCCTGTGTTCATCCTGCAAAGTTGCGTGGTCTATGTGCTTGTGTTCGTTGCTGGTCGTAAGGAGCTGGAGGGTGTAGTAGAACTTGGCGCGTTAATTGGCCGGGGCCAAGGTGTACCAGTTGTGGAAAGCGTCGTAGTTGGGCCAGCGGTGGCTCTCAAGCGCGATGTCGTTGGGAAAGCTCGGGCTATTGGCAAGGTCGAGGGAGTGCGCACAGGACTGCGCTATCTCCTCAGGGTTTGGGGCACTCTGAGAGATCGAACGCGTCTCGCGGGGCTGGTTCCTGTTGCTATTGTGGGGGCGGACGGTGTCGGGGAGTGGGGATTCCTCATTAGCATGGTCTTCGCATGAAGCCCTATTGTGATGAGAGGCAACACTGCTGGCGCGGCTGTGGTTTGGCATGGTGAGGTCTTCTTGGTTGGAATTTCTGATGGCTGGTGGATTTTGTGTCCGATGATGTCGGTCTGTGTGTGTGAAAGTCTTCACTCGGTCTGTGCTCTGGGTCGGGTTCTTGTTCAGGTGAGGGCAGAAGTCGTTCCTTGTGTGTGAACTGTTCTGCTGCGCAATGTCAATGTCGTGTGTCTGGTCAGGTTGTTGTGTTGGAGGTACATAGATTGTGTGAGGCAGCAAAGCCGAAAGGGTGGTATTGCTCTCAACTAAAAATCTATGTACAAGGAGAAAAGGAAAGAGAGTCTAGAAGGAGAGGGCGAAGGGTAAATATACCCAGTCGCTTGGCGCTGGGCCCGTGCCATGTACCTAGCGCTGTGCACGTGCCCTGGCACGTGACCGGGTCTCCCTCCTGGTTGCTGGCTGCTGCTGGTTAGTTACCCTACAGTCCATGGTGGTGCTGCCTGAGGGGCCTGACATGCCGTAACACCAACACCACCTTGTCAACGCTTTTAGTTGTCATTCATCAACGCAATACCCTAGGGCTCTAAATATATAGTATCTGTGTTACGGCGCAGCTGCAGGAAGTGGGAAACGGGGTCAAGAGGCGCGGAGGAGGTCCTTGCGATCCACCGCCTCTGACCACGCTGATGACTCAGCAGCCGCAACACGGTCAGGACGCCAAGGCCTGACCATCAAACCTGACCTCCCAGACCACACGGTCACGAACCACGGTCACGACCTGAATTCCCTATGTATATAGTCAACACTCCTTTGCAGTAGATAGGACCCTCGTGGTCAATTACAATCTTTGAACCCTACTCCCTGCTTGCCTTCCCTGCCTGGCTACGGCTGCTATCCTCTGAACAGTTCAGCGACATCCCGATAGCGGTAGCGAACCCCGTGACGCGACCCGCCTCGACCCCCAGGACCCGACTCGACAAACCTACCCGGACGAGAGGCCTCGCGTAACAAGTTAGCTGAGTAGCCACCTCGCTTTAACTCCGCATCCCGGGTCATTATATGTAAAGCAGACCTCCTATACTCTCTAGAAAAGCCTCCCTAAACTATAACTAATATATCTTTTCCTTTCTTAAAAGGTTAGATCATTTCCTTATCCCATTTCTGGCATAGGACACGGAATACCTATTCCCTTTTTTTACCCTTTCCTCATTCAGCAGAGTGTTACGACGGACCTCTTTAATAACCATTATTAGACAATAGGCGCGACCCCGATACTAGCGGAGTCAGCAATCAGACCACTCTAAGTACAGGATTCCGATGCACCATTCCATTTCATGCATCCAGAAAAACCCGAAGTTGGCTTCTCAAGCTGTACAAATTAGATACTTTTCTTGGTAATGATAAAGACACAATGCAAATTTTATAGAAACAACCCTTTTTTCTATGGATAAATCTATTGTTACATAACCTAAGCCAAATTCCGAAGCCGCCAACGCCTCTGGCTCGCTCGCCTATGCCCGGCCATATGCAGTAAAACAGCAAAGCTTAATGTAGCTTCGATGAAGCCCTATTAGAACACGCAGAACGGTCCGCGTCTTCATCTTGAGGCAGAAAGAAGAAAGAAACAAAAAGAGAATAATGAGGAAAAGCACGGAGAAAAGCGATTGAATGAATCAAACCCCCGCATCTTCAAGAAACTCAAAACAACCTGCGCATCTCCTCCTGCAGACTTTCGACGTAAGACTCATCTTCCATGCTATCGAGACTGCTGACAACCTGGGCCAGCTTCGCGAGCTCGGGATTCTGATCGGCGCCGGACTTGAGGTGCGCGGAACCCAGTTCCTGCAGCCGCTGGTCGAACTCGCGCTTCAGTAGCATCTCCTCCCAGGCCTGCTCCTCCTCGAGGCGCTCATCGTCCTTCGGCTCCTCAGAAGTCCAAAGTGCCGGCTCATCGACCTCGTCGGTCTTGATGATGGGCGGGTAGCGGGGGATGTTGGCGGGGATGGTGACCCATGAGAGCTCCCAGTCGATGAGTGCGAGGGCGCTGCCATTATCGTCGACGAAGATATTGCGCTTGGAGATGTCGAAGTGGTTGAGGCGCGTGGAGCCCGGGTCGAGCTGCTTACCCTGCAAGGCGGTGGGGAGTACACTCTGCAGCGCGAGGCACTGCCTGGGAATACGAGCGAGAGCATCGAGTGTGTAGCGAGTCTCGGGAACTTCGTCTTCGATCTCCTCGCCAGCCTCCTCCATTTCCTCTTGCTTGTTCGACGCCTGCACACGCTCTTTGTGGCGAGGACCGATGGCTTCGCGGTGGAAGATGTTGATATGAGCATGGTAGTATTGCTCAAGGCTAGCGAAGGGGCCTCGGTTGATCGCATAGTCCATGCGCAGATCCGAATTGAAGTTTCCGGTGTTGAGCGGGCCCAGCTTGAAGGAACGCTCATCGGAGAGAGGAAACTCCCAGTCGTGGTAGAGAGCGCCGATCTTGTCGAAGCTCAGCTGCGAAAGTTCATCGACCCACTCAGCAACCAAGCGGTAGAGCTTGACTTTGGCGTCGAAGCTCAAGTTGCCCTCGACGTCCGAGTACATCTTGCCGTTGATCTTCTCCATCAACATCCATTCAAGTCCGAGAGGATTCTCCAATGATGAGTCAAAGGCGAAGATCTTGGGAACAGGAATCTTGGTGTGCCTGCGAACGTACTCCATGGTGGCAACTTCGCTCTGGATCTTGTACCAAGGGCTAGTCGGCAGGCTGCAGCGGAAGATGCACTCGTGGGCATTGCCCGTGGCCTCATCGATGCCGGTAACAGTACAGACCTTGTTGAAGGAGCCCTCTGCGAGGAACGTAACGCTGATGTCATCATTGGGCAAGCCGGAGATCTTGAAGTGGTTCTTGGCGATCTCTCTGATCATGTCGATGCTGGGGTCGGCCTTCCACCGGGCTTCGTAGCCAAAGCTCCAGGGGTCATACTCCCAGGCCATCTTACCATCAAAAAGCTCGCATGATAGCTTCGGCGGCCCAGCAGTCGAGACGCACAGGGGCTCGGTATTGATGTCGTCGGAAAGGTCAACGGAGCCGTCATCGGAGGCAATCTTCACGAAAGCGTCGGCGACGAAATGGTTAGCAGCATCAGCCCTGCTCGTGTCGATACCGCTGTCACCCAAGGACGCAGATGCGCTGTTGATGTTGGTCTCAGCAAGCGCAGCGTCGATGTTCTCGGAGCTCAGACCGTCGTTCTCGGTTGCGCTTGCCTCGTCGTCCGCACCACCGCCGACGTCCTCCATCGCCGTCGTGAACGACGCCGTCGTCGACAACGCCGAAGCGAAGCTCGAACGGGTGGAGACCTCCGACTGAGCCGCACCCTCGGACTGGTTGGTGAGGGCGGCCGTCGACGTCGGAACGGAGAGGAAGCCGTCGGGAGCGACGTTGTGCGGCAGGTGGGCGCGGATCTGCTGCAGGCGCGCTGCGAGGACACGGTCGTCCAGCGGGTCGTAGTAGTGGAAGCCGTACATGGACGGCTGGCTGGATGCGGATCCGGAGCGCGCGCGCGGCGTGGCGTCGTCGACGTTGGTGGGAGCGTCGTCCTTGGGAAGAACAGGCGGCGCGTCGAAGATGGAGAATGTGGGACCGTAGACAGACTGACGATCCACGGGGAGAGGCCAGGCGGGAGCGCGACGGGTGTCATATTCGTCGGTCTTGATGGGCTTCGGCGACACCTGAGCGGGGGTGGCGGTGCCGGCGGCGTGGAAGTCAATGGCCGAGGAGCGCTGCCCCAGGGGGAGAGCTGGGAGAGGCTTGTCAAGGGAGTTGTTGCTGGTGATGGAGGGAGCCTCAGGTGGCAAGGGGCGCTCGGACAGCTGCCTGCACGCAGTCGGACTCGGAGGGTTGCTCTGGTAGAGGTGGGAGTCGTCAGGCTGCCGGACTGCCGTGTTCGGGTCGAAGGGGAACTCGTCGCTGTGCCGCAGGCTGCTGGTGCGACGCGGGAACTGCGGAGAAGAGGGGCGCGAGCTGTTGCGGGTCCGACGCGGCTGCCTTTGTCTCGCGTTAGCTGCGCTACGCGGCGAGAGGCAGTGGAGATCGTACTGCTGGGCCGGCTTGCCCGTACGAGGGTCGATCCGGAAGATGGTGCGGACGGACGCGGCGGGCGAGGCAGAGGTGCTGCTGTCGGTGCCGGGAGTGACGGTGACCTCCGGAATGACGGAGATGCGGCCCTTCCTGGTGTTGATGGGAGAGTCGCCCTCGACGGACGTGTCGCTGAGGCCACCGCTGCTGTTGCTGCCAATAGACGACTTCTTCTTGCTCTTGCCGCTCGGCAGCTTGCGGCGGAGGGCGGCCTTGACCTTGCCGAGTTTGCTCAGCTTGGCCGAGGCCGTCGAGGACAGGCTGCTGGGTGCCGGGGTGCTGTCGGACTCGAACGGGTCGCTCTCAGCCGAAGGTGAGGCTGCAGTGCTGCTGGGTGCAGGTTTCGGTGTCCGAGAGGGCGTGGGTGGCATGGCTGGCTGCGCCTGGTGGCGCTTTCGCGAGCTGCTGGATGAGCCGGAAGAGCTGCTGCTGGGCATCTTGGTCGCGCTCGAGAGGGCCCGTGTGACCAGTACTATCGAGGCCGAGCCCATGTCGGTAGTTTTCGGAAGGAAAGAGAAGGAACGCATGGCTTGAGTGGTGCGGCTTGTCTTACAAAGAGGACGGTGGAGAAGTTTGGGAGAGTCAGGACGCGCGGCGCCTTTGGGGCTGTCGAGGTCGAAGAGAACAATGCGGTGTGTTGAGCCGGGGTGCAGGCGTGTCAAGGCCGCGGCGCGTGTTTGGCGCAGAGGTGACTGGGGTGTTTGCCGGAATGGCGTCGGATGCAGGTGAGATGGTGGCTCGAAGTCTTCGGTGATTGCAGTGCAGAACGCCCGCAGGGAGACGTCGAGACGGTGGTTGTCGCGAGTGAGGCGCTGGAGGCGGCGAAAGAGGGCGGCTGCGGGCAAACAAGAAGCTGAACGGCCTGCCTCCTCGCACGCGAAGCGCAGCAGCCGCAGGGCTTGGTCTACTCCAGAAGCGCGTCAATGCCGTGGTTCTGGGGTCGAAAGGTTGTGGTGGCAGAGGAAGAAGAAGCGGACGTGGAGCGGCTCGGCGCGCGAGGAGGAGGCTCACATGCAGCCACCCGCGCGCTCCAGGGTCCAGGGCCCAGGTCAAACGGCAGGGCGAGCAGCCGCGCGACCGGAAGATCTGGAGGCGGCGCGCGTCGACGGCACGTGATCGCAGCAGGCCGAAGTGTTGTCGCGACATTGTCATTGTCTTCTCGTCTCTTCCCGTCCTCCCCGCCGCCCCACCCACCGCTTCGACCGCGCAACACCGCTACGCCCACAGCCTCCACGCGCTTCACGCTCTCATTGTCCGCTCGTTGTTTGTGTGCAGCGACAGGCCCCCAGCATTGTTGTTGAACAAGAGGCTTGCTCCCCTGCGCGCGGCCAATCAACCGACGCGCCCTCTCTGACACTTGCACCGCAGCCATTGACCAGGCCACCATGGGCGACGCGGCCACACGCGCCGATAGGGCCCCCTCGCTCTTTCATCTCATGCGCCGCACTTCTGGCGAGGGCGAAGAGTGCTCGGCCGCAATGTCCAACCCCTCAGAGCCCGCCGCCGCCGATGCCGCCGCTGGAGACGCCAACACTGACCAGTGAAGTCTCCCAAGATCCAATTGCACCAAGGAGGCACTTACTATGCGTTCCAGGCCTGCCGCATACGACTTCCCGCCGTCTCTGCACCCCAACCCCCCAGCAGACCTGTACGAAGAACAGCGCGCGCGCTATGCGTGGACGAAGAAGCGGACTACCAACGCCGCCTGGATCAGCGATATCAAGGCCACGCTTCGCCCGTACGTTGACGAGATTGGCATTGCCCACGAGGATCTGTCCATCCGCCACTTCCGCAACGGCGGCTCGCACGTCTTGTACACGGTCCGCGATGCCTCGGCCGCGCCCGAGGCCCCCGAGTTCGTCTTCCGCATCACCAACTCCACCTTCCCCTGGTACAAGACCGAATCCGAGGTCGCCGTGATGGAGCTCGTGTCCAAGCACACCACGATCCCCATCCCGCGCGTCCACGCCTACGACTCCAGCAGCGAGAACCCCATCCACAACGAATGGATGCTCCTCTCCAAGCTCCGCGGCGACAGCTACGCCCGCCTGGCCGACACGCTCTCGCTCGCCCAGAAGCTCGCGCTCGCCCGCACGCTCGCCGACTGGCGCCACCAGCTCTCCCTCCTCTGCTTCCCCAACATCGGCGCCATCTACCGCGCCCCGGCCTCCAACCCCCGCCCCCTCTCCGCCTACCACACCGGCCCCACCGTCGACCGCGCCTGGACCTCCCACTGGCGCAGCAGCTACGCGCCCTCGCCGCACCTCCCGCGCGGCCCCTTCCCCACCCCTCACGCCCTCTTCTCCGCCTACCTCGCCCACGCCTCCCACGAGCTCCGCCACGACCCCCGCCAGCGCGCCCACACCCGCCTCGCCGCCCTCCGCGCCCGCCTCGCCGCCCTCGCCGCCCTCGCCCTCCTCGCCGCCCTCCCCTTCGCCTCCCCACTCGCCCCCAGCCCCGCCGCCCGCGCGCACACCCGCCTCGCCCTCGCCGCGCAGATCGCGCGCCGCTCCGCCGTCGATATCGACGACGACGACGTCGTCGACTGGCGCGCCCCCGCCAAGTACCCCTCGCGCGCCGCCTACGCCGCCGGCCTCGAGGACTGCGCCGCCCTGCGCCGCGTCGTCGACGACGTGTGCGACCCGGCTGAGGAACTGCAGCACGCCTTGGTCGACCACCACGACGTCACGGCGCACAACGTGCTGGTCGACGGCGTGACGGGCGCGGCCGCCGGCCTGGTCGACTGGGAGTACGTGCACGCGGTGCCGGCGGCGCTGGTGGACGCGGTGCCGGCGCTGGTGGCGGCGGAGAGCGAGAGGGACGCAGGAGCGGCGGACGCGATGCTGGCGGCGTACGAGGCGCGGCTGGAGGAGCGGGGCAGCGCGCTGCTGGAGGCGGGGGCGTCGGCGAGCGGGTGGGACCTGAGGGAGGTGTGGGAGCTGGTGGTCGCGGCGGGGGAGGGCGGGGAGGGGCACAGGGTGGGGGTGCAGGAGATGCTGTGGGCGTTGGAGGAGGAGGGGACGAGGGGGCGGGCGGTACTGTGCGAGAGGGAGGATGTGAGGGGATAGGGGGGGGGACACGAGATCGATAAGACGGTGGGGGAATGGCTCGGGAGACGGGCGGGGGGTGTTTGCGTGTGTCATGTAGTGTTCTTTAACGGTCGTCGTTCACACGAGAATGGACATCAGTGCTACGCCCCCACGCCTTCCAAACAAGTGAACCCGAATAAATGGCATTAATATTTCTTTTCGTTTTTTTCGCACATACATACACGTGCACAAGGGCTTATTCTACAGTAGACGACTTCTCTCTTCTACCATCTATCCAATAACCACCGGTACCAAAGACCTACTTCGGCCCCCATTCCTGCCACTCCTCGTCCGCCCGCTTCTTCTTCGCCGCCGGGCCTCGCCTCGTCTTCGATCTCGACCTCGACCTCGCACCTGCACGCGCACCCGGTCCCACCATCTCGGCCGGCAGGTCGTTCCAGTTCTCCGTCTTGATTTCCGGAACCGGCGGTCCGGACCTTGACGAGCTGCCGGCGGCGGCGCCGTTGGCGCCTCTCCGCTCCTTGGCCGCCGCCTCGCCCTCGTCGCTGCTGTCGTCGTACTCGCCCTCGTCGTCGCCCTCGTCGTCGAAGTCGTCCAGGTCGTCGTACGAGGCGACGCCGCTGCTCCGGCTGGGCATGTACTGCATCGGCACGCCCATGCGCGGGTCGTCCGAGTACAGACCCGGCGCGCGGCCGAGGATGGCGTCGGCCTTGCCCGGGCTCCGGCGGCCCTCGCGCGGCACGGTCGCGATGCCGTTGCTGGTGGTGAGGAACCTGCTGTCCCTGTTCGACGGGCGCGAGGACGCGGACATGGGGCGGGCGGCGTAGTACGTGGACGAGTAGCGCGGCGGCGACGACGACGACGACGGCGGCGAGTCGACGCCCCAGCCGGCGGCGCGCTCGCGGTCCTTCTGGCGCTGCATCTGCGTGAAGCGCTCCTCGGCGATGCGCTCGCGCGCCTCGACCCACGCCGGGCTGGCCTCCCAGCGCCAGCCGTCGCCCGTGGTGTTGCAGATGGGGAGGCACCACAGCCACGGGTTCTCGCCCATGACGTGCGTCAGGTTGCGCCGCCAGCCCAGGTCGAATGCGTTGGGCAGCTTCTCCGAGTCGAGCTCGTCGAGGTACTCGTCGTAGCGCTCGCGCTCGCGCTGCGCCTCCATGTCGGCCCAGTTGCGCTGGAGCGAGCGCTGCGCCGGCGACTCGGAGCGGTAGTCCTCGCCCTCCTCGGGCCGCGTCACGCCGGGCAGTGCGTTCGCGTGGATCTCGACGATCTGCTCGCCGATGCTTGGGCGGCCCTCGGCGGAGTCGACGAAGTGGCGCTGGCCCTGGTTGTTGAAGTGCTGCTGCATCGACTTGCGGAGCGGCGACAGGTAGCGCGTCTTCTCCAGGCTTTCGATGGTGGTGAAGCCGCGGGCAGCGAGCATGATATGCCAGATGGTGAAGCCCGTGAGCACCAGTCCGACGATGCCCGAAATCACGGCCAGGACAATGTAGTTGACGGGCGTCAGGCTGTCCATGTACTGGTCGGTCGTGAACTCCCGCCAACACCAAACGCCCGACAGGGCAAAGCAGACCCAGCAGAACAGCGAAAGGTACGAAAGGAACAGCAAGAATGCCTTGTAGTTGCGCAGGCCGACGCAAGTGGCCAGCCAGGGGCAGTGGTGGTCCATCTTCAGCACGCAGCGCTTGCACGTGGAGCAGTGGTGGGCGCGGTCCGGCTTCTTCGACTGGCACTTCTTGCAGTAGCGCAGCTCGCCATTGGACTTGACGGTGAAGGAAGTGTAGGGCCGCGACAGCTCCTGGGTGGGCAGCGAATTGTAGCCGCCCTTGGAGGTGTCGAGCGGCGAGCCCGGGTCGGTGAAGACGGCGGTGGTGTAGCACCAATTGAGGACGGCGTAGAAGATCATGGCGAGCCATGCGAAGAGGTAGTCTGGGCGGGTAAGCAAACAGAGGATCTGTCGATGCAACCTGGCGGCGATCACGGCTTACCTCTGCCGGTGCTCTGCTTCTCCTGCATGCCGATCTTGATGGCCACCCACACGGCCCAGGTGGTGAGGCCGTAGACAATGCACAGCGGGAAGAACGAGACGATATTGCAGCAGTAGCGCTCGCACCGCCGGGCCCAGCTCTTCCGCCGCATGTGGAGGGTTGGCGAGTGTGGAGGCGACGGCGCGAGTTCCGCGAGCGTGGCCATCGCGAGGCCGGGGCTGGGGAGCGGTATCGATGCGGGCTGCGGCTGCGGGTTGCGGCGGGAGGACGGCGGGCTCAGGACGGCGGAGAGCGAGGAGGTCGGGGCTCAGGAGGGCCTGGGACAGGGAGAGGAGTAGCTAGGCGCCTGCTCGGCGGCGGCGGCGGCGGCGCGTGGACGGAGGGTCTCGGCGGTGGAGGGTCGGCTACGGCGACATGGCTCTGGAGTTGCAGGGCTGCGTGGGAGTCGCTCCGGGGCCTGGTGGGGACGCGCAACACGCCGGCACAGTGTGGCAGCAGGGCAGCGAGGAGGGAGGCTCGGGGCTGGGATGTGTCTGGGTAGCGTGTGAGACGGGCGCCGGCGCGAGCTGTCTGATGCGAATGGGACTGCGGCCGTGGTGGCGCAGCGCCACGTGACGGCCGGCCTGGCTAGGGGCCTCGCGCAGATTCCGGAGCCGACGCAGTGCAGTGTGTGCCGATGCCGATATCTGCCCAGCGCCCCGGAATTAGCAGAACTCAATCTGGCGCCCGTCTGCCGCCCGCCGCCCGCCGCCACCGCTGCCGCTGCCGCTCCTCGCCCGCCCGCGTCCACCGCCCGCGGAAACATGTTTGGGACCGCATCCGCCTGGGAGAGACACCAGCACACCAGGAATCCGCCTCCACGTGGCGCCCTCAATGACGATCGTCTCGCAGCGCTCAGCCCTACCCGGATCCCCATTGCTCAGAGACCCTCATTTCCGCTGCTTACCGTCCGGACTTTGCCCGTTCAAACGCACCGCTTGACACCCCCAAGTTTAGGAGCAACGGGGCCACCGGCCGTGGCCAGTTCTCTGTTTGCTACAATGATTAATCGCCCTTCTGAGCCAGTGTTTGCCGCGGCTGGCAACTAAGCGCTCCTCCCGCCTGCCTGTGCTCTTGGATTTTTTTTTTCTCCCCCCCACGCCTGTGCGCCAGAGATCGCGACGGATGATCTCCGCGCTAGTTAGTCATCTCCGCACATTTAATATCTGTTCATTAGCAACTGCACCCTTGTCGTCATTCGATCTCACGACCTCGATGATCTCCCTCGTCACTCCTCCGGCTTGATGTGGTCGTTCATCCGCACCGTCTACGCCAACCCTTTTCACCGACCACAGTCATCGATACCCGAAATAGGAGAGAAACTGCATTTAATTTGGGCAGGGCAAAAACTCCCCTTTGAGAAGACTACGGGAATGTCAAGGAAAGAATGTTAAGGAAAGAATCAGGCCAGAACCCATCCGGCCTCGAGAATCTCAAAGGCATCTCCTCCGCTAACTAGCGAAACAAAGTTGTTCAAGAAGGAAAACTAGTAAGGAAATTATAAAAGTGCGCTGGCGGTGTACCGCACTCATTGGCGATGTTCCAAATCCGACATTCCCATCCGAGGAAAAGAAGTTTGAAAGAGGCATCCCCATCAGTATCCGGCGCAGGCGGTCGTCAAAGTCCACAGCAGACGACGAGGTTCGACCTGGCGGCGCGACAGCAAGGACGGAGGATTTCGCTGCGGCGACGGCGCACCCGTGGTGGTTGGCCACCCCGGGGGTCAAAGTGCCGCCGCCGATCCGCCCCGACGGCTCGTCCGCCAGACCACCTCTTCCGCTGCTCGTTTCTCGCGTGATTTAAGCAACGCTGCAGCCGAACGACAGCTGGGCCGAGTCGTAGTCGCCCCTCCGGAAACGGGCGCAGTTGACGAGCTCCTCGGTCTGCATGACGGTGCAGCCCATAGGGTACCCGGACTTGGTCTGGAGGGTGAAGTCGGCCTGAGCCTCCGGGCGGGACATGACGGTGCAGCCCATGGGGTAACCAGATTTCGTCATTTTGGTGGTTGTTGGAAAGTCGTGGGATGGACCTTGAGTTTGGTACGTCAGTTTGAGTTGTGAGGATGAAGTTTTCTCTGGCAAGTGGATTTCTTACTCGAGTGTGTTTGGGTTGCGATGTAGTGAATGTGGTAATGGGAGTGGTGGTTTTCTTCTGGGGCTGTGGGATCGGTGCTCTTATATCGCCTTCAGGGGCCTTGTCCAACTCGCTGGTCCAGTCGGCCGGGAAAGGACGATGTGGATGCTCTTGCTGTGCAGAACGGACTAAAGAAGATCTGGTTTGTCTCTTTCTTTGATTGTCCAGCGCGATTTGTTGTTGGGTCGTGGGGCGTCGAAAAAGTGGACTCTGGAAGAGGGGGTTTTTATTCTTGGTGCTTGGTGTTGATATTGTCCTCCCGTGTTAGTATTGCTGTCCGCCACTGGTATTGTTCCCCGGCGTCATAACACAGCCTTCGCATTGAACCAAAGGAATCTGGCAATAGATCGAAACTCGGGCTCGCATTCCTGATTGGTGGTTTCGCGGTCGTGTTGGTCTTCGTTGTGTAGGGCGACTGTCATTGGGTGCCGCCGCGAGGGGCTATGGTCAACGCTTCACACCGCCCTGCATGGTATCCACATGGGGATCCAGAATACTCCAAGCCATCCAAAGACCTCGGAACTATGTTCTGCTGGGCGCGACTGTCCCAAGCATCCTGTGGATCCATGAAACATAGTAGGCGGGGATCATGCGGAGGAAGCCAACCCGTTGCTTACAGAGGTGAACGGCGAGAGGCAGAACTCGAAAATGACTAGCTCACCACAGTCAGAGTTGGGTGATTAAGCTTCAGCACAGAAGAATGCTAGTTTATTCTTCAGCTGAACTCCAACATCGTCAGCCTTCGTCACATCTGCCAGACTTTGTTCTTGCGGCAGAACCGCAATCTTGCAATGCGGACGTCCCACCGCCATTCCGGAGCTAATCTTTCACTTCCTCCACAGTAGTAATAAAGAAGCCGTTTTTGCTAGAAACAATGCAAAGTCTTGATATTGTTCCCTCGAGCACGTTGATATTGTCCTCAACGCCAAGGCGCTAGGCGTCTTGGGGAACCAACCGCCTCTTGTGCCCAAAACAACGCCAGTGCCAAGCCTTGCGAAAGCCCGTTGGGCGTGACGGCAAGCTATTGGATTACTGGGAATCAGGACCACGAGGACTTGCCATAATATGGTCACGCTGGATGAACGGTTCAGCTCATCACAGTATCATGTGCCCATGCTCTATCACATTGCGAGCGCACTTCGTGCAACAGACATCGATGAGAGTCGTAACCATTCTTCATTTCTTGTATCATCCAACACCCCAAGTGCCAGACCTGGAGCGTGTCCCATCTACAGTGTCGTGATATAAGTTTTCGCTATGCCTGACAAAAAGCGGCTGTGCACGTCAATCAACAATCTCACCAACATCCCCAACATCCCCAGATCCAACGTTTAAGTGTAGACCTCTTCGGTGAAGGCGTTCAGAGCAACGCCAGACTTCGCCACATCCTCATCCTTCAGGAAGAGCAGTGGCATCTCCACGAGAGTGCCCCTGATGCGGGCGAGGATATCCTTGACCTGGCGAGCACCCTCCTCGCCAGGGGCGAAGTTCTCGGAGATGACGTGGCCGCGCTTGTAGCGGCGAGGCTTGCCCTCCTTGCCCTCGTCTTCCTTGGCCTCCTCGTCCTTCTCGTCCTTCTCCTTCTTGTCCTCCTTGAAGTAGCGCTCGTAGTACTCGTCGTACTGGTCCCAGGTGCGGACACCGTCGAAGGGAACGGCGTGGAAGACCTCGCCGAAGGCGTCGGTGTTGGTCTTGGCGGTCGTGTTCCAGAGGTTGATGAAGTCGTCGCAGATGGGGTCGGCGACAACCTCGTCCTCCCGGCTGCCCCAGTCGTAGATGTTAGGGGTACCAATGGGCTTGAAGTTTTCGTCGGGACGTTCCATATCCATAGGCTTGAGCAGACCAAGGTGCTTGCGAGTGAGCTGGCGACGCAGACTGGCAGCGAATTTGGATGCACACCAGGGCTGGCCGTCCATGAGACTCTCGACGGGGGTGGGGTCCTCGATGATGACTGCAATCTCGGAGTCGTGGTCTCCAAGCTGACTGCGGTCGTTAAGGTTGGCGGAACCGCAGATGACGGTGCGGTCATCGGCGATGAGGAGCTTGGAGTGAATGTACAACTCCTCCGAGACGAAGGCGTCAATCTCGTCATAGCTGCCGCTCCAGGGAACGTTCCTGATATCTTCTCCGCCGAGCATGTAACACTCACTGACCGAGTCCCAACGGCCACTGGCCAGACCCCTCTCCCCACCAAGCTTGCGGGCTCCGCGCTGGTAGTTGTCGTACGCACCCTCCTCGCCCTCGCGGGGATAGCCGTCGTCCTCGCCTTCGCGCTCCTGGTAGCGTCCGCCGTACTGGCGGTCGTGCTCTTCACGAGCCTCTTCGTAAGAGACGCCGGCGTTGTCCTCAGCGTTCTCCAGAGCGCCGCTGTTGTTGATTCTGTCGTAGTTGCGAAGGTTGAAGAAGCGAAGGTACTCCAGGGGGTTGATTCCCTCGGCGGCGATGGTCTCATAGATACTCTTACCCTTGCCACGGTTGATCGACTTGTACTGGAATTCCATGATAGCACGGGTGCTAAGAGCCTCGTCCGATTTCAGATCACCAGGGAAGGCGGGAACGGATGGGATCATGATGATAGCCTTCCACTTCTCGCCGTTCTTGTGTGCACGGAGCACACGCTCGACGATGGCAGCACCGATCATGTTCTTGATTGGTGCCTGCTCCTCGCATGTCGCGGTGATGAAGAACTGGTTCTCAATGTAGATGAAGTGCTTGCTGTTCTTGATGGTCTCGATGTATGCGTTTTGGATCGAGTGCTACAATACGTTAGCGCGGCACCTAAGTCATTCAAATTATAAAACTCACCTCAACCTGGACGCCGTGGCTCCACTCGGCACAGCTGCGAGCAAGCTGAATTGCAGCGTGGCCGGTGCCCTCCCGATCGTTGGAGCCACGGTTCTGCTCGTGCTCAGACTCGCGGCCGTAGCCGAAATGGCCCTCAGCACGCTCGAACTGGTGATGCGCGTGATGCGACAAGTTGGTGAGCGTCTTGCGGAAGCCGCCACCACCCTCGTTATCGCCATAGGCAAGGCCGTCGTCCTCTCCCTGAGACGGGGCCGACTTCTTCACGCTCAAGCGGGCAAACCTGCCATCGTTCTTGATCTTGTACTTCTCGTGGAAGATGTAGTTCCAGCGCTGAGTGAAGTGCTCCTGCAAATCTGCCACAACCGGGCCGCTGATGCTCAGAGCAACGTCAGACCAACCCATGCGGGAGCTTTCCTGACGGTCGAGCTTGTTGTTCTGCCAGTTTGAAACGTCCTGGAAATCCATGATACGGGCATTGTTGTAGTCTTGGCCGGGGAAGATGATGCGGTTCAAGTCGCCGGGATGCACGTCGGCAATGGGGTGCTGGTTGGTGTCCCAGCGGCCGTAGCAGAGGTCCAGACCGCCCATGAAGGCGATCGTACCATCAATGAGACACAGCTTCTCGTGGTGGGCCCAGAAGAGAACAGTATCATTGTGGGAGCCATAGATGGCTTTGAAAGCCTCCCACGGAATGGTGGCGGCCGACTTGGCGTTCAGGGAGAAGCCCTTGAACTGGTCGATAAAGTCTTGTGCGAGGGTGTTGCGGTCCACATAGTGGTCGGGGTGGCGCTGGACAGCGATGTTGGGGTGCAGGGACTCGAGGTGGTGCTTGGTGTGCTTGGAGGAGACTGTAACAGGCGGGGCAATCAGCGGGTCCGTTGCCTCAGCATAGTCCAAAGATTTGAAAATCACGTCCAATCCGACGCGGGTGAGCGTTTTGGTAATTGGGTCGGTGGAACGGGGGAGGAGGGAATGGAGGTATCCCGGCAGCAGCGGGCTCAGGTACTTACGGGTCAGGGCCTGCTCGACCTCCTTGTAGACGATGACGTTGACCTTGACACCGCGCTCCGCCGCGGCCTGCAGCATGCGGTCAATGCGGTAGGCCTGGTTCTTCGCGGGGGGGCGGCGCAGGTACAGCTCCGGGGAAAGCCACCCTGCGGCGCGTTAGCGTTTTGTCTCGTGGCACGGCAGGAGTGTCTCACAGTCGAGGATCCAGATGGACTCGCGCGCGCGCTCGAGAGCCTCAGACACGGCCCACATGTAGCCGCAGCCGTCGACAAACCACTTCACGTCGTTGTCGTGGCGCTTCGGAGCAAAGCTCAGGAAGCGGTGGTCGGCATACTTCTGGGCGCCCTCCTGGGCCGTCTCAGCGGCGACGGCGCTGACCTCTGCGTGGGTGTCCTGGTCCTCCTCCTCTTTGTGGCCGGTGAAGATCTCGCCGACTTTCTCGAAGAAGGAAGCCATCTGGGGCGGTTTTTCGGTGGAGTAGGGTTCGTAGTGGTCGGGCTCGCCAGGCGGCTGCTCTGAGGAGTGGGAGAACAGGTGGTGGTGGTGGTGCGAGCGGGCCCCAGAGGTTATATCCTTCCACGACCACAGATCAGCGTCGGCCTACATGAAACAGCGTGGACTCGCGGGCTTGTCATGATCCACGCTCAGCTGCGGCGGTGCTGGACTCACAGACTGCTCAGCCTCAGGTCCCTTGCCCAGCAGACGGCGGCCGAAGTCGCCGATGAGGCCGCGCTCTCCACTTTCGTCGCGCGCACCGCCATGGTAGTCTCCATAGGCCAGGTGGTCGTCCTGCTCATTGGACATTTTGGGTTCGGCGGAGGCCTGTGCGGCAGCTTTTCGGCGGGTCCAGCGGTGTGACAATCAACGGCTGTCCGGAAAGCGGTGACGCTCCCCCACAGCGGTAGGGCAGGCTCGTGAAGACTGAGTCGCGGCGGATCGTGCGGACGTCGGGGCGGACGCGGTCGGACGACGCGTCAATCGAGGAATTGGTGCTGCCGCGGAGGTCGCGATAGGCCCTGCGCGCGCTTGGCTGGTGTTGCGCGACCGCCGTGGTCGCAGGGGGGCATCTGAGCGCGCCGTCAGCGGCCACGATTTCGGTGATTGGCCTTGCGACAGCGACCCCACCTGGTCCCTGCCGCTGCCGCCGCCCGGGATCGAGCTCGAGCTCCAGCACGAGCGACGCACGCCGGATCAACACCATCGCGGTGTCGCTGCTGTCACCCTGTGTCGTCCACGCCCCGCGGCCATGCCCCGCGCAATGCACGCCGCGGGCGCGCTTGGCCCGCCTTAGCACGCGCGAATGCTTGGAGCTGCTTGGACGCGGGCGAGCGGACCCTGGCGATCTTGGGACAGTGTGGAGAGGCGATGACAAAACAAACGTCAAGACTATTCTAGAGCGGCAATGACTTCATCGCTGCCCATGCTCCTCTGCCGTGTATACAGCCGCGGCTTGCCCCTCCTGCTGCCCACTCCCATCTCCCATCTCGAGCCAGTGAGCCGCATCCGTCACCCGTCACCCGTCAGCCGTATAAATACCACCATGGCCTCCGCGTCGCTCTCCGCCCGCCTTGCACCCGCGCGCTGCTACCCCTCTCCGCAAGACTCGCCCGCCCCGCCTTCGCCGCCCACCACCGCAAGTTCCACCAGTCGCCCACCATGGCCTCCAAGCACGCAATCACCACCCTCGATGTATGTTGCGTGCGTTGCCCATTCGCGCGTGCGCTAACGTCGGCAGACCTCGTTGATCCCTCGCCTTCCCGAGTCTTCCCCGACGCTTTTCGAGGCCAAGAAGGCTAAGAGCCTCTCCTTCGAGGCCATTGCGAAGAAGCTGGGCCGCGAGGAGGTAGCTGTCGCCGCGCTCTTCTACGGCCAGGCCGCCGCATCACCCGAGGACATCAAAAACCTGTCCGAGCTACTCGACATTCCCCACGACAAGCTCGAGGCCCAGCTCGCCGGCCACCCGGACCGTGGCCGCACCATTGAGATGCCGCCCAAGGAGCCTTTGATCTACCGCCTTTTCGAGATCGTCCAGAACTACGGGTACGCTTACAAGGCAGTCCTCAACGAGAAGTTTGGAGACGGCATCATGAGTGCTATTTCCTTCTCTACCAAGGTGGAGAAGGAGACGGACGAGAAGGGTGACTGGGCTGTCATCACTCTCCGCGGCAAATGGTAAGTTTTCCTTGCCTGGACTGTTCACTGTCGATGCTGATAATTTGCAGGCTGCCCTACTCCCGCTTCTAAGCGTGGACGCACGTCAACAAAATACTCATACCGTGAATAGCTCTAGATGATTGTTAATGAGATCTATGTTCACCAAGTACACATGGAGTCAGTCTCATTTCCGTTTGTGTCCGTCTGTACGTTGTCTGTCTGCAAGTTTTCAGGGAGTCGAAAAGCCAAGTTGGTGAAAATGTTTTTGGAGCAAGCTGGCCTGTTAGTCATGGCAAACATATTTGGATGAAGGCCGATGTACCCGAATCACTCGCAAGGTGGGCGCATTCAATGTGACAGATCAAAAGATGCCTCGTAGCTTTGATCGCACGTCTGCGGTTAGCCGTACAAAGGCCAAGCCAAAGTATGTGGTTACTCTTCCGAAGCTTCCTATCTGGTTGCGGCACCAGAGTTCAGCTGATTGCTCTGTGAGGAAAGCGGCAAGTGTTCAGGCGCCTGCCTCTTGCGCACCATCGGCCACGAGCACCGCAGACCCGCGCCCCACGCCGTCTTTTCCTGCTGCCTCGTGCCTTGGTTCCTCGCTCCTCCCACCCTCCACCAACGTCTTCATGCATGACACCCTTTCCTCCGCCACCTCCGCCGGTCTAACGTCTCAACATCCATCTCGAAGTCCGCCGGCCCCCCGCCGTCTGCCTCGTCTTGTGCCGGGCTACTGCTGGACCGCCCACCTAAGCCACCATGTCTAAGCTTATAGTTTGCCCAAAGAAGCACTGCGGGCAGACCTTCCCTACCGAAAAGGCTCGCAAGCGGCACTGTGACCACGAAGAGGACCACGAGTACTGCAAGAAGTGCGACTTCTTAGCCGAGGACTGGGACGCTCTCACCCTTCACAAAGCCACCTCACCTATCGTCCACCTATGCTGCAAGTTCTGCGGGCAAGATTTCAAGACCATCAGCGGACGCGACCGCCACATTCGACAAGTGAACTGTTTCATGTATATTATGTATGACGACGTGCTAACAACGAGCTACAGCTTCACCCCGTTGACCAAGACCTTCGCTGCATCGGCTGCCATGAGCATTTCGTCCGCGCCGCTACTCTTATAGAGCACCTAGAGTTCGACTACTGCACGAAGATATCGGCTCAACAGTTTAGGTCGAACATCCAGCACAAGAACATGGTCAGCAAGATCTTGGAAAATCCCGAGGTCTTGGGATCCAAGCAGTTTGACTTCAATGTGACGGACACAGATACCACTGGTGGTGTTGCCCTGAGTGGCACGAGCGGGACCAACCTACTTGATGAGGATCCTCAGAACAACGCCAATCCTCTAGAGAGCCAGTGCGGTGGATCCGTCATAAAGTCTTTGGTGCCAGATGTCAAGCCCCGCGACCTTAACGGCCCTCGACTCGGCCAACGTTGGCCGTCACTGCCAACCCACGCGAGGAATGGATCCACCACCACCGACCTGAGCAACAGCATGGCGGGGTTATCGCTCTCTGGATCCTCGAGTGGCGGTGCCCCGCTACATCCAGGTGCGCCTTCAGTACCATCCTATCCCACGCCATCGGCGAGTACCCCGTCTGCACCGTCCTCCATGTCCACCGAGAAGCCCCTCAAGAATGGTTCTGCTACTTCAAATGCATGGGTTGGATCATCGGACGCATCATCGGTGCTGTTCAGGGGTGCGAAGAAGACCCCAATCACCAACGAATGGGAGGCGGCTCTACAGGCGAAAAACGAAGAGTACGAGCGTGGGAACTCGAACAACCTGCTATGGATGCGGTACTGGGATCCGACTCACAAGGACTACGACCCCGAACGTTTCTATAACCCAGTCATCGAGAGGTACCTCTGCCCGTTGCCGCAGTGCAACGACAACTTCCCTGAACCCTTCATGCTGGAGCACCACATCAGCACCATCCACGCCATTGCCCAGCTGCGTTGCCCGCAATGCCTGAAGCTGTTCAAGAGCGTGACTTCTCTGGTGGCTCACTGCGAGGCTCCGACTTCTGAGTGCTGTATTTCTCGTTCAGACCGGTTTGGCCAGGCTATTGACAAGTTCTCCGGTGGATTTCTGGGAGCCCGGGGTGCATACCGCCCGGACTTTACAGAGGAAGACCGCAAGGACCGGAAGGGCGACGACGAAAAGATCATGCCTGGCAGTGGCTTCAAGATCGGGATGGTCAAGTACGAATCCACGCTTCCTATCGATTGGCCTGCCAATGGGTTCAGAGAAGAGGTCCAGATCGGCCGCACCTGGGACGAAGGTGGTCGTGGTCCGAACCGGCTTGGCCATAATGTCAACCCGGCTGTCCCACTGTCACGGTCTCAGAAGCAGCACCACTCGACAAAGAGCATCTACCCTGAGCCCTTCAAGGACTTCATTCCCGAGATTGACCCTGAGAGGGCCTTTGCGCCATCTCAGGAAGAGCGCAACAGACGTCAAGCTGAGCTGAATTCGCGCAGCACCGTTCAGTCAGAGGAGAACGTCGCCTCGCCTTCTGGCCAGCGCATGGAGAAGAAGAAGAAGAAGAAGGAGAAGAAGAAGCAGCAGCAGCGCCGTGAGAACATGGCATCCCAACTGATTGATAGCGACCGCTTCAGGGCCGTCAAGAAACAGCAGGTCGACTATGAGATTCCGGAGGAGCCGGAGCGCGTTATGACCCGTGATGAGGCAATCTACCTCGTGGACCAGCAGGCTGCTTTCTCGGACACGGCCTCGGTGGCTGGAAGCGGGAAGAGCGCTTGGAATTGAGGCGCTCTGGTGCCACTAATTTGCTTTGCATGGAGCAATGGCGGAGCCGTGGGTCATCAACCGATGGTGTTCAACATTTTACTTCTTAAAACCTTTAATCCTGCGATCAACATTCTGCCGGGGCGATGTGTGTCGTGACGAACAACACATGGAATAAGGGGGAACAAAAATTGGTTTCCAGCTTAGAATTTGCACAGTTGCTGCGTGTGGTCATGGACTTTTTTTTTTAAAAAAAAAAAGAAGAAAAAACCATACAACAAGCTTCTGGGGTTTACGGCAGGTGGTAGGGAACAACTAAAAAGCAGGCTGACGGCAGAAGAGTCCGGCTAGGCACCGCGCGTATATGCGTGGAAATGCAATAGAGCTTTGATACTTTCACTTGAAACTCCCCTTTCACCTTTCAACGCCTTGCTAAATGTCTTTCAGCCCTAATGAATCTGCATTGAAATCTATAATCGTTATACATGTCCACGAAGCACATTGTCTGCCTATAAAAACCAATCACAGCGCAACAAACCCCTCCTCGTCCAACACCGTCCCCTCCTTCCAGCTCTCCTCCACCCACGCCACGCTAACCACCCGCGGCACCGGCCCGCCCCTCCTCGCCACCGCGTCCCTAATCTCCCGCAACCTCTCCTTCCCCACTCCCGGCGCTACAACGACTTGCGTCACGCCCTCCTCCTCCAACCCCGCCGCCACCACAACCCCTCCCGCAAACCGCACAACCTGCGCCGCGAGATACAGCCTCGTCGCCCCCGGCGAGTCCGCGTCGCCCGACGCGCCGTCGAACCACACGCGCATCCCCCTGAACAGCCACCCCCTGACCTCGCCGTCGCCGAACAAGGGCGCCGCCTCGCGCGCCTCCAATTGCTCCAGAAACCTCGCCCCGACGTCCTCGTTTCCCCCCTCCTCCTCCCCCTCCTCCTCCTCCTCCTCCTCCTCCCCCTCTGCCTTCACCGGCACCGGCACGGGCATCCGATCCAAGACGTCCGCCTTCAATTCCGCGACGGACGCCACGTCGCGCGCGAAGCTGTCGCCCCACGCGTCCACCGCGTCGTCGGCGCGCAGCGCGTCGTCGTCGGTGGCGTGGAAGAGGTGGCGGCGGCCCTCGAACGGGAGCAGCAGCGGCGACGCGCCTCCTGTCCGGCCCGCCGCGGCGTCCGCGGCCGCCTGCGCGACGCAGTCGAACAGCCAGGAGGGGCGGACGACGGAGCGGTCGTTCTTCTTGACGAGCGAGGCGACGGGCACGAGGCGGCGGTCGGCGACGCAGAGGACGTGGGGCGCGGCGGTGGGGGAGTGGACGAGGCGGCCGCCATGGGCCTTGACCAGGGCTTCGAGGGCGGGCTTGGGGGTTTTGGGGGCGACGGCGTCGGTCATGATGTAGAAGGTCAGGCCGGCGAAGACTTTGGGGCGGGAGGGGTCGGTGGGAGGGGCGGGGGAGGCGTCCTCGAAGCCGGCGACGGTCATGGGCCGTTTGCGCGTGGTGCGCTGCCGCTTGCGCCGGCCGTCGTCGACTTTGAATTCTTTCTCGGCGTGGGCTTGCTCCGCGTTGCTCTTGAGCGTCATGAAGTCTTGGATCGACAGCGCGTCTTTCCAGCTCTTGTCGGCGCGCAGCTTCTTGAAGCGCGGGAAGCGCAGCGTCATGCCCATGCGGAACTGGTCGGTCGTCCCGACCGAGGCGGCCTTGACGGACACCACGACCGAGTCGCACGGCTTGATCCACACGTCCGGCCGCTCGTACTGCCTGTCGCCGCCGGCGAGCTCGATGTACTCGGTCGGCGGCCGCTTGGGATCCCACTTCTGCCACTTGTCGCCCGTGTTGTGCCGGATGGCGGCGTAGTCCGCCGCCGTCATGCCGCCGCCGACCTTGAAGAACGAGAAGCACTTCATCGGGTTCGCGCCGCGCTCGATCTGGTTCTTGTCCACGCGCAGTCCGCACATGAAGCTGGAGAGCCGCCCGCCCCGGTGCCCGGACCCGTAATAGCCGCCGATGATGACGCAGTCAAGTTCCTCGCCGAACTCGGTCATGTACTCGGGCTTGACTTTGATCCAGTCGTCATTGCGCTGGTTGAGCCGGTACATGGAGCGTGGGTTCTTGATGACCAGGCCTTCGGACGCTTCGGATACGACTTGGCGTAGGAGCGGTTCGATTTCCCCTGGGCTGCGGGCTGTCATGTACGTGTGGACCTCAAACCGGCGGTGGATGGGATGGGTGCTGGCATCGAGCGCCTTTCTGCGGTCGCGGAGCGTGTACTGAGTAAGAGGTTCATCATTGAGGTAGAGAAGGTCAAAGATCTTGTAGAGAGGACGTTGGCCGGTTGAGAAAGGATTCTTTTGCTCGGAGAGCGCAGCTGTCTTGAGGGTGCCGAACGGAACCACGGCGTCTTGTTCCATATCCCATGTGATCATCTCTCCGTCGAGAATAATGTTCCGCACTCCGCTGTGGAAGGCTTCCTTCAGGTGTCGCGTGAGGGCGCTGTTATCATCCTCAAAGCTGCTCCCATACAGGTAGGTGTAGTCTTTGGCTTTGCGAGACCAGAACCCAAAGCGCTTGCCGCCGGGCACACTTTCGTCCTCGATCATGTGCAGTTGCATGCGCTCGCCGTCGAGCTTTTCCTCGATCCAAAACTCGTCGTCGTCTTCTGTCGGCTTCATACGTTGGACCATCTTCTCGAACGAGTGCATCTGGAAGGCTGCCAGCTGCGGCTGGAAGCACTGCATGAGATTCACTCCCGTCTCGCCCCCCTCTAGGCGGATGGACGGATCGTACAGCTCCCAGCACACCCTGCGTAGGCTGGATGAAACGTTAAACAGACTCTCGGCATCGGGGTGCCAAATGCTGAAGATGGTCCTCTCGGTGGCTCCGACCTTCATCTGGCGGAGAATGACGCGGATAAGCCACATCATCTCCTCGGCATTCATGCGCTGGTAGAACTCGAGGAATACAGGGAGCTGATCCTCTTCCCTGGATACGACAGAAAGCTTGTCCAGTCTTTCATTGACTTCAGCGATGGTCATGTTGCCCGGCTTGGCCAAAATGGGCCGCTTCGAGACGACGTCGAAGCACCTGCCGGCAAAGTCGCCGGCCATGGTTACAGTGGCTTTCTGGCCGGGAAGCTTCCAATTGAGCAAGTTGAAGCCGTCCTCGGAGTCTTTGTCGATACGGAGGACGCGCACCAGCAGCTTGCCAATGGCCTTCTCCTTGAGGCCGTACATGGCGCGATCACGGTCCTTCTCGGGAACAATGAGGCGGAAGGCCGGATAGATGTCGTTGCCTACTTCCTGGCGCCATCTCGAGATGAAGCGTTCGATGACGCTGCGGCGGATTTCATTGGGAGTCAAGTGAGCCTGGCCGTGGGGCCCTTGTCTCCTGCGGGCAGTGGCCGGGCCGGCGGGCTTCTTCTTGTTGTCATTGAGGGGGTTGAAGAGGTCGAGGTAGAGAGTGTGAAAGGGCAATGTCTTTGAGTGGTTGTGCGGGCGATTGGGATACCTGAGATTGGAAGCATCAGATGTCAAGCACGGGGAATGGCCGCAGGGGAGCGAGTGTGCGGGAATGAGAATTGTACTTCTCGTCCAGCTCTTCCTCGGTCATGGAGCCGTGGCCGTACTGGCGCTTCTCATCAATGGCCTCCTGGCTCTGCGCCACAGCGACCCCGGCCATGGTGTTTCAGCGCAGATCGCGGCGGGGATGCTCGCGAGGTGGTTGGTTAGCGGGCGGGTGGTTGGCGGCTGCTGACGAGGCGTCCAGCACAGCTGATACGAATACGGCGGTGGAGCTGGGCGGAGCTGGGCAGTCTGCCCGTTGCGCAGGCGGCGAGCGCGAGGAAGTGCAGATGGTCTTGACATGGCGCGCGCGAGGCGGAGAGGCGGCGGGAGTGAAGGCGCGAATGTTCAGGCAGCAGGGCGGCGTTCGCGACGCGGCGGCACGTGTGCGACTGCGCGATGATGAAACAGCGGCCGGGGTGCGGACACTCGGGCGCGTTCACTGCCACCGCCGCCAGCCTCGCGTCCGCCATGAGCGCCTGCTACGGATACATAATCCACAGCTGCCTCCGCGCCGCCCGCGGCCTTCCGCCTCCCGTCACGCCGCCTCCCGTCGCCCTGATGCCCCGCCGGCTCCCACGCGCCCCGACGCAGCCCTCACTTCCTACCGCTCCAGCTCGATGGACGCATGAGCAACAGCGTCGCCCCGCCGCCGATGCCTCCGGCCACGCACCAGCAGCAGCAGGCTGAGGCCGCCACGAGCACGCCCTACAATGCCCGCGATGCCGCGCTGCGAGGGGCGTCCCGCGCGTTTGGCAAGCCGGCCGTCAAGCCCAAGCCGCAGGCCAACACGCACAGCGGGAACAACGGTGCATTGGCCGCCGCTAGGCAGTCGAGCACCCCTCAGCCCCCGCTGCTCCAGCCCCAGCAGACCGGCAACAGCACCGTCTCGCAGGCCTCGCAGACCTCCCACCTCGGACTGCCCGTTGTCCATCCCGGGCGCGCCCGCTCGCCGTCGCTGATTGCTGCAAGCTTGGCTGCCGCCCGACACACGCCCGCTTCCGACGCCCCCGACACAAAGCGCAGGGGCATGATGGATGCTTCGAACAACACCTCGAGCGATTCGCTGCCAGGACAGGGCGCCGTCAGGGACATCCGCTCCAGGTTCAATGGCTCGACCCAGCTTCCGCCCCCGGCCGGCGTAAAGGCGTCGTCAGCCCGGACGAGCCGCTCTCCATCCCAGGCGTCCGACCCTACCGACGTCACTTCTATACCGAATACCAACTCGTTGGTGCAGATGTTTGAGCAGAACAAAGCCGGCGCCGCCGCCGCCTCTTCAACGCCTCCACTTCGCAGCCCCAAGCCAGCCCCTATTTTTACCTCGCGAGGGGGTCCTCCGCCGTTGAAGTCTCCGAAGCCCACGCGGAATATAACAGTACCCTTCGCTTCTCCAGAAGAGCCAAAGCCGGATGTAACGAGGCCACGGCCAGTCAGTGCTGGGAACGCAGCCGCAATGAAGCCAAAGCCAGCTCCCAGACCAGCTCCCAAACCCGCCAAATTCTTGGGCGACACAACGACAGCTGCTCCTCATGTGTCTCCCAAAGTACCACCGAAGCCCAAGTTTTCGACATCCACCTGCCAGGTTTCCGTGTCGGCAAAAGAGGACTCGGACGATGATGCCGCGTACATGTCGGCCCCCGAAACGCAAGCGGACACCCGAGTGAGGCCCGTCGTTGCTCCCCCTCGACGAGCGGGCACCAAGAAGATTCCCACCAACGAGGGCCCTACCAAGACCGCAAGACCAGCTCAGGTTGCGCATCTGCGCAGGCATTCTGCGGCAGGAGAATCGCACTCTGCCCCGCCAGGACCAAGACAGCTTCTCCCGCCGCCTCCCATCAGCTCTCCATACAAGCGCGAATACATAAAAAAGATTGAGCCCCACATAACGGGAGAGTCCCTAGCGGACGCCATGGTCGGCGCCGCGCTGGCCAGCTCGCGCGTCCCGACGCCAGCCAAATCTCCGCTTCCGCCGCCGCCGCGCCGCAGCGGCAACGCGCACCAACACCATCACCACCACCCGCACATCTTCCACTCGCGCACGCCCAGCCCGACCAAGAAGCCCGGCAAGCTGAAGCCGACGCTGCGCAGAGAGCCGTCGTCCAGCGATTCGTCGTCGGACCGCGACAACAGGCACAAGAAGAAGCGGCACCTGCGGCCCAAGCACCCCAACAAGCACAGCGAGGGCTCGCGCAAGCGCTGGCGCGACTCAATCACGGAGCACGAGAAGAAGCGCTACGAGGGCGTCTGGGCCGCCAACCGCGGCCTGCACCTGCATCCGTCGCAGCTGCACCCGTCGGCGCTCCAGCCGTACCCGAACCCGCAGGACCTGCAGGACGAGGTCGCGGGCCCGGTGGTGCGGGACATCTGGGCGCGGAGCCGGCTGCCGCCGCACATGCTGGAGGAGGTGTGGGAGCTGGTCGACTCGAGGGGCGTCGGCAGGCTGCTGCGCGACGAGTTCGTCGTCGGCCTGTGGCTGATCGACCAGGCGCTCAAGGGCAGGAAGCTGCCGGTCCGGGTGCAGGAGAGCGTGTGGGCGAGCGTGCGGGGCGCGAGGGTGAAGGTGCGCATTCGGTAGCGGCCGAAGCGGTACGGATAGAAGTACATACACATCGTCTCCCGGGTCTGGAGCGTGGTGATGACGGCACATGCCCACACACACCCACCTTTTTAGCGCGTAGAAAAGATACCCCCTCGACAAAACCTTAATTCGAAAGTAGCAGCTTTTGTTCTCAATTTACTTCATACGCTCCATCTGGCCAAGGAAAGCTTGTGTGCGACAGAGCCGGACCCTGAGAGATGGGCACCGCGCCGCCGGGGTGGTTCGTGCGTGCTTGATTGCCCCGCGTGATGTATGCGTGCGCGAGAGAGAGCAAAGTTTCGTCTGTTGGTGCAGTTGGTGCCTCAGGTCGAGACTCGTCAGTGACGTGACGGCCCTTTCCCCCGCGTTCAGCAGTAGCGCGGGTTCGGGAGGGAGGGAGTGAGGTAGGTCGAGGCGATGCGGTCTGCCGTGGGGTGGGCGGCTCCAGAAGGGTTTGGGGTGGGGAGATTTGGTAGGATGTCGAGTAGAGGTCCGGTAAGGTGACGCGAGGGTGTCAGAAAAGGATCCCGGTCGAGATACTGTGCATGCGTCACTGTCCCTGTCGGTGAAAGTGGAAAGTCAGAGTACTCTAGAGTGAGAGCTGGAAGGTGGGTGGTCTAGACGTTATCGATCGATTTCATTTCTTTCGTGTCTATCAGTTCGTCGTTTCTATTGTCCTCTATTCGAGTCTTTTGTGTATTATGTCCTCGATCGACGTATTCGTCCTCCTTTCTTCTCGCATGTCAATTTCCTGCTTCTCGTCTATCCAACAGACCCCAAAACCTGCCCTGAAATCTAGTAGTGAATAAAGGGTATCATCGTCCCAGCCCGATTTCTTTCTTTCCGTGCCATCTTATATCTCCCGTCTAGAATCAACACAAACGCCTCGCTGGTATCCATAATGTCCTGGTTCTTAAAGAGAGAAAAAGGGTGACGAAAAAGGACCCACGAAAAAAAAAAGACGATGCGGTTGACATGAATTCATAAGGTCAGACCCACCCAGCCGCCCCGAAGTTGAAAAATAAAGCAAAGCAAAACGAAACAAAATCTTCCGTATGAAACTCCTTTCCTCTAGAATCTATCTCACAGCGCTCTCGCGAGGAACGCAAAGTGGCCCCCGACGACCGGTCTCGCGCGGAAAGTGGACTTCTTCGGGCTCGCCATTCCGACGTGCTTTCCCTTGACGTAGTACCGATCGCAGAAACCGACGGGGTTGCGGCGGTTGGAAATGAACTCGTGGATGTCGTCGATGAACATCTTGCCGACATCTGACTCGGCGTTCTGGGATGCACTGGCGCCTGCAAACGACATCCAGTTGCTGGAGCCGTAATCGCCGCGCGAGTCGATGGGCAGGCCGATCTCGCCTCTCTCGACGGCTTTATCGTGAAGCTTCTTGTAGAATTTTGATTGGAGCTCAATGGTGCTGTTCGGGAAAGTGTGTAGGCCGAGGAGCACGTCCGGGTAGAGGTTGAACATGGTAGACCATGTTTCGTCTTTACCGTAGCGCAGCGTCAGGTGCGAGCCGTCGGAGGACATGCCGTGAGCCTTGTTGATGATCCTGTTGGCCATGTCCTTGGCTGCTTTCTGGGAGGCTGTGTCGTCGTACATGGCGCCGTATGCATTAAGCCCGACGGCAGCCTTGATTGCGAGATTGGTTTGCTGCTCAAGCGGGCCTGCACCGTCATTGGTGGAGAGCTGCTTCGTTGGCTCCAGGCCGTTGTTCTTAAGATACTTGGCGTATTTGGTGAACAGCGCCTTGTGATTCTGGGCGAACTCGTTTGCCTGGTCGCGGTTTGCTGAGCTCTTGTGGTACATGTACGCCAGGATCAAAAGGTTTCCGGTGGACTCGAGCGGCATCTCCTCGCTCTTCCCGTTGTCATGACCAATCGCTCGTGGGTAACCACCGCCTTGGAAGGCACGGTCTCCCAGATCATGGACTGCCCACTCGTGTGGCCACTTGCCAATCTCCAAGTACATCGCTATGGGCCGTAGCATGAGGCGGATGTAACCAGGGCTGAGCCAGTAAAACAAGGGCGCTGCGGGGTAGATGATGTCGAGCGTTTGGATGTCTCCGTTCGACGAGATCTCCTTCATCCAGGCATTGGTCTTGCTGGTATCCAGGGAGTCCGAGGGAACCGTAACATCCATGGCTCCAAAGACCTGGCGGACAGAAAGAGTGGTGATATCTGTGTAGTTCTGCCCGCCCACCTTCAAGGACTCGTCCCGAACTTTGTTGTCCAAGGTCGTACAGGCTGTTTCGGTGGCCGCTAATGTGTTGAAAGCATCGGATACGGCGTCGATGAGCTGCCCGCGCTTTGGATACTTGGCACGGTAGTAATAGGTATGGTCGCTCCCGTAGAACTTGATGCCCTTATCTCTTGTCATACCGACGCCAAACACGACCTGCTTGGACTTGCCAACCTTGCCGAGGTCGTGCGCGTAACCAGAAACCGGGATCCCAGAACGATCCCACTCTGGAGTAGCAGCATTGAGCGTTGCCAATTTCTTAGTCTTGATGAAGCTTGTCCGAATGTCGTCGCGTCTCCCAAAGCTCATGGTCATGTCAACGCCGTCCTGGACCGTCGAGGCGTAAAAGACCTGTCCCCATTGTGCCATGTTCCCCCTCTCTTCATAGGTCCTGTTGGTGTCCCGATCCCATGTCCAAACATGCGCGTTGCCGGTGGCTGATTTGTTCAAGCTGAAGTCCGGGGTATCCTGCGTACCAAGCCACTCATGGCCGATGTCTGAGTAAATTTTGATGTCGGGCTCTCCAGATTTTGGTTTGGCGGTGACGGTGAGAAAGCTGAGCGGAAGACTCTGCTGCCTCAAGCTATCATCATCAACTCCGGGAAATATTGGTGAGAGGAATGACAGCGTCACATCGGCGGTTCCAGCGGTCAAGTAGAATATACTTCTTGTTGATGTATACTGGGCCCCGTTCACAGTAGCCGCTTTTACGCCATCAGGAGGGTTTGGCATGCCGAACAGACTGTACACCTCATCGCCAACATGCGCCATGACGGTCCAACCAAGCTTCTGGCCCCGCCAGAACTCGGCCTGTCCAGAGGGCAGATTCAGAGCTGCTTCTCCCGGAATCCATGCTGATAGGTAGGGATTCTTGACGGCCAAAGGATAAGCGGGAGGCAGAAGAGGCCTGAAATTGGAAGGTTGTTGTGCTGGAGCGCTGCCAGCCGGAGACTCGCGGGCCAGCACGATGCTGAGCACAGTGGAGAGGACAATGCAGGTGATGGCCAGCATGATGATCATGAGGAGCAGAGGGAGACGCCATTTTGGCGGTATTTTATTGAGGAATGGGAGCCTCGTGAATTCCCTTTGTTGCGGCTGAGTGGCAGACGCGATGTTGGGTGCGGCTTCATGGTCTTTGGAAGAGGGCGACAACATGCGGAATCGGGCCAGGATGGAGCCAACAAAGGAGGGCTTCTTGAGCGGCGCGTCAGGCTCGGGCGAGGATTCCATGTTGGCGTGTGTAAAGGGATGCGGGCAAATGCTCACACCCAACAACTAGCAAGCCTGAAATTTAACCATGAAGGGTCCACGTTCCGGGGCGCAGACGGCGAAAGGAGCGAATTGTGGGAGTCGGAGCTGCTGTCGTGTTATATTTGACCCGGCATGGGGAGGCAGCGGAGAGCGTGCGGCGAGAGTGGCGGGCGTTGGGGCGGCGCAGGTGGCCGGGCGACAGTGGACGGCGCCGTTGTATTATTTGCTATGCGGTGCGGTGTTGCGGTGGCAGTGGTACCGAGCAACCCCCAACCAGCAAGAAAAGGGAAGGGCGGGCAGCGGGGATGGCAGGTCGGCTCAGCTGTGGCAGTGGCATCTTGAAACAACGAAATGGCCGGCTAAAATTAGCGCCCTGGACGCCGTCTCCAGGGTCCAAGTCCGAGGAGTGCTCAGGCCGCTGCCGTGAGTGAGATCAGCGCGCGCTGCTGCAGCGGCTGGGCCAGGCGGGCGGGCGGATTGCAGCGCGCGCGACAGCCAGTCGTTGCACGGCGGCGGCGCGCGGGACAGACGGCCCTCGTCTCAGCCCGGCAGGCATGCTGTTGGCGGCTGGTCTGTTCGCGGCGCGCTCGCTGCGCGCGTGAGGGGTGCGGTGGCAGGCCGCGGCGCGGCGTGGGTTGGCCCTGCGCGGCGCGCCTCGCGCCAAGGTGGGATGTCGTGCGCTGGGGCGGCGCGCTGTGTGTTGGGCGCGGGATGGGGTGCTTGTCCGCTTGGATTTGTGGGGAGCGGCGAGGCGTCTCCGCGCGCCCCCAGGGCCCAGGCACAACATTGGGCGCCGCGCTGCTGCCAGAGGGCAATTCCGCCGACCATGGCCGCATCACGTGGAGGCTGCAGTCGCCGCTCAACACCTCCGCACGCTGCTCACGCGAGTCGCGGATAAGCCTAAAATCTGCCTCCCGCGCCCTCCTGCTTCCCCAGACTTTCCCAGACTCAAGCGCGGCTGCTCTTGCTCCTCCAGACTGCCTCACGCCGCGGATGTCAGATCTGCCCCTCTCCACCAACCTTAACCCGAGACCCCGGCACGCGCCCTCGCATCGACCAGCATCCAGCCTGTTCGCCGCGCTCTGCAACACCGCCCCGGTCCACCAAGGCTGTGTGTTGTTCCTGTTCCTGATCGGCCGCTCGTCTCGACTCACCAGTTGAGTCACTGAGAGCCACTGAGAGTCACCAATTCAGCCACCTCGAATTGGGCCCCCAATCGCACTGCCTCTCCCTTCTGACTGTGCCGGAGCCTGCCGCACCGTCAACTCCTCTGTCCGTATCCGGCCGCTTCGAGCGCGTGCAAGCTGCACCGTCACCACCCCCGGCCCTCCAGTCCAATCACAGCCTTCACTCCTCACCGGCTCCTAGCCAGACATGGCTCACCAAGGCGGCGTGGCTACACAGAGTCTTACTCAGATAAGCGAGCGTAGCAATCTAAATAACCTCCACGACGCCGCGCAGATTGCTCGCATTTGGATCAACATGCCGAACAACACTGAACGCCCCACACAAATTTCTACTCCTAGCCGCGCTCGGGAAGCTCCCACTAGTGACGGCATTCCGTCTGGCCCCAGCAAGAAGCTTGCTGAGAAGTTGGGCGAAACGCTCCCGGGACCCACTCCTGCAGGGGATCGCCAGCTTGCTGCAGATCACACAGAGCACGCCGCAGCAAGCCATCTCACTGACCAGCTCCAATCTTGCAGGCTGTCGCCTGCCGCGGTCGATCGCAATGTCTACAGCCAATTGCAGAGCCCGCTTTTTGGCGAATTGCCGGCCGAGCTGCGCGTGCAAATCTGGGAATACGCGCTGACCCCCGAAACCAACATTGACAGGCCGGCTGTTGCTGTCGCTCTGCGGCAGACTTGCCGGCGCGCGTACGACGAGACCAGGTTCACGGTCTATAAGCAGAACCAAGTCCGCGCTCATCTGCTCAAGTCGCCTCTCCCTGGCGAGAAGCATCACTGGACCCATCTTCTCTCGCCGGAGCAGCAGGCGGCCACCCACTTGAACCTGTACGTCCAGCCCGGCGCCTCGCAGGCGTACGGGTGGAATCTCCTCCGCTGGACGAAGCAGCTTAACTTCCATCCGGGCACTCTGCAGCTGACCATCTGGTTCACCTCTGGTATCGGCTGGTGGAACCACTACGTCAGGGACATCTTGAAGAGCGTGCAATCAATGCGCGGCATCAAGACGTGCATCCTCGAGTTCCGCACCGCCCGTGAGCGCTTCCCAGAGTTTGACAAGCGCATCCAGGAGCTCCAGGAGAAGGACATCAAGCTGGCCGACGGCACCGTCTTGGCTTGGGACGGAAACGCGCCCGAATACTTGGAGGGCAGTCGCGTCATGATAGACAACGCGTTTGGCCGCCCATCCCGCCTGACCGAGGAAGAGCAGCCTCGCTGGGTTCCGTGCCCAGACCCGCAGCAGAAGGGCGAGCGCGAGATGCTGGCCATTGTCATTAAATGGCAATCGAAGTCCGGAGCTAATGGTGGACTGCAGTCGTTGTGATCTCATTTTGGCTTTGTTGTATTCGTACGAATCCGGCAGCGAGGTGTTTTTTTGGGCTTGAGTCTTGCGTCACCATCGCGTCGTTTTGTTTGGAAACGAGAACATGAAAGAACCGACACGTGGGAGCCTTGATCAACACCCTGGTTTTCACTATAGCGACTGGCGTTAAGGGAAGGGACTTATAAGGAACAAGTAATATGGGTGGTCATGTGAATAATAAGACCAAGGTTTGAGGGGGCATGATCAATGATGTACCGGGGTTGGGAGGGGCTGGGAGAACTAATTGGAAAGGAAAGAGAGAGGTCGACTTTTTGATTGACTGGGTGACTTATCTGGCCTCTGTTATCATTTTCCACAAAGGCGGGTCTGCGATCTTGCATCGAGCTGTACAGATTCTGCTGCATTTCAGCGTTCTTAGCCTGCAGCTCGCCGAATTTTTTCTATGGTAGTCAGCGCTTAATATCTGAATCAGACCTGCGGTACCTGCCTGAATGTGCAACTCAAATCTTCCTGATGGACAGCTGAAGCCTTAGTCCGGACACATAAGCCCTTTGATCAAAAAACCAAAGCCCTCCGGATGGATTCTTCAAGCGGCCATGTAGAAAATTACTTTTTCCACGAATTCTGTTGACGGGCGCACCCCTCTCGTACCGCCATCTCTTCATCAACTCCTTGTGTCGTGAGTAGCCGGAGCCTCGTGTGGCCAGTTCTTTCCGCCCTTGATTGGAGCTTGACGGAGCAGCCGTTTTATGGCGGCTCTGCTCCGGAACGATGATTCCATCCCAGCGAGGCCGCTCAATCCCATTCATCCAACGGCTCCGTCAGGGTATTCTCGAACCATTTCATCTCTCTAAACGGCAGCACGCGCGCAACGACCTTCCCCTTCACCAGCGCCAGCGGCACCGGCCCATGGATCCTCGAATCCCTCGAGTGCGCCTGATTATCGCCCGCAACCCAGCAGTGGCCCTCAGGCACCTGCCCTCCAGCATCAGCACAACCCACCCACCGACTCGACCGGGACACAGCAACGACCTACCTGCACCAGCAGCCCCTCCCCCTCCGCACCGGGCGTGTCCCGCAGCACGAAGTCCCCCGGCATCCCCACCACCCGCTTGATCACCCCGTAGCCCAGCCGGAACGGGTTCTCGTAGTTGACGAGGTCGCCGACCACGATGCCGCGGCCGCGCCGGTGCGCGCGCGAGATGACGACCGCGTCGCCGATCGTCTGCATCGTCGGCACCATCGACGCGCCGTACGTGAACCGGATCGTGAGGGTGTGCGCGGCGACGGCGTGGTAGAGCAGCCAGGCGGCGCCCGTGTGGAAGAGGAGCTGCGGCGCGGTGAGGCGCGTACAGCCGAAGGCGGGGAGGAGGCGCGTGAGGCGGGGGAACGGCATGGTGGAGGGGTGCGGATGTGAGGTGGTGAGTGGAGTAGTGTGTCGAGGACGTATGTAGATGCAGGTGTGACGTGCACTGTGCAGGGTGGAAACGACGCGCCGGTTCAATGCCGGTCCGGTGGTCTCGTCTGACATCTTTGGGCGACGCAGCTCAATCTTTCGCCCGCAAAAGCCGCTCTTCGAACTTTCTTTCCTTTTTCTGGCGGTCAGAGTTGGAACTCAGCTGTGATTGCGTCTGATATACACGCAAGAGGCCGCCTGCAGGGCGCTGACGAACAAAGTGCTATTACGCCCAAACGTGAGATTTTCCAGACTGCGACGGAAAGCACCATGACTGACAGCGCCGTAAATCCCCTTAGTGGTCCTGAGGTTTGTTCCGGTACCTCTGACAGTGAAGCTTCTGTGAAACATCTGCGTGGCAGAGTTCATTACCTAGGATGGCGTCAGAAGAAAACATGGTCTCAGAGTCTGTAAAAGGTAGATTTCTTCCACCCATCCCACTTTCTGCTCGAAGTAGTTTCATTAACTCTAACCTAGGACTCATTACCTCATACCACGAGTTAAACCCACAATGCGTGGACGAACTCACTGAAGAGCCCAGTCCACTGGAATTCATGAGATTTGTAGCCAAGAACCGGCCTTTCGTTGTCAGAGGTGCAGCGTCTTCCTGGAAGTCAAACACGAAATGGAACGCAGAGTATCTCAAAAAAGTAATGGACGGCCAGCTGGTCAATGTTGCTATAACCAACAAAGGCAACGCGGACGCCATCGTTGAGGCTGACGATGGAAGCTTGATCTTCGTGGAGCCGTACGAAAGAGACGAGCTCTTCTCTGAGGTAATTTCCAAAATCCAAGATCAAGAGCTGGGTCACGGAGAGCCAAAGGTCATCAGATATGCACAGACTCGTATGTTCTGTGTCTCCTGAGGATTTCTGAAGTTGGAAGTGTTGATGAATCGAAGAAAACGACAATCTCCGCAACGAGTATGAGAGCCTGTTTGCAGACGTCCCGAAAGACATCCCCTTCGCGCGCATAGCTCTTCAGCAAAGCCCAGACGCAATCAACTTCTGGCTTGGCAGCTCACGCAGCACCACTTCCCTGCACAAAGACAATTACGAGAACATCTACATCCAGGTATTGGGCCAGAAGCACTTCACACTCATGCCGCCGGTTGAGGCCGCTTGCATCAACGAGAAGGCTATTCCAGCCGCTCAGTATGTGCCCAGGAAAGGGGACGTTGGGGACCTCTTGGAAGATGACCTTCACGACCTGCACGTAGAGAGGGCAAAGTCTGCAAAAACGGTGAATTGGGCGCTATGGGATCCTGATGAGCCGGCAGTACGGCCCACTGAATTTTCGACACTATCAAGGCCGGTCAAAGTCACTTTGAATCCGGGAGACATGCTGTATCTGCCGGCATTATGGTACGGCATTTGCAATTCGCCTGAAACTTCTGTCCCTCTGCTTCATGCTGATGGTTGTCCAGGTACCATAAGGTGGCGCAAAGCTGCTCTGAGGAAGGAGTATGCTGTGCTGTCAACTATTGGTATATGGGATATCTGAAGATACTGTCAGATGCGGCACGCTGACGATTCTCAGGTATGACATGGATTTCAGCGGTCCGTTCTGGTCACTGTGCTCTTTTGCCAGAAGTACAGGCGGAGTTGCGAATGGTTATCCGTTGGGCGAAAAAGGTGGCGAAGAGGCGTAAAATACCAAGAATTCAGCAGTCCGCTGTGACTGTCGTTCGACGACGCAGAAAGTGAATGCTCCGAAGGCGACAACGCTACTTTGAGGAGGGCAGCAGGGCCGACATGCAGCACGAGTCATGTGTCTGCTTAGTCAGACGAGCGACGAGTCAGCTCGGCGGCTGCATGTCATGACCGCATCGACTTTTCTGGTAAACCATCACCATCGCCAATTGGCACTGCGCATACACATCCCCAGCCTCCCGACTACGTAGCAAACCACCAGAGGCTGTCGCATTACCAAACAACAAGCTCCGCAGGCTTTAACCGCGCGAAATTGTGCCAGAGGGTCTTTGGAAAATTTTCCTCGCGGCATCTTCGACCACAACCAGACAGCGCCTGTCTTGCGTAACCAAGGCTTCGCGGCTACTTCTCCTTCACAGCCATGGCACCGACATCCGGAACACCCATGCCGTCGAACCCCGCCCCTCCCGACGCCGCGACTCCGTCGACCGACACGCTCCCCGCGACCGACCGCGAGGGCTACGCAAAGCTGACGCACCACCTCTCGATCTTCCTCCTGATGACCTGCCCGGCCATAGCGCTGATCCCGCCGCGCAAGCTCGATCTCTACACCTTCGGCCTCGCCGGCATGACGGTGATCGGGGCGGAGCATCTGGTGCGTGAGCGCACCGGGCGGACAATCCTGCAGCGCGTGGGCAACCAGTTCGACAGCGCGGTGCAGCCGGCCGACCACATGCCGACGGAGCGGGCGCGCCAGGTGCAGGAGATGCAGCGGCGCGCCAAGGAGGAGCGCGACGTGCTGCTGCGGCAGGCGGGCCAGGAGCAGGGGAGCAAGAAGCAGGAGCAGAGCGTGCTGCAGCGGGTGTGGATGGGCGGCGAGACGGAGGGGTGGCGCGAGCGGCGGCTGAAGGAGGAGCGCGAGGCGATTGAAGAGGGCAGAGGCTACGGCGACCTCATCATGGACCAGATCTGGGACGTGTGGAATTGGGGCAGGGGCAAGACGGGCCGGGAGGGGGAGGGGGAGGGGCAGTCGGACTCTGCTTCGAGCAAGAAGAATTAGGCTCGTCGCCCGCAACGCCGGCAGGGCCTCCAAGCAATGGAGCGTCATCTCGCTGAGGGCGCGCCTTCATTACGGCAGCGCTGCTCCGGGCACGGGCCAGCGCCGGCGGTCTGTCTGGAGAGTTGAGAACTGCGCGTCTGGGGGTCGGTCGCGGCGGCAAGTGTAGGATAGAGGCATCACGCGGCAGCATGCACATATTAATCGCGCGTAAGAGACTCCGCTCAGGCTCCCGGCACGCAGCCGCTACCTCGGAGGAGGCTTCACTGAGGCCGAGCTCGGGCGCGCTGCGCTTGGTCCCCGCGTGTGCGCTGCGGTCGAGCGTCATGGTGCCATTTCTCCTATCACCGCCCCTATCCCGCCAGGCTGCCGCGAAACTTAAGGCTCGACGCGCATGGCTGTCCCACCCGCAGCGGGAGCTCTCATTCGCTCGCGATGACGGAAGGCATGGCGGCACAGAACGCGGTCCCCGGCTTCACCTCCATCGGTATGGCTCCCACCAGATCGCATCGCGCATGTGCATGTGCATGTGCATGGCGGCGCAACCCATGGCTCCCGCAGACCCTTTCCCCGCCCCTCTACCGCCTCTCTATCTCCGGCTCGGGTCGCGGCCGAGCGCCGCCGCGGCGCCAGCCATGGCTCGAGGCTCCATAACGGGACTGCCGGCACCAGGCAAAACTCCGCTCGCTAGCAGCCGGCCCAAAACTCTCTCATTCACAATTTATATTAGTCGCTCATGTTCCTGACTCTGCGCCCGCCCAGTGATTCAAAAGGCCATGTCGGCCGACCCCGCGCGCCCGCAGTCGTTCGTCGCAGACCCGCCGCCGCCGCTCAGCGTAACCCCGAGCAGCCCGCCACAGCGCAAGCAGCAGCACCTCGAGCCGCCCAAGAGCCCCGCCATGGACAAGAACAACCGCCTCTCGCTCGACTCGTCGCTCATGCGCCGCAACCCGTTCGCGCGCGCCAACCAGCTGGCCATCTCGACCGACGCCGCCGCCGCCGACGTTGAACCCGGCCTCAAGAGCGCCCCGCCCGTGCCGGACTCGCAGCAGAAGCGCCACAGCGCGACCTTCCCGATGGCCGCGCGCGGCTTCTTCTCGTTCGGCTCGCCGTCGCCGCCGCCGGAGGAGCAGCAGCCGGAAGATCCCCCCGCCGACTGCAACATGTCGGAGGAGGAGATGCAAGGCCTCCTCGAGCACGTCCGCAAGGCCGAGAACGACCGCGTACGCGCGGAGAGCGAGCTCGCGCGCCGCGAGAAGGAGCTCGCGCGCGTCAAGAACGAGCTCCGCCGCGCCGAGGGCGAGGTCGAGGAGCTGAAGGCGCAGCTGCTCCAGCAGCAACAGCACGCGCAGCCGCAGCAACCGCCCCAGTACCAGCAACACCACCAGCACCAGCACCAGCGGCAGCTGAGCGGCGGCCTGAAGCCCGCCGCTGGCTCGCAAGAAGAAATCCACCCGGCCTACAGGCACGACTCGCTCGACCCGAACGGCCGGCCGGCCGAGCCGTCGCCGTACCGCCACCACGCCTACGCCAGCAGCACCGAGCTGACGGCCAACTCAAACGCGTCGCAGCAGTCGCTGCGGCCGTACAGCTGCTCGGCCGCCGTGCCGCCGCCGCCGCCGTCGCGCAACGGCTTCCCGCCCAGCCCGCGCCTGACGACGCGGTTGTCGATGATCTCCATCGTCGAGGCGCCGCGGAACGAGGAGGGCGGCCTCGTCGACCGCGAGGGCGACGCCGACGCCGACGAGGACGAGGGCGTGAGCCCCAAGCGCCGCCTCATGCGGAGGAAGGCGTCGGCCGCGCCCGAGAAGGCCAGGGACGGCAGGCCGAAGGAGAAGAAGTCGTCGACCCGCTTGCGCGAGAGGTTCTCGAGGATGTCGTTCTTCCACGACAAGAAGAAGGACGACGGCAAGCTCGATTTTGCCGCCGAGCAGTGAGATGCTGTCGTGTACTAATACTGTGAAGATATACCAGAGGCGAAGGGGCGATAAGGAAGGTGTAGGAGTTGGCGTTTATGTGCGGGTTGTTTCAATTTTGTTGTTTTTTTTCGGGGAAGGGGGAAACCAGAGGCAGGTGCCTCTTACACACCAAGGGAGGCGATCTGCTTTACGAACTTAAGGTCCACCGTTCTTTTTCGCTCTTACGACAATAGACTTACCACTAGACTTTACACCTCAGCAGGGAGTTTATACAAAAGTTCCTTCTCACGTAGTTTGTAATTTTTAATCTCCTTGCTCTGTTTTCGAGTCCCTCCTTGAAATTAGCAATTATACCTGGTTCCTCAACCCTTCTTCCCGTGCCGCCAGGGTATACCGATTGCGAGACCCTCAGCCCATCTTTTGCCTCTGTTGTCGCCACCTAAACCGTAAGAGCCTTTTTTTAATTTACATTTTTGTTTTGCCCCTGAGATCTGATAATCTCGGAGCCCGGCGACACGACCCTCGCTGGTGATTAGTTGTAGCAGTACTCCTCCAGGCACGCCGCACACCCGTCCGGCAGCGCCGCACCGCTTTTCGCCATGATGCCGCACGCCAGGCACGCGCCCCACTGGGCGTCGCCGCCCGCGGACGCGACTTGCACGCCGTTCGCGACCATGGCTGTTCGACCGCGTTAGCTTCTGCGTTTACCCACGGACAAAACGGGGAGGGGGAGGGTCCTTCGAAAACTTACCGCTCGTCTCCGTCGGCGAGTACTGCAGCTGCAGCGTCGCGACGTTGCTGTCGTACGTGTAGTTGTAGTTCGGCACGTACACGATGGTCAGCGCGTCGGTGGCGTTGCAGCCGAAGAAGGTGGGCCGCTGGTTCAGGCCCTCGGCGACGAAGGTGGCGACGTCGGGTATCTCGGGCATGCGGGCGGCCAGCCCCTGCGCCTGGGCCTGCGTCCAGGTGTTGTAGATCTCGGTGCCGTTGGGCCAGTTGTCGGACGTGTCGGCACTGTTGTCGTTGACGATGAGGACATCGAGGTCTGTGCGGTGCAGCAGCGGCCAGATCGGATTGTTCTGGTCCGAAAGCCCGCCGTCGACGAGGTGCAGGTTCTCCTGGGCGGATACCAGGGAGGAGGAGGCGTACTCGTAGAACGGGTTCGGGTACATGGCGAAGAGATCCTGCGTGGCCAGCTCGTGGAGCTGGAGCACGAAATTGGAGAGGTATACGCCGAGTTCCGTCTGGTTGACGTAGAGGGGCACGCATACGCTGTTGAAGAGGGAGGAGGAGGTGCCAAAGATGAAGCCCAGGTTGTCGAAGCCCGTCACGCAGCTGTTGGTGGCAGCACCGGCAGAGTAGGAGGATCCAAGGTACTTGGTCGGCGTGAAGGCGGCAACGCCAGAGTCCCAGGAGCCGAACTCGTACGGAGTGAACTCGTACTGCGTGGCGTTGCGTTCGGGGTCACACTGGCCCTCCCACGTCTCGACGCCCAGCGCCGTGATGATGGGGAACGGCACCGCGGCGGATGCGTACTGCGAGTTGGCGACCACGGCGGAGAGCGTCTTGTTGACACCGCCGTCGTCGCCGTACAGGAGCTGGTTGGATATCGAGCGGCCCCACGGGTCGGTCAGCGTCACGTCGAAGCCAGCGGCCGCCTTGGCCGCCAGGTCGCCGACGATGTCAATGGAGCCATCCGATGTGTCGGACAGGAACAGCGTCTCCTGCAGGCCGGCTGACCACAGCCCGTCCCGAAGCGACGACACAGTCGGCCAGTCGTTGCCGGCCAGCGACGACAGCAGCCACGAACCGCCCGACAGCCCCGCCTGGTACGTGATGGCCTGGTACAGCCCGGACGTCGACACGTTACTGTCGCGCTTGTCCAGGCCCTGAACCACGCCGCCTCCCGTAAGCATGCTGCGGTACCCGCCTCCGCTGGTGGTCAGCCCCAGGGTGGGGAGGCTGGAGCTGTCGAGAGCCGCGTACGCCGGGTTGGTCTTGGTGAGCCATGCCAGGAGAGCCTCTTGCGCAATTGGCTTGCGCGCGGCAACGTAGGCGGCTTCGTCGGAATTGACGCCATCGGCCGCGGCGCGCACCACGGCAGTGGTCGGGCAGGTCGCGTCGACGGGTCCATATGCGGAGGCGGCGAGTGCGCTGGAGACGAAGAGCGCAGCGGCGCCGAGGTGGGTGAGTGACGCCATGGCCGTCGGATGGAGGGTGTGCGAGGTCGACAAGAAGACCGCGAATATGCTTCTTCTGGAACAGGCATATTTCCGCCTACATATATACTTCCTGCAGAAGCGGCCCGCGGAGCATCGTACAGAACAAACCCGGTCGCCCTATCACTGGCATGTCCCGCAGCACGCGGCGATTAATGACATGGCTGGACGCGCACGCGTCAGTGATATACCTTGCGCCATGCCAGTTTAGGCGGAAGAGACGAGATGACCCATGAGCGAATCGGTGTTCAGGATGTAAAAATGGAGACGATCCCGCGCTGCCCGTTCTAAGCGACGCCGAGGGCCGGCATGTCTGGGCCGGGAAGCGTGGCCGACGGACAAACAGCGTCAAGGCGCTCAAACATTCTGAAGGAGATGGAAGGGTAAGGCGTATCGCATACGCAGTACGACGGCGAGAAGGGCCGACAAGTGCCGACGGCATTTATTATATACAAGAGATCAGGAAGGACACTCGCCAAAGTGTTCAGATCTCAGAATCCCCTCCATGCGGCTGCGCCTCGCTCCAATGCAGGGCTTCTATAAACAAACGGCGGGTGTCTATACATGGATATCTCCGCCAATATCGCGGGTCCGGTCTGCTAGCGTGTGACGGGCGGGCTTTACTCCGCATGTCGGCAGTGCTGCGGAGCACCGCGGCGGCATTCTGCCTTTTGGGACGTGTCGTCGCAAGCCTAACCAAATGACGGTTTACAGCTTCCACTTCAGTAGGTTGGCGATCATCTCGCGGCCGGTTATCCTGGTAGTGGCCCACAGGGTCGGGAAGTCGAGGGTGCTGCTGAAGGTGTCGGCGTAGCCGAAGAAGAGCATGGGCGGGATCCAGCCGCGGGCGTACTCCATGGCGAAGCATGACGACTCCATCTTGTACTGCTTAACGTCGCCGCGGCGGAGGTGGTGCACACTTCCGGCAGGGTACACCTGTTTGTTGACGTCAGCTCGTGTGCCGCTGATTGGTACCACGTCCCTCCTCCTCAACGCACCTCGGGCTCATATTGTCCAGGCACGTATGCGAGCTGGGTACCGGTCAGGATGTTGAAGTAGTCGTCGGCGGTGTGGCGGCCCGAGTGGCCCTCGGTGCCAATGGCAGTGCCTTGTGCGGTCAGTGTCCCCCCTTGCGATCCGTTGATTGCGAGCGCGAGCGCTTACCGAAGATGATCAGGTACTCGGTGATGCCTGCTAGGCCATTAGCTTTCCACACGCACCCACGGTCCGACAGATGCACTCACTGGCATGGATAATGTACATGGCGCCCATGGCACCGCCGGCGTTGTTGAAGACCCACTCCTCGTCGAGGTTCACGAATGTGGTGAGCCCGTCACGGCCAGACAGCTCGCCGGTGATGTAGCTGACGATGCCCCTCGTGTCGTTGCCATGCTGAGCGATGGCGCGGTTGGCCAGGTCGTGCAGGTCCTTGGGGTCAAAGATGTAGAAGGAGTCGAGGTTCTTCTCCAGCCAGGTGTAGATGGGCAGCAGCACGGCGGCCAGCACGGCGAGAATGCTGAGGGAGCGGATCGAGGCCATGGCGGCTGAGGGCTGGGCGGCGCGCGAAGGGAGGGGAGGTTGGTGGGCGACGACGCTCTGGTGGGCCAATGGCTCGAGAAAAGACGAAGCAGTCGTCAGGGAGGCCGCGGGGTCCGAAGTCGCGCGAAGGATTGTTGCGCTGGTCGACGCGTTGCGCGACAAATGCGTCGGGGGGCGCGCTGTGCGCTCTCACCGCCCCCGGGTACCTGGGAGTGCAACGGATCGCAGCCTTCCGTGTCGGCCCATGCAATGCAGGAACAGCAGACTCACTGCCAGCCTTGTTATCGGCCCACACGCAGGAACAGATTCGCTCGCAGCCGCTCTCCGTCTATTCGTCTATTCGTCTCGCTAACTACTCCTATGCGTGCAGCAACAATCTTCGCGTATACGTAACGTAAGCGATCACCAAATGCACGCTATCACCAAATGCACGGTCGCTAAGAATCAACCCCCCGAACAAGAAATTAAATATCTCCTTACCACATGGCTAAATAACTATGAAATTTAAAATATAGAGTAAATAGGACCGTGCGAAAAAAATTATATTACTGTCTAGTCCTGAAATCTTGAGGGAAGCGTGATTTTACGTCCACTTCGTACAACTACCGATTTCTGCCTTTTTAGACTTCTCTGTATGGCATCCTCTCTCTTCCGCTTCTGAGCTCGAATTTTCTCTTTTGCCTGACCATTTTGAAGCCGCTTTTCCTCCTAAAGCTGTTTATTAGTTTGCTGCCGTGCTAGACGCTCTTCTTTTTCCCGCTCTTTTTGCTGCTGCTTCTTATCGCGAATTCTTCTCCTCGTTTCCCTTTTCTCTTGAGCCTCCTGAGTCTTTCTCTCCCTTTTAGCCGCCTTATTCTGACGTCGCTCCTCAGCCTCAGCCTTCCCGCGCTGCTTTTGATCCTCCAACTCTTGTGCGCGAGCTCGTACGGCACTAACTTTGGCTGGAGAGAAGAACTGAGCTTCTCCGGGCCGTTCTTTATCGAAAAGACCTATTGGTTTCCCTTTTTTCCGCTTGTTTCTCTCACCAACAAGTGCTGCACGAAGGCCTTGGTTCTTATGTTTAAGGATTTCGTTTCGGACTGCTAGCTTTTCGCTTGCCCGAATGATGAGATCAAGCCCGAGTGCGATATCAGCCTTCTCCTTTGATATCGCCTTGACCGCACGACGTAAGCCTCGTACGGAGCTTGGAGTAGGTTTCTTCCCTTCAATGTCACTTAAAATCGGTGACGGAGTCTCTTTTTTGATTTTCCCTAGGACTTTCTGTGGCTTGAGGGGGCAAATTCCGGAACTAGCAAATGCCGACCGGATATTTTCAAAAGTCAAGGCTGAATTCCACGCCGTACGAAATAGCCCCCAGAAAGTCCGTTTCGTAACGCGAGAAAACCCATGGCTTGATTGAATTAACCGGTCAATTTCATTCGAATAGGCCGTGGCGAGCGGAGAAAAGATTCCAACATCAAGAGGCTGCAGACGGTGGGTTGAGTGCGGCGGTAGAATAGCCAGGATAACCCCGTGTCGGTCGCAAAACTCGATAAACCGAAGATTGACGTGGCTTGAGTGACCATCTATAAGAAGTAGACGTCGGGAATTTCCTACTTTTGCCCTCGTACGAGGCTCGAAGACCTTGGAAAGCTATAAGATTCTAAGCTCCTCGTTTGCCCAGCCCTTTTTCGACACAGCGAAGTAGGCTTCCTCGTACGAACCGTTAAAATCCTTAAGCCAGGTATCTTGTAAGTCTCCAGAATCGCCCTAATAGATTAAGGCTGGTGGGAGAGCTGTTCCGTCCGCGCAAATCGCTGCAAGCAGGGAGATAAACTCGCGGCTCCCGTCTTAAACCGACCCGAGAATCTTTCCCCTCCGAAGCTGTTGAATTGAGACGATTCTTTTCATCGTACGGCAGAGACCTAGCAAGAATCCCTTTTCATCAAAATTGTACGTATTCGCTGGACGAATATAATATTTTTCAATCTTTTCCTGAAGCTATAAGGGCAATGTTAGCTTATATCTTCATATAATAAATATAAGGAAGCCAGGAGAGAGAGGGCTCGTACGACGGAACAGAAATGTTCAAAATACGTCGAGTTATCAGCGACTTTACGGGTTTGGTCAATACCGCGGAGATAGATGCTTTTAATCCGATCTTTGTGTCGTTGACAGAACCGGCGAACCCAGCACTGTCCGATTGGCTTCCGTACGATCTCTACGATCAGATTCTCAAGAATCCGAGGAGTTGGATGCATTCCCCGATCAGAAAGGTCTGATATATGCTTGAGAAGGACCTCTTCTTGCGCGTCCGTGAGAAGTTTCTGGTGGGTAGAACGTGATTCATGGTATGAAGTAGTTTTGCCTTTATAGCGGCGCATAAGGGTCGTACGATCAAGATTATATATTTTAGCTGTAGCGGCAAAATTGATGACTTCTTGCGATTTTAAATCATCAAGCGCAAGCTTAATAGTTGCTTCGTTGACCATTTTATTCAATTTTGAAGAGGGAGGGTTTTGTGTGGGCGACCGTGCATTTGGTGATAGCGTGCATTTGGTGATAGCGTGCATTTGGTGATCGCTTACGTTACCCCGCGGACACCGCGTTCGCCCATGTGTCCGAAGACCCCAGATTCTCACGTCGATCAACTGAACAACCCCCAGGCCCCGACTCTGCCCAGCTTGCCCGTGGATCAATGCGACACCACGCTCGTCGCAACATACTCCCAGTACTTCCGCGCCGAAAATCGCCTCAGCTGCTTCCCGTACCACACCATCGGCAGGAACGTGTACGTGCAGGCCAGCGCCACCATGGCTACCGTGATGAAGCAGTTCTGCAGACCCATGTGGTCGATCCACGGGTCGATGCCGTACGAAACAGCGAACCCCAGCGTGTTGCGGATGATAATGACCGAGATCATCGACTCGCCCGAAATTTCCTTGAAGCAGTCCACGTCGTACGAGAGCGTGATTGACCCTCCGCACACCACGCTAAACGCCAGCATGCCCAGTCCGAAGATCAGTCCGAACCAGTGCACCCCTCGCGCCGCTCCCACGCCCCACAGAATCAGTCCGGCTGCGCACAACACTCCGGACAGCAAAAGTGACCAGAGACGTTGTTCCGGTTCGCGAATGCCTCCGTTGCGTCGTGCCAGGTAGATGGCCAGCTTGTCTGCTGACCATCCGCTCCACACAGCGCCGAGCCCTGCTGCAAGGAAGGGCGAGAGGTATGCCGTGCCCACGAGTCCAGAAGAGAAACTGTACGGTGCCGCGCTGAGCACCTGAGATGCCGTTGCGTTGAGCACGTTGTACCAGGACAAGCATGTCCCGTACACACTAGAACTATCAGCATTTACTTCACTCCGAGCGAAAGGACACTCACAAGCCAGCCCATGAGACCGACGGGAAGTGGTACATCAGTGGCAGCGGACGCCACATCATCGTGAACATGGCCTTGTTCGATGGGCGGCCCTCCATGCGAACGAAGAGCGAGAGCTTTCTCCGGTACGAGTGCCATGTCAACGGCTCTGCCTCTCGCTCGATTTGTCTGCCATGGTCCCCCCTCTCTGGATCTGAGGCCTGGCTCTCCGGCGCCGCTGCCTTCTCATCTGGCACTTTCGTCTCATGCTCATCCGAGCCCTTGGCGGCGATTTCTTCTCCTTCGATTGTCTTCCGGAAATACATGGTCTCTTCCATGAAGAAATAGCAAATAACGAAGGAGACGGCTTGCACAATGGCCCCAAAATGCATGACCCATCTCCAACCTGCAGCTACGTTGATCCACCCGGCAAAGAATCTGGAACATCTGTCAGCCTCGTTTCATCTTATCTCTCCGAGACTGCATTGGAGCAACTCACGGGGCAAGGAAGTTGGACCCGAAAAGCAAGAAGGCATAGATTCCCATGTAAGTTCCCCGCTCGTGTGCAAAGTATAGATCCGGGACGGTGATTTCAGGAAGCGACTCAATTGGAGCGGCGAAGATCCCAAGGATGATCCTATGCGCATACCACTCTCCCCTGGTCGTCGAGTAGGCCGACCAGATAACCGGGAACGTGCACAAAAAGGCCGACAGCACGTAGACACCCCGTCGACCGTATACCAGGGCGAGCGGCTGCCAGAGCAAATTTGCCCATCCCAGGAAGAGAAACATCAACCCAGTCCCGAGGTTGAGCTGCGCTACCGTGATTCCTGTATCTTCGGCTATTGGTGTGAGTACTATGCAGGTTTGTTAGTAGATAGGTAAGATCACGTCATTCCTGACAACATACCGCTGTACTGGACTGCCGTGGAGATTCCCACACCAAGCGTATAGACGTATGCCATCCCAATCGCAAGTCCTTTCCGCCTGCTCGACCAATTCAACGGATCTTCCGGGTCGCTGCTGGGCTGCGGCACGAGAACAATGTCCTTTTTACCGCGCGCATGCTGCGAGTGCATGTCATGCGTCGTGTCGACGAGGTGCACGGTTCCAGGAACCATCTCTTCACGCGGTACTGCCATGATTGCGTCCGCGTCTGAAGTGCAAACTCTCAGCAAGTTAGAACCGGAACTGCAGCGACTGATATACGATTCAACGTGCAGGGTTGTCTCAACTAATGTTTATCGTCGTTATCCTGCCCACGAGCAGCAAGCGTGTGCACAAGGAAACCCCTCTCGTCATCGGCAGCCGGAATGCCTCGCATGGGCAATGCGAAGTGGTGCCCCGAGGGGTGGCCGCGGGGCAACGTTGATATGCGCTGCTGAGTCAGCGAGTAAAGTGGGATGAGACACGAGATAGCTGCCATCATCTGCCGGACTTATGCAGCGGAACCGACGTATCGATCCACAGAGCTCTTCATCGAGGAATCTGGTGTTGAACAAAATCGTGTCCCGAGGGCTGCTGAACGGGAATTGACGCGGCCTGCAGGGTTCTCTGCCGGTTCCCCATGCATGGAGGGAGAGAAGGGTGGCATCCACTCGCAGGTGGGATATATATCAACTTCAGCTTTATCGCAGCCATTTCCATTTGTCTCCTTACCAATTGACTCCTGTCCGCTTTCCTTCTTCCAGCCGAATCCATCCACTCCACCAAATCTCCAAAATGCTCCCCAGACTCACGCGCACCACCCTCCGCCGCACCTTCCCAACCACACCCCTAACCTCTTGTCTCGCCAATCCCCTTCCCCACGCATCCCACTCCCTTCCCGCCGCCACGCCCACAACCTCCGCGTCTCCCAGTCCCGCCTCCCGGACACCCACCCTCCACTCCACTCCACCGCCTCCGCCGGCGCCGGCGCCACCCCGGACGACCAGCCTGCGCCGCTCCTCTCCGGTGCCGACAACGACAAAAAACCGTGCGCGCCCGGTCCGCGGAGGAAGCGCAGGCGCTCGGCCTCGGCGTGCGAAGTCGTCGCCACGGGCTGCCAGCAGGCGACGCGAGTGGGGCCGACGTGCCGCCCCGGAGGCGTCGGCAGCCGCCTGGACGGCGTGCAGAGCGGCGGCCGGTTCGACGGGCCGCTGGGCGTGTTCGTGGGGCTGGGGGGCCGAGGGTGCTGCGGGCAGGTGGGCGACCGGTGTTCGCGCCGCTCGCCGTCGTCGACTGGACGGATGAGGAGGGCGTGCGGGTGCGTGGCGTCGGCGTACGGGCTGGATGTTTGGGACGCGTTGAGGCGGATCGGGTACTTGGGGGCGAGGGAGGTGGCGTGTAAGACGAACCCGCTCAGCGCGCGCTTTGAGATTGCGGGCCGGTGGTTTCGTTCGCTGCTGATGAGGGCGAGGCAGGTCGAGCAGGGTTCGAGGTTGGAGGAGGCGGGGTTGGATGTCGGTGATGTGGATGGGGCTCATGGTATGCGCTGGTATGATGTCTTTTTGCGTGTAGTTACGAGGCATGTGGGTGCATTTTGGTCGTCCCGGGAAGACCGACGCTGACAGGATGTAGACAGACACCACGGCCATGGACGTGGGTGCGGCCCAAATGATTCCCGAAACGTGAGCTGAACTCCGTCCAAATCCGTCAAGACGCCCTCGTCGGCGTCACCAAGACTGTCCTGGAGGTTGAGCGCATAGGCCATGCCTCGAAAGGCGGCATCCCAACCGTCTCGCTTTTCAAGTCTTCGCCGCAGAACTTTTGCAAATTCCCGCCTCCGTCGACTTCTCCTTCAGCATGCAACACCCCGAACCGGCGCTGACAGGGCGGAGGCCACGACTCGATTTAGTGCTGGTCCGAAGTTAGCCGTCCATGCTGTCTCGTTGCCGAAGTTGCCCACCTCGCCGATGACTTGGTCCGCCGTTTTGAGTCCGCCGCTAGCACGGACGTCTGCAGATTCCAATTCACTGGAAGAGTGCCTGGATTAAGTGCAGGCTCCCAAAGCGGTCAAGGTGTTCTATCAAGGCAAACAGTTGATGGCCAGACAGCAAGGCGATTGTTTTGCATCACTCTCCGGTGTCTCCGACTCGAGCCGACTCATGATTCAAGCCACGTCAATACCGGCACTGCCAAAGCTCGTGCAGCTGCGTTGTAATCGGCGACCATGTTTCAGGTGCCAGCGTTAAGTCCGTCATTACGAGAAACTCGGCCGTCTTTGGTCCGCGCGCCTTGCATTCATGGAAATCTATCCTCCAAAGCTGATTCGATCGCGATCGGCTCGTCTCGGTAACAATAAATAACACGCTTAGGCTCAAAATGCACGCTTAGAAATCGAAGGGAGAAGTAGAGCATGAGAAAATACTTGAGGGTCGAAGAAAAGAGCAAAACTACATAAACGGCGTCAGTTCGTATGGATTGACAGACAAATCATCTGCACTTCCGCATTCGCACCTACACCAGCAACCTGATCCCATCCGAAAGCTTGAACGCAGCAAAAATGACTTCCCACGCCGAATTCGGACACGACACGAAGGCCACCGAGGTCGCTGAGACCTTTGCAAGCCAAATCAAAGGCCGCATCCGTAGGTTATCACTGAAGACGCGCCGACAAACAGGCTTAAAATTACTCTACAGTGGCAATCACGGGCGTGTCCCGGGGTGGTCTTGGTGGTGCGACCGCTATGACTTTCGCGAAACACGATCCCGAGCTTCTCATCCTGATTTCCCGCACCCAGTCCAAGCTTGACGAGGTGATCGCCGACATCAAGGCCATCAAAGCAAACGCGAACGTCAAGTCCGTCCTGGTGGACCTGACATCCCAGGCCTCCGTCCGGCGTGCTGCTGAAGAGATCAAGGCTCTAGCCCCACGTCTCGACCTCTTGATCAACAACGCCGGCTTCACGGTGTTTACGCGGTCGGAGTCTCCAGAGGGCATCGAGAAACAATTCGCCGGAAACCACATCGGCCACTTCCTCCTGACAAACCTGCTCATGGACCGCATCCTGACCGCGGCCAAGAAAAACACCCCCGGGGCCACTCGCGTGATCAACCTCAGCAGCGAGGGCCACGAGATCTCTCCGGTCCGCTTCCATGACTACAACTTCGAAGGCAAGCCCATTCCTGAAGAGGAAGCGGCCAAGTTTCCCCCTTCCTGGCCAGATGAGCTGGTCAAGCCTAGCGCCGACGGGTATTTGGGTATGGCGGCGTACGGCCAGAGCAAGACGGCGAACATCTTGTTCTCGGTGGAGCTGAACAGGCGACTGAACGCGCAGGGGGTGGTATCTTACGCTCTTCATCCCGGAGGTGAGTCCTGCTGAACATTCGCCGGGTGTTTCCTTTCCTCTTGTGCATTTGGCTTACTCTGTGAACAGTGATTGGCACGGGGATGCTGAGGAATATGGACCCTACTACTTTGGCAGCAACAGGCGCGATGATGAGTGAAATGAAAATCAAACCGACCATCGATGAAGGTTCATCAACTACCTTGGTTGCTGCCATCGATCCCGCTTTGAATGGTGAGTGACCAGTAGAGTGTTTCTGAAAACTGATATTGACGAACTTTGTAGAGCCCAAGGGGGTCTACTTGGATGACTGCCAGCTGAAGGATGCGGCCCCGCACGCCACTGATGCCGATAATGCGAAGAAGCTGTGGGCACTGAGTGAAGACCTTGTCAAGCAGGTTTTCTAGTTATAGCGTTGCAAACAGTCGCATTCCTGGAAGACGTCTTTGGGTAGCGGTAGTAGGCACTAGAGCCACAAGATAGCAATCTTGTGGGACTTTGAATCAATCGCATCTTATATTATAGGCGCAGTTTTGATTCAACTAAGCCTTTTATAGAAGAGCCGGAGCTTGTTGAGTAGCTGTGCCTTCCTGAACACATTCCCGTTGACCACCTCATTGCAATCCCCTTCTATACCGTTGCCTTGCCACTGATTCCCTTGATGGATATCAGAGTGACCGTCTGAAATGTTACCGTTGGTGACTTTGTTCCCATTTCCTTTGATCATATTGTTTGTCCATGAATTAGTGTATGTGACTCTTGGGAGAGTAGTCTTCAAAGTAGATTCATCCTGCGATTTGGGGGGCTGACCGCTATCTTGGATTTCCTCCGTAGGGCCGTTGCGCGGTAATGATGAGTTTGTTACCGGGGACCTCAATGTACACAGCGCCTTTGAAGCTCCGGCATCCTCTTTCTATTCAGACCATCAGCCGTGGCACTCGAGTACACCAACGGAAAACAAACCTCGGCTTCCAGCTTTTGGACAAGCGTATCGGTGGTTCTTCTGCTGCTCGGATCCATCTTGAGTTCCACAGCCATCTCATAGACCTCGTGCAGTTTTGCCCCGTACGCTCCGGTGATGAAGAGGAGCAAGCTGCTTTTCTCACTCTCAAGCGCGTCGAAACTTCTCAGTATTTGAGTCTCGGCGCGGAGAGTTTCCAGAGCTCGCCAAACCTTCCGAAGAGACTGATCCTTCAGCGGTTTGATGTTTCCCTCGAGTGTAAGACGGAGCGTGTAGATTCGTTCCTGGATATCCTTGAGATGACTTTCGACTTCAGCGGTGTGGAACAGCTGGTTCGTCTGGATCGAGTTGATGATGGAAATGAGGAAAGAGAGGTGCTTCGTCCGTTGTTGGATGCGTTGCGGAGCTTCTCGCAGCTCTCGCCGTATTGCCTGCACGGCGGCAACAATGTTGCAAACGTAAAAAGAAATTTGCGAGGCGCTGGCGACAGCACCCAGGACCTCAAGTCCAGACATGTTCTGGTGAGTAGCGAGGGCGCTCAGATGAACACTGCCTGCTGACCCTGTCGTGGCCCAGCTGATTGTTATTAAAAGCTTCAGCAAGTCTTCCATGAGTAGCGAAAGGCTCCATAAGATGTTGGGGCTGAGCTAACGCATTTTGGTCTGCGTTTGGTCCCACGGCGCAGTGCTTGGTGTCTGGATTTAGGCTGAAGGATCTTCAGCCGCAGCATCCTGCGGCGTCTTTCGCAGTCAGAACCAATCGCATGACGATACCCGGTACCGAGAATCATATCGTAGCGGATCCCGGTGAATAGAAGCAGGGGCCGTGATAGACGTCGCAAATCACGACTCGCACTCCCAAGCCCACGCCGCAGTCGCCTTATCCCTGTGCCACCACGTTTTTATCTTCCCGTAGTCTGCCTCGTGGCCTGAAAATTGAATTAAGAGTAAGCACATGAATCCCACACTCTATCTTCCAATGGACGGATGGACACCAACCGCACATGGCGCTTTCGAGGTAGTATTGTGGGATCAAGGAAGGCGCACTTGGCGGTTGATTGCCCACAAGTCTTTCCAACGGGGCTGCGTGGAGGAGACTTGTGATACCCTTGGCCGCCTTTGCCAAGTTTAGAGAATGTAGTACGATGGAGATTGTCAATCGCTAATCAGCTCCGTGAAAGCCCCTTGTGACCTCGAGCGCCAGTAATTTCATAGCTACGTTTTGGCCCTGCATTTTCAAGGCTTGCTACCTTCCTCTCGAATCCCAGCGCTATGTTCCTCAACGACTCAGGATCAATGGCTTCGGCGAATCGGAACCTTTGGCAAGGCAATGCAATCGACGGAATCGGAAACATTGTTCAATACGGCAACCGCAGAGACCACCACGAATACCACAACTCTCGGATAGTATCATGGAGACCAGTCCGGTCAAGGACGTGCTTTGCGTGGACCGGCCTGGTCGGGCTTGTTGTCCTGATCGGCATCGTTTTGGGGAGCGTGCTTCCGACCGTCCTGAACACCGAACCCGCTTCGGCGACCGACACTTCATCTCGGTAAGTGGGAGCCCTTGCCCAGGTTCCGAACCTCCAAGGAGACGTCTGGGCTCACATGAACCCAGAAGAAATTCTTCGTTGCCAACAAGCTCCAAGCCCACCATCACCTCTCCGCCGGGCCAGAGTTTTCACGTCTTCACCACCTTCGTCGATTCTGCCACTACACAGGTCTCGATATGCGTATGGGGCTGTCCGGGCTGGAGTTGCGCATACGAAGCGGACTGCGGAGATCCGTATCCGTGTGTCAGCTCAAAATGCGCATCAACCGGTTTGTTGCCGAACAGTAAAGGCGTGCCAACAGCCACAACTACTTTGACAACTGTCAGTTGAATGGAAGAGATCTTGAAATATGTCTATCTGGCATGAGTTCATTACATGTTGGTGTGGAAGGACCGTGAAGCCCCAGCCCTGCTGACGGCAAGGGTGCTAACTTGGTCATGGAGACTGCTGAGCTTCAACTCCGCGCGGCGAAACGTGGTAATGCGTGGGCATCGAAGCCTAACCATAGAAGTTTCGCGCATTTTCACGCCTTCGCCTCCGCCGCTCTATCTTCTTGTGGATTGATTCCGAAGTGTCGCGGACGATAGCTCGGCATTGCGGCCACGACATCGCCACGTAAATTATTGCGTCCAAGAGGCCTTGCAGAGGGTTCAGCGCGGCGTGGAAATGGGTGGTCGTTGGCTGAGGGTTGCCGTCGTGCAGCATCATGTAGATGCGGTTGGCTCCGGCGGGCGTCTGCCCGGAGACCGTCAGTAAAACCATGGAGGCTGGGCAAATCTTTTGGGATACTCACGTGGACGATGAGCAGTGTCATGAAAACCAGGATCGAGACTTTCGCATATGCCTGCGCCGCTTTCACTGCGTGTACTGCCCTGGGATCGCTCAAGCCCGGGTTTGCGGTTCGGGATGGGGCGCTTGACGGAATGCGGGGGAGCCAGTGTGCAGCCTCAGAGGGCTTAGATACTGATATGGTGCTTCCACTTGTTCCGTAGGATTCCCCTTGGTGGTCTCTTTCCTGCTTCGAAGGACATTTCTCCAAGCCCTCGGAGGCTGGCTGCGATTGCGGCTGATTGGGGTCTTGCACGTGAATCTCATCTCTGTGAGGGCTTGCATCCGGTGCGCTCGCGGAAATGCAGTGGCATTGCTTTCTACAAGAAGACTAAGCTAAGGAGAAAAGAGAGAACAGTCAAAACGAGCGAAAGGTCGCTAATAAACACTCGTCGCTACGCATGGACCAACAGTTGCGAGGAGCAACCGCTTCGCTTGCTTCTCGCATGCGCTTCGCCGCAGGATTATCCAAAGGCACCTTACGGTCTAAACCGTCACAGGGGATTCTGTCTTGCGCCTTGCCCCGTGACTTCGCAGTCCCTTGGGGTCCTGTTTCCCGTGCGGGCTCCTCGCCCTTAGGGTCATAAAGCCCGCTTCCTTGGAGGTTCGTAACAGCAGCCATCCTACTGTCGGCGTACTTGGCTTTTAGTAGATACAGGTGCACCATCAACGACGTCATGCCCGCGATGGCTGGCACAGGGCGTCTGATTCATACGTCGGTTTATTCCGCGGCCCCATCTGGCCAACCGGGAGGCCTGACGCGCCTATCACTAAAGGTGAGGATGTCTAAATAAGGATCATCCCCTGGCTAGGCCTTTGAGGCGTTCGCAGCCGCACTCTAAGATCTCGCTAGCGGGCCAGCCAATTTTCTTTTCCTCTTTCCCGATGCTTCTTCGTCGCACAAGGCAGGAGTCTGAGGATGTGTAGGGGTTTGGGACTCGTTGTGGAGGCTCTCTACAACTTACCACACAGCGCGGCTCTTCGCCCCAGAGATCTTGCTCTCTCCGAAACTCCATCGCCGCACGCAGCCGTAGCGCCGCGCGATCCCCATTCAGGCCCTCTGCGCAATATTCTACTCCTGTTCTGTATCGCGCTGTTGTCGGTGCACGTGGAGTAGACGCCTCGTCTGACTCGGATCTCCGGCAACGATGAACGCCAGCATCGCCCCATGCGGATAGTCACCTCGCTTTTCGCTGGTGGTGAGTCGGGCAGCCTCAGGTTTCCAGAGCGGGCCTTGAAGATTACGGGATACCAAATGAAAGGTGCGACGCGTGATTAGAGCACACGAGCTTTGGGGTAAGCGGAAAATTTCCCAGGCTCTCGCACTGTGAGGCTGCTCTGTGGGAATAAGTTGACTCGTGGACGGCCTCAGGCGCAGCAATTATCATCTGCCAAGATCTCCACACTTCTAGTGGCAGCGGGTCGACGAGTCCGCGCTCGACTCGCACCGTATGCCCTTTTGCTCTTTGCGGTAGGCCCAGGTCTTCCACATAGGAGCCATGAATCTTGGAGTCAGGCGGCCTGCAGAGTGATGGCGCCCCATTCCGGCTACATAAGGATACCCTGCGTCTCTACGCTTTCTCCATCCAGCGCACATCTGATACTTCACTGGCCTCTCGCTGAGCCCTTCTTTCCGCTGCCCCGCTCATCCCCGCGTTCAAAATGCACTTCACCTCGTTCGTTCCTCTGCTCGCCGGGCTCAGCAGCCTGGCCGCTGCCGCTCCTTTCGTTGGCAAGACTCTCGCCGAGGATGACATCATCCTTCTCGGCGATAACGGCCGCCATGAGGTGATGAAGGTCAGGGACTACGACCTCCTCAAGGCCCGCAGCATCCCTCCGCCAACCTGGGCCAACTCAACCTTCCCTACTCTCGACCGTCGCCTGTCCAACTACACCAGCCCGCTCCCGCACCGCCGTCGTCAAGACTGCGAGCAATCCCAGGAAGTCCAAGTCGCCGAGAAGACGCAGTTCCAGAACTGGGACGTGCCCATGTCCTCGGTCGTCACCGCCGAGGCCGACCGCGCCCGTGTGACAGTCTCGGACGGCTTCACTCTCGGGAACAGCGTCACGGTCGGCACCGGCGTCGAGGCGACCTTCGAGAAGGTGCTGTCCGTCAGCCTCGGCATCGAAGTCGGCACCACCTGGAGCACCCAGCAGACGGCCGAGTACTCGTTCTTCGTGCCCGCGGGCAAGTCCGGCATCATCGTCTCCAACCCGGACACCACCCGCTACACCGGTCAGATCCTGGAAGGCTGCACCGACAACCCGACCCGCGTTGATTTCACCGTCGACTCGTACACGTCCGCGACCTACGGCGCCCTGAGCTGGGTCAAGGGCATCATTCGCCTCTGCAGCAGCGACACTTATCCTGTTCCCTTCTGCGTTGGTACCGGCACGCACCAGTAAATTTCCAGGTCGGTGGCAATGTGGCAAGTATGTAGGAGGGAGCCAGCTTTAGTTGGCCGGAATAGGTGTTGAGCCTCCACCACAGGCGTAGGCTTTGAAACATATACATACACTCTTATGGAACCTGCTTCAGATCCTGCTATTGCCAAGTGCGTCGTTCACCCAGCTGTACCGTCATTTTCCAATGGGCCTATTGTGCAGGGGTTGAAAATTGTTGGAAATCACGTGTACATTCGTTACTAGATTAGGTATAGCCTAGAGCTTGAGTATAAGGCGGGCACCTCTCCTACCCCCCTCACCAACTCATGCCAAGAATCGTACTACATTCTGCACCGCACCAATTCTCAACAGCTATGAGCCCGGAAGCGTATTAGATGCCTTCTGTCAACGCTACGATCCTCCCAAACCTCTAGGCTCGTCTCATCATGTATGCAATCGTCACATGGAGCATCGCTTCACGAAGACTCGCGATGCTACTCCAAAGGACACCATTACAAGCGGCAATGTCACGCTTCCAGTCACCTCTTTCGGCGACGTCACGGTTAATGCCATGGGACCACAGGGAATCAAGCCTCTGATATTAAGAGATGTTGCTTACGTCCCTACCTTCATGGCCAACCTCATTTCAATTACCAGAGCCAAACGCAAGGGCCTGGACATGGACACGTACCATATGCACCTCCACCGCAAGGGTAGGACGGTCTATCGCTTCGTGATCTATCAGGATCTGTTCTTCATTGAGATCAACAAGACAGATCATCCCCAGCAGGATTCAGGCAGTATCAAGGCGGGTGTAGCTATTCGTACGCTTCCTGCAGAAACACTGCATACCATTTTTGCTCATGCTGGCAAAGACGCCATTCAAGCCCTTCCAGAGGCAACGGACGGTATCATGATCCAGGAGGACACTTCATTGCCTCAGCATTGTGACACCTGCGCTCTGACCAAGGCACACCAATTGGTTTCACGCTCTCCCGCACATGAGGAGTCAAGCAGCAAACCATTCTTTCGAGCATCAGTCGATATGATCAGCATGATCCAGGCCTTCAACGGTGATCAGTATATCACGCATCTGGAGTGTACTGAGATCAACTTCACGTTGGCCAAGACACATGCGCTCAAATCAGAAATGCCAGATATCATTCTGGACTTCTTGCAACTTCTCAAAGTTCGCTTTGATTGCCAAGCGGCCTTCCTACGCTCTGACGGCGAGAAATCGCTTGGTCATGCATTTAGTCAGGAGCTCAGAAGACGGGGCATTACTTGGGAGACATCATCACCGTACACACCTCAGCAAAACGGAAACTCTGAGCAGTCAGGCCATCTCATCATTCTCAAGGCAAGAGCTTTGCGAGTGGGCGCCAACCTACCAGATCGCCTGTGGCCTGAGACTGTCCAAGCGGCAGTATATATCTTCAATCGTACCCCTTCCCGCCGGCTTGGCTGGAGGACTCCATTTGAGTTACTCTATGGGAAGAAGCCCAATGTCTCGCATCTACGTGTGTATGGCTGCAAAGCATATGCACTGGATAAGCATATACCTCGCTCTGAGAAGCTTAAGGAACGTGCTCTTGTGGGCTATCTTGTGGGATACGATTCCACGAATATTTACCGCATCTGGTTTCCTCCAGAGGACAGAGTCATTCGCACACGGGACGTTATCTTTGACGAGAACTCAAGGTACTCCCCTGACGACAACGAGCACCATCACGAAGTGCCAGAAGCAGAAGAAGAGCCTCACACGCTGGAACGGCCAAGAATTCACCTATCCAACTCAGACACTGAAGACTCAGAGCTTGAAGACGTCACAACTCCTGACACAAGCGAATCTGAAGGTGAGGGGGTGGGTGCAGACCCTACTGAAGGTCAAATGCCCACTCCAATGCCCACTGAGGACTCATGTGACTCCTCAACGCCACCAAACGACGAGTCTCCAGGGCCAGAAACCCCTCAAGACTCAGGGGGTGATTCACAACTACCACAACGGCGTCTTCTACCTGCACAATACGACACCGATCCTCTCGCTACAGCCGAAGTTGGCAATAGGGCACCAAGAGCTGATATGATTTCAGGGTATTTAACACCTGAGAATATCATTCAAGGCCCCAGAACACGCCATCAACGCAGGGCTCAAGCAGCAGTGATTGAAAACAACAACTGGGACGACCAATCCTACCTCAAAGCCTTTGTGGCAGGCCTCTCTATGAGAGAACCAATGCCGAAGATCCACAAGGACCAACTGCCGCCACCACCAAGCAATCATTCAGAGCTCATGACGCATCCCTTCAAGGATCAGTTCATGGAGGCTATGGATGAGGCTCTCAAGAAGAACGAGCATCAGGAGGTATGGAGAAGAGTGCCCATTCTCAATGCGAGAAAAGCAGGGAAGCAAGTCATCCCTCTTACCTGGGTCTACACCTACAAATTCGATGAGAAAGGCAATCTCATCAAGTTCAAAGCGCGCATCTGTGTTAGAGGTGACCTTCAGCATACCTACCAGGACACGTACGCCGCTACTCTTGCCTTTAAGATCTTTCGTTTCTTGCTGGCAATCATTTGTGCATTTGACCTCGAGATGCGTCAGTACGACGTTGTCAATGCATTCCCTCATGTACCGTTGGATGAGGAAGTCTACTGCAGTCCGCCTGAGGGTATGAACGTTGCCTCTGGACTCGTACTTCTTCTCCTCCGTGCCCTCTATGGTCTTAAGCAGTCGCCCGCATTATGGCAGAAACACTTCTGTAAGACGCTTAAGAGCCTAGGACTACGCCCTATTAGAGATGCTCTATGTCTCTATTTCAACGACTATTTGCTGGTTTTCTTCTTTGTGGACGATGTTATTGTTGCTTTCAAGAAAAAAGACGAAGAATACGCCAATGCATTCCAGGAGAAGCTCTTCAAGGTGTACGAGATGCGAGCAATGGGAGAAGTCCAGTGGTTCCTTGCTATACGAATCGTCCGGGACCGTGAGAAGCGTCAGTTATGGCTATCTCAGGAGTCCTACATCAATGGACTGATCAGCAAGTACGGCGTCAAAGATCACTCTTTCGCGAGAACCCCTTTTCCTGCAGACGAGGATATCAGATCCAACGAGGACTTCGCAACAGCACAGGATATCTATGCCTACCAAAGTATAATAGGCTCCATCAACTTCGCTGCTGTCTGTAAGAGACCTGATATTGCCTTTGCCTCTACGCGGCTGTCAGAGTATCTTCGCAACCCATCTGAGCATCACATCTATCTGGCCAAGCGTGTTCTATCTTACCTAGCTGGAACCAAGCATCACAGCATCTGCTACCAAGGGAACAGCTCTGATGAGAAGAACATCTTCACAATCAGCAGTGACGCGTCATATGCCAATGACATTGAGACCAGGCGAAGTCACCAAGGATCATTATACATGTTATATGACTCCCCCATTGATTGGCGTGCAACCAAGCAGCCAACAGTCACCACATCTACCACAGAAGCAGAGCTTCTCGCCCTTTCAGAGACGGCAAAGCAATGCTATTGGTGGAGACGCCTTTTCAAGCAAGTGGACTACAATCCGGGTCATCTCATTGAAGTTCAATGTGACAACAAGCAGACTCTCCGCCTCATGGAAGAGAATGTGGAAAAATTGGCCACTAAGCTCCGCCATGTGGACATTCACAGCCACTGGTTGCGTCAGGAGGCTCAAGCAGGCAACATCCACTTTAGATGGACTCCTACTGCCCGCATGTTCGCTGACGGGCTGACCAAGCCGCTATCCAAGCAAAAGTACAGGATCTTTGTTGCGCAGCTCGGCCTTCTACCTGTACCAACGTGATGGTGGAAGTCTTCTTTCCTTAAGTCTGTTATGGTTTTCGTTATTTCTTAACGAAGATGCTTACCCCTACGCATCAGTTGGAGGCAATAATGCAGCACTCATTATATTGCCATTTGAATATCTATAAAGCGAGATTGCAACACTCGTAGGCGTTGGGTATGCCTTTTATCGTTTGTTTCGTGTTGTTAGACAACACTATACAGTCATTATCGTAGACTGCCTAATCAGGCACAGCGTTGATTTATCACTCCACGAAGGGGGTGTGTTGGAAATCACGTGTACATTCGTTACTAGATTAGGTATAGCCTAGAGCTTGAGTATAAGGCGGGCACCTCTCCTACCCCCCTCACCAACTCATGCTAAGAATCGTACTATATTCTGCACCGCACCAATTGTCAACAGGTATTGAACAGAGTGTGTATACAAATGCCTTGCCAAGCGCACCGTGACTTACCAGAATGGCTTGAAGATAGGGCACCTCCAACATTGGCTGAGCCATAATTACGCTCCGCCTGAGCCCAAGATTTTGTGACCGAAGAGACACATTCAAAAAACTAAACTTTGGAACTAGAAAAGGGCTTGGTGAAGATTGATTTGTTCCTGGAGAAGATGGCGGAGATAGACGCGAAAGTCGAGGAGGTAAGCCAGGCCAACATCCTGATCCTAGAAAGAGAAAGACTTGGCTCTGAGCGCTTCGCATCAGCTCCGGTCCCAGCAAGCACACATGCAGGATGATCTTCTCGTAGGAGAACGAATGGGGATAGAATTTTCGTACCCCCCGTTATCGTATCGATCGCACACCTACACCCTTGCCTGGTGGAGTCTCAGAGTGGGATTGAGAGGTGCCTGGCATATGCCAGACGCTCTCTCAAGGCCCCGAAGGACATGCAGGACTCCGGCCAACGCGTCCAGCAAAACCTTCGGCAATTGCAAGATTTTGTTCCCTGTTATGTGATTTCCCATGCCACCACTCTAAGCTATCTCACCACCTCATCCATCGGACAAAATAAGCTTTCGCTATGTGTTGATGAGACCAAATCAGGCTAGTCATTTTCTATCCCCTGAACCCATACTTTGCTTTCTTCTGCAGCGCCATCACAACATTGGATACCGCCGACTTTTCTCTCCTCCTTGCCGTCATTGATAGTCTCAATGTCTTTGTTACGAACCGGAGGAGGGATAAACCTGCTATCGAAGGCGTTAAAAGGCTCTTCAATGCATTTGTTCGGCTCTGCGTTCCGTTGGTAGACTGCGACAGAGAACTGTCCAGCAGTGACGCTCCTGACCAGGATGTTCCAGCACCAGCATTACAGCGAAGGCCCCGGCCTGCAGTAGCGGTCACGACCCCGCACGCCTCGGGAACGCCACGCGCACTTTCCTTCCGCCACCCCTCGAGCAGATCTCGGGCCACAAAGACAGCCCGAAAGCTGCGCGCCGAGGAGAGTGGACACCCAGTCCTCCTTCGCGCACGACATACTTCCACCAACGTACATCGCGCAGCCATGGGAAGCTCCTCAGGCTGCCCAGATGGCATCAGGTCCGAACGTGGTGCCTGAAACTGAACTCGGGCCGGAAGCTGCAGGCGCCGGACAGGCAAGTCTGCCCCTCGACACACTGGAAGAGCAGGAGCCGAGTCTCGAGTGGCTGGAGCCCGACCAGTTCAGCGGCTTTACAGCATCGGCAGGGGCTTCAGCAGGCTTTCGCTTCGCGGATTGTCGTACGATTGTGGCCTAGCGCCTGCAGTCTACATGTGAGATTAGCGTCGCTTAATGGGAAACCCTTGCTGCTGATCCCCTTGGTCGTGGCGGAAATCCTGGGCCCGGATGTGTGTTCCCGATGAATCTAGCTTTCGCGGTCCGTTTCATGGCCGGGCCGGGGTTCAGTCTCCAGCGATAGGATTCTCGGGTCCGCGGTCCAGGGCCGCGAAGGATTCTTACAGCGCCGGCCGTGGCACTTCCCGAAAAGCTTTGTGATGCCAGGAACGGGGAAGTTTCGTCACGGCCGCCCGCATGGATAAGGCTCTGGCGGCGGACGATGCGGCGGGAGCTGGTTGGCTAGCAGCAGGATATCCATGCTGCATTGCAGCAAAGAAGGTTGAGGTGATCTTGGCGTGTGGCCAGGAACCAGCAAACGCCAGGCTAGAAACCAAGCACGATTGCGCAGTACATCAGAGCTTCACTCGTCGGCCGTCCCTGGCTAGACTTCCCAGTCTTCTTGGACGTAACTTTTGTTGGTCATTAAGGCGTGAAAGAGACGGCTACAGTGCTGAGTGTTCAGGCCGCCAGCCCTTTCCCTTGCCTATGCTGTCGTCACTGAGCCCTATGCTATCCCGGTCCTGGCTCTCTCGTCTTCTGAACCTTCCCTCGCCGCGCTCCATCTCTATCATGCTGTCCTCGCTCCCGTGGCGTGACATGCGTCCCTTGGTGGGAATCGTGGCGTTATCGTCTTCCTCCTCGTGGGTTGTCGTGATGTGGACCGTCTGGCCGTTGACCTCGAATTTAAGTTGCTTGGTCACCCGGATCTGTCCATCCGCTTCCGGCTCCCCCAGCCCGGTGGCTTTGCAAAATGCGTCAATGACGGCATCGTCATAGTGCGATGGTCTCAGCTTGAGGCCTTGATTCAGCTCCTCGGAGAACTGGAATCCGCGGCGCTCGCGGTCGTTCTTCGTCACCCTGATTGCCAGTGTCGTCAGCGTCCAAGCTCACGTTCGCCGTCCAGACGTGGGAAAACGCACAAGTGTAAAAGCATTACGCATATCGCCACGTCGCCGGTGCAGCAGATAAAACACAGCCAGACGGGCTCGCCATGCAGCACCATCAAGCCAATCAAGTTGCCGACAGTGACGAAAATCATCAAGCAGGTGGCAATGGCGGTGCGGTATGCCATTGCTTGCAGAATGCTGTTGGGGCCAAGCGGCTGCTTCTTGAACAGCACCTTGCGGAACGGGAAAACGTAGAGGAGAGTCATGTAGATGTTGATGAGGATTTCGAAGGCCAAGAGCGGGATGAGGCCCTGCATCTCCAGGCCGTTGATGCAGATGCCATCGGTATTGATGTAGCCGAGGCGCCTGAGTGAGGGTGGTGGTGCTTAGCCCGGGTTCAACGTGGTGCTTGGCTGGGTGACTGACCAGTAAAAGTTCAGAATGACTAGTCCGATATAAGGTACGATGAGGAAAAGGCAGTTAAAGATGTAGACTTTGTCCTTGGCCCGGGAGGTGCGGTCGGCGCGGACGATGTGCTTTGGGGAGGTCAGCCCGCGAAACCGAGACAGAGGATTGGGATGCTCACGGCACGCTCGACCAGATAGTGGTACTGCAGAACTTTTGCGCTCAGGTAGAATAATAGGCAGACAAGAATGGACGCGTCGCAGAGCGCGCGTGTCGTATTGGGCTCCAAATCTTTGATAACGGCTGATACAGAGCTAAACAGGAACGACAGACAGTAGAAAGAAAACAGCGTCCACTGCGGCAGCGGTAGCTCCTTCCAGGCCCTCACGCTCCGAACGAACCGATCAATGCAGACGGCGACCAGCGTGATGGTGAGCACCGACAGGGTCATGGACGCCGCCTTGATGCCCTTGGCCGTGTCATCCGGCGCGTACTGCGGTGAGGTCTCCTCGGCGGTGTCGAACATGGTGTTGGTGCTGCAGGCGCGTGACCTGCAGGCGGCGGTGGAGCTGGGCGGATCGCAGATTGCGGAGAGCGTTGAAGTCGATCGTATAAGAACCCCTTGGGCCCGACAGGGCGCGAAACAGGCGAGGCGGAGCCTGCTCCTGCTAGCCGAAGCCAGTTTGCTTTGGGTTTCGAGATGGCAGCGCTGGCTCTGGCACTACAGGGTCCGGGTCGCGCGCGCGCGCTGCATGCGGCCGGGCAGAGAACGCCTCTTTGCTTAAGGCCTCGCGCGCGCGCGCTGATTGGAGCTCTGACTCGCGGCAGGCGGGCGGCGGATGAAGGAGCATGCAAGGGGTGTTGAGAGGCGAGCGATCTGCGCCTCCCCTAATCGCAGTGCGGCCACATGCCGCGCGCCCTCGATCGATGCGGCAGGCATGGCAGCACCTGTGCCTGGAGCGCCGCGGACGCGTGGCGGGCCAGCAGCCGCGTGCGGCGCTGCACCGCGGGCTCGCTGGAGGCGTTCTGCGGAGCACCGTCCGGCTGGTAGCTTTACTGAAACCGGGGTATGTGCCGCAACGGGGCAAGCGGGCGGCTGCCAATGTGCCCGTCTGGCTGCTGGGCTGGGGAGGAGATCGGCGCGCAGGATGAGAAAGACTCCGGCGTGATCGGGGGCCAAGGCCTGCTGCCTTCTCGATAGGAGGGCTGGGCGAGCCGGCGAACGGGGTGGGCCATTGTGCGGCAGCGGAAGCACTCCGTGCCACCGCGCCTGGGATCCACCGCCAAAGAAAATCCAAGGGAATCCAACACCAGAACGTTGCCCTCCGAGCAGATCGAGATGCCTGGACCTCGGCCTGCCTGCGCGCCTAGGGCTTCGTCGGGACCCGGCGCAACGGCGTGCTCGGCAATCCCCCAAAGAGATTACCGAGAGATTAGCGAGTGGTGATGATTGACGCCGTAAGTCCGGCCCTTGCGCTGCTGCCACGGTTCGCATCCCTCCTCGGAGCGCCTGCGCGTGCCCTCCAGCCTCTTAGCTGTCGAGCCCTGCTGCCCGCCGCGGATGCCAGCGCTGGCCGTGTCATGGTGCAGGTCCCTGATATAAGAATTCGGCTTTACTCGTGACTCTTAATGCGAACCGGCAGCTGTATACGAGGTTGGGCCGATGTTCCCTGACAACGCCGTTTGAGACAGCAACGTCAGTGTGGAGGCGCTCCCGTGTAAGCTTATTTACCTTCGCTCCTGTGCATACACTCTGATTGGCAGTCTTCCATCCGCTGCCCTCCTACTCCGCCAGTACTCGCGTGCTACAGAGAGACCGAACGTGCTCGGGAAGACCAAACTCCTTTCGCGCATCATGGCAGAGTGCTTCAAGTACTCCGTATCCGTCGTATGGCCTATAACAGTAGCGCCGAGCCAAGGCATGGCAAGCCGCTACGACTGGCGGGGCCTGACTGAAGCATCCGGCAGAAACCGTGAACGCCCGCGGGGACAGCAACGATTGGTACGACCTGCACCAGTATATTACGCCGACGCGTTGCTGCAGGACCCATTCAATTTGTACGCATCCCCTCAGTGGACAATGTCGTGGCGAGTCTTAGACTCTGTCGTAGCCCAGTGCTCAAGGGTAATGGTATCGAGATCGCCAGAACCGGAATTGCGAAATACGATGTGATTTGGCCGCCAAGCAGTGGCATATCCCGGAAGTTTCGCATATGCAAATCGGCAAAGGCGCACCACGTTTTCCAAGTGTCATTGATCTGTTGAGGCTTGTTATCTGCAGGCTCCGGGATGTTTAAGTATTGTCATTCTTGTTCATCTGCTAGACCGACTCCCGCACAAGCGGGACCAGGAGGTTACTCAAGATCCCCAAACACGTTGTACTTTATGTGTTTTTCTTATGTTGTATGGATTTCACATACCAAAGAATCATGGGCCGGCAGTGACAACGGCAACAAAGCCTCGTTCCTGAAGCATGCCTAACGACGAGATGCCTTCTTCTCCGCCCTTTTCACGAAATCCCGTAATTGCCAGAGTTTCGGGTTTCCTTCAGATAAATGGGAGCTTGACACGTTTACCGTAGAGCCTCCTTGAAGGCCCGTGATTGTCGTTAATTCGAGATAAACCGGTGAGCGAATTGTAGGAGCCTTCTAATGAACTTTTGGTTTCTCTTTCTTGTGAGGTTCACGGTAAATTTTCTTCGAGCTCATGGCCAACAGGTCAATTTTTACGTCTGGGCCTCATCGCTGATATTTACGTTCAGGACTATGCTCCTAAAGTTGATACTGATCTCGGGAGGAAGCATAACGTTTTCCGAAAATCAGTGTGCCTACTTATGAGCATCGCCCAATTCCAGTATTTGCGCTTCTCCGCTGCTCTGTTCTTTTCTTTTGAAAAAAAGCAAAGTTTGTTTTTGGCTGCGCTACAATATACGCCATTTTGGAAGTTCCGAGATTGATACCATGCACATGCGCGATGTCGAAGCGACTGTCAACGATGAATATCAGTGTGGCTTGCTCAAGATTTCATAGTTTGCAGACTGATCTTTTAGCGGAACACATGCAAATTCTCTCGGTGTTGCGACTAGTCATCATTAACGTTAGCGTGAGCCAGCGTCGGTAATTATAAAAGGTGTGCGGACTCGTACGCAATAGATATAAGGCTCCGGCAGATCTTTCAATTGGAACACTTGATATGGATCCTTGAGGCCGCGCCGTTGTTAACGTTATCGGTCGGGGTTCGGGTCTGCGCCCCGCGTGAATGCCCTTTCAAATTTTTGGCAATGGAAATTTGCCCAAGACACTGACTTTGGGAATGTAGAATAGCAGAGCATGCTTTCAGATTGCGTGAGTGACACTCATGGAGACACCTGTTGCACGATTTCTTCCGTGAAGAAAACCAGCTACATGAGCCGATCAAAACCTCCGCACGCCGTAACTGCCCGGAGAATAGTAGCTTAATACTTCACGTTGCCGCTCATCTTCCGCCGTTTCCCGTCCCACCAGCATGTAGAAGCCACTGAGTTCGGGAGAAGTACGATGTTCTTCAGGGCTCCGCAGTCGCAGCACTGCTTACGGTTTTTGGTTCTTCGTAGCGAACTGGGAACGTGACCCGCAGTGATCTTGGCTGTGAGGTGATTTTAGGTGAGCCAGTGCGGACGGCACTTCTACCTCGTTGGTGACTCTCTGGTCCATGCCGCCAGGTAGAAGAATATGAGCAAGACAACACACCATAGCAGAAACAAGAATGCCTCGAAAAAAGCACTGGAACATCATGCTACCATCACGCTACTGCAAAGCCAAAAAGGCATTCCGTTCCAGCTTCGTCAACTGCAGCAGACCTGTACAAGCCAATCTGCTGTTTTCGCGTAATTTTTGCGCGGATCATGGAAGTCTCGCCACCTCACCGAAGTCCACAGACCAGCAATGGGACGAAACCAACACATCTGTTCGGTACCAGGATACTGACTTGAAAGAGGCGAGCAGGAGAGAAGGAGTGTGTGATAGTTCGGCGTTTTGTTGCATTCGGAATACGACCGCAAAGACTGCGATTTGGGAGACATTGAAGTCCAAAAGTGCATCTAGAACGAGGCGCAAAAAGGTAATGCATGAAATCCAATCAAGCGGCGGATACTGCGGAGCCACCCAATGGCTGCGTACCTTTCTCTTGATTGGTGGAAGGAAGACAGCCACAGGAGACATCACATGAGGAGTGTTCGACGGAGCTTCGAAGCGAACGTTTCTGCGGCCATGGTCAGTCGGCACGGCCGGCGCGCTGTGCCTAAAATAACCCTCCAACCGAACACGAATTGCACCACGGCCCTGTGGTAATTTGCGATGAGTCGCAGCAGAACACTAGCCAGCGCCACCGAGGGAAAAAATCCCGAGAGCTCATCCATGCGTACAGACGTTCCAGAAGCGTGCTACGATACACTGCGGCAGTGCTTTGGGAGCAGATCTCGCATGGTTACCCCGCCTAGATGGATGTTGCATATGCGATGGAGAAGCCAAGATACGCCGAGAAAGGAAACACGATAAGGTGCACGAATAAGGTTTCGCCAAACAGAGAACTAGCGCTGGCGACCTGACCAGATGCGTAAAGGAGCTCCGCAACCGAGGCCGAATGAGGCAGCCGAGAGTATGCTTAACAATAAGCTGAAACGGCTTGTCGGGCTGGCTGCGGAGAGAAACGAAGCGAGGATTCCACCAAACACGCAGTGGCTTCGCGAGGCACAACGTCCCGGTTTTCCCATGAGCACGCTGCAGCGGCAGTATAAGTAGAGGTGCAATCGGCAATTGATATCTACCCTGCATCTCCTTCACTGACCAGGTCGACTCCAGCTCAACCCGTCCCTCATTCAACCTTTCCACATTACAAACATGAAGTTCTCCGCGGCGCTTCTCTGGGCCACCACGGCCGTCTTCGTTTCTGCGGCTCCTTCTGCGGCTCCTCTCGAGCGCCGCGCCGATTTCTGCGGAGACTGGGATAACGTCAAGAACGGCCCCTACACCACCTACAACAACCTGTGGGGAAGATCCACCTCCGGTGTCAGCGGCTCGCAGTGCACCGGGGTCGACAGCTTCAACAGCAACACCATCTCCTGGCATACGTCGTGGAGCTGGTCTGGTGTCTCTAACCAGGTCAAATCGTACGCTAATGTCGTTGTCGACATCACGTCGAAGCAGCTCAGCGCCATCAGCAGCATCAACAGCATCTGGAAATGGAGCTACACCGGCAGTGGAATTGTCGCGAACGTCGCCTACGATCTCTTCACTTCTTCTTCTGCGACCGGAAGTGAGGAATATGTAAGTATACCCTGGCAGAGACCGTCTTTCAACCGCACGCTGCAGTTTCTGATGGTAAATCCTGTAGGAAATCATGATCTGGGTTGGCGCTCTCGGCGGTGCGGGTCCCATCTCGGCCACTGGCTCTCCCGTCGCAACTGTCACTCTTGCTGGCTCGTCGTGGAAGCTGTACAAGGGGAAGAACAATCAGCTGACCGTGTTCTCCTTCGTTGCGGCATCGAATATCAACAACTTCAGTGGCAACTTGAACGACTTCATCAAATACCTTACTTCAAGCCAAGGCCTTCCTGCTTCTCAGTACCTCAAGAGCATTGGTGCTGGAACTGAGCCCTTTGTTGGCTCTAATGCCAAACTGACCACTTCTTCCTACACTATTAGCTTCAGATAAGGGACCAGATGTTAACTTATTCTTTGTACATAAATACAGTATTTAGGGAAGAATGTAAATAATTTTGCTTCCTCAATTTGTCTAATCAAAACCCTCGCACGCCGTAGCTACCCAGCGAAACATCTTCGAGCCTCTGAACCGCCCCTTGTACCGTACTTATTGCTCTCGCGTTTCGCCATTGCTTGCTTCAAGATGCGGAGGATTGAAGTGAGCGACATAAATACGTCATGTATTTATTCCAGGCCTTGTGGTGGAGGATTTACATTGTCACCTTCCAGCAACTGCCTCCACTGTGAGTTGGTTTCGCAAAAAATTGTCTTTCCGCATGGTTCAAGAACGTATTGATTGCTTACTATGACGTGCTCTGGCTCTGAGGAACAGGCTCTGATGAAGTCTGTAATGGCTTTTTACTGGCTTTTATGGGAGGTAAATCAAAACATCTGTATGGGATAAGGCAGTGCCCGTTTGGAATGTGACACCACGTCGTGATATCCCCGTCTGGTTCTGCAAGCAGTTGGGATAGGAGCATACGAAATCGGGGTATCGCGCATGAATTGTCCTTCTCGTAGATTAATATTTAGGTGTTGCGTCTCTACTGCTGACAGATAATTTGCAGGAGTGGTTCTTTGCATACGATGTTTTTATGAAGGAAGATGAAGGTGTCGCATGATGTGAGCATGGAGCTCGGAAAGTGCGACGTTGATGTGTGCGGATTTCCCCGCATTGCTGCAGAATTCCAAAATGAAGGCCGGGCCACGCAAATCCCCTCTTCGTTGATCATAGCTCATTCCTGTGTATTTGTGTTCACGGTCTACAGCCAAGAACGCGACCCTATAATCAGTGTTCGAACTCTGACACAGCTCTCGAGGTCGTTGCCGAAGCCGAGCGGGCGCATCATGTTCCCCGCATGTCCTCGAAACGAGGGCGCCAAATTCCTGGCCACAGGGAGAGAATAGAAAAATAACTCAGTGAAACAGAGCTTCAAGGCACCCTCGAGACGAGATAATTGAAGGGACTTGGCAACTGTCAACCACATTGGCCCATAATCACGTGTCTCGTATTATCTCTTCTGATCACCACACCACCATCACTCCACCCCCGCTCTCATGCGCGGCAATTCTTTGTCCCTAGCACAGCCCCATTTGCTTACGCGTCCTCTTTGCCATTAGATATTTATATAGCACTTGACAGCAGTAATCTAAGAAGACAGCGGTGTCCTACTTTCTCGCGCCGTTCGACAGCAACGCAGTCATAGTGGGGTAAAGAGACCGCCGTATATAAGCCCCTCCGCCCAGCATCTGCAGTGTCTGATTCACCATAAAAATGATGTTCTCCAATGCAAGACGCTTGTTCAACACCCGTGGCTTTGCGGCGAAGCCGTCGTGCCTTCAGCCCCGCTCGACAGTCTTCTCTCTGCCACTTCGTCGCAGTATTGTTACAGCCTCGAAACGACATCACGTTCTTAACACCGGTGCAAAAATCCCAGCCATTGGTTTTGGCACATTCCAGGACCCTGAGGCTCAAGAAACAGCCGTGTGCACTGCTTTGAAGATGGGATATCGCCACATTGACACTGCGCGGGTGTAAGGATAAGCCGTCTCTTTGTGAAAAGTACCACTAACTTCCATGTAGATACGACACGGAAGTCCAGGTTGGCAAAGGCATTCAACGTAGCGGTATCGCTCGTGATGAAATATTTTTGACTACAAAGTTTTGGTGTAATTCCTACCACCCGGACGATGTCGAAGCAGGTCTTGATGCTTCATTGCGGGATCTCAATACGCCGTATGTGGATTTATTCATGATGCATTACCCATGCGCCTTCGCACGTGGAGAGGACCGGTTCCCGAAAGACAAGACGTCGGGGAAGATGTTAATGGGAGAGACGTCACTCTTGGACACGTGGAGAGCAATGGAGAGGCTTCTTAGCACGGGAAAGGTGAAGGCAATTGGAGTCTCAAACTTTAGCCAGGGAGAGATTGAGTTGCTGGTCAAAGGAGGAAGCATCGTAAGTTGATAACACTGCAAAGTGCGTTTTGGAGGCCTAACATTCAAGAAGATCCCCGCTGTACACCAGATGGAGGTGCATCCCTACCTCCAGCAACAGAAGTTCAATGAGTGGCTCAGATCGAAGGGTATCCAAGTCACGCAGTTTAGTCCTTTGGGAAACCAAAATTCTTTCTATAGGGAAGTGTCGAACGGCGCGAGAAAGTAAGACACCGCTGTCTTCTACATTAAGGCTATCTGAGCTGACTATATACTACGCGTTCGGAAGAATACGGCAGCTATCATATTAACCTCGGTTATAGTAAGAAGTTAAAAAGGGGTAGTGTAGAGACTAGTGTAGGGGCGTTGAACTTAGAGATAAAAAAAAACACGTGATTACGGGCACGTGTGGCTGACAGGAAGTTTCATGGAGCAAGAGCCAGGCGCACATGGACCGCATCGTGGACCATCCGATACTGCAGGAGCTTGCGGCCAAGTATAAAAAAAGCTCGGTCCAGATGGCGTTGGCTTGGGGCGTCAATTGCGGCCGCTCGGTGATACCGAAGAGTGTGATTGATTGGCAGATCAAGCAAAATTTCGAGGCAGATTTTGACATCGAGGCGAGCGACATGGAGAAGATTTCCCAGATGGATCTGAAAGTCAGGTTCAATGATCCGAGCGAGGAGTACCAGTGGAAGCTCTATAGTGATTTGGAAGGCGTTTGAGCGAAGAGGGCGTGAGACGTCCGGCTGTCCCTCGTTCATACGCAGCGGTTGATTTCAAATGCAAGAATGAGTATTTTGCGTAGACAGAAATCAAACAACGATGATTTAAGCGGTATTACGGGTGGAAATATGTGGAATTCAGTACTGCGGAGACCAAATTGGTCGAAGAGCTGGTACGTCGAAAGCGTCGTCGCATGACTGGTTACCTTGAGGCCTGCAGCTCCCTCAACCGCGGAAATCACTCACTTTCCACAGCCATAGCGCAGAAAAATATACAGAATTGCCTGTTGCATTGTATTGACCAACTGAAGACATCAGCTTCAGAGACATAGAGATAAAGGAATGTCTGGGTAGCTGATCCTTGCTTAGAGAATTGTGGAGATGGCATCGTCCCAGCCAAACGACTTCAGGAGGACCGCCCGGAAATACAGTCGAGCAAAGAATGAGGTTTTTCCGACACCAAATCACACAGAGATTACTGCATATAACAATGGTGCGAGGTTTTCGATTGCCATGATGCCTTGGGATGCGCAAACGTAAGATGGAGGAGATGGTCACGCTGAGAAAGGGAAAGACATGTTCGCGTCTTCCGGACTTGCTTCCTGAAACCCTATTTGGGAAATGCATAGCTTTTTCTTTATCCCCTACCGCGACGTAGAATTAAAGTGGCCTGTTTGTTTTGTCCAGTGCTGTAGGATTCGACGAGTCAATCCATGCAACCCATCCGGTATTTCGAGCCGATGATCCTCGGCACGCGGCACTCAGCAGTCCCACTCGTTGGGTTTTGCTGGCATGCTGTGCCTCCTCCCAAAAGTACCCTCTCCGTGTTCTTAAACAACTCTGTGGAGCGTAAGTCGCATGCAGGTGCTCGGTCCAAGCAACTGTGCCAACGAGTTGCGGATATACATCCGCCGATCTTCCGTGAACGATGAGAATACCGGCTGTTTGTATTTCCTGCGCCATGTAATTTTCTCCAAAAAGGCTATTTTGTCTTTGCTGTGCCGCCAACAATGCATAAAGCTCATGGGTTTCGCTGACTCCGCCAGTGGTGGGGTCCGCCTTTCTAGACCCCACGGGATGCAATCACTCGACTCCTAGTTATATACCTATTCCTTCTGCGCTTCCAGAAATTTCGAAGCAGTTTTCTTCTCAAAGCATATTTGCGTCTTTTTTTCCCCATCGCCTTGTGGATGCCTCTGGCATGGCGGCTTCAACTTCATCTGCTCTGTCCCTCACGGGTCTGAGACTTGCTCTTGACACCGACGTCCCCACTGCAGCTGCATCTGCCGCAGCACTGGGTATCTTTTTCTACGTGACAGTTTTGCGTTATCTCGAGGTCGACAATTTCATGTATCATCTCTTTTCGTTACTCATCGCAGCTACTGTCATGCTCACGTTCGCTTACATTCTCGTCGGCTTTTCTTTCGGCTTTATCAAGAGTGTTTCTTGTTTCGCTCAGTTTCAACATAGGCCTCTTCTTTAGCGCCGCCATCTACAGAGTCTTCTTCCATCGGCTGAGAAAGTTTCATGGTCCCTTTGGCGCGAAGGTCTCGCGGTTCTACTCGGCATATCTGGCGGGGAAGGAGGTTAAGTACTTCAAGGAGATCAAGAAGATGCATCATCAGTATGGCGATTTCATCCGCACCGGTTGGTTCGCCTTGCTCCATATTGAGTCTACTGAGTTGACATCCATTGAAAGCCCACGCGAAGTAGCCATTGTCCGGAAATCTGCAGTACCACTGCTCCTTGGGCCTACTTCTGAATGCCGCAAATCGACCTGGTACATGCAGGTTGATAGTGACTCTAGCAAGTGCTCGATACACATGACACGAGACTTCAATGACCACAAACGGAAGCGCAAAGCCTGGGACCGAGGGTTTGCGATCAAAGGTCGATCTGATATTGTTCCACCCCATAGATTCTTGTGAGCTTATCCAACAAAATAGCACTCAACACGTACGAGCCTCGTATCAAACGCAAGGTTGACCAATTAATCACCCAAGTCTCCCAGGCGCAGAAGCCTCTCGATGGCACCGCGTGGTCGATGTATCACATTTGACATCATGGGGGAATTTGGCTTCGGTAAGGACTTTGGTGGGGTCTCCAGTGGCACAGAACATTTTGCGATCAAAAAAATTCATTCTCGCAGGGAGATATTGGGAATCACGAGCCACCTACCTTGGCTCCTCAACTTGCTTTCGCGCGTGCCCGGTGCAGCTGCTCCCTATGCGGGATTCTTTGGGTGGTTTGCAGCTGAGATCAAGGCAAAGCAACAAGTGCACTATTGACATGAGAAAGCGTACTGGGAGACATAAGACCACATTGGGATTGACCTGGTGATTTTTTTCAGGACTGGAACCCGGATCAATACCAAGACATTGTCTCCTGGCTCCTGAAAGCGTTTGTCGAAAAGGACGTGTCAGCCTCTCCGTCTGAAGAAGCTCTCCATGAGGACTCTCGTGTCGTCATCATTGCTGGTAGTGAGACCACCGCTACAACGCTTGCCACCATGCTTTACTACTTTATCAAGTACCCTGCTGTTCTGAAAAAACTCCAGTCTCAGATTGATGCGGCCATGCCAACGGCAGTAGACTGGACATATGAAAAGGTCAAGTCGATTACATATATCGACGACATCATCCATGAGAGCCTTCGGTTAAAGCCCGCGCTTTTAACTGGAGGGTACCTCGTCACTCCTGCTTAAGGGCTTCAGGTTGATGAGCAATATATCCCTGGGGATACCAACTTTTTCGTTCCTGTGCAGCTGATCCATACCGATGCCAGGTATTGGAAGCAAGCAGAAGAATTTGTACCGGAGCGTTTCGAAGAGCGGAGAGATGAGATGGGCACTGATGGAGCTCCCTTTATCCTATTCAGTCTTGGTAAGCTCATTTCCAGATATTGCCTGAACGTGCGTTGCTAACAAGCGAAGGTGCATATTCTTGTCCGGGAAAGAACCTGGCCATTCTGTCGTTGCACCTCGCTATTTCTCGGATTGCGCAACAATTGAACGTGTCCTTTGCTCCTGGAGAGACGGGCGAGAAATTCGAAAAGGAAGCACTGGATACATTTACCACCACATTGCCTCCAGTCATGAGCCAGTTCTCTGAAAGAAAATCGTAAGATGGCTACGTGACTTGAAATGTATCAACTCGTACTATCCGCAACAACGCTCCCTGTACTTCACCTTCAGCACGAAACACCTACCTCTGCACGGTTATTTACGCCTGCCGTACGCATGGCCGTATGTGAAAGGCACATAGGAAAGCACAGATGTCCTCAAACCTGATCCTGCTTGATGATATCCGCCGCATGCTCCGCCATCGCATAAACTGAGGACTGAATATTTCCAGACACATGATTCGGGAAGATACTACCGTAGAGCGTCAGAAAGTCAGTGCAGGAGGTACAATCTATCTTTCGCTGCTTTCTCACCTCGCATCTGCGACCCTCAACTTCTTGATGCCGTATACTCTGAGGTGAGAGTCAACGGTATCACCCATGGCGCAGGAGCCGCAGCTGTGGTACTCGCCGACTGTGAAGTCGCGCACTGTCTCCTCGGCCGTTGCCGTGTCACCGATGTTGACACTCTCCGCTGGGCGAATTCGCTTGGCGGCCTTGGGCCCGATTGGACCCGTTTTGTGGATACGGTCGCAGAACTTGATGCTGGCAGCCATGACGGCGACGTCGGCAGAGTGGGAGAGGTAGGCGGGGTCAATGACAGGTGGCTTGCTTGGGTCTACCGCGAAATGTTAGTTCAACGTAAGCGGCGCTGAGGGAATGGGGAAGCAACGAAAGGCGTTACTTGTGCTCGCCTGGACGCTCACCTGCGCTTTGAATGTGAACAGAACCGCGCGAAACGGGATACTGAAGCGCCGAGACTGTAGCCATCTGGTTTGGCTTCGTTGGATCTGCAGGAGGAAACAAATTCGTCTGGTCCCTGATCGTATCATCCGTGAGGCCCGCTGTGAGAGGGAAGAACAAGTACTGCATGTTCGCGGAGTGGTCGTCCTGGAGGTGATTCATGACCAACTCCAACTGCCTCTTCTGGAACGGTGTTGTGTCTTGGCTCTCTTGTGTCCTCTTAATACTCTCCAGCGTCTTGGAGTACTCCTCCGGCTCATGCAGCAAGTCGGTAATCCTCCTGTACGCCAAGAAGCCCTGACTGTGACGGTTTAGACCGTAAGGTGCCTTTGGATAATCCTACGGCGAAGCGCATGCGAGAAGCAAGCGAAGCGGTTGCTCCTCGCAACTGTTGGTCCATGCGTAGCGACGAGTGTTTATTAGCGACCTTTCGCTCGTTTTGACTGTTCTCTCTTTTCTCCTTAGCTTAGTCTTCTTGTAGAAAGCAATGCCACTGCATTTCCGCGAGCGCACCGGATGCAAGCCCTCACACTGACCGCTGAGCGAGGATGTCAATGGACCACCCTGGTTCTCTGCCAGCGCATGCTGTGCAAGCGCCATCTGCTGAGGATCCCAGATATTATCCAATGACTTCTTACCGTCCACAAGCTCGTAGGACAGCACCGTTGCGACGTGGTCCTGGTAGTTGTTGCCGACGCTCGGTAGTACGACCCTGACGTCCACACCCGCCGCCTGCAGCACCTTCGGATCGCCAATGCCAGACAGCTCGAGCAGCTGCGGAGAGTGAATTGCACCGGCGCTCAGTATGACCTCGCGGCGAGCCTTCACAACGTGCGCGGCACCGCGGTGAGTGAACCGCGCGCCCTTAGCAAACGTGGCAGTTTCGTCCTCAGTCTCGAGAACGATGGAGGTGACGGGTGCTTCGCACAGCACCTTGAGGTTGGGTCGCTGGGCATTGGGCTCGAGGTAGCCGCGTGTGGCATAACTTCTTTTCCCCCGGTGTGGGCCGACGCGGTAGATAGATCCAAGGCCATTGTAGAAGCCAATGTGATCGCCGCCCCAAGGATCGATAGGTTTCTTGCCGTCGAGGTCCGCAGCGGCATCGCAAGCGAGTATCCACTCGTCTTCGAGAGACAGGCGGGAGTCGTTGAAGGACGTGTGAATTGGTCCGCTGGTGCCATGATTCGCTGGGACGAACGACATGGCGGAGCGATTGGTAATCGCGTCGTCAATCGGGTCCAACGTCTGGTGCTTCTTGATGTATTTCTTCATGCTGGCCGCTGACCATGCCGCATCGTCAGCCAGCACCGCCCAGTCATCGTAGTCCTGGTCTGAGCCACGGACGTATCTGTGGACAGAAGATCAGCTTCGTCGCCTAAAGCAGATAAGAAAAGAGTGATTCCCGTACCCCATGTAGTTGATGCCACTTGAGCCTCCCAGCACTTTGCCGCGTGGCATCTGATGGACAAGACCCTTGGTGCCGGTCTGCGGCGCGGTGTTGAGCATCCAGTCATACTCGGGGTTGCCGAGCATCTGCTTGAAGAGTGCTGGAATGTCGACCATCGGGTCATCGAGCTTGTTCTTGCCAGCTTCAAGGACACCGACAGTGACATCGGGGTTCTCTGTCAGACGTGCAGCAATGACGAGGCCTGCTGTGCCGCCGCCAATGATCACGTAATCGTACTCGTGAGAGACGAATTCCTCAGCAGAAGTGACAAGCGCCAGCAGGGCACTATTGGTGTCGCTTGTGATGTCAGCCATTGTAGAGGAAGGCAGAATGAAGGCTTTTTGCAGTGCGGAGATGAGCCTGTGATTCCGGCACTGTATCTGGTTCGGGTATTTATGTCTCCTAGACCCATGGCAGCTGCACCATAAGCTTATGGCGCTCTTGGACACGCCCAATCAGGTCTTTGCCGACATGAAGCTGGTGGCTGCAATAGAACCTTGAAGGTAATGCTGACGAAGACGAACTACCCCGCAACTTGAACTTGGCCCCCCAGAAACATGCCACCTGGCGACATCTTCTACAGGCCGAGAGGATATGAGCTGCAATTTGGATCACCGATTGCTCGGTCCGGTGGTATGTTTTCTCAAAATGGCCCGGGCGCAGAAACACCCGCACGCTCGAAACCGGAAACGCTACCAGCTGCATGGCAAAGCTCATACGTCTGTATTCCGCACTTAGGGATAGGGTAGTTCCATGTGAAAGTCAACAATGACAGGGTCCTACATAGGCAGCTATCACAAACGCGTTGGCCTGATCTGCCGATTCATGCTATAGGATACGCGGTGGATTTCACAGTTGCTCAAAACAATTGCATGCTGTGCTTCTTCATAGAGAAAGTTCAAGCAGTACCGTAGACTCTCTATACATTCCTACGAAATTCCGTCGAGCTCTAGGGTTTAGAAACTGCCTGTCCTCATGTTCTTCAAGCAATCTCTTATGTTGAGTGTGAAAATGAGATGGAGAATCAGGCATACATGTTACCATTGAGAGGCTCGGTCGCGGGAAAACTCGTGAAGGTAATGTGCCCAATCCTAAACGAAGAATTACTCTCTTGAACCACACCCCATCTAACGGGAAGTTGAGCGGCATTATAGTCGCCTTTCGGAGGATGGCATGAAGCTGAAATTGCAGCACTACAGCTTGAAACCAGAGGCATACCGGGTGGGAAACGTCGAACTGCCAGGACAAGGCCTCCAAGCGCAATAATGCAGACGACGCAGGTAGTCATAATGATCGCCACTGGAGAGTAGCCGCAGGTAGATATCTTCTTTGCCGCGTGGGTTTGTTCATCGCCGTTGATGACCGTGACGCTCACCATGGAAAGACTTTAGGAAGCTGGCCAATGCAAAAGCGCGCTTAATATCGTTAAAGGCAGTGCATATCGATGTGGAAGTTGGAGCCAGAATGTACTGCGTTGCTGACCCATTGGAGAGGTGGCTCGCAAAGGTTTTCGAAATTTGCCATATTGTGCAAGTTCGTGTTGGACAAACATGCACGTAAAGAGGGTGTTATAGCAGACATAAAGACAGGACAGGATGTTCTGGGGCATGTTGGCTAATATAATGCCACTGCCTGTGGATGTGCTGATCCGAAGCTGATTATTGCCTGAAATTGTCAACTGGGGACATTGACAGCGTATTTCGTATTAAAAACCTTTTAATTCACCAAATCCAATCTTCCAGAGTTGTATGACATCTGTGGGCATCCCGACCAATAACCTCTTGATGGAGATTCCGGCGAATGTGATTGCAGTGCAGTACATGAGATATGTCATGCACCATCGGAGCCGGCTTGCTGCTCTTCCCCAGGTAATTTCCCTGGGAATGTGAATCTCCATCTTGTTCTTTTGCATGGAAAGTGGTCCAGCGAATGAGTTGACTTTCTCTTTCCAGTCCCACTCAAGCTGAAAATATGGTCTTCCACACAGGCAGTTTGCTTCTGTCTCCGGGCCAGGTCGCTCCAGAAAAGACGAGATTGCGTCTCCCATGGTGATAAGGAAACGGCTCTGATACTTGAAAATAATGACAATCATGCAAACCGTTTTAATAAAGTCACATGTTATCACAACAGCAGCAATCGAGAGGCTAAACTAAAGTTTACACTGCTCATTAACAAGCTCAGCAACACAATGCAACACAGGGTTTCCGTAGGGTTCTCATGACGAGTTATTGATATTTGTGCAGTTGGTGCTAGTACATGATGCAGATTCGTTCAAATCTATCCAGGACCACTGGCTGGTTTGCCAGACCATCGTGCAATTCTTAGGGTTGCGCCAGACGACATCTTCTTAAATTAGAAGCAAATCTCCGTATCTCGATACATATTGGTTATCATATGCTGAAATTCACTCAGTGCTAGATAGTTTTCTCGTTTTGGATGCTGACATCAAGTTTTGAAACCTGGTTCGAAGTCCCTGCGCCGCTACAACAATCTTGTCGGATTGATTGGTACCAACGGAAATGAAACCAGAGGTGTTATAGGCGCCACTACTCAGAAACCCATTAGTGACGGGTATGACTCCGTAATCGTTTGCCTGAACGTCCGCGAAGATAACAGAGTTGAACGTGAGGTGTAGCGGCATCGAGCTGCTGAACAGCATGATCTAGTGAAACGACCCTTTACGATTGATATGCCAAAGGTTGTGGGTGTTGGGTACGCCGATATGCAACCAGATCTGCTTCCTATGCGCCTCATCCACTTCACGAGTCGGAGAAGAAATTTCGAACGGCGCGAGAAAGTAAGACGCCGTTGTCTTCTCTATTCATGCTACTGAAGGCAGCTATATACTAAATCTTTGCATAGAACACGTGTGCTGTTCGGATTTACGGAATTGCGCGTGAACGGGGCAGATGAGGTATGTAGGGGTGTTACGGCACAGCCTTCACAGAGTCGGGATAGGGTAGGAAAGGAAGCAAGCGGGGCGCAGACACGCGCCATGAAGACCCACCATGAGTCACGTGTATCGCGTGATGCCAAGGAATTGATCCCTTTGATCCCGCAGGCCTCAGGCATTAAGGGACAGATTAATAAGATCAAGACAACATTGATCTGTCTGATCCATACGCTCCTGCCCAAGAGGCAACACAGATCAAACAGATCAATATTAGATTGTAGACACTCTCCTATGTGTATATAAACCACACTCCTTAGATAGCTTTGTGTAACGGCGGGCCTCTACCTCTAAGGATCAAACACCAAAGAGGGTGGTAAGCCGTGTGGGGGTTTACCTTGAGTGGGTACAAGGGAGGGTGTGAGAGAACGAAGTAACGAGCACACGTGACAGAACACTACGTGCGAAGGCCGTGTTACTAATTAATGGTGCGGATTGATTATTGAAGTTGACCACGAAGGTCAAGACTATACTAAGGAGTGTGGTTATATACACGTAGGAGAGTTAACAATCTAGTATACTGCTCCGCTATGCTCTGCGGTTCTATGCACAGAGCGGACAGAGCATTATAACCTACTCTCGGTGCTCCGTGTTCTTGGCGGGGGAGCAGGCAGAGCACCTCTTGGCATCACGTAAGCCACGTGGGTCTTTCCCGTCTTGCGGGTGCACCCCACTTTCTTCCTTATCCTATCCTTCCTCGACCCCGTAGGGGCTGTGCCGTAACACTTTGACCTTCGTGGTCAACTTCGCAATAGAATTTGGACTCTATTGGTAACAAGGCCTTCGCACACAGTGCTCAGTCTTCATTTATCTACTCGTTCCTCACGTACCTCTTCTTGTACCCACTCAAGGAAAACCCTTCGACAGGTTTCCACCCTCTTTGGTGTTTGGATCCTTAGAGGTAGAGGCCCGCTCGTTACAAGGGGTAGGTGTTTGGTGTAGCGAAAAAAGCAACGAAAGGACGCGTGTATAAAAAAGAAATAAAACACGTGATTTGCGGGGGAATGTGGTTGACAGTTTCCTCTGCCCAGAACTGCGCCTCGAGCTGCGTATTGTTGTTATACACAAGCTGAGTGGCAAAGGGGGCGAAGCCCGTGACGGTACCGTTGATCTTGGAGATGCTCGTCATGAGCAGCACGCCGACGGCATTGTCCTCCTCGGGTCGAATGTAGAGCGAGCCGGCTGCCGTATCGTTGGCAAAGGTTGCGTTGACGACCCAGTTCTCGCCCGTGATGGAGGGCAGTGTAACGAGCGGGCCTCTACCTCTAAGGATCCAAACACCAAAGAGGGTGAAAACCTGTCGAGGGGTTTTCCTTGAGTGGGTACAAGAAGAGGTACGGGAGGAACGAGTATACGACTAGAGACTAAGCACTACGTGCGAAGGCCTTGTTACCAATAGAGTCCAAATTCTATTGTTAAAGTTGACCACGAAGGTCAAAGCTATCTAGAGAGCGTGGTTTATATACGTAGGAGAGTTCTATACAATCTAGTATTACCCTATGTCGCCGGGGCTACACTGGGCGACAGTTGCTTTATGTCGCCCGGGCTCCTAAGGGCGACATGTGGATCCTAGTAGGGAATCACGTGCCTGGTCACGTGAAGACTTTTCTTCGTTTCTTGGTGGGGGCTTCTCTGCGGGATTCCCCTTCCTTCTTTCCATGTTCTTGTGAAGGCTGCGCCGTAACACAGGACTAAAAGTTTCCACATACTTGATATTTCGCTGTTGCTATAAAGTATCTAGCTAAGGAAATAGTAGCTCAAAAATCAACCAAGAACTAGATCGTTGTCTCTCCAGGCAGCAAAATAGCAGTCAAATTCCCTCTCGAATCCCGCGTTCCAACCCTTCCACGCCCCCTTAGCGCCATCGGATCGAACATCATCGCACCAGTAATATACCGAAGAGCGAGCGCTGGTCTTACCATCTGTCTTTCCAGTGTTCCACGTGGAAAGGTATAAACCGCCCTCTTTCGGGTACGTCATCTCGATATTGGTTCTGTCTTTGTAGGTTGCGTCGGACACGGAGAGCTTCATATCGTACGGAGCACCCTTGATTGTACCCGACATTCCGCCCTCCTTTTCGGTCGTCACCTTCTCTGGGCCAGCGACCTTCTCGTTGATCGAGTTGTACATCGTCCATCTGGGTCTCTGAGTCAGGATCGAACAGAACGTGATTGTGCACAATTGGATTACTTACTCGAGGCTGGCCGACTCCTTCTCCATTTGCTGGTGGAAATGCAGGCGATACATGTCCGCGCCACCGGTACCGTCGAGGTTGTAGGCCACGCAGTCGAGGAAGTACGAGCCGCCGCGCTTGGCAATCGTTGTATCCGTGTTGCAGCCGTTGTTGAGCGTGCTGAAAGCCTTCTTACATGCGTCGACATCCAGCTTTGAGGTGGCTGGGCACCGGTCCCTGGAGTGGTACTTCGCCTTCAGGTAGATGTTCTGCCTCCCTTGGCCGATCTCTTTGTCCGTGCCCCATGGGTTGTACTTGTAGCTGATTCCGTCATCCGTGTTTAGCTCTTTGTCCGCATTTTTCTCGCAGAAGTCTAGGTGTGCGTGTTAGTGACGTGTGTGCGCTGGTAATGTCTTGTTCCGTACCTTTCAAGGCTGCCTCAATACCTGATTGCCTCATGGCCACTCGGTATGGCAGAGACGGATACTCAATATCTCCACTAGACATCCCGCATTCGAGCTCGGGTTCGCTTGGGAGAGGAGTGGCCGTGGGCGTGGGAGTTGAGAAGACAACTGTAGACGGCATATCCTGTTGTCCGGACGTATATCTGTAATTTATTAGCACGCAAACCGGAGAATGTAATGATTTGGAAAGAGCATACGGGCAAGCGTTGTACGGGCTCGCAGTGCTTGTTGCAACGGGATAAATCTTGCTGTCTGAACATTGGCAGTATTCTTTCGGCTCCCTTTGCTGGTTTGGCGCTCCACCATGTACACACCAAGGACCAGTCGGTGCCGGGAACCAATCGGTGTCAGTCTTCGCAATCTCAGTGATCATGGCATCAATTTGAGATGCCATTGAAGCATAAGCCTCGGGCGAATCGGTGTACAGGGAGTCGTCAAAGAGGAGTATGCTTGTTGTCTCTTGTTTGGTGGTTGTTGTGGTCTCCTCAGACGCTTCTTTTGCGGCTTGCTTCGGGTCAATTCCAAAATTGAGCTGCGAGATACGGCCCATATTCGCTTTTAAGTTTCTGTAGATGATCCAGGCTGCAGCAATGTAGATGGTCCGTTGAGAGAGAAGATACCGATTTATGACGTCTTGGAGGCCCGTTGCCCACAAACCACCTTCAAACTGCTCGTAGAGATACTGTATGAGATCCTGTTCTGGACGTGAGCATGAGAACTCTTGGCGTTTCATCCTTGTTAATCCCGTGCCGCAGAACTTTCCGACCAGGCCTTCGATGTCTTGGATTGCCCCCGGAGAAAGGACAAGATCGATACTGTCTACAGTGGCACCATTTTCTACAATGGTCGTCGGGGCTACTGCGAATTTGACAGTCTGAGTCGTTGTGACTGGTTTGTTGCTGATGGTTGTGGTGATGGGTTGCACGGTAATGTAGCCTGTGTCCGCGGGCTTCCACTTTGTGGTACCTGTTAAATTAGTACGCCGTCTGACAAGAAGGATGAGTCTACTCACTGCCGTCAACTGTGAGATATTGTGTGTTTGCGGTTATGCTCGTACTAGTCATCTGGTATAAGCCTTCCACCTTGACCCTGTTGGCTTAAGACTTACTCCTCGAGACTGCTGACCATAGCATTGCAGTCGGGTGCTCCTTCACACCATGCTGGCGATGCGAGGAGACCTCTTGCACTTGCAAGTATAAGCAGCAAATGAGCCCTGAACATGGTGTAAGGAAGATGTGTTGCTCGTTTAGAAGAACTCGTTAATGATGTGATATGAGGTACACAGCTTTACAGCCTGGCCTTCCTACTTATATCTCACGCAAACGTAGTTTTCTCTCCCATCAGAGTAGCCGCTGAACAATATTGTCAGGTGTATTTTCGGATGCAAATTTTGTGTTGGTGGCATACCTCATGTGATGAGAAGTTGACCCGGCGCCCAGAGCTAAGGGTAAAGAATAGAATGTGTTAGGCTTATTTTTTCGAAGTTCCCTGTACATAGTTGGTGGCACTCTGAAAAATTGAACGTTTTTAGTGACAAGTGTCGCGGATGAAGCGGTGTTGAGGAGCGGGTAGCTTATGTGGGGGCGGGGATGATCTTACGCACAGCCATCGCCCAGCTTCCTAAAGGAAGTACCTGAATGATCCTCGATGTTGTAACGACGAGGTCTAGAACAAAGGGCCAAAAAAGGATATTCATGGCTCTCTCTGATGAGTACAAATGTGAGACGTTTGACCCGCGTGAAAGACCGTTGTATTCCATCTCCATTCATTATTTGAGGATTCTGGTCTCAACATGAAACTTTCCACTATCATCCTACTTAGCGCCTGGTCTTTGCAGACCTGTGCAGCGATCATTCCTCGTTCTGCACCCCTCCAAGATGCTCATATTCTCTCGAAGCGAGACGTTACCTGTGTGAGGGCTTGCACCCGGTGCACTCGCGGAAATGCATTGGCATACTTCTACAAGAAGACTAAGCTAAGGAGAAAGGAAATAATAAGCGTAGGAAGGTATTATATACCGAAGTAGTTGATCCGTGCGCCCTTTGAGTCATTAGGTGTTGACTCATAATTGTTAACTCATCGCCGCAGGGATCTTCCAAGGCACTTAACGGTCTAGACCGTCACAACCTGGGCTACCGGGAAGAACGCCGAAGCGAAGAAGTCAGAATGTTCGGCTGAATATAAAACCATCCTCGAGAATACCATGCCGGAGGTAGCCAAGCTAGCTGCAGCTGGTTCGAACGGTCTGGCACTGATGCAGGATTACATGAAGAGTATCGAAGAGACGACGCAAGATGGCGAATTCGCGAAACTGGACAAGAAGGATAAAAACAGGATCAAAGAGACATACATTGCTCTGTACGGTGCACCGAAGAAGAGTTCCTGGGAGGATCAGAAGACGCAGATTGGAGAACAGAAAGGTTGGTCTGGAGTCGTTCAAGGGAAGCTGATTGTTCGTTGACGTATTATATAGCTATGCTTGACAAGATTGCAGGTTGGTTCAACCTTCAATAACCGAATGAGCCATGGTTGACAGTTGCGACCAGGTACGCTGAACAAGGACGATGAGAAGGAAACAAGGAAAAACTGGCCTTCTCAAATCCGGTTCTTCTGCGACAGCACTTACTACCAAGACGTTGATCTTAGCGGAAAAAAATATGAAACACAAGGTACTCTTAGATCTCCGACCCCCCCAAAAAAAGACCTGAAAGAGAAAGCTAATTGGCAATTAGAAACCCTCAAAGATGACGAGAAACGGGTCTACGACACCGATCTCGAGAAGTGGACGGTAATCAAGAAATATGCCGACTGCAGCCAGGGTGGACAGGGCCGTCCTGCTTGGACAACTCCATTCGAAGCAGAAAATCAAGATCGGATCACCTTCTGCCCTGAGTGGTTCACCAGATCGCAGAGTGAAGAAGCTGGTCCATCCTTCACGGACTTGAAGCCCGAGCAAGATATCAAGGAGGGCGACGAGATGTCCATTTTCCACAAAAAGACGGGTCGCATGTATGCAAATTTCTGGATTTAGCCGATTGTTTGGTTGACTAATTTCGCTTAGGATGCTACACGAACATATGCATACCTGGACATGGATGGGCACTACAAGGAAAGGCGGGATCAGTGCAGATACACGCCGTAAGTTTGCATCTTTGTAGTGGAGTCGTGGAAATTAACTGGTCTCCAGTGGACGATGTTGAAGGCACTAAGTCGTACGGATTCGTCAACGCTGCCAGACTGGTCCAAGAGAACGGGAAAAATCTAAAGAAGCCTGGGCGTAACATTGAAAACCTGGTGTTTTGGTGCATCGCTATGTTCTACGACGGCTGGGATTGGCATACAGGAAAGGCGGAGGTCCCCAAGTAGGTCATCTATTATTTTGCTTCTTCCGGCGGTGATATTTCTGTCTTTGTGCAGGGTGCTGTTGCAGGAGCGCGTACCAGCGAGGAGAGTGTGATAGTGGTTAGCTACAAATCTCTAAATTCTTGGCGCGTTTTCTAGACGACAGATCAAATTTTCGCCAGTGTCATCTTATAGTCCAGAATACTGTAGGATTATGTTGGCTCACCTTGGCAAGTTGGTGGGGCGTTCTCAAATAAGCAAAGGCTGCAGTTTCAGGCACCAGATTTAGCATCCGCCCCTATTACCAACAGCGCCTTGCCTACCCCGGCTAGCAGCCAAGCTCTATGACAAGGATACTTGAGTTGGTTTTCGCTCACAAGTTTTGTTTAAATGCAAGTTTAGCGGCACCAACGCGAGGAAGAAAGCCAACACCATTTATCACCCCAGAGCCCGTTAGGACAGCCAATCAGAATAATCCAACACCATCGGTACGCTTCGCAAGCGACGTCATTACCTGCAGCCCTCTTTCCTTTTCTTACCTTGGTACACGCATCCCTTTCAACGCGCCCGCCCATCTGCCGACATGCGCGTACTGGATATTGTTACCTCTACCCTGCTCGACTCATCCGTCGCCATCACGGACCTGAGCACTGTACCCGGCCGTCTGTGGCAATACGGCGACCTGCAAGAGATTCATGACTCCCACGGTATTCTCGAGGTGTGCTGGGGTAGAGCCGTCGAGGATGACGCCACCGTGTACCTTTTCGCATTATGGGACGATGCGAGCTCTCGGGAAGACTTCCACCGTCAGAAACGACCGACAGGCATGCTGGATTGCTATCTGCGTTTTCCAGGTGACCTTAGGTCCATGCCATGCGCAGATGATTTTAGTCTCAGTGCTTTGACCGAACGAGCAGGTCTAACAACCTTGTTGACCTTGTACACGCGGCAAAAATCAACGGAAGACGTTGCAATATTGGCGGAGGACTTGGAAAAGTGAGGAAGAGAGACTCATTTTATGCACACAGCTAATGGAAGCAGTATATGGTCCGACGACAAAATTGTCTGCGCAAAGGTCAATGACGAGGCCTGCCACCATGAAGGTTACAACGAATGCTCTTGCAATCGAGGTACCAGGATCATGATGATCGCGAAATCGTCCCAGAAGAATGCGCCAGACAACTCAGTAGCACAGAAGCTTTTGAGTACAAGCTCCTTTACCAGCACCCTCCATGGCTTTTCTCATCTCCATGTTCATCATGTAAGACTTGTTCGTTATCGAAATCGAGCATCGGATGGTGCTGATATTTCCCAGGTTACCCTGGAGCCTGTAACGGCCAATTTTGCGCCTCAAACAAAGCCTGTAGCCCCCGCAAGCATGTCTGATCTTTTTAGATGCAACAAAACTCAATTTGGCCAAGAGAACTCAACATATACACCTAATTTGTCTCAGCGCATCGAGACAATCGGGCGCCCAAAGACCGACTGGGCACCACCAAGTGTACCGAATCACCCATTCAGAAACGGTCTTGCCCGGCCAGGACCCTCATCCACGATGGGTCCCACTCCTCCGTTTCAGCACCGCCATCGAGAGGCGACTCGATTCACTTTCTCCCAGAAGCGCCCACACTACACCGAATCCTGTGCGTCATCTGCTGTGGACGTGGCCTGGCTCGCCTTCCTCTCCACGCTCAGCGTAAACCTACCTTCAGGCAGCGAGAAGCTGTATATTCTATCATATCCTGACAGCCAAGTACTCGACCTCGATCTCTTGATTGGTACGTCCTGTCCTCTCGAGTATAAAATCACACAAGGCGTATCAACCACTGACCACATCTATGCAGAGTACGTCAAGCCCTCCCACGCCATCCGAATCCAGTCCGATCCTTCTATCTCTGCCACCCTTTCTGTGCTCCGCCCGCATCTCGCTTCGGAACCGCTCGCATCTCCAGAGACCAGTGTAAATCTGCCTCTCCCGCTCGGCGGCGGCAGCAGGGTTCTCGAAATCATCGAGTTCCGCTTCCCTAGCTCTACACTTACATCCTTGGACAGGAGGGCCATCGAGCTCCTATTTGCAGACTTCGCCGCCACGACGAACGATGGAACAATGTGCGTTGAGGAGGCTCGCCAACCGGTGAGACTTGAGCGGGAAGGCAATTTTTGGGTCGAGGAGGGGGATCGGGCGAGCTACAAAAGATTGTTTTGGTGGGATGGAAGGAGGGAGGAAAAGCAGTGGGTCAGGGACTTTGTAGCGGAGGGGTTTGAAATCGCGGGTCAAAGGGCGTATGCGCTGAGGTTAGCGGCAGAAGTTGGTGGTGGAGAGATAAGGGCGGTGCATATTGGGTTTGAGGAGGTAGATCCATGGCAGTTCAGAGATGATGGAGACGATGACATAGGGTTTTAGATTCTGAACGCAATAAACGATGATAGGAATCCGATCAACAAAGATTTATCCTAACCAAAAGGTTTGATTGATTGATTGATTGATTCTGTCAGGCTACGATACATTCTAGGTAGTATAAGAGCCGTCCCTCTCTTTAGCCTTACATTGTCCTGTTCTTTAGCCTCTTCTCACTTCTTAGTCCAATCTGTTTACTCCCTTTACTACCCTTACATCTCTTATGGTGGGTTCGATGTGTAAGCCTCCCCATGTTCATCTTGGAACCGCCCGGTTCTTTGTAGGAACTGAATGGCTGCCTTGACTACTGTATAATTAGGCTTCCACTTCTCCTTTAGACCATCTACTGGTTTCCCAGTGTGCCGGTCCTCCCATCCGCTCCATCCACCTAATAAAAAGGAAACATCCCCCCATCTCTTCCCTGCTGCGACCACGAATTCTCGTCTAAGGTTACGCCACTGCGGGCACTCTGATTGATTGATTTATTCATTCTGCATGCAAGCCGTTGGCTTATGGCAGTGTACTAACTGGTGCCTGTAAGGGCTCTAGTAAGTGAAATGAAGCTGTTTATGTGGGTATGCGGTTTTAGGGTGTTCAGTGCTCCTTGCCTCGGCAGTTATCTATAAGAAAGCGCTGCCTTTTTGTGAGGCAGCAAAGCCGAAAGGGTGGTATTGCTCTCAACTGAAAATCTATGTACAAGGAGAAAAGGAAAGAGAGTCTAGAAAGAGAGGGCGAAGGGTAAATATAATTACGGTTGAAGATAGAACGGACCTTATTAAACACTCTAATATTCAGTGCTTTGATATCTGGGAAAATAAGCGCACCCGGAGAACCCGACTACTGAACATCTACAACAGAAAGACTGCTCAGGGGTATACTATTGATTCAGTCTGCTGGGACCAGATTATAAGTACGAGGACTATCCTAGCAGGCGATCTCAACTCACGAGGATACTGGGACCCGTGGAAAGCTACCTCAACAAATCACCTAGTCCTTGAAAAGTTAATAGAGGACTATCAATTAGTTCTTAATAATACCGATCAGGCTACTAGATTGGAAAACGGCTCTAAATCTATTATAGACCTCACTCTATCAACAGCAGATATGGGGCTTTTAGATAACTGGGCGATTGAGGAGGACCTTAGCACGCCATCCGATCATGAGGTTATCCTATTCGAATGGGATACACCACATCAAAGTCAACCTACGGCCGAAATTGAGAAGTGGAATATTAAGAAGCTACTAGCCGACACAGAGCTTCTAGATAAAACACGGCTATCCTGGCAACAACAGACCACGGCGAATCCACAACCAGCGCTAGATACTACACAAGCGCTTGAGAAGGAGACCTACTGGATCCAGAAAACAATAACGCAAACGCTCAACACCTACGCACCGAAGACAAGGCTAACTCCTTACTTAAAAAAGTGGTGGACACCTGCTATTAAAAGAGGGAGGAGCCACTTTAGCCATGCTCGAAGAGCTATGCGGCGAGGCTATATTAGCTATTCCGAATACCGCCCCTCGCGGAACAGTGTAGCATATCAGGGTTCATGTAACACTAGTCTTCCTCAGATAGCCGAGACGCGGGTATAAAGGGTACCTCCCTTACCCCCCTCACGACAATATGCCCAAATTCAGTTCTTCATTGCAAGACACCCAATCCGCAACAGTTATGAGCCCGGCTGCGTGTCAGATGCTTTCCGTCATCTAGCACATCCTCCACAGGTCTTATTCTGTTCAATCCGCGTCGTTCTGCGGCATCCAGACGACATCTTTGACAACGAATTACCGTTGCTACTTTATCTGCTATCTTTATAGCACCCCCTTCAAGTCTCATAGCGGTGTTGCACACAATCACCCGTCATTATGAGCTCCAACAGGCCCGTCATCGTTCTGGACAGTGCCCAGCAATGGGATAACTGGTACTTCGGTATCAAATCCAGAGCAATAAGGTCCAAAGTCTTTGACTACGTCGATCCGTCGAAACCCGAGAAGCCCGCTCAACCACTAGAGCCGACCGAGCCTATACGCCCAATAGCCACTGAGGAAAACCCTATTACGGAAGCGGCCCGAGAGAACTACAAGCTAGGGCTAGAGGAATACAAGACCAAGATCAAGAAGTTTGAGAAGAAGGAGAAGGCTCTCAATGAGATCTCTACCGTCATAGAGGACTCAGTGAGTGTCTCTGTTCTTCAGATCCTTCAGGGTCTTCAGGACTCTCATCCCTACACACAACTCCGAGCACTGAAGCAGCACCTTGCTCCGTCAGACCATGTGACGCTAGGACTGCTAGTGTAACAACTCGATAAGCTCCGGAAAGGACCAGGAAATCAGTCCATTGAGAAATGGCTGCTCCAATGGGAGGAGCTAACAAGGAAGGCAGAAGTCCATGACTTCCCTTATGTTAAGGGTAACTTTGGTGCCTATGCCTTTCTTAATGCTATCCACTCCCACAACTCTCAATTCGCCTCTCAGTTCCTTCTCGACATTCAGAAGGACCCTTCTAAGGTGCTGGAAATTACCTACTTGACGGAACAGTACCGTCAGTGGGCCCGTGGCGATCAACTCCGCCAGGGCAACAAGCCTAGAGGAGGCGCATCCATGGCGGCCTCCTTTAAGGGTGATGAACAACCGGTCCAACCCAAGAAGATTCCAACCTGCCTCTGTGGAGAGCAACACTTCTGGATTAACTGTCCCTACCTTAACTCCAAGAAGCGTCCTACTAGCTGGTCGCCTGACAAGGAGGTCCAAGCTAAGGTCCAGAAGAGGATGGGCTATCCTAACACCAAAGCAAGGGTGGAAGCTGCCCTCAGTAAGGACCAGAAAGCCAATTCTAAGGGGAACAAGGAGCAGAAGGGATCAGACCTACCTGAGGAGCAAAGCAATCTCACTGAAGAAAAAGGTGAAACATTTGCTGCAGCAGCGGAAATTACCACCACCTTTACCGCTAAACGCTCCGACCCAACCACACTTCAACTGTCATGGATCACTGATACTGGATCCTCTCATCACGTCTGCAACCGCTACATGAAGACCAGATTCATCAAAACTCGCGATGCTTCTCCAGATGACAGCATTACCAGTGGCAATTCAACTATCCCAATTGAGTCATTCGGCATTGTCACCGTTCAGGGCGAAGGGCGAAGAGGCCCGAAGCCAATTACCCTCCAGGACGTTGCCTACGTCCCATCATTCATGGCCAACCTGGTGTCCATGGCCAAGGTCATGGATAAGGGAGTCCATATGGATACCAGTGCTATGCACCTTCATAGGGAGCATGAGACTGTGTACAAACTCCAGAGGTATCACAACCACTTCTACCTGGAACTTAACCAAACTCTCAACGTTTCAGAATTATCTGGAATTACTGCAGGAGTATCAATTCGAAACCTCCCTGCAACACAATGGCACGAGATCTTCGCTCATGCAGGCAGCAATGTAATCCAAGCATTGCCCTCAGCTACTACCGGAGCCAAGGTCCAGCAGGACACACAGCTCGCACACCACTGCGACGTCTGTGCCAGAACTAAGGCCCATCAGTTGGTTTCACGGTCAATGGACCATGAGGAAGCGCCTCAGGGTGCGTTCGTCAGAGTCTCATATGACATGATCCAAATGATTCCCTCCAGAAACCACCATCAGTGGATTACCCATGTTGAGTGCTTTGAGAGCAACTACACGCTTGTAGAGACTCACATGGATAAGACTGACTCCCCAGGCATTGTACTTGCCTTTCTAAACACTATTGAGCGTCGATTTAGAGCTAAGGTAGCTTTCTTCCGCTCTGACAACGAAAAAGCCCTGTCTACCTCTTTCTTTGAGGAGCTGTACAACAAGGGCATTACATGGGAGACTTCCTCTCCCTATACCCCACAACAAAACGGCCATGCTGAGCGCACTGGCAAAACAATCATTGAGAAGGCACGAGCACTGAGGGTCAGTGCTAGACTACCAGAAGGTCTTTGGCCAGAGACTGTTAAGGCCGCTGTCTACCTCATGAACCGTACCCCAATGCAAGGAAAAGCATGGACAACGCCATTCGAGCTTGTTCATGGCAAGAAGCCATCAATCCTTCACCTCAGAGTGTACGGATGTAAGGCATACGTTCTGAAGAAGAATCAGCCTCATAGGGAGAAGCTCCAAGAGCGAGTCCTTATCGGCTACCTTGTTGGCTATGATTCCACCAACATCTACCGCATCTGGAACCCTCTCAGCACACGGGTTATTCGTGCTCGTGACGTTACCTTTGATGAAGAATCCAAGTACTCGATAGATATCGAGGAACCGTATGAAGAGATGTCCGATGCAGAGGAGGTGGAGGAACCACCTACTATGGTCTACCCTCGCATCAGACTATCCAATTCAGATACAGAGACTTCTGAATCAGACGTTGAGGAAGAGACTACCATACAGTACACTCCTCCCTCTTCGCCAGGACGAGGAGCGCTGGAAGATCCTAGTACTCAACTACTCACTCCAACCGCGTCTGACAATTCATATGGTACGCCACATGAAAGACATCAAGACCTCCCAGAAGCATCACCCTTAGGGGTGACTCCCAGAGTACAGAAAACCACTCTTCTAAACCATCATCACGTCAACTCGGGCGTCTTTTACCTACCCAGTATAAGAATAAGCCTCTCCTAACTGCTGAGAAGGGGAATCGAGCCCCACGAGCGGATGAGGTTGCTTCGAGCGTAAACCCTCACAATATCATTGAAGGACGACGCACTCGCAGGCGTCACCAGGCCCATGTCACCAAGGTGGAGTCTCAAGCCACCAACTTCAATGCCTACCTTGCTGCCTTTGCAGCATCAATCCAGCAGAAACCACCTGCTCCTCTCATCCACAGAGACCAGCTTCCACCTGAGCCTCGCAACTTCAAGGAGCTCCTCACCCATCAGTTCCGTGATCAGTTTATGGAGTCTCTGCACAAGGAGCTTGCAAAGCACAAAGCTCAGGGGGTGTGGAAGGAGGTAGATCTAGCAGCAGCCCAGAAGGCTGGTAAGCAGATTATACCTCTTACCTGGGTTTTCAAATATAAGTTTGATGAGCATGGCAACCTCATCAGCTTCAAGGCGCGCATCTGCGTGAGAGGTGATCTTCAAACCACGTACGAAGATACCTACGCCGCCACTCTGGCTTTCCGAATCTTCCGCGCTGTCATTGCCATTGTCTGCGCATTTGACCTTGAGATGCGCCAGTTCGACGTCGTTAGTGCCTTCCCCCATGTCCCATTGGACGAAGAAGTGTACTGCCGACCGCCAGAAGGCTACCAAGGAGCTGCCGGGATTCTTCTTCTTCTTCTAAGAGCCTTGTATGGCCTCAAACAATCACCAGCTCTATGGCAGCGGCATTTTGCCAACACACTAAAAGAGCTAGGACTCCAAGAGGTTCCTGATGCCCCCTGTCTCTACGTGAATGAGTTTCTCATTGTCTTCTTCTTCGTGGACGACGTTATCATGGCCTACAAGAAGGAGCATGAGGGGTATGCCAACGCCTTCCAAGAGGACCTTTTTAAGAGGTACGAGATGAGAGTCATAGGAGATGCACAATGGTTTCTAGCCCTCAGAATCGTAAGAGACCGCCCACGCCGCATCCTATGGCTCTCTCAGGAGTCCTATATCACAGGGCTCATTGCCAAATACAAGATCAATGACCATTCATACGCAAAAACACCTCTTCCAGCAGATGAGGACATCACATCCAACGAAGGGCATGCAATAGCCCAGGACATTCACACCTACCAAAGCATCATGGGATCAATCAACTACGCTGCAGTCAGCACTCGGGCAGATGTTGCTTTCTCAGTAACAAAGCTCTCTGAGTTCCTTATGAACCCTTCCGACCGTCATATCTACCTGGCAAAGAGAGTCCTTTCATATCTAGGTGGCACCAAGCAGCTCAGTCTGTGCTACACTGGATTCATGGAGGATCAGCAGAACATCTTCACCATCAGTAGTGATGCCTCCTTTGCCAATGATACAGAGACGCGCCGAAGCCACCAGGGCACCATGATGACTCTCTTTGGTGCGGCAGTGGATTGGAAGGCAGGCAAGCAGCCCACGGTTACAACATCCACCACTGAAGCGGAGCTCCTCGCCCTCTCTGAGGCAGCTAAGCAGTGCTTCTGGTGGAAGCGCTTCTTTCGCACAATTCAATTCGATCCTGGCCACCAGATCGACGTTCAATGTGATAACCAGCAGACTCTACTTCTCATGCAGCAGAATGCCACCAAATTAAGCACGAAACTTCGCCATGTGGACATCCATAACCACTGGCTACGTCAGGAAGCGCTTACGGGCAATATCCACTTCAGGTGGACACCTACAGCTGATATGATCGCTGATGGACTTACTAAGCCGCTTTCTAGGCAGAAGCATGCGTTGTTTACTAGGCAAATTGGTCTACAGACGCTCAATTAGCTTCTGACCCTTCTGACATCATTTCCTTTATTATCCCTTTGGGTGCCGTGTGCAAGAATCCTTATATGATGCCTACCCCTACGCATCACTATTTCATTATGCTGATGTCTCTCATTTGAAAATACTCCAGCACAGTACTTTTTTAGCCCCAGAAGGGCGTTATACACCACCATCTGTGTGGAAACAAGCGGAATTCAACACCGCGTTATCGATTTGTTGTAAGCGATCCTTCATTATTTTTTGTATTGATGCTTTCCAACAACAAGGGCATTATCGTGGACTTCCTAATCAGGTATATCTGATTCTACACTCCACGAAGGGGGTGTGTAGCATATCAGGGTTCATGTAACACTAGTCTTCCTCAGATAGCCGAGACGCGGGTATAAAGGGTACCTCCCTTACCCCCCTCACGACAATATGCCCAAATTCAGTTCTTCATTGCAAGACACCCAATCCGCAACACATGCCTATGACATTTTCCGAAAGCCCCGCTAATATAACGGCGGTGCCTCTGCCTCTAAGGATCCAAACACCAAAGAGGGCGGTAAGCCGTGTGGGTTTACCTTGAGTGGTTACAAGGTCGGGGGGTCGAGGAACGAAGTGACGAATACACGTAAATGCGTAGAGTGCGCAGGCTGCGTTACCAATAGAGTCCAAATTCTATTGTGAAGTTGACCACGAAGGTCAAAGCTATCTAAGAGAGCGTGTCTATATACTATAAAAGGGTGGATACAATCTAGGATAATAGTGGATAGTTGGAACCCCTCATTATCCTGGTGGTTTAGATAATCGTTATCCCTCATTATCCTGCGGGTCTGGTGGGGCGCACGTGTTGTATCACGTGGGTGACCCTATAGTCCCGTGACCTTCGGACTCGATGACTTCCGTCTTCTCGTGATTCTGCCGGGCTGGTTCTTAATACTCATTGTGGAGGCTGCGCCGTAACAGCTAAGGGATCCCTTTGCAAAGTTTTCTAGTCTACTTAGTAGTAGCAATAGTATTCTTTTTAGCGCCTAGCGTATCTATCCTCGACAAAGCACCCTATAGGTAACGACATAAGGACCGGTTGATAATGGTGATAATGAGCGTCCAGCCGCCGAAAAAGACGTAAGGACTGGTTCCTAATTTAGCTACAGCGCTATTTATAATCTCGGGTACCGATCTCCCGTAATTCTAAAGATAGATACGCAGCCGCTCGGACTTCCCCGAGTTGCGGCGCTTAGAGTGCCTGATTTCTGACTTGCTGCTCGCTGCCTCCCTTGTTCTGTGGCGGTTTCCTAGACTCTTGCTAGTGCTCTTGTGGGCCTTCTACCCTTGCGGGATTCCTGACTCGGGGTGTTTTCTTCGTTTCTCGTGGCTTAAGTCCTCCCTACGGGTGCTATTCCCGTGCGGGCTTGTATTTGCTGCCTGTTAGCTGAGCCCGTGCGCGCTGTGTTCCCGTGTCCTTCGTTTTCCCATGCGGAAACTTTGCCCGTGCGGAAACTTTAGCCGTGAGGATATCCGGCCCCTGCGGCGCTTCCTCCCGTAAGGGCCTCTAGCCTTAAGGTCATAAAGCCTATATCGTCTGGGGCACGTAACAGTTGCTTCTAAGTCCACTCATGCGTGATAAATCAACGCCGGCTACGGTGTTATATGACTAGACACTAAAGAGGACTAAGGCGGATTCGTTGCTCTTCGTATGGTGTTAATAGTAGGCTCTAGAATCCGAGGCCCGCAGCCGCTCGGAGTTAACCGTATCGACTACAGAGCTTCGCGCTCGCCGTGGATCATAGGTACCGCGCGGCTCTACAGGCAACAGCACTTAAAAGTGGAGAAACCAGGGTCGGCTATAACTTTAAACGTCGTAAAAGGTAAAGACGCGCGTTAGCGTTCTTCTATCGCGGCGCAGACTCACGTTTGTCAAATGACGTTATAAACCACCCAGCCGCTAAAGGTAGGTTTGCGCTGCTCTACCTCCCTCCCCCGGCTGCGCAGGAGGATAATTCCTGTTTCCAAAGTGTCGTCGAAATAACGGGGTTATATTAGGGCAAACACGGGAGGTACCCTAGGCTACTAAGAACGGTACGGCACACGTTTCCTCCTGCGCCGTAGGAGGAAACAAGCACACGTGACCATCGACTGGGTAAAGGGTCCACGGGAAAAGGAGAAGTTAAGAAAGGGAAAGAATAAAAAAAAAAATAAAATAGGGGGATCTACTTTATTTAGCAAAATTATGGTGTATTCTGTCCGTCTATATGCCCCCCACTACGGGATTGTCTTGCACGTGAGCTTAACTCCCGTGTGGGAGCGGCTTTGGGGAGGAAGTAAAGCATGCGGAATCCCGTAGGGGACATATTCCCGGACGGGAAGACGGACTCACGACTCGTAGGTAGAATGACTCCCGCAGGGGATTCGGTCCCGTAGGGGCTGTATTCCCGCACGGGAAGACATCCTATAGGGGAACTTATCCCTTACTAGATGCATGACTCGATACTGCACCTGAATCTAGATTGCTATAGGGGATTAATTCCCCTACGGGATTGATTCCCCTACGGGATGTCTTCCCGCGCGGGAATATAGTCCCTACGGGACCGAATCCCCTGCGGGAGTCGTTCTACCTACGAGTCGTGAGTCCGTCTTCCCGTCCGGGAATATATCCCCTACGGGATTCGATCTGTTCATAATTATGGTTCCCGTATAGGATCTCTACACGTGAACTCTGATTCCCGTACGGTATTTATTCTCCTACGGAATCAAGGCTTAAAAATGTCTTCTTAAAAAACTGTCTCGCTCTACTATCACTCTCTCCTATGGGGTCGACCTTAAAATGGTCTTTGAATAATAGTATAATAGACCGCTGTAAAAGTTACGTAGCAAGCGCGCATGCTTCTTTTTGAATTTAGCTATAGTAACGAGATAGCAGATGCCTATATGGACTGTAGAGACCCAGTGTATCTATATACAATAGATACATACGTCGTGTTATGCTGCGAAGAAGTTTAAGCCACGTGGCGTTTGGGAGGGCAATTTAATTGGGTATCTTTAGCGCCTAGATTTTCTTATTATAGCACCCGTGCTGTCACCTTTTACCGAAACCATCATCTAGCCATTGTGAATCTAGAAACCAGATCCAGAAACCAAAATCCAGAAACCAAAACCCAGAAACCAGGTTGCCAGGTTATAAATCCGGTTGTCAACTTTTGCTTTCCTAGCAAATGTCTTGTAGGAGGTACGGTATGTATGGCTCTCGGGGAGATCTAGCAAGATATAAATACCGCTATCCTTCCGCTGGCTAGTATAGAGCATCATACCAGCGATTTCCACTCCACAAATAAAGCATGCGCGGCCAAACCGAGTCATGAAGGAAAAGTTTCGAAAACGGAAAGAGAGCTTACTAAGGAAGGGAGAGGAATTAAGGCGGCTTTGCCAAGCCGAAGTGCATATTCTTCTTCGGTACCATGGGAGATACTATGTTTATACGTCTGATGAAAGGATAATATGGCCGAGTCATAAGGATATCGTAAGAGCCTAGTTGGCCTATTATAATGTGTAACTAATCGGCTTTAGGCAAAGTGCTACCCAGTACTAGTAATAAGAACGCCTGCGACTATAGATAAGCTGCCAAAACCTCCTACACCAGCTATAGAAGCTCAAAGCGTCTCTACAGACATATCGCCGCGGGCCGAATGGATAGAATGCACTAGACAGACAGAATCTAGAGTGAGGAAGATGTGCGGGATGGGTCAGGACACCGGGCAGGTCATAGGCTGCAACAGTGGCTGCAGATGTGCCTCCATCAACACGGCGGGGCAGCTTCCCTGCGACCGTACGGTTCAGCCAGACGAGACTACTCAGAGATGAGGTTTATGGAGTAACAACATATTACCAGCGGCTAGGGCTTCCGCCTCTTCCTCCTCTTCCTCCTCTTCCTCCTCTTCCTCCTCTTCCTCCTCTTCCTCCTCTTCCTCCTCTTCCTCCTCTTCCTCCTCTTCCTTCTCCTTCTCCTCGTCGTTACTGTTATCCTGCGTCTCTCCTGCGACTCTCGCATCGGCTACGTTTCGACCGTCGTTTCGCGCGTTGTGTGAAGAAGTGACGGATACCTTGATCCATGCGAGCGTTATTACTAACAAAATCAGTATACGATAGGGAAATGGAGAACGGGAGGCTCACCTTGCCTATTCCGTCTCCTTCCTCTGCGCTTCCTCTCAAGTCTTAACAAGTCCGCGGCCACGTAATTCTTCAGCTCCTAACTCTCCGCATGCCGTCCGTTCTTCTCGTCGGGGGTGCGCTCTGAGGGCCACCTTTGTCTACAGGTTAGTCAGCGACGAGTTAGGTTCCCACGTCGCAGATTACAGTTTACGCGTCGCAGGGCCGGTTCCACGCCAATTGTTCAGGTACCGCGTAGCTTCCTAATCGGTAATGCGGCCATTGCGTGGAAACGCATCTTGCGGGCGGCGGTGGTAGGAGTGGAGTGGTGGGCGCGAGGGGCCTACAGTATTAGTACAGAGCGACGCGAGCTGGCGCCGTGAGCTGGCGCCGTTTTACTTCACTCGTAAGAGGATCACGTGTTAAGAATGCCTACCCCGCACTAGCCTGGTCCTTATACGCCACAAGCAAGCTTTTACGGTCCTTCGACCAATAATATTGATAGGAGCTAACGGTTTGAGCAGAACGCTAGCGTATACACTATTCGATCTGCTCGATGTTGTCGCCGAGTAGAACAACTTGCTTACCGAACAGACGGCTTTTGATAAGCGGAGCATTAGAGCGAGAACGAGGCTAATGCCCTCGAGGCATAGCAGGCTACGACGGATGGACACGAAAGAGAGGTGGGCATGCAGATATCTACGCCGGTGGAGAGGATGCGGAGAAATCCGACTCACAGCCACGTTGACATTACCCATGGGGATGTGCTCTAATAATCTACGCGGACACTGAGATTCAGAACCTTTAGCAAGGCATTAGAAAACGTAATTGCCGAAAGAACTACTAATACTCCTCCGAAATCCCGTGCAAAAAAAATACAAGCAGCGATGAACGTTACTACTTCCGCCTTGGCCTCTTGAAACCCTGGGCCGCAGACACAGACGTGTCAGGAGTCGTGGCTTCAGGAGCAACACTTGAGGCATCGTCTCGACCAGCGACTGATGCCGAACCCTCCGACTGCGAAAGATGGTGGCTTTCCAGGTCTTGCGAGAGTCCCGTCTGGCTTGAGAACTGCAGTTCCGACTCGGAGACACCAAAGTTGATGTCAGGAGGGATCGCGTCGATCGCCGAGCAGATGCGCTTGAAGTGGTCGGCCATCCAGTTGTCGTACACGTTCTTGGTGAACTTGTAGGTTGCCCACTTGTCCTTCCCGTCCTGCTCCGTAAAACTGAAGTCTCGAATCTTGTGACGATAGTACTTCGTATCCTTCCCTTCAATGACTGGATAGTGACCGTAGATTCGGACAGCGTTGTGATCGTGCGATACCGAAAAAGCCAGGATCTCGCGATCGACCTCCTGCTCGCGCTTCGCCAGCCGAAACAGCTCGACGACAGCCCGCACCGCGAGCGTCGCGCTGTGCGCGTTCTGCCGGTCGGCAATGTCTAGCGCCGCCGCGCCGCACTTGACCTCGCACGTGAGGAATGGGAAGTACATGTACCAGGTTGCCGCGAAGTACGACACGTCCCAGAGCGTTCCAACGAAGGGCTCGAGAATTTTAAGCTGGTCTGCTGAGAAGGCCTCGCGCCGGAATCCGACTGAGTAGTCTGGTTGTGGGCGAGGAGAAGTAACAGGGATTGAATTGTTCCAGCCTTCATTCGTGCTTTCGGCCAAGCACTTCAGATTCTTGGCCCCATAGGTTTCCAAAATTTCTGCCGAAGGCACAAGAAGAAGGGAGATATCCCTGATCACTCTGGTTTCGTTCTTATCCTGAATCTTTCGACAGGTAGATCGAAAGAGATTATCGGAAAAGAGCGAGTGCTCTGGTACCGTCTGCTCTTCAGATAATAGTGCCGTGCACTTCCGTTTGCTCTCTTGACTGATACCCTCATCGTCTTCATCCATGAAGCTACCGCGAGCAGCAAGCAGTGTTTTGTAACGTGGGTCCCTATATTGAACGCTTTTTGCTTCCCTCGGTTTTTGATCGGATTGCGTTGGGGTCGTGTTGCCCGAGTCGATTGAAGCCGCTGATGATTTCCGGCGAAGTGTCGAATCAGACCTCTTCCTCGCAAGCAAGTGACTCATATTGTCTCTAGACTCGAGATATGTCCGTGGCCAGTGTTGGTGTTTCCGCCAGTAGTCAATAGGGTTGCTGTCCGCGTCGTCGCTCGCCGTTTCCGTGTGCGCGTCCTCTGCCGTGGTGGAAGTCGGTCGCTGTCGCTTTGGTATTGGCTGATCTGACGTGTCTATATCGCAGGAACGTTTGCGCTTCGGGCCCGTGGGCTGCGTAGTCGTGAAAGGTTGTAGCTATAAATCTATAAGCTCAGCGCGCCATACGACCATAGAGGAGACTCACTGGACTGCTAGGGACGCTGGCCTCAGGCGCAGGAAGTAGATCTTGGATCGACTGATGCGTGCGGCCCTGCTGAAGGCGTGCGCTCCTTCGGAGAGGTCTTATCTCTTTCCTGATTCCTTGGGGTTGCTCTCCTACGAAACGATTAGCTAACGTACAAGACGACTTGCGCAACAACATACCTCGAGCGAGCGATGCTGAGCGACAGCTGTAGGTATTCTTGCGAACCATGTTGATGAAGAGTGAGAAGTGCTGAGATTTATGTAGAGAGTAAGCGGAGTTGGCGGAGTTGTAGAGGTGGCGAGGCGCTGTGACGAAGGCGTGATCGCACAGATGCCGCTCGGCAAATATCCGGCTAAACTGCCAGTGGTTCGACAATGAGTCATGCGTTTCAGTTATACGCCCTTGCACGCTGTAACGGTAGGCTCCTTCTACTAAGCTTCGGAGTCGCTTAGCAGGTTGGTAGAAACCGAAGGGTTTACCTTGAAGAGACAAGAGGAGGATGGCGGTGCAAAGAGGGAAGTATCACGTGATAGCGCGGCGCGTAATAAGCTATAACGGTAGGCTCCTTCTACTAAGCTTCGGAGTCGCTTAGTAGGTTAGTAGAAACCGAAGGGTTTACCTTAAAGAGACAAGAGGAGGATAGCGGTACAAAGAGTAAAGTACTACGTAATAGCGCGGTACGTAATAAGCTTATTACCTCTAAATTAATAGGGTTTAAATTAGAACTTTAAGTTAACTACGAAGGGTTAAATATCTAGCTAAGTGTTAAACAAACAGCCTAAGGGCTACTGTACCTGGGTGGATTTTAGCTGACTAAGCGAGTTGGCTTTTAAGCCCCATATCTGAAGGGAAGCCAATGCCGAGAAGGATCCGATTGACGAGGACCAATTAGGGTTTAGCGTAGCACGTGACGCACACGTATATCTTCCGTGTGCCGCTAATAGGTAGAAGAATTGAACGACTCATCGTGGACTGTCTCTATACCGCTGCTGTGAACCCTCATTGTTCAACAGGTTATGAGCCCGGGTTCGTGTACCCACTAGAGCAGTCTGAGCGTTCCCGCTGGGTGTTGGATCCCGTAAACGTTTGCGAAAAGACGTGTTGCCTCTGCAGTCGGTCTGTAAGCAACCTGGTACCGGTAGCTAGATACGGTCTCCGTTGAGAGGAGAAACAAGCACATTTCAGGAAGCTGTCGCCTGAGGCCTGGGCTTGTGCCAGGAGAAACAGCCACCTCGTTGTCTGTCTGTGCCTTGAGAGGAGCAGACGATTCAATCGAAAATCCGACAAACGCTTAACTTGCCGGACTATAGCATCTTGCTATTTCGCTTTAACAACTCTTTACCCTAACTTTTAAGTCCAACAGCCTGGACCCGATTGACCGCAGTACACTCATTTTACTGCGTTTACAACTCTTTCGATTACTTCATTTCGAAACACACCTTCCCCTTCGCTATGTCTTCGCAAGACTTTGCTAAGCGTCGTCCTGTCCCGGTCCTCTCCTACAATAATAAAGACGACTGGTTCTCTTTAATGAAGGAGTGGCTTCAAGGAGAGGGACTGTTCCATACAGTTACTGCAACAACAAGCCCCGGGCTTGGGTTCAATTTGGAAAGAGACGACGCGAAGGCCAGATACTGGCTACGCATTTGCATTGATGAAGATGATCGCGAGCGAGTCCGAGAGCTAGAAGAGTCAAGGCTGATCTGGGAATCTCTTAAGGAAAAGTATGAAATCAAACTGCAAGTTACTCGAAGGCAGTTTCTTCAATCTTTTATCAACTTCCAGTTCCAAGAGGGAACCACAATCAGCGAAGCCTGGACCCAACTCGCGACACTTGGGAGGAAAATCGCCGTTGCCCTGCCAGAGCACAAGTCTTTTTCAAGTGAGAAAGCTCGGCTCGACCAGCTCCTTCAGGCATTGCCACAAGAGTATATGACAATCCGAGACTCGGTTGACACCCAACCAAATCTCACTACTCTTCAGGTATTACAAATACTGAAGGAAAAGGAGGCACAGCTGAAAGCCAATGACACAGCTATGCTTGCAAAGAAGGCGTTCAAACCCTCTCGCCGCCCCTACCTGTCTGAACCCGAGTCAGACTCTGACAGGCGGCCACTTCAGTGTCATCTCTGCGATGGACGCCACCGTATCCTCGACTGCCCTCAACTTCCGGCAGCTAAGGAGACCGCAAAGAAGCGCCGATCGCAGAAAGCCCGCTCTAGAGCCGAGAAACAAATCCAAGAACTCCAGAGGCAAATTAACCAGTTAAAGGCCTTCTCGGCCAACGAGAAGGATGACACCCAGGACCCAGCTGCTGTAGGCGAAGAATCTAGCAGCTGTGACGAAGAAGCATCAGACGAAATTGCCGCCCTCTCCAGAACCGCCACCAGTAAGATCCCTAGAGAACACTGGATAGCGGATTCTGCCGCCTCAGCACACATGACTGATAAACCCCAACTTTTTAGTGGACCTCTGACACGCATTATGAGGCGAACGATTAAAGTTGGTGGGGGAGTGCTATACGCCGACTACGTCGGCTCAGCCATGTTACTGGATAGGCGCGGCAATTCTATTCGTTTAACTTCTGTACTCTATGTCCCAAAGCTTGGTGTAAACCTCCTTTCAGGCCGACAGCTATGCAAGAGCGGCCTTAAGGGAAGCTTTGACGACAAGTGCCTCTACCTTAAGGATCAAGACAACAATACCATTCTTAGTGCACCTGAGAATGGGGGAGTCTATATAGTAGACCGCGTGAACCCAAAAGCGCTGTCTGCCTACTGTGCCGAGCAGCAACCCATCTTAAGATCACCAGAGCCTGCCCAGTCAGATAAGGACAACGACATGACTGACGCCGGGTTAAAGCAATTACCCGATACGCTAGAACCGAAGGCAGATTCGTTAAGGAATCGATTCGAACTCTGGCACCGAAGGTTTGCCCATATGGGAACTAAGAAGCTAGGAGAACTGCACAAGGTTACAACTCTCGCCGACCCGATCCTTGCGCCAAAAGAGGAAGACCACGTGTGTAGTGTATGTGCCCTTACCAAGATTAAGAATAAGAAGGGACACCACGTAAGTGATAGGAAAGCCGCGAGCTTATCACTTATTTCAATCGATGTTTGCGGCCCGCTACCAACTTCCTGGGCGGGATATTCCTACTTTCTTGAAATCGTAGACAATTACTCAAGGAAGGTTTGGACAATCGCGCTTAAGAGAAGGGAAGACGCGCCAAACGCCCTACGACAGTGGCGTCTAAAGGCAGAACTCCAAGGGGGAGCCAAACTACTCGCTGTCCGCAGCGACAACGCCACCGAGTTAAAGTCACTTCTTAACCAGTGGTGCGCAACCCTTGGAATTGTTCCTCAGTACACTATTCCCCACCAGTCAAGTCAGAATGGTGTAGCTGAACGAGCCATCCAGACCACCGAGACCAACGTTAGGGCAATGCTAAAAGACGCAAAGCTCCCAGTTGAGTTCTGGGTGGAGGCAGCCGAGACTGACGCATACCTGCGGAATCGGACTGCTGCTGGACCTCTTATTAACGGAAAACCCACAAGCCCTGAAGAAGCGTTCACTGGTCAAAAGCCAAGTATCGACCATATACGTGTTTGGGGCTGCAAGGTATACTCCTACGTTGATCCAAAGTCTCTTCCAGTCGGATCTAGACATGACAAGTTAATGGACCGAGGAAGAGTGGGAGTATTTATGGGATACATGGACGAAACAGAAAAACATTATCGTCTATGGGCCCCAGACCTTCGAAGGGTGATCCGCAGCCATAGCGTAAGGTTTGTGGAGCAAGAAAAAGGAGGGGATATTGACCTGAACCTCAAGGTCAAACCAACGTCAAATACTGTCCCCGAGAGACGTCCAGTTGGACGTCCGCGAAAAGTCCTTTTGGTTCAGAGCCTCCCGTAGAGGAAGAGGAAGAAGCCCAGCAGCCAGAAGCTAGTGAAGCGGTTACTACTGACGAAAGTCAGCAAGAACCGCAGCCCCCGGCTGCTGAAAGAGAGGAACAAGACCGTCAACCAGACAATCAGGACGCTGTACCAAGCAGTACCCCTGGAACACAAAGGTTTAGGGGAGTCTTTATCCCTAAACGAAAGAGATCGCCGGAGGACTCATCCACAGACGAGCCAGAACCAAAGGTGCCACGGAGCCTGTTTGCACTCATCAGCCAAACACCACTTGAGTGCTATAAGGAGCCGGAAGCGCAAGTGTTTTACGCACTATCTGCACAACTCCGGACGATTATTGGACCAGAGATCCCAACCCCCAAGACCTACAAGGAAGCAGTGGGAGACCCACAATTTGGCACCCTGTGGCAACGCGCCATAGAGGATGAACTTACTGCTCTTGCAGGCAATGGAACTTGGGAAGAAGCCGTCCCGCCAAAGGGAGTGAATATTGTAACAAGCAAGTGGGTATTTAAGCCAAAACTTAATACCGACGGCTCGCTTGAAAAGGCTAAAGCTCGCCTTGTTGCACGAGGATTCACCCAACGATTTGGACACGACTTCTGGGATACCTTTGCTCCAACCGTTCGTCACGAGACGCTTCGAACGTTCCTGGCAATCGTAGGGCTCCTTGACTTGGAGCTCCACCAGGTTGACGTCAACAATGCCTTCACTGAGTCACGTCTCCAAGAAGACATCTACATGGCCCCTCCAGAGGGAGTAACAGTTAAACCAGGAAGGGTCTTTAAACTCCTACGCAGCCTATACGGCCTTAAACAAGCCGCACGAGATTGGAATAACAACTGCATTGGAGCGCTTAAAGATCTTGGTTTCCGTCAGAGCGCAGCCGACCCCTGCCTGCTCATCCATCACGAAAGAAAAATCATCTTGCTAGTCTACGTTGATGACATCCCAATCGCTGCTCCAAAGATTGAGGATATTATCTGGTTTAAAACCGCTATCAGCAAGGTCTTTAAGATCAAGGACCTAGGGGAGATGAAGAAGATCCTTGGTGTTGAAGTTACTCGTGATAGAAAGAGCAGAACGCTACGTCTTAATCAGTCCTACTATTTACAAGAAACACTTCAAACTCTTTGCATGGAAAAGGATAAGTCAAGACCAGCAACGCTGCCGCTAAACGGATACGACGCTCTCCGCCCCTCTGGGCCAAACGATAAGCGAATCGACCCAAAAGAGTATCAGCATGCTGTTGGAAAGCTGATGTACCTTGCGGTTCTCACGCGTCCAGACATCGCGTTCCCAATTGGCCGGCTAAGCCAATATCTAAGTGATCCAGCAGAACATCACGGCCATGCACTTAAGGGCCTACTGCGGTACCTTAGATCAACAGCCGATCTCGGGATAGTCTACAGGGACAGTGGGAGTGCAGGGCTCACAGGGTATTCGGACTCGGACTACGCCATGGACAAAACAGACAGGAAGTCCATCCTCGGATATATCTTCCTACTCGGTAACGGTCCTATCAGCTGGAGGAGCCAAAAGCAAAGATCAGTGGCTACCTCTACTATGGAAGCCGAGTATATGGCAATGTCCGCCTGCGCCAAGGAATCTCAGTGGCTTACACAACTACTTCGAGAGATGGGCGCAGGCGAATACCTCGGGTTATCCCCTTATCGTGCAGTACTGTTCGAGAACGAGAAGTTTAACAGCACTACAAGTCTAAAGGGAGACAATCAGGCCGCGTTAGCCCTAGCGAAGGACCCTCACGTGCATGAACGGTCAAAGCATATCGACGTGCACTATCACAATGTTCGAGACCTTGTTCAAAGGAATCGAGTGCAGATCGAGTATGTTTGTAGTGAGGACATGGTGGCGGACGGGCTAACTAAACCCCTAGTAAGAGACCGCTTTGCCAGCTTTATCCAACAGCTAGGTTTGCAGCCGACGCTCCACGGCTGAGTGGGAGTGTTAAACAAACAGCCTAAGGGCTACTGTACCTGGGTGGATTTTAGCTGACTAAGCGAGTTGGCTTTTAAGCCCCATATCTGAAGGGAAGCCAATGCCGAGAAGGATCCGATTGACGAGGACCAATTAGGGTTTAGCGTAGCACGTGACGCACACGTATATCTTCCGTGTGCCGCTAATAGGTAGAAGAATTGAACGACTCATCGTGGACTGTCTCTATACCGCTGCTGTGAACCCTCATTGTTCAACACTAAGAGAGTATAACTATATACTAATAGAAAAGCTATAATAATCTAGATTTATTCGGGTTGGATCTATAGGAGTGGGATCTAAGGTAGATAGATCTATAAGGCTTAGATCTATATAGATCTAAGTATAGGTCCGGGTTACGGGTATACGTAGGGCGCACGTAACGTTAGCTATAATAAACAGACCTTAGAGGGCGGAGAGGGACGAAGTAACGAAGCCGGTAAAGGCAGTAGAGGTAAAGCAGATGCCGAAGCATAGGGGATAAGAGGAGGGGGGCGAGAGACTAGGGACGAATGCTAAGAGGCGGGTAGAGAGAGACGAGTGAACAACAAAGGAGGCGAGCAAGGTCTAATTCAAGGCATACTAAGTTATACGCGAGGAATACTCATTGCTAGACTAAAGAACTAATTGTAAGGCAGAGAGGCGAGCTTTATATACATAAGGAACGAACTAAAATACTAGCTTCCTGATTTATAAGCAGGCAAGTCTAGATCTAGATTCTAAATCGATCGGCGGTAAACAAGAAGTAATTAGTCCACATAAGCTACATTTATAACATTAGCGCCTAACCACCTTCCTAGTTTCCGATATTCGTCGGTACGAGGCGATCGCTATGTTTACCTATTCCGCGCCCGCTTACCTCTATCCTTTCGGGGATTCTAGCTCTTAATCCTTCGTCCCTATAGGCCTTCTTCCCGTAGGGGACTCTATCTTCCGTTCTATCCCGTAACCGCGTTATCCCTTACGGTCCTATCTCCCGTACGGGTTCCCCGCCCTTAGGTGTCACGACTCAAGAAGAACAAGTCAGATTCTCGAAATTGACTAAAGTTTCTAAGCTAGAGAAAGGAAAGAGAAAAGAAAGGGAATAAAGGAGGAAGGAGGAAACTTATATATCCAGCCTAGGTACTAGTTAGAAGTCGAATAGCCGGTCTTAGGCTTCCCTTTCCCGTACGTTCCCGCTAAGTGTTTGCTCTTAGCAAACCCTATGTCTTAGACATCTTGTCTTAGATAAGTGCTTTAGCCTAATTAGGCTTAGTTTTCTGGAGAATGAGATGTTGACGGTCTGAATCGTCACATTACCCCCTCTTAAGCGAGAGCTTCTGGCGATGACCTCACTCGACAGCTTTATCGTTTTCTTGAATCCACCGTTTGAGTTCCTTCGGTGGACCGGGCTTCGCTGGGTAGGAGTCGTGAAATTCCTTGAGTTTCTGAGCCGCGTGGTTGAAGTTGTCTACTGGATACCATTGAGGGTCGGGTGGCCAGTCTGCCCACTGAACCCTGTACTGGAGTCTCTTCCCCTTGCCAGTGTAACGGGAGTCGAGAATGGACTCTACTACGTATTCGTCTTTATTGTCTACCTGCACCGCGGGCTGCGGCTCCGGTATCTGGCCTAGAAGGGGGTTACTGTCGTCCCTTGTAAGCTTGCTTGGATGGAACACATTGCCGCGGTTAATGCCTGGGGGTAGTTGAAGGCGGTAAGCGGTTCCCACTTTCTCGATAATAGGATATGGCCCAATCCGCGTCCATCCTAGCTTCCTTGAGGGTCGGTCCAAATCCATGTCCTTAGTAGAGATAAACACCTTGTCTCCCACCTCGTAGGACACATCCTTCCTGTGACGGTTGGCGAACTCTACTTGCTTCTCCTGGGACTGCTGCAGGTGGAATTTCGTAAATTCCCAGACCTTTTGCATCTTATCTGCCATCTCGTTGGCTCTTTCCCTGCTCCAGGTAGCCGCGGCGGTGGGCGCTAGAGGGGTGGGCGTCCAGTCAAAGGATAGGCGGGGCTCATATCCGTAGACCACGAAGAAGGGGCTTACGGTAGAGGAGGCGGAGACGTTTCCATTAGCAGCGTATTCTGCGGAGGCAAGCCAGTCTACCCAGTCGTCCTGATGATAGCTAACGTAGTGACGGAGGTAGATTTCCATTTCTTTGTTGGCGTTTTCTGTTTGCCCGTCCGTCTCTGGATGGTAGGCTGTTGAAAGGCGGTGGTCAATCTTCAGTAGCTTGCAGAGGCCTTGCCAGAATTCGCTGATAAACTGGGGTCCTCGATCTGAGATGATGGTGTCCGGTAGGCCATGATACTTCCAGATATTGTCTCTGAAGAGCTGCGCCATTTGACTCGCGGTGGTGGTGTCGTGGCAGGGGATGAAGTGCCGCATTTTTGAGAACCGGTCTACCACTACTAGGACGGCGGTGAATCCTTTGCAGTTTGGCAACTTGGTGACAAAGTCACAGGATAGGTGCTTCCAGGGCTGGTCCCCGATGGGGAGCGGCTTGAGCAGGCCGTTGTAGGATTCCGTTTTGTATTTAGCCCTCTTGCAGGAGTGGCAGTTCTGCACGTACCGCTTTACTGCCTTTTTCATACCATTCCAGTAGTACCTCTCCTTTAAGAGTTCCCAGGTGCGCTGGATGCCTGGATGTCCCGTTGCTGGGGGTCGATGAGCAGCCTGAATGAGCCTTAGCCTGAGGCGGTCGTCCTGTGGCACAACAAGGCGGTTCTCCTGGAAGACGAGCAAGTCATCGCGCAGTGAGTACTCAGGGTACTTGCTGATGTCCTGGCGGATGGCCGTCAAGGCGTCGTCTGTCCGGTTAGCTGTCCGTAGCTCAGTAGGGAGGTCAGGGTTTTCGAATAGCTTGAGGGGAGAGAGGGTGAAGCTCCCCGGAGGGAGCGCCGTGCGGTTCATAGAGGTGAGGCGGGAGTCAGAGTCGTCCACCGGTAGATCCTGCTCTCGACGAGAGAGAGCGTCTGCTCTCTTATTCTTCTTTCCTGCGATAGGAACAATCCTAAAGTCGTACTCCGCGAGTTCTTCTGCCCATCGAATTTGGCGGCGGGAGAGCTGCTTGTTCGTCATGAACGTTTTCAGGGTCTCGTGATCAGTGAATACCTGGATTGGCTCCTGTACACTCCGGCACTCGGGACTCCATTCCTGAAAGGCTCGAACGATGGCCAGGAGTTCCTTGTCGTAGATCGTGTAATTACATTCCGTGTCTGAGAGCTTCTTGGAGAAGTAGGCCACTGGATGAAGCTTCCCTTCCTCATCCTTCTGTGAAAGGACTCCTCCACTAACGTAGTCAGAAGAGTCAACTTCGAGGAAGATGGGCTTCGCCGGGTCGAAATGTCGAAGTACTGGGTCTGAGCGGACGGCGTTCTTTAGTGCTTGGAAGGCGGCCTCACACTTCGGCGTCCAGGCCCACGCTACCTTGTTCTTGGTCAGGTCGGTGAGTGGTTTTGCAATCCTCGAGTAGTTCTTAATAAACCGGCGGTAGTAGTTGCAGAGGCCTAGGAATGAGCGCGCTCCTCGGAGAGAGATTGGGGCTTTCCATTCCAGGATAGCTGCAACCTTCTGGGGGTCCATCCGGATTCCGTCTCGCCCGACAATGAGGCCAAGGAAGCGAGTCTCGGTGACCTCAAATTCGCATTTCTTAATGTCCGCTTGAAGGCCTGCTTCTCTGAGTTTCTTAAGGACCAGTCGTACCTGTTCTCTATGCTCTTTTCTTGTCTTACTGTAGACCAGAATGTCGTCCATGAACACTGAGCAGAAGTCGTCTAATCCGGCCATCATAACCTCGTTCATGTACTGCTGGAAGGTGGCAGGTCCATTACATAATCCAAAGGGTAGGACGTTGTAGCGGTATGATCCGTAGCGCGTCCGGAAGGTTGTAAGGTCCTTGGAGTCTTCGTGCATCCGAATCCTGTGGAATGCTTGTCTGACGTCAATCTTAGAGAAGTAACGCGCTCCAGTCAACCGGGCTAGCGTCTCGTCAATCAAGGGAAGTGGGTATTTATTCTTCTTCGTAGCTGCGTTAAGGCGGCGGTAGTCCACGCAGAAACGGAATCCTCCATTGGCCTTCCTTGCCATGAGGATGGGTGAACCAAACGGTGCCCTGCTCGCTTCAATAAACCCCTTTCCTAGGTTCTCCTCAATGTAGTCCTTTGCAGCCGCGAGTTCGTCCGTAGACATCCGGTATAGCGGCGGCGTGCGTAACTCCGGGTCCTGGTTGAGCTCTATCCTGTGGTCACAAGGTCTTGAGGGGGAAGCTCGTCTGACCTCTGCTTGGAGAAGTTCTCTGCCAGGTCCTGCAGCCATTCAGGTAGCTGAGGGGTGAGTTCTCTTAACTCCTCGGGTAACTGTTGTTGGAAGGCGTTGATTCTTGCCTGCTCCTCCTCCTCCAGCAACTCCCAGAGACGGAGATGGTACACTTCAGTGCCTTGTTGCTTTAGTGAACGCAGAAATCCTTCCGCAGTTACGAGCTGCATATCCCTCTTTGGTACCTTCTTTCGAGGTGGGGGAGACTTCTTCTCCACGTCCTTGGTCAGTTCCTTGTTCATTTCTTTAAGGGACTCCCTTATATCGGCCTGGAAGGAGTGTCTAGTAAGGATTCTCTGGGGCCTCCATGATTCTACCTTAGGAGGCGTCGTTGGATCAAGCTTTCTTGGCTCCGCCGCGGCGGGCCTGCCGGGGTGCGTGCAGAAGTTCGGCTTGAACGTGACTGAGTTGCTGTTTGCGTCTGGCAACGCGCCGTGGGCCTGCAACCAGCCCTTTCCCAGTAGCATGTCGTGGTTCCCAAGGTCCATGATGAGTAGGGGAGAGGTGGCTTCCCAGTGATCCTTGACTTGGAGGTGTGGGCAGATCTTGTGGGTGATAGGTTTTCCGCTTCGCCCGTCCGCAACGGTGTAGGGGATCGGTTTGGAGAGGGGAGGGGTACAATTCCAAGCTCTTCTGTCATCTGGTGCGCGAGGCTCCTGCTCACTGTGGCGTATACAAGTGCTCCAGTGTCAACCATTGCATCAACCTGTATTTTCTTTCCTTGACTAGATAATATACAGTGTGCAATAATAGGTTCTAGGTTGGGGTGCCACAGGGAAGTCACCTGTACTTCCGTGAACAAAGCCTGTTCCTTACTCCTAGGCGCGTCTTTGCTAGGAGTTACTCTTTTCCCGAGTCTTCAGCTGATCCAGAGTCCGGCTCAGCATTGGCGATGGTAACCGCCTTAGCAGGGCAGGCGTTAGCCATATGCCCTTTCTGATGGCAGTGGAAGCAACGGCCTTCCTTGCGGTAAGAATCCCGCTCCTCAGCGGTTAGTGACTTCTTCTGTTCCTGCCTAGAGGTAGTACGCTCCACCGTTGGCTTAGTGTTCTTTAGGGATTTATTAGCACGCTCCTTCTTCTTCTCTGCCGCCTTAACATCGTTCTGAAGTTCCCTATCTAGCGTACGGGCACGAGCCGTTAGATCCTGGAAGCTGAAGTTTAGGGAGTCCTTAACGGGCGCCAGTCCATGGCGAAGTCCTCCTGAAAGGCGGGTCCATATCTCCTCAAACCACTGGTCCCTTGGAAGCTCGGATTCCGTGGCGAGGGCAATGAACTTGGCGTAGAAGGAGTTGAAAGGCGTCGTGTTCTGGTAGAAGCGGCGGAATTCCTGGCGCTTGTTCTGGAGGAAGTGGGGGTCGTCAAATACGGAGGTAAGAAGAGCAAAGGCCTCTTCTGCCGTCTGGAAGGCAGCGGGTCCCTCATGAACGTTCGGCCTAATGGTGTCTGAGGCCGTCCCAGTGGTGCGTGAGAAGATGTAGGATATCTTGGCCCTTTCAGTCTTGTAGTGGTCCGCGTTAACTTCCAGCTTATTGTACATCTCGGCCTTCCAGTGCCTAAAGGAGGGCTCCTTCTCGGGTTCTCCAGTAAACTGTGGAGGATCAGATAGCTTCGCGGAGCGTCCTCCCTGATGCTGAGATATTAGGGAGCGGACTAGGGTTTCTACAGTTGGCTGACTGTCAGGAACGGAGCTCATCTCAGACTGGTTTCCAGGGGATTGACGTCCTGTAGTAGGTCGGTAGCTAAAAGTAACGTTCGGCTCCCTGAGGCCCTTATTTTGTCGTCTAACGCGCTCTAGTTCAGCCTTAAGGATACCTTTCTCTGCAGTGAGCTCCGCATTCTCCTGGTAGATCCGCGCGCTTCCTTCTTCAAGGTTCTTAAAGTTCCTAAGAAGCTCGTTGAACTCAACGGCGGCCTCTGTCTTCTTTCCTTGTTCTTGTTGAATGTGCTGGAGGAGATCTCCTATTAGGTACTTTGTTTTTCCTAGATCCTGGAAGAGGATCTCCATCTCTTCCTCATTCTTCAGCACATTGAACAGGGAGATCTTTCCATGCTGGAAGGGGTTCATGGTGAAGTCTTGAATGTCCCCTCCACCCAAATGGTTGTGGGGTGTGTACTGGAAGAGCACATCATCTGAGGTTATAGGGAGTGGCTGTTCAATTGCCTTAGGAGCGTCTTGCTCTTTTTCTTTCCCCTTAGGCTCCTTAGTACGTCTGGCGCCACGCGCGCTCGATCCGGGAGTCGACATAGTGGTAGGTCCAACGTTCTTTTACCAGGGCAAGCCTGCTGGAAGCTTGAACGAAGGAGGGGTTGGTGAGAGTTGATGAGAAGTGATGAGAAGTGATGAGAAGTGATCGGTGGTCAGAGAGCGGGTTATCTGATTGGTGAGCGAGTAGGATAAGTGAAAGGGTGGCTTCGTCTTCTCAGAAATCAGGGCAAGCCAGCTGATGGTTGAATAAGAGTAAGCCGAAGTGGTTAGGTAAGCTTAGAAAAGTGTCACGACTCAAGAAGAACAAGTCAGATTCTCGAAATTGACTAAAGTTTCTAAGCTAGAGAAAGGAAAGAGAAAAGAAAGGGAATAAAGGAGGAAGGAGGAAACTTATATATCCAGCCTAGGTACTAGTTAGAAGTCGAATAGCCGGTCTTAGGCTTCCCTTTCCCGTACGTTCCCGCTAAGTGTTTGCTCTTAGCAAACCCTATGTCTTAGACATCTTGTCTTAGATAAGTGCTTTAGCCTAATTAGGCTTAGTTTTCTGGAGAATGAGATGTTGACGGTCTGAATCGTCACATTAGGATCCTAAAGCCCGCTTCTTTAGAGGTTCGTAATATAAGCTTATTACCTCTAAATTAATAGGGTTATTAAATAATAAGGGTTTATAGCAGCGGTATAGAGATAGTCTACGATAAGTCGTTTAATTCTTCTACCTATTAGCGGCACACGGAAGATATACGTGTGCGTCACGTGCTACGCTAAACCCTAATTGGTCCTCGTTAATCGGATCCTTCTCGGCATTGGTGTTAGGCCCCTCAGGCAGCACCACTATGGACTGTAGGGTAACTAACCAGCAGCAGCTAGCAACCAGGAGGGAGACCCGGTCACGTACCAGGGCACGTGCACAGCGCTAGGTACATGGCACGGGCCCAGCGCTAAGCGACTGGGTATATTTACCCTTCGCCCTCTCCTTCTAGACTCTCTTTCCTTTTCTCCTTGTACATAGATTTTTAGTTGAGAGTAATACCACCCTTTCGGCTTTGCTGCCTCACACAATCTATGTACCTCCAACACAACAACCTAACCAGACACACGACATTGACATTGCGTAGCAGAACAGTTCACACACAAGGAACGACTTCTGCCCTCACCTGAACAAGAACCCGACCCAGAGCATAGACCGAGTGAAGACTTTTACACACACAGACCGACATCATCGGACACAAAATCCACCAGCCATCAGAAATTCCAACCAAGAAGACCTCACCATGCCAAACCACAGCCGCGCCAGCAGTGTTGCCTCTCATCACAATAGGGCTTCATGCGAAGACCATACTAATAAGGAATCCCCACTCCCCGACACCGTCCGCCCCCACAATAGCAACAGGAACCAGCCCCGCGAGACGCGTTCGATCTCTCAGAGTGCCCCAAACCCTAAGGAGATAGCGCAGTCCTGTGCGCACTCCCTCGACCTTGCCAATAGCCCGAGCTTTCCCAACGACATCGCGCTTAAGAGCCACCGCTGGCCCAACTACGACGCTTTCCACAACTGGTACACCTTGGCCCCGGCCAATCAACGCGCCAAGTTCTACTACACCCTCCAGCTCCTTACGACCAGCAACGAACACAAGCACATAGACCACGCAACTTTGCAGGATGAACACAGGAGTCTCCAAGAGAGGTACAACAAGCTCCGTGTTGGCCATAAAAAGGCGACAGACCGCGGCAATAATTTGCTCCAGACGCTCCGCCAGCGGGACGCAGGAGGCCCCCACAACTTCAACCGCCGCCAGAGCGAGGACACTATGGACACGCAACAGACTCAGCTTTACTCCGGCTCCCGCAAGATGCTTACCAGTGACGTCGATAAGCTTAGCTCCACCAATATCCAAGCTTTTATCACCTTCAAAGAAAACATGGGCTTCAAGCTTAAAGTTGAACAAGACTTCTTCCGCGGCAATAACAAGCTTATGGTTCGCCATATCTACTCCCGTCTGGCTGAGTCAGTAGCCCCTACCATGCGCCCCTTCCTAACAAGCAACCTGAGTCCTGAAGCCTTCATGGAGAAGCTGGGAAAGATCTGCGGCATGGGCATTGCAAAAAAGAAAGCTAGGTGTAAGCTCGTTGCCGCCAAGCAGACCGAGAAAGAGTCCATCGATGCCTACCACGCAAGGCTCTGCACCCTATGGGACCTCACAGACACCTCTGAGGAGGACAAGATCGACAAGTTGCAGGGCAGCGTCATGCCCGGGCTGGCCTACTCGGTTGCCCTCCAGAGCTTCGACACTGTTGAGCAACTCCTAGACATGCTCCGCAAGGGAGAATACCGGCGCGAAGAGATTAAATCCCTCAACCCAAGACCTGAGAAGCGCATAAACAGGGACAGGGAGCGTGGCCAGGGCTCTGGCTCCTCGAACGAACGCACCCGGTTCAACCGCAACGCCCCCACCAGTACTGATAACAAGGAAGAGCCGCAGCGTTACTCCCCAACTGCATCCAAGCCTGAAGGATGGACCGGCCCATGGTACAACCCCGAACTGAACCCCAAGAGGATGACACCTGAGGAGCAGACCAAGATGGCAAAGGAACGCCGTTGCTTTCGTTGCCGTGGCTCCGGCCACCGCAGCACCGACTCAGTCTGCCCCAACAACAACCGTGCCAAGTTTGCCCACATCACCAGCATTGAGGAGCTTGCCACCGACGGCGAGTCGGAAAACTCCACGTCCCAGGAGTAAGTCGCCCCCTGGGACCTCAACAGGACAAAGAGCTGGGTGAGCAATCAGCAGGCCCACGTCAGAAGAGGATCACTGTATCCAATGTAGCAGTAGACAGACAAGCAAACAAGATTGAGGGAACCCACCTCATTCTACGGGCTACAGTAGCAGGAATGAACATACAATCTCTTCTCGACAACGGAAGCCAAGCTGAACTCATTGATGGCTCTTTCGTCCGCGCAACAAAAACACCAAGAATACCCCTCACAAAACGGATCCGTATGACTCTAGGAGACGGCAGCTTCTCCCAGTACATCACCCACGCCGCTCTGGTAGATGTTATTGTCGGCACACACAAAGAACAACTCCTTTGCTACATCGCCAAGCTAGGAGACTACCCACTGATCCTAGGCGATGGTTGGCTCCGTACCCATAACCCCATCATCGACTGGGAAAAACGTTCGGTCCGCTTCTGCAGCGCCAAATGCTTTAAGTTGGGCTGCCTCCACGGCCTTCCCCACACAGAGTATGCAGTGGGACACAAATACGAACCCCCGAAGGAGCAAGGCCCCAACATCAAATTCTGCTCTGCTTCGACCTTCCTGCGCCTGGCAAGGAAACCGGGCTACGAAGGGTACTTCTACAACGTCAGGGAGAACCCCACGAACCCCACGAACCTTAGCGCTACAACCATGGCTAAGAGAAAGGAAGACGATTTTCAGAAGTTCATGGGAGGAAAGAAACAGCATAGCCGGGAAGAACGCCTAGCCCGGCTACTAAAAGAACACCACTGGATTGAGGAACTCTGGGACAAGACAATTGCCGATGAACTTCCGCCCCACAGGAAGGAGGATCATGCAATCAACCTTAGACCGGGCTGCGTGCCCCCCTATGAGAAAAGCTACCGCCCCATGTCACAACAAGAGAATGAGGCTGTCAAGAAATACATCGATGAGCATCTTAGAAAAGGGTTCATCCGACCTAGTTCATCCAGCTGCACCGCACCTCTCTTGGTTGTTAGGAAACCCGGAGGAGGCCTAAGAATCTGCGTCGACTACCGGGCTCTTAATGCAGTCACCGAAAAAAACCGCTACCCTATCCCTCACATCAACGAGACGCTTACTCAGCTGAGCAAAGCCAGAGTGTTCACCAAGCTAGATGTAGTCCACGCCTTCAACCGGATCCGCATCAAGGAAGGACACGAATATCTCACCTCATTTAACACACGCTTTGGACAGTACGAGTACCTAGTCATGCCCTTTGGACTCTGTAACGCTCCGGGAACATTCCAGAGCTACATCAACAACTCCGTCCTTGAATACCTTGACAAGTTCTGCACAGCCTACCTGGACGATGTCCTAATCTACAGCGAGAATGTAGAGGAGCACGCTGACAATGTGAACAAAGTTCTAAAGCGCCTGAAAGAACGAGGACTCCAGCTTGACCTAGACAAGTGTGAATTCAACGTGAACACCGTGAAATACCTGGGACTCATCATCAGCACCAACGGTATCACCATGGACCCCGAGAAGGTCACGGCAATAGTAAACTGGAACACCCCTTCCTCGGTCAAGGATGTCCAAGCCTTCCTAGGATTCGCAAACTTCTACCGGCGCTTCATTAAGAACTTCTCTTACCTCGCTAGGCCTCTCACAGAAATGACCAGAGGAGATCACTTCACGACAAAGAACGGGAAAAAGAAGACACGGTACCGCGACTTCCAATGGGACGAAATGAAGCAAACCGCGTTTGATAAGCTGAAAGAAGCCTTTACCACAGCCCCGGTCCTTGCTCACCTTGACCTAGAGAAGGAGATCTGGGTGGAAACAGATGCTTCAGACTTTGTCAGCGCAGGAGTACTCTCGCAGATGCACGAAGGAATCCTCAAACCGGTAGCGTACTTCTCTAAGAAGATGTCAGCCGCGGAGTGTAATTACATGATCTACGACAAGGAATTACTTGCCATCATCCGCTCCTTCGAGACCTGGAAGCCTGAACTAATGAGTACACCGGCTGAAAAACCAATCAAGGTGCTTACGGACCACAGAAACCTTGAATACTTCATGACAACCAAGCAGCTCACCAGCCGTCAAGCCCGCTGGGCAGAGTTTCTCTCCGCGTTCAACTTTGTCATCTCATACAGGCCCGGAAAGCAAGGAGAGAAACCCGACTCTCTCACACGTCGCACCCAAGACCTTCCAAAGGGAATAGACGACCCGCGGAAGCAGCACCGATTCCAGCAACTCCTCCAGGACTCAAACCTTGAACAAGACATAAAGGTTGCCGTCAACACTCTCCTATTTGCAGCAGACGACCTTGAGGAAGAGGAGCCACGCCAGGAACAAGCACCGAGCCCAGACAAAACCCCAGACCTAGAGGAACTAATTAGACAAGCATACGAGGCAGACGAGGCTATCCAGGACCTCCGGAAGAGCATCGAAGCAGGGAACCGCCGCGTGCCAAGCCACTTGATTGGAAAGGGATACAAGAAAAACATCCAAGACTTCTTAGTGAAAGAGAGTTAGGTGTGGTTAAAAGATACCCTTGTCATCCCAGACTACCAGCCACTACGCCTACGCCTGCTACGAGACCATCACGAGAGTCCGCTTGCTGGACATCCCGGGACAAAAGCAATGTACCGAAACCTTGCTGAAAGATATTGGTGGTCAGGACAAAGAGAAGACGTTACGAGATTCGCAAAGAACTGCCACCACTGTAGAAGGCACAAGCCCTATACAGACCAGAAGTAAGGACTGCTAAAACCCCTACCGATACCGCAGTAGAAGTGGCTCCACGTGTCAATCGACTTTGCAGAAAAACTACCCCCTTGTATTCGTAACAACAGAGAGTTCAACCACTGCCTAACCATTACGGACCGCCTTACAAAAGGAAGGAGCTACGAGCCCCTTTCAACCCTTAGCACTGAAGAAGTAGTTGAGGCCCTAAACCGCCGACTCTTCTGCGTGAGAGGATTTCCACTTGACATCGTCTCAGACAGAGGCAGCGCAATGAACTCACGCCTCTACCAACGAATCCTCGAACGCTACAAAGTGAAGGTAAAGATGTCGACCTCTTACCATCCCGAGACCGACGGACAGAGCGAGAGCTCAGTGAAAGGCATGAAAAGATACCTCCGCCTCTACATTAACCATGCCCAAGACAACTGGGCAGACTTCCTACCACAAGCCGAATTCCAAGCCAACACACATATTAGTGCATCGACAGGAGTATCACCCTTCTTCGCAGACAACGGATTCCACCCAAGAACAGGAATTGAACCGCCTGGAACCTATAACGGCCCGGGAGCAGCCGAAGTAACAAGAGCAGACCGACTTGTTGTAAGAACTAATGCAATGAGGGAGTTCCTTCAAGAACAGCTAGTCTGGATCCAGGAGGAGCAAGCCCGACATGCAGACAAGTTCCGTCAACCACACCCGGCATTCCGAGTAGGTGACAAGGTCTTTATTGATGCAAGGAACTTTGAACTTGGGCGGAATAGTAAATCACTATCACCAAAGAACCTGGGACCATGGGAAATCACACGATGCATCGACGGCAAAGCGTACGAGGTAGCCATACCTCCACACATGCAAGAACAAGGAATCTTCAACGTCTTCCACCCATGGAAGTTGCACCTTGCGCCAGACAACCCGTACCCCGGACAGGTGCAAGAACCAGGCCCTGTACACCTTATCTTTGACAATGAGGATGAAACCATACACGAGGAATGGGAAGTCCTCGAAGTTGTCGACTGCCGAAACTCCAGACACGGGGTCCAATACAAAGTCACTTTCACAGGAAACTGGGATGAATGGAATGCTAACCCACCATGGCAACACTGGACAAACTACAAAAACGCGCCTAACAAGATCCGGGAATATCACGCATACCACAAGAACGCGCCTGAGATGCCTGATTTCTTTTCAGAGCTCAGAGGACCTCGCTTGGAAGAGGGGGGGGTAGTGTCAGGCCCCTCAGGCAGCACCACCATGGACTGTAGGGTAACTAACCAGCAGCAGCTAGCAACCAGGAGGGAGACCCGGTCACGTGCCAGGGCACGTGCACAGCGCTAGGTACATGGCACGGGCCCAGCGCTAAGCGACTGGGTATATTTACCCTTCGCCCTCTCCTTCTAGACTCTCTTTCCTTTTCTCCTTGTACATAGATTTTCAGTTGAGAGCAATACCACCCTTTCGGCTTTGCTGCCTCACAATTGGCTTCCCTTCAGATATGGGGCTTAAAAGCCAACTCGCTTAGTCAGCTAAAATCCACCCAGGTGTAGTAGCCCTTAGGCTGTTTGTTTAACACTCCCACTCAGCCGTGGAGCGTCGGCTGCAAACCTAGCTGTTGGATAAAGCTGGCAAAGCGGTCTCTTGCTAGGGGTTTAGTTAGCCCGTCCGCCACCATGTCCTCACTACAAACATACTCGATCTGCACTCGATTCCTTTGAACAAGGTCTCGAACATTGTGATAGTGCACGTCGATATGCTTTGACCGTTCATGCACGTAAGGGTCCTTCGCTAGGGCTAACGCGGCCTGATTGTCTCCCTTTAGACTTGTAGTGCTGTTAAACTTCTCGTTCTCGAACAGTACTGCACGATAAGGGGATAACCCGAGGTATTCGCCTGCGCCCATCTCTCGAAGCAGTTGTGTAAGCCACTGAGATTCCTTGGCGCAGGCGGACATTGCCATATACTCGGCTTCCATAGTAGAGGTAGCCACTGATCTTTGCTTTTGGCTCCTCCAGCTGATAGGACCGTTACCGAGCAGGAAGATATATCCGAGGATGGACTTCCTGTCTGTTTTGTCCATGGCGTAGTCCGAGTCCGAATACCCTGTGAGCCCTGCACTCCCACTGTCCCTGTAGACTATCCCGAGATCGGCTGTTGATCTAAGGTACCGCAGTAGGCCCTTAAGTGCATGGCCGTGATGTTCTGCTGGATCACTTAGATATTGGCTTAGCCGGCCAATTGGGAACGCGATGTCTGGACGCGTGAGAACCGCAAGGTACATCAGCTTTCCAACAGCATGCTGATACTCTTTTGGGTCGATTCGCTTATCGTTTGGCCCAGAGGGGCGGAGAGCGTCGTATCCGTTTAGCGGCAGCGTTGCTGGTCTTGACTTATCCTTTTCCATGCAAAGAGTTTGAAGTGTTTCTTGTAAATAGTAGGACTGATTAAGACGTAGCGTTCTGCTCTTTCTATCACGAGTAACTTCAACACCAAGGATCTTCTTTATCTCCCCTAGGTCCTTGATCTTAAAGACCTTGCTGATAGCGGTTTTAAACCAGATAATATCCTTAATCTTTGGAGTAGCGATTGGGATGTCATCAACGTAGACTAGTAAGATGATTTTTCTTTCGTGATGGATGAGCAGGCAGGGGTCGGCTGCGCTCTGACGGAAACCAAGATCTTTAAGCGCTCTAATGCAGTTGTTATTCCAATCTCGTGCGGCTTGTTTAAGGCCGTATAGGCTGCGTAGGAGTTTAAAGACCCTTCCTAGTTTAACTGTTACTCCCTCTGGAGGGGCCATGTAGATGTCTTCTTGGAGACGTGACTTAGTGAAGGCATTGTTGACGTCAACCTGGTGGAGCTCTAAGTCAAGGAGCCCTACGATTGCCAGGAACGTTCGAAGCGTCTCGTGACGAACGGTTGGAGCAAAGGTATCCCAGAAGTCGTGTCCAAATCGTTGGGTGAATCCTCGTGCAACAAGGCGAGCTTTAGCCTTTTCAAGCGAGCCGTCGGTATTAAGTTTTGGCTTAAATACCCACTTGCTTGTTATAATATTCACTCCCTTTGGCGGGACGGCTTCTTCCCAAGTTCCATTGCCTGCAAGAGCAGTAAGTTCATCCTCTATGGCGCGTTGCCACAGGGTGCCAAATTGTGGGTCTCCCACTGCTTCCTTGTAGGTCTTGGGGGTTGGGATCTCTGGTCCAATAATCGTCCGGAGTTGTGCAGATAGTGCGTAAAACACTTACGCTTCCGGCTCCTTATAGCACTCAAGTGGTGTTTGGCTGATGAGTGCAAACAGGCTCCGTGGCACCTTTAGTTCTGGCTCGTCTGTGGATGAGTCCTCCGGCGATCTCTTTCGTTTAGGGATAAAGACTCCCCTAAACCTTTGTGTTCCAGGGGTACTGCTTGGTACAGCGTCCTGATTGTCTGGTTGACGGTCTTGTTCCTCTCTTTCAGCAGCCGGGGGCTGCGGTTCTTGCTGACTTTCGTCAGTAGTAACCGCTTCACTAGCTTCTAGCTACTGGGCTTCTTCCTCTTCCTCTACGGGAGGCTCTGAAGCAAAAAGGACTTTTCGCGGACGTCCAACTGGACGTCTCTCGGGGACAGTATTTGACGTTGGTTTGACCTTGAGGTTCAGGTCAATATCCCCTCCTTTTTCTTGCTCCACAAACCTTACGCTATGGCTGCGGATCACCCTTCGAAGGTCTGGGGCCCATAGACGATAATGTTTTTCTGTTTCGTCCATGTATCCCATAAATACTCCCACTCTTCCTCGGTCCATTAACTTGTCATGTCTAGATCCGACTGGAAGAGACTTTGGATCAACGTAGGAGTATACCTTGCAGCCCCAAACACGTATATGGTCGATACTTGGCTTTTGACTAGTGAACGCTTCTTCAGGGCTTGTGGGTTTTCCGTTAATAAGAGGTCCAGCAGCAGTCCGATTCCGCAGGTATGCGTCAGTCTCGGCTGCCTCCACCCAGAACTCAACTGGGAGCTTTGCGTCTTTTAGCATTGCCCTAACGTTGGTCTCGGTGGTCTGGATGGCTCGTTCAGCTACACCATTCTGACTTGACTGGTGGGGAATAGTGTACTGAGGAACAATTCCAAGGGTTGCGCACCACTGGTTAAGAAGTGACTTTAACTCGGTGGCGTTGTCGCTGCGGACAGCGAGTAGTTTGGCTCCCCCTTGGAGTTCTGCCTTTAGACGCCACTGTCGTAGGGCGTTTGGCGCGTCTTCCCTTCTCTTAAGCGCGATTGTCCAAACCTTCCTTGAGTAATTGTCTACGATTTCAAGAAAGTAGGAATATCCCGCCCAGGAAGTTGGTAGCGGGCCGCAAACATCGATTGAAATAAGTGATAAGCTCGCGGCTTTCCTATCACTTACGTGGTGTCCCTTCTTATTCTTAATCTTGGTAAGGGCACATACACTACACACGTGGTCTTCCTCTTTTGGCGCAAGGATCGGGTCGGCGAGAGTTGTAACCTTGTGCAGTTCTCCTAGCTTCTTAGTTCCTATATGGGCAAACCTTCGGTGCCAGAGTTCGAATCGATTCCTTAACGAATCTGCCTTCGGTTCTAGCGTATCGGGTAATTGCTTTAACCCGGCGTCAGTCATGTCGTTGTCCTTATCTGACTGGGCAGGCTCTGGTGATCTTAAGATGGGTTGCTGCTCGGCACAGTAGGCAGACAGCGCTTTTGGGTTCACGCGGTCTACTATATAGACTCCCCCATTCTCAGGTGCACTAAGAATGGTATTGTTGTCTTGATCCTTAAGGTAGAGGCACTTGTCGTCAAAGCTTCCCTTAAGGCCGCTCTTGCATAGCTGTCGGCCTGAAAGGAGGTTTACACCAAGCTTTGGGACATAGAGTACAGAAGTTAAACGAATAGAATTGCCGCGCCTATCCAGTAACATGGCTGAGCCGACGTAGTCGGCGTATAGCACTCCCCACCAACTTTAATCGTTCGCCTCATAATGCGTGTCAGAGGTCCACTAAAAAGTTGGGGTTTATCAGTCATGTGTGCTGAGGCGGCAGAATCCGCTATCCAGTGTTCTCTAGGGATCTTACTGGTGGCGGTTCTGGAGAGGGCGGCAATTTCGTCTGATGCTTCTTCGTCACAGCTGCTAGATTCTTCGCCTACAGCAGCTGGGTCCTGGGTGTCATCCTTCTCGTTGGCCGAGAAGGCCTTTAACTGGTTAATTTGCCTCTGGAGTTCTTGGATTTGTTTCTCGGCTCTAGAGCGGGCTTTCTGCGATCGGCGCTTCTTTGCGGTCTCCTTAGCTGCCGGAAGTTGAGGGCAGTCGAGGATACGGTGGCGTCCATCGCAGAGATGACACTGAAGTGGCCGCCTGTCAGAGTCTGACTCGGGTTCAGACAGGTAGGGGCGGCGAGAGGGTTTGAACGCCTTCTTTGCAAGCATAGCTGTGTCATTGGCTTTCAGCTGTGCCTCCTTTTCCTTCAGTATTTGTAATACCTGAAGAGTAGTGAGATTTGGTTGGGTGTCAACCGAGTCTCGGATTGTCATATACTCTTGTGGCAATGCCTGAAGGAGCTGGTCGAGCCGAGCTTTCTCACTTGAAAAAGACTTGTGCTCTGGCAGGGCAACGGCGATTTTCCTCCCAAGTGTCGCGAGTTGGGTCCAGGCTTCGCTGATTGTGGTTCCCTCTTGGAACTGGAAGTTGATAAAAGATTGAAGAAACTGCCTTCGAGTAACTTGCAGTTTGATTTCATACTTTTCCTTAAGAGATTCCCAGATCAGCCTTGACTCTTCTAGCTCTCGGACTCGCTCGCGATCATCTTCATCAATGCAAATGCGTAGCCAGTATCTGGCCTTCGCGTCGTCTCTTTCCAAATTGAACCCAAGCCCGGGGCTTGTTGTTGCAGTAACTGTATGGAACAGTCCCTCTCCTTGAAGCCACTCCTTCATTAAAGAGAACCAGTCGTCTTTATTATTGTAGGAGAGGACCGGGACAGGACGACGCTTAGCAAAGTCTTGCGAAGACATAGCGAAGGGGAAGGTGTATTTCGAAATGAAGTAATCGAAAGAGTTGTAAACGCAGTAAAATGAGTGTACTGCGGTCAATCGGGTCCAGGCTGTTGGACTTAAAAGTTAGGGTAAAGAGTTGTTGAAGCGAAATAGCAAGATACTATAGTCCGGCAAGTTAAGCGTTTGTCGGATTTTCGATTGAATCGTCTGCTCCTCTCAAGGCACAGACAGACAACGAGGTGGCTGTTTCTCCTAGCACAAGCCCAGGCCTTAGGCGACAGCTTCCTGAAATGTGCTTGTTTCTCCTCTCAACGGAGACCGTATCTAGCTACCGGTACCAGGTTACTTACAGACCGACTGCAGAGGCAACACGTCTTTTCGTAAACGTTTACGGGATCCAACACCCAGCGGGAACGCTCAGACTGCTCTAGTGGGTACACGAACCCGGGCTCATAACCTGTTGAACAATGAGGGTTCACAGCAGCGGTATAGAGACAGTCCACGATAAGTCGTTTAATTCTTCTACCTATTAGCGGCACACGGAAGATATACGTGTGCGTCACGTGCTACGCTAAACCCTAATTGGTCCTCGTTAATCGGATCCTTCTCGGCATTGGCTTCCCTTCAGATATAGGGCTTAAAAGCCAACTCGCTTAGTCAGCTAAAATCCACCTAGGTATAGTAGCCCTTAGGCTGTTTATTTAATACTTCTTATAATACTTCTCCTAGCTTCTCTCTAATAAAATCTACTAATCCGGTTAAGTATTTAAGCTCTAGATATAGCTCTAATACCTTAGACTTTAAATAAAACCAGATATGTTTAATTAGATTTAAATCCGGGCTATTATTAGGGCTTAATCTTAGAATAATCGCTAAAAGGTTTATTACGCTATATACGTTAAGCTAAGACTTAAAGAGAGAAGAAAAAAAAGAAGAAGAGAAGAAGAAAGAGAAGAGAACGACTTAAATATAAGAACGACTTAGTATTACGTAATCCGCCGATAATCCTTTAAGGCTTCTTCTAAGGCTCTAGTATTACGACGGACCCGACCGTGTTGGGTTTTAGTCGGCGCGTAAGACCATTTGGCCAACCTCCCGTCGACGACCAGTCGATAAAAGGTTTAGTAATAATCAGCCTAGTAGCTAATCGTGCCCTAATAACTCTATATACAGAGGCGTGTTCGTAATACTACCTCCCCTCTTAAGGTAGATGACCCCAGCTGCTAGACTCAGCTCGTTATCTGGATATAGAGTTACCCCCAACCAACCAGTCATGCGCTAGTCAAATACGACCGGACCTGCAGCGGACTGTGGCTGTAAGCCGGGGGAACGAGTCACCTGGTTGTCCGTTGTTAGTAGGGTAGTAGGGGAACTAGACCCACTCTCTTGCCTCTGGCTGGCCACCCGAAAAACCAGCACTCACTCGACTAACTGCCGATAATAGGGCTCGAACCTGTCGACCTATAGGTAGGCTGATCATTATGTTACGACGGACCCGACCGTGTTAGGTTTTAGTCGGCGCGTAAGACCATTCGGCTAACCTCCCGTCGACGACCAGTCGATAAAAGGTTTAGCAATGATCAGCCTAGTGGCTGATCGTGCCCCAATAACTCTATATATAGAGGCGTGTTCGTAATAGTAGGCTCCTTCTACTAAGCTTCGGAGTCGCTTAGTAGGTTAGTAGAAACCGAAGGGTTTACCTTGAAGAGATAAGAGGAGGATGGCGGTACAAAGAGGGAAGTATCACGTAATAGCGCGGCGCGCAATAAGCTTATTACCTCTAAATTAATAGGGTTTAAATTAGAACTTTAAGTTGACCACTAAGGGTTAAATGTCTAGCTAAGAGAGTATAGTGTTACGAACCTCAGTCCGTATAGATAGGAAGACACAAGGGTTAGGAAGAGTACTAAGTAACAAAGCAGCTAGAAGGGGAGAAAGCCTAGGAGGCGGGAAAGAAGGATCTCCGCTTACCCCGCTTCGGGCGAGAAAGGGCCTAGGCGCCCTAGTCACGTGCACCCCACAGCGAGCCCTCGAGCGAAGGGCTCAGCGAGCCCTTAGAAAATAGGCTCTCTTACGAGCCTATATAAGCCCAGCTCGCAAGGGCTCTACCAGATTGTTATAGCTTTCCTAGTAGTATATAGTCACGCTCCTTTAGCTAGACATTTGACCCTTCGTGGTCAACTCAAAGTTCCAATTTAAACCCTATTGATTTGGAGGTAACAAGCTCATTGCGCACCGCGCTATCACGTGATACTTCCCTCTTTGCACCGCCATCCTCCTCTTGTCTCTTCAAGGTAAACCCTTCGGTTTTCACCAACCTGCTAAGCGACTCCGAAGCTTAGTAGAAGGAGCCTACCGTTACACTTTGACCACCATCCTTGCAAGAGAAGGAAGGCTTTAAGAAAACTAAAGAGAAGTATCCCCCAGAACGCCATCTCTAACATAGTCAATGTCCGACGTCGAGATGAGCAACGCCCCGACTCAGCAGCCGACCGCGGCTCAGCTAATGTCAACCATCCAACGCCTGCAAGCGCAGATCGAACAGCTTCAAGCAGGTCAAGCGGCCCCGAGGCCGAGAAAAGTCAAACTCCGGAACCCTGATACCTTTGATGGTAACCGACAGAAGCTACAAGGCTTCACCTCCCAGCTCGAACGATACATCCGTATCTACGACGACCAGTTCGAATCTGAGGAAGACAAGGTTCTCTTCGCATCTACCTACCTTCGCGGAACGGCAGAGCGATGGTTCGAACCCTACCTCAACGAACACCTCCACAAGGACAAGAACGAACAGTCCAAGAACACTCGGGACATGTTCAATAACTACGACAAATTCGTGGAGCATCTCAAGCGCGCCTTCAACGACGTAGACGAAGTCCGACAAGCAACTCAGAAGATCATGATCCTGCAACAGAAAGGATCGGTCTCGGACTACACCTCTATATTCCGACAAGCGGCTGCATTCCTGGAGGGATGGTCAGATCAAGCACAGCGTGATCACTACTATAAAGGGCTCAAGTCAAACATCAAGGATGCTATGGCTTTCCACAGCTACCCCAAAACGCTGGACACAATGATCGAATTAGCCAGGCGCCTGGACGAGCGCCTCTGGGAGCGACAAACCGAACGGTACCCTGCCAACACAACACGGGCAACCAAGCCACGCCACACTCAGAACGGCGGCGATGCCATGGAACTCGACAGTTCCACCCGTCAGGACAGGAACAACAAGGGACGGAACAATGGATGGAAGGGACGAAACAAGAACACGCAGACGAAATGGACACCAGAGCAGCAAGAACTATTCGCGAAGAAACTCTGTGTCTACTGCGGAGATAAGTGGCAGCCAGGGCACGACTGCCCGCTACGGCCCAAGAAAGGACGCAGTCATGCGGCGGCCGTACGAAAAGACTCCGAGAAGGAGCTGGCAGCCTTCAAGAAGATCGAACAGCAGCGAGCAGCGCATGCAGCCATCAGCTGGACCGCATGCTACAACGACAGCTGCATGATCCACAAGAGCGATAAAAACGCCACGGGATGGTACCCCCGCAAACCAGGGAAAAACCGACAGCTTAACGCTACCACTCGAGTTACTAAGGAACCCCAGCTCGACGCCCTTGTCGACGCGTTCCCGGAGGACTCCGACCTGGTAGACAGCGACACAAGGGAACTGTACGACAGCACCCCAGACCAAAGCGAACTTAGCAGTACAAGGGAAGAGACGGTCCAGGAAAGAACCCGGACAATGGACAAGCGAAACACCCTCACCTCGCTCGAAGTACTCGCTCAACGGTACGGTATCAGCTACCACCCGGAAAACGGATGCGGAAACCACGGTCAAACGGTTTGGATCCCGGATCAGAGGAACCTCGCCCTTATGGTCATATGGGACTGGCGACAGGACACCCTCTGGGAAACCCGCATTGAGCAAAACGGAGAAAAACACGAACTCCCGGTAACTCCAGAAACAACGCTCGTTGAAGGACACCACCAAGGTCTCTTAGCACGCGAGCAGGCGGACTACGATTCTCTACGAGAATTAGCAAGAATTCTCTGCCAATACGGCACGGCAACAATCCAGAATCGAACGCTCAAATGGATTCCCGATGAAAAGCTCAATCATCATCCAACCTTCAAATACCAAGTGCGGAACGACAAAGTCTACTGGACGAGGGTGACCAAAAACGGCAATTGGACCGACTGGAAGCAAGCATACATTCAAGTCAACGAATGGGAAGACTATATGCATAGCGAAGTCCATGGCCGACCAACGTCAAAAAACTAAACGGCCTCCCTAGTCAGGGACCCCAGGAGGGGCCGTTAGCTAGGTCCCTCAACCAGGTATCACGCACATCGAACGGACCAATACCCACCGGATCAGATCTTCACCAATTACTCCACGTAGAAGTCACTTTCTGCGGAAAGAGAGCAAGTGCCATGATCGACAGCGGCGCGCAGGGTAACTTCATTCACCCGCCATTCGCCATTAAGCACGGCCTCCGGCACCAAGCAAAAGACCAACCGTACGAGCTTAGTACAGTGGACGGATCACCCTCCACCTACGGCAACGGATGGGTCAGAATCGAAACCGGAGATTCGCCTATGTCACTTGGCAATCACAAAGAACACATCAACCTAGACTTTATGTCTATCCCAGGACATGACATTATCCTTGGGATGCCATGGTTGAAGACGCATGCACCATACATCAACTGGAGGAGGGGAACAATCACCTTCCCGGACGAACTATGCGAAAGACACCTCGCTACCGCGAAAAGGACGAACAGGGTGGACGTACCCGAGCAAAGAAGCCGAAACGATGAGCCAGAGTCGACACGCCAGAGCAAGAAGCCCGAGCACGACCAGAGCCGGAACGATGAGGAAAAGAAAAGTACCATCGATATCCAAGAAATCTCCTTAGCGGCCCTACAGCGCATGAAGCGTAGGGGAGAAAAAGCGTTTACAGTCTACGTTAGACCAAGCCAGGAAATGGAGCAACGCATCACAGCACGCATGCGCAGGGCGGACGTGCCCGAGTCGAACGACCAAAACGGTAAAACGGGACCTCCAAAAGAGGATAACGGCCCAAAGTCAGTCGGAGGAGACTGCTCCCAGAGGATCGAGAGACGCTACAGCCTACCCACTTCACGAAGTAGGAATCTTCTGTGGGATAAGAGCTACGCAGTCCGAGGCATTTCGGCAGTCGGGACCCAGCAAGTGGTTAACAACGACGGAACTATAAGGCCCACTAGCGGAGTTAAACCGCCAATACCAGAACTGGAAACGGTACCCCCAGAATTCTGGAAATACGCACAAGTGTGTAGAGAAAGAGGAAAAGGAAGCTTACCAAAACATCAACCTTGGGATCACGAAATACCCCTTATCCCAGGAACGCAACCCGCGTTCAAGCCAATCTATTCCCTCTCTCAGAAGGAAAGCGAAGCTTTAAGGGAGTACATCGACACGAACCTAGAACGAGGATACATACGGCCTTCGTCATCACCGGCTGGCTATCCTATTCTGTTCGTCCCAAAGAAAAACGGCAAGCTCCGCCTCTGCGTCGATTACAGACAACTGAACGACGTAACGGTAAAAAACCGATACCCATTACCTCGTATCGACGAACTTCAGGATAAGCTCCGGACCGCTAAGTACTTCACTAAGTTGGACCTTCGAGAAGGCTATTACCTGGTTCGCATGAAAGAAGGAGAGGAATGGAAGACAGCGTTCCGAACAAGATTCGGTCATTACGAGTATACGGTCATGCCATTCGGGCTTACAAATGCCCCTGGCACATTCCAGAACTTGGTCAACGATACACTACGTCCGTATTTGGATGTATTCTGTATGGCTTACCTGGACGACATTCTGATCTACTCGGATACGCTCGAAGAACATACCGAGCATATAAAGAAAGTCCTCGAAGTACTACAGGACAAAGATCTCCGAATAGCACCAGACAAATGCGAATGGTATACCTAGCGAACAGAATTCTTGGGTTTTATCATTACGCCTGGGCACATCAGCATGGACGAGAAGAAACTGGACGCAATCAGGGACTGGCCGGCACCACGAACTATCAAGGAAGTACAATCCTTCCTCGGGTTCGCCAACTTTTACCGTAAATTTATCATGAATTACGCAAAAGTATCAGAACCCCTAACCAGACTTACTCGAAAAGAGCACGGATTCCAATGGGGAAAAGACCAGCAAGACGCATTCGACTCCCTTAAGCGAATGTTCTGCGAGGCACCCATTCTGGGCATCTTCAACCCGGAACTCCCTATTACGGTCGAAACGGACGCATCAGACTACGCAATTGGCGCTTGCATCAGCCAACCGGACGAGCAAGGCAAACTTCACCCAATCGCGTACTACTCAAGAAAGATGACGCCCCCGGAGCTCAACTACGACGTCCATGACAAAGAACTGTTAGCCATTGTCACGGCTTTCAAAGAATGGAGACACTACCTCGAAGGAGCTAAGTACCAAGTGATGGTTCACTGCGATCACAAGAACCTCACGCACTTCACCACCACAAAGGAATTGACTCGAAGACAAGTCAGGTGGGCGGAAGAACTAGCATCCTATAACATGAAGATCACCTACAGAAAGGGATCAGAGAATGCTCGCGCAGATGCGCTAAGCAGAAGAGCCGACCATATCGAAGGGAAGCCAGGACTACAGCCTGCGGTTTTAAACCGGCAGGAAGACGGAAGCCTTACACCAGCTAGAACGTGCGCACCTATATTTAGGATTGCCCAATCCTGGCTTAAGGGGAATCCGGAAAGCGAAGTCCCACTTACCCCGGTCAGGCTACTAGCGCCGGCGTATCGCCTGGAGGGCAACGCCTGGACAAAGAAAATCCGAGAGGCCTACGAACATGACGCAATGGCCCAGGAACTCGGAAACGTGGAAAACGACCCTCGTCTAACCAGAGACGAAGACGGCACCATCCTGTATTTAGGATTAGTCTACGTCCCGGTCAAGCTACGAGAAGAACTCGTTAAAGACATCCACGAAGCACCAGCACACGGTCACCAAGGAATGGACAAGACGATTGAACGAATTACCAGGAACTACTACTTCCCAGGACTCAGAAAGATGGTCCAACGGATAGTCACACAGTGCGACCTTTGCATTCGAAGCAAAGCAGCAAGACACGCGCCCTACGGACTACTTCAACCACTTTCAGTACCGGAAAGACCCTGGCAGTCTATCACATTAGACTTTATCACGGATCTACCCCAGTCGAAAGAACCCTTAACCGGTGTCCTTTACGACTCGATCCTAGTTATCGTCGACAGGCTTACCAAGTACGCGTACTACCTACCGTATCTTAAAACGGCGAACGCGGAAGACCTAGCCTACACCTTCCTTAGGACAATCCTCGGCAACCACGGGCTACCGGACGAGCTAGTATCAGATAGAGATCGGCTGTTCACATCTCAGTTCTGGCAGACTCTTACCCGTCAGCTCGGATCCAAGCATAAGCTATCTACCACGGCACATCCTCAAACGGACGGACAAACAGAACGAACAAACCAAACGCTAGAGCAATACCTACGCTGTTACATCAACTACACGCAAGACAATTGGGTTGAACTGCTACCTCTCGCCCAGTTCGCGTACAACAGTTCAAAGGCAACGACTACGCAAAAATCACCGTTCTACGCCAACTACGGATATGAGCCAACGGCTTATAGGGAATCGCTTCCAAGCAAATCACTAAGCCAGAAAGGAATCCTCAAGACAGACCAGCTGAAGGCACTTCACAAACAGCTCAGCCTCGACATCGAATACAATGGATTTTTGATGTCCCGCTACTACAACAGACGGCACCAGGAGGCACCGAAGCTAAAGAGGGGGGATAAAGTCTACCTACTCAGAAAAAACATCAAAACGAAGCGACCAAACAGCAAATTGGACTTCAAGAAAATTGGACCATTCGAAATCGAAGAGAAACTCGGGAAAGTCAACTACCGCCTCAAGCTACCAAAAACCATGCGGATAGTACCCGTCTTTCACATTGCACTGCTCGAACCGGCACCAAAGAACGCCACGATCATCCAGCAGACTGAAGAAATAGTACCAGAAAACCCAGACGCCGACGAAAACAAGGAATGGATCGTAGAAAAGATCCTAGACAGCGGCTATATTGATGGTCAATTCAGATACCTCCTACAATGGGAAGGAGACTGGGACCATACCTGGGAACCACCGGAAAATTGCGAAGGATGCAAAGACCTTATTGAAAGATTCCATCGCCAAAACCCGGATCGGCCGGCACCGCGGCCTCATCAAACACGAAGGATCCGAAATCGAAATCAGGGAACGGAGACTGCCGCGCCTGATCAACCAACTCGGAATTCGCGGGTGGCACAGCAGAGCCAGCCCCAGGGGACCCAGCAGGACCCACGGAAGCGTCAGCTAAGGCCTCGCCACGCAAGCGCTTTGTCGATCGCGAAGATTCGGTATTTTCAGGGTCAATAGGACCCCCGACTACCGCGGCCTCTGCGTCCTCCGCAGCCTCCAGTGCGGCAAGATTCTCGAAGCCCTCACGAATCATACGCGAACGGCGTTCCTTCAAGAACCGCTGCTGTTTCTGTAACCGCAGAAACTTTGCTAAAGCAGCATCCGCCTCAGCAGCAACCCGCTCACAGGCACGATCAAGCTTCTCCACTAAGGAAGGTCAAACAGAATCGAGAAAAGATAGGGATAGCCACTTACATCCAGAGCCACTGGACTCCGCAACATCACACCCCGAGCGACGCCCCTGTAAACAAGCACCGCACTCAGAAGGATTATCCTCCAAAGCAATACAAGCAGTCCGGTGCTCCAAGCAATTAGTACAAGGGATCATCTCTACTCCGTTACGTAGAACCTGCCGCAACAACTCTTTCCGACGAAGGGTAGTCCGATGAGGGCGAGGCGAATACCCATCCAGAGTCTCAGTAAAAGAACGCTTCTTAGGAGGCATGACGAGAACTTACAGGAGAAGAAAGGGCAGGAGGAACGGGAGACAAAATATAACCCAACGGACAAATCTTCGGGCCGAAGATCCTTAAGGGGGGAGGTAGTGTTACGAACCTCAGTCCGTATAGATAGGAAGACACAAGGGTTAGGAAGAGCACTAAGTAACAAAGCAGCTAGAAGGGGAGAAAGCCTAGGAGGCGGGAAAGAAGGATCTCCGCTTACCCCGCTTCGGGCGAGAAAGGGCCTAGGCGCCCTAGTCACGTGCACCCCACAGCGAGCCCTCGAGCGAAGGGCTCAGCGAGCCCTTAGAAAATAGGCTCTCTTACGAGCCCATATAAGCCTAGCTCGTAAGGGCTCTACTAGATTGTTATAGCTTTCCTAGTAGTATATAGTCACGCTCCTTTAGCTAGATATTTGACCCTTCGTGGTTAACTTAAAGTTCCAATTTAAACCCTATTAATTTAGAGGTAACAAGCTCATTACGCACCGCGCTATCACGTGATACTTCCCTCTTTGCACCGCCATCCTCCTCTTGTCTCTTTAAGGTAAACCCTTCGGTTTTTACTAACCTACTAAGCGACTCCGAAGCTTAGTAGAAGGAGCCTACCGTTATATATAGCTATATACTACTAGGAAAGCTATAATAATCTAGATCAGGCATTTAGATATACCTCTTAGATTAGGGAGATAGATTAGGGCTTTAGATTAGTCTCGATCTAAAGTAGCCCTTTTAGGGTATAGGGCGTACGTAAAGTTAGCGCCTAGCTGTCTTTCTTCTAATATCCGTCGGTACGAGACGATCGCGGTGTTCCCCTATTCCGCGCCCGTCTACTTTTACCTCTTCCTAGGATTTCGACTTCCGCCTCTATACCCTTGTGGGCCTTCTGTTACGAACCTCAGTCCGTATAGATAGGAAGACACAAGGGTCGGGAAGAGTACTAAGTAATAAAGTAGCTAGAAGGGAAGAAAGCCTAGGAGGCGGGAAAGAAGGATCTCCGCTTACCCCGCTTCGGGCGAGAAAGGGCCTAGGCGCCCTAGTTATATATACCTTATAGCGAGCCCTCGAGCGAAGGGCTTAGCGAGCCCTTAGAAAATAGGCTCTCTTACGAGTCTATATAAGCCTAGCTCGTAAGGGCTCTACTAGATTATTATAGCTTTCTTAGTAGTATATAGTCACGCTTCTTTAGCTAGATATTTAACCCTTTGTAGTCAACTTAAAGTTCTAATTTAAACCCTATTAATTTAGAGGTAATAAGCTTATTACGCGCCGCGCTATTACGTAATACTTCCCTCTTTATACCGCTATCCTCCTCTTATCTCTTTAAGGTAAACCCTTCGGTTTCTACTAACCTACTAAGCGACTCCGAAGCTTAGTAGAAGGAGCCTACCGTTATACCTTCTTCCCGTACGGGCTTCTATAACGGTAGGCTCCTTCTACTAAGCTTCGGAGTCGCTTAGTAGGTTAGTAGAAACCGAAGGGTTTACCTTAAAGAGATAAGAGGAGGATAGCGGTATAAAGAGGGAAGTATTACGTAATAGCGCGGTACGTAATAAGCTTATTACCTCTAAATTAATAGGGTTTAAATTAGAACTTTAAGTTGACTATAAAGGGTTAAATGTCTAGCTAAGAGAGTATAACTATATACTAATAGAAAAGCTATAATAATCTAGATTTATTCGGGTTAGATCTATAGGAGTAGGATCTAAGGTAGATGGATCTATAAGGCTTAGATCTATACAGATTATTACGACGGACCCGACCGTATTGGGTTTCAGTGTTATGGTTTGTACCCATAATGGTGCCTTGGAGGATCCGCGGCGGTCACGTGTAGCGCTAGTCTTCGCTTATATAGAGTCGCTGGGGACGCGTGTCCTTCCATCCCTAGCTTGACCTTCGTATAGACGGAATTTAACTCTTTAGCGCTTACTCTGGGGTTGAACCATCACATTAGGTCAAGCTCTCTTATTACTGGACAGAGAATGGTTTTCCGCAGCTTCCGGAGCGGGAGTAGGAGGCTGGTTACTACCTACCTAGCTACGATCGCCCGTTCGCAGTAGGACATTACTGGAACAGAATAAGAAACGACAACGGATCGAACGATATCGTAACAGCAATACGATAACGGCAAAGCGATTGGATAAGAGATCGAACGACGATACGAAACGGTAACCGACGTAACGACGACCAACCGATCAATGGGCGCAACACAACGGGCGCAACGAGCGTAAAGGGGCGCAACGAGACCAACGGGCGCATGAAACGCAACGGGCGCAACGCAACGGGCGCAACGCAACGGGCTACTTAGAGTAGCATGCTAATCGATGGCAATTCGAACGGTTCTTCTCGAAAATTTTTTTCCTTACTGGATTACAATGGGGACCTCTTTATAATCTTTTACCTTCCTCCCACCTCGGAGGGGAGAGGGGGAGAGGGGGTCCACCGGGCGTCGGGGACGACGCCCATTGCGAAGGGGTATAGGGCCAGGAGGCCCAGCTGGACAAATGGGGCTTGGCTTTGGGTTGGCCATTTGAGCAGCAAGACAACGGAGCTGCCTGCCAGCAGCGAGACAAGAGAGCTGCCCTGCCAGCAGCGAGACAACGGAGCTGCCTGCTAGCAGCGAGACAACGGAGCTGCCTGCCAGCAGCAAGACAACGGAGCTGCCTGCCAGCAGCGAGACAAGAGAGCTGCCCTGCCAGCAGCGAGACAACGGAGCTGCCTGCCAGCAGCGAGACAAGAGAGCTGCCTGCCAGCAGCGAGACAAGAGAGCTGCCCTGCCAGCAGCAAGGCAAGAGCATTGGCAACGGACAAAGATCGAGCAGCGAAGCGAGCAACAGCGCGAGCAACAGCGCGAGCAACAGCGCGAGCAACAGCGCGAGCAGCGAAGCCAGCAACAGCGCAAGCAGCGGAGCTAGCAGCCGAGGTTAACTCTCTGGGTGTGCAGGTCATTGGACAGCCGAAGAAGGAAAGTCCTGGCACCCATGGCTGGGGAGTCGACCGAAGCAAGCAGCGAAGCAAGCAGCGAGGCAAGCGGCGAGGCAAGCAGCGAGGCAAGCAGCGAAGCTACTTACAAGAATGCTCAAGAAAGTGGCCAATTTTTTGCCGGGGGAGGGACTAGAAGGATGGATGGATGGAAGGATGGATAGATGTACTTATCATCCCGCCTTACACCTGGAGACCGGAGGGAGGGGGGTGATGTTATGGTTTGTACCCATAATGGTGCCTTGGAGGATCCGCGGCGGTCACGTGTAGCGCTAGTCTTCGCTTATATAGAGTCGCTGGGGACGCGTGTCCTTCCATCCCCAGCTTGACCTTCGTGTAGACGGAATTTAACTCTTCAGCGCTTACTCTAGGGTTGAACCATCACATTCAGTCGGCGCGTAAGACCATCCGGCCAACCTCCCGTCGACTGGAAGTCGACAAAAGGTTCAGTAATGATCAGCCTAGTGGCTAATCGTGCCCCAACAACTCTATATATAGAGGCGTGTTCGTAACACTACCTCCCCTCTTAAGGTAGATAACCCCAGCTACTAGACTTAGCTCGTCATCTGGATATAGAGTTACCCCCAACCAACCAGTCATGCGCCAGTTAAATACGACCGGACCTGCAGCGGACTGTGGCTGTGAGCCGGGGGAACGAGTCACCTGATTATCCGTTGTCAGTGGGGCAGTAGGGGAACCAGACCCACTCTCTTACCTCTGGCTGGCCACCCGAAAAACCAGCACTCACTCGACTAACTGCCGACAACAGGGCTCGAACCTGTCGACCCATAGGTAGGCTGATCATTATGTTACGACGGACCCGACCGTATTGGGTTTCAGTCGGCGCGTAAGACCATCCGGCCAACCTCCCGTCGACTGGAAGTCGACAAAAGGTTCAGTAATGATCAGCCTGGTGGCTGATCGTGCCCCAACAACTCTATATACAGAGGCGTGTTCGTAACACAGATCTAAGTATGGGTCCGGGTCACGGGTATACGTGGGGCGCACGTAACGTTAGCGCCTAACCACCTTCCTAGTTTCCGATATTCGTCGGTGCGAGGCGATCGCTATATTTACCTATTCCGCGCCCGCTTACCTCTATCCTTTCGGGGATTCTAGCCCTTGATCCTTCGTCCCTATAGGCCTTCTTCCCGTAGGGGACTCTATCTTCCGTCCTATCCCGTAACCGCGTTGTTCCTTGCGGTCCTATCTCCCGTACGGGTTCCCCGCCCTTAGGATCCTAAAGCCCGCTTCCTTAGAGGTTCGTAATAGCTTCTTACCCTTAGGGCTATAAAGCCTACGCTCTTAGAGGTTTGTAACAATAACTTTCTTCTATTACGCCTCGATCTAGTATATATACTCGAGTGCCTAGGTAATTCTAATAGCAGTATATTCTTCCGTAAGTTCCGAGCGGCCAGCTATACGTTATTTCTTTATATTATAGGTGTCTAAGAGTTAAGAGATAGTCTAGTTATAGTAGGTTATACCTATAACTTCCTAGACCTCTTAGTACGTGAATTTTAGGTTGGCTCGTACCACGCGTAGAATATGTCGCTTGTCGGTTTCTAAAAGACATTTTAGCCGGCTAGTCCGTAATTAGGAGCGCCCTTCGTTGCGTAATGGCGCGAGCTATATAGTCGAGCGTACCGAAGATTTAGGCACGCCTAGGTGCTTCTAGAACTAGGTAGGCTTCTTACTAAGAGCCTTACAGGCAAGTAAAATTCCTCGCTAATATAGAGAGTAGTATTAATTAGGAGTATATGTACCAAAGAGCTCTTTAAGAGGAGTGCGTTATGGTACCATTTTGGTGGTGCGAAGATTGGAGGTATGGGCGCTCGAGACGCGTCAAAACGCGTCTCGCTTAATCACGCGAGAACTTTTGTCAAGTGATTGTATATAGCCCCGGCGCCGCTCCCAGTCTCCCCACCACGCACACCATCTCCCCACGTGCGCCAACGGGCTTCCCGCCTGACACCACTCTCGCCGCTGTCTTCACACACGCCGCCAGCATGCCGTTCATGGGTGAGCACAACTGGTCTTGGTCGGTATGACTCCTCCGCCCAGCCTTACCGCGAAAAGGCCTAATGCCCATCCCTTTCCATCCCTTCCTTCTCAGCGCTTGTCGGCAACACTCACCCGCCAACAATGTGCTCTTAAGGACCCGCTCCACGCCCAATTCCCGGCTAAGGGTGCGCGGCCGCAGGCCCTGAAGCGCAGGAGCCACGCTTCAATACCGCATCTTGGGCAGGCCCAGACGCAGGTCTTCCGGCCCGCAACCTACGCCGACGAGGTCGACCGCCTGCGTCACCCGCCCGCGTCGCCGCCAAAGCCCAAGCGCTCGCAGAGCCTCAACACGCCGGCGCGGGCACCGAGCTTGGAGGCGTCCAAAGCCGAGAAGCGCGTCCACTTCGTCGACGAGGGCTACGGGTCGTCGGCACCCAGCCCGGCCACGAGCCCGAAGGTCAGTCGTAACTTGCGGGTTGCGTGGTCGCCACTGCTCACAGCTCCGTAGCAAGAGCCGAGGAGCGACGACGCGTCCGACTCGGACGTTGAGCAGCTGCAGCAGCAGAGGAGTCACGCGACGCCGCCCGCGCGCTAGGCTGAGGCTCCACTGCCAGCTAGCAACGCGCAGGCGGCCGTGAAGAAGGCGACTGAACCAGTGGCGCTGCCTCAGCACGCGTCGCGCCAGGCAGCCCAGGCAGCCCAGGCGGCAAAATCAACACGCTCGTTGCCGCCGCCGTCGCAGCCGCCGCAGGCACGGACGGCGCGCACTGGCGGATCGTACCGCAACAGGAACGGCAACATCTGCTTCGAGGAGTTCAGCTACTTTGGCGGATGTGAGTGACTGCCTCCTGCCTCCTGCCTCTGCGCAGAGTGCGACACCGGCGCGGGCGCGAGCTAACCGGATGCAGTCTAGCGCGGCGGTGACGTCATTGCGCGTGTAAAACAGGGTCTTTGGTCTTTGGGCGTTGGGGTGGGGGGCACATCAAAAGCATCAGCGCTGAGACTGTAAAACAGCACATCGTACATTTTACTTAACTACGGATAGCATCTTCCGGCCGGCCACGGCACCCGCGTCTGTCTTTCCCCGCACGTCTCTGCTTTGGCCAGCCTGCGCCCGGTGTTCTTTGTTGGCTGGCGCCGCTGCCACGGCAACTTTTCCCTTACCCGGCCGCGCCCACAACCACTGTAATACCTAACATTCACCGTCTTACATGCCGGCCCGCTGCTTGCCCTCCCGCCATGGCAGCCACAGTACACCAGGTCCGCCAGCACCAGGCACCCGGCCGCCACCGTCGCCATCGTCGCTGTCCTGACCCATAAATATAGGTACTACTACACTCCGTGCACCAGCTCTACCCCTACTATGAGCAACACCGTCCTGTTAGCCTTTCCGCAACCCCCTGGATCACCGCCTTCTTCGACTCCGAGCCTCTCTCCTACGTTCTTCCTGCGAACTCGTCCTGCCTCAGCTCTAGCGTCAACGAAATCTCTATAGCAATGAGCGACGCATCCACTCTGCCCGACATGTCGCCGAACGACCCACTCGCGCCGGCCACTGAGACTTCGCCCGCAGCCCCATATCTGCGTCCCCTTCCGTCTTCTCCTGTGGAAATCAACGGGAGGCAAGTTGGCCACCGTCCCAAGACATGGGCCGACCAGGTGGCGAGGCTGCGCAACCCGACCACGCCCGCTACCCGCGCCGAGCACGCCCAGAGACTGCACAACCTCCCGACCAAACACATAAAGTTTCGCCGGGTAAGTTGCTCCCCACGCACACCCAGACACCTGCTAGCGAGAGCCCTTTCTGATCTCCACTACATCAGGCCCCACAGCTGCAGGCACCCGTGGTGGCCGGTTCCGGCTTGGCCAGGCGCCGAGCCTCTAACCCCAGCTTTACGCCACCAACTCTGAAGCGCACCCAACCGGCCAGCATCTGGGAACCTCTCACAGGCAGAAGGCGCCATAGTCGCGATCTCGCTTCTGCCTTCGAAGCCAGCGACGACGAAATCGATAGCCCCTCGCCACCCACCCCCAGGCTCCGACGCGCCGTCATCTCCGGCGGCGGCGGCCCTGCAGACCCCGTTCCCCTAACTCCAGGCCATCCCGTTCTTTCCTACGCCTCCCGGCCGGACGCCGACGAGAAGATCAGAGAACGCAGCCCGGACGAAGATGTGTTGGCCAGCAACGCTGCGGGCTGGAAGGCTCACCAACCCACAGCCCAGCGCTGCCGCTTCTCCCGGAAGTACGGTGGCAACGAGAACTGCGATTTTCTCCAGCCACACAGTTTCCTCGATCCGGCCTTCGTCCCTGCGGCGCCGTCGGACGAGCCGCTCCAGGCGCTCACGGGGAAGGTGGCTGGCCTGGCCTTCCCCAGCGAGGACGACGACGAGGAGCAGATTCCGACTCCGCGGCGGAGACGTGGTCGTCTTTCGCGGTCCATGGCGGGGAGGTTTAAAATGGGAGAGGAGGGTAACTTGGAGGTGTATGAGATGTGAAGGCAAATGAAGGCGGACTGACAAAGCTTCATGCATGTGGGTCGGGAATTGGCGTTTTGGCATGGAACACTCTAGCATTTGGAGGATGGTTTGGGCCCTTTCGTGGCATTTTCTAGAGCATAACAGCACTCCCATTTGTCTCGGTTTCGGCGGCATAGCGTCCGACAGCGTTTGGCATGTTCACGGCCCGGAGCATTTGCATTTTCTTGGCGCATAGCATTTGGTTTTGGGAGTTGGTTTTGCATCTATGAGAGCGCATTCGTGGCAGTTCAGAGGGTGCATTGATATGGTAACGCTCTTTCTTCGTCAAGGTTTTGCACCCGTAAGATACATGATGGATTTCACGCTGAATAGCAGTTGAGGTCGTCCGAATGGATAGACCACATGGCAGTTGTTGTATCTGCCCACCGAGTCACTGCCACAACCATGTGCGCGCAATCACCACCACTCTTCCGCCTGCGCTCGGCCACTTTCTATCCTCTTCCGCTCTGCTAAATCACCATCAAGCCATGCATCCCTCACGCCGACGTGCTTGACGCACCTCCACAGCCACCCGCTCCTCATCAACCATGAGCATCAACAATGACAGCCCCAGCTTGGACCCCCTCCACTCCCTCTCGCCCCGTGTCTTCCGCGGCCACATACGCCTACACTCTCGTTACGAAAGTCCCGTCTACCGCCCGCGCAGCTACGTCCATGACGTTGCGGAGCGGAGGTATGCCATGGCGAAGCCACCGGAGCGGTCACAGCGGCTGCCAAAGGTTTCTCTGAGGAAACGGGGCACGTCAGAGGGGAGGGATTACTCGCCGGCTCAGAATTGGGAGCGGAGAAGAGATGAGGATAGGCATGAGGGTTTCCAGGAATCTCCAGTATTTGGTTTCCCTCCGAGGAGTGCTTGGCAATGGCCTGAATTGGACGGTGAGCAGGTATGGGGAGAGCTTTCCTGTCTTCTCGTTTGCGGGTTGGTGCTGCTGATGTTCTCAAGGATAAAAGCGTCGAACTTCTACACACTGGTGATAGGCATTCTTCACCACCTGCTTCTTACTACTTCGATTTAGTAAGGTCAGACCTTCGCTCTACGCCTGCGCCGACTCCCCGTCTTTCTCAGACCAGTCTTGTACCCAGCCCTTCGTATTCCGAATCTCTGGAGAGCGGCAACGCGCTGTTCGGCAACATCACGGTTGAGGATACGTCTCCCACGGGCCCACCTTTCAGGTCGGGCAGTACTTGGCAGTCCTTGGATTTCTTCCCTCGGTATGCAAGCAGCACAGACCAGCAGCTCGCCGGTCTTGGTATCGACATGAGTTTCGATGAACCGGAGGACCCTGAGGAAGCATAAACGGGTTTGCATATCCCCCCTCCCGTGCACATACATCGCAGTGTTTGTTTGCGTTTCTGAAACGCTCAAGCATCAACCTCAAACTCCCCGTGACAAAACAAATCCTTGCTCACACAGCTCCGCGACCCCGCTTCTCCACATTTCTTTTTACTTTCCTCGACATCCGCCGTCAGCAACATCGCCCTTTTTCATCACCTCACCTACCGCCCAAGATGCCACTAATCACAGATCCCACCACAATCATCCTATCCAAACCTCGCTCCCAGTCCCCTTTCCCTCCGGCCCCAACCGCACACCGCGCCTTCGCCCTTGCCGCCACGTCCCTCTACTCCCGCATCACCGCCGGCACCGCCGACCCGGCTGAAGTGGACGCCTTCATCCACCACCTCGTCTCAGATGACCGCCTGTTCGGAATCGCAGCGGCGGTGTGTCCAGTTCTGCGGGAGACTGGACCAGAAGTCGCAAAGAGGCGGAACGGCGCGTTGGCGGTATTCGCGGCTGTGGTGAGGGAGGAACGGGAGAGCCGGGGGAGGACGGAGACGAAGTGACGGCCAAGTGCTTCGGGGGGAAAAAAAAGTGTCTCTTGGTTGTGGTGGTGGTGGTGGTGGTATCTACCATTTCGCAACTCCCTTTCCCTGATCCAAAACGCCGAAGACTGGAGAGGAAAGAAAAAAAAACAAAAACCATCATCATCATTGTCGCTACCCGGGTCATAAGCCAATCATCCAGTCGTCCGTCCTCCCCACGTTTCCAGCGCCGAACCCCCACCCCCTCTCCCTACGGAAACGCCTTCACCTCCTCCGGCAGCCCCCTGACGCTCACCGAATCCGAGCTTTCCCCCTGGTCCCCCAACGTCTCGCCATCCAGCTCGCGCCGCACGATCCGGTCCGCGCTGCCGACCCGCCTCTCCTCGTCGTAGAACCCGCAACCCCCGCCGAGATCGATGCTCAGCCGCGAGCTCAGCGCGCCCAGCTTCTTCTTCTTCTTCGTCGTCGTCGTCGTCGTCGACGTGGGCACGCTTTTGCTGGAGCTGCTGTTGCTGCGCGACGTCGCAGCCGGCGGCTGCGGCAGCTGTTGCGACTTGTCGCCGCTGCCGCTGTACCAGGACGTGTGGCTGGCGTAGGGGGGCTTGTACCAGAGGGTTCTGGTGGCGGTGGCGGGGAGCGTTTCGGCGTAGTAGCGGCTGAGGTTGGTCTTGTCGGTTTTGGTGATCCAGTGGAGGACGCAGACGGTAAAGAGGACTGGTGGTGGGAGTTAGTGTTTGGTTGGTTGGGGGGCTCGGAGACGGGGGGAAAGGGTCAGAGCTTTGAGTCGGAGTGTGGACGAACTCAGGGTTTGTGGCTGGGTATACTTGGGTGCGGGCGGGGAAAACAGACAGTGCTTACCGTCTAGATTATATAAAAGGAAGCAGATCCAGCTGGGCTCGCCGTCGAGAAGCATGAGCACCATCAGGTTGATTACAGTTACTGTTAGCATCATGCAGGAGCCACAGAAGGCGCGCAATGCAACTTTTTGGAGGACGTTCGAGTCGCCTTCGCGGTATGAATAGAGACGACGGATTGCGATGAGGAATAGAACTGTCAGGTAGGCCTGCGACTGTCAGATGCTGGATCAAGATGGCCAGGTGGTTCATACGTTGACCGCGACATCGAAGGATATCAGTGGGATGAGAGCAAGCTTCTGGACGCCGACGATGCACACTCCATCCGTATTGATGTATCCAAATCGGCTGGTGCAAGGTCAGCAATCAGTTCCCTTGACGTGAGGGCGCGGTGGAGATTACTAGATCACGTTTAAGACAAATACGGCGATGTACGGGATCAACATGGCAAATGTGTTGACCAAGTACAGCTTGTCTTTCATCCGGGGCGTTCGCACCCCCCGGACAATATGGACTCGCTCGACAAGGAAGAAGTAGAGGGTGATTTTGCTGACCATGTAAAGCGTGAGACCTGCCGGAAAATCAGTAAGAGGTCCGCGGTTGTACGTTGGATTCCTTACAGAGCACGATGGCGCCCGCGCACATGGACTTAGAATTGTTGACGCCGACATCCCGGTATACTGCGGTGAGGAAGACGAAAAGGAACGAGCTGCTGTAGACCTGCCGCGGAATCAGTTCTGAACCACAGAACGCGAGGTATGTGGCGGGGTTCTTTCCTACGTACCGCGACAACCAGGAAAAACGTCAGAGGGAGCTTCGTGGTGATTTTGACGCCTTGGACTCGTCGAAGCGTTGCGATGGCGATGATGGCCAGGGCAGTGAGCGACAGGAACATGCTGCCGATCTTGCCCCCGAGAGGCACCTGCACGTCTCTCATCTGTTCGGCGGCCATTTTGGGGGCGATGGGCGCCTTATCGACTGAGTTGGCACGCCGTGTGGGGTGACCGCGCTGCGCGAGGGTGGAGAGGCCGGGGATTATATGGAGGCGAGGCACAGAGTTAAAGTTGAGGGCGGCGATAGTGTATTGCAGCGGCGAAATGTGCGGTCAAATGAAGCGAAGCGTTGAGATGCGTCTTTCTTCAGCCCTGGGCGGGAGGCCAAACGGCTATTGTTCCCCGCAACAAGGTTTGACAGCGATAGTCTATCGCCTCGTGCTGTGTCATCCAAACAGGCCCGCGGGCGTTAAGGTTCGATCGACGGGTCCGCACCAATCACGGGGGGCGGCAGACAGATCTGCACTCGGTGAGATGGCCAGCGGACCCGCACCGAAGTCCATCTGGCACATCATCAGCATCTTGGGCGAGCTGCATCAAACAGGCCTTCTCCGCAACCACGCAGCCCGTGCAAGTTATAGCCGGGGCTGTGACGAATCCCAAGCGCCGCTTCGCAACTCCGCAGCCCCAAGCAACACCTGGCAGGGTTTGTGGTCACCGGCAGTTGAGAAACCGGTTCTCCTGCGATGGACCTGTATACATGCTTATCTGGCCCCTGGTACGGCTCGTCTGGTACAATGATGTCTTCAGAGAGCCGACGTCACGAGAAATGTTAATACTGCTTCTCCAGAACTCACCTGACGCTCGAGCAAGCCATGACTTTGGTGTTCCTGCACATGCCAACCGCACAGTCGAACACCGCTTCTCATTGAGCTGAGACATCCGGCAGGAGCAGTACAGATAACTCGCTCACAGGCTCGTAGGCCATGCATGGCAATGTGGCTGCAACCCTTCAAGCAGCGCGAAACTCGAAGTGATAGCGGTGTGAAAGCAAGAGGGCCCTTAAGATTGCCGAGATCGCCAAGTGTCACCGAAATCATACCGTGGCGGTACGTCTGAATGGTCTTCAGCCATTGGGAGTGCGGGAATCAAGGTTTATCGAGCTTTCCATGATCGACAACCGCCGCTGGGAGCCGCGGAACGGATCTCATCAACCTGGCAGGCGCTCATTGGTACGGTAGAAGAGGTTCCCAGTCCATTCATGCTTCAGCCCTTCCTACCAACACGTGTGGCCGGGAGCAGTGGAGCCTCGTCACGAACCCGGGGGCCGGATCTGCGGGTAAAGCAGGCAGACCGCGATAGATGGATGGGCCTACAAACGCCGAACAGGCTGGCTGAAATTAGGCAGTTGAGCAGAGATGGCCCCCGGCTTGGCTCTAGATTCCTGCCGGAAGATTTTGAGCGCAGGGATAGTGCTGTTCATGCTGAGTCAAACGGAAATCGCGGTTTGGTCCGAAGACGCTGTTCTAACACGCTGTAAAATCTAAGTTGGAGCGGTGGAGCTCACATAGACCATGTATTTGCATGGACTAAGCGGAGTCGATGAAAGCGAGACGATCCATACGAACAGAGCGAGGTGTAGGATGGAAGACTCGATTGGAGGCCGGACCGATCTCGGCCAGGGCTTGAGTAACGCACCGGCTTGGAACGCGTGTGCAGACGTCCACGTCGGGAGGAGCAGCTAATTCAGGCACAGCGGTGCCAGAAACAGGCGGAGAGAGGCTCCAGAAGAGCGTGAAGGCGCGGGACGATGGCAGAAATTGGGCAGAAGGTGGTGTTGAGGAGGTGCGGCTTGAATTGCGCCATCGCCAATGCCGAGATGCCGTGCGGCGCAAAATCTCACCGGCCTCTGACTCTTCCGACATCTCTTTCATCTCCCTGCACCTACTCTTTTCATTCTCCCGAGTCTCCCAGCTCACCATTGGAGGTGCCGGTCGAAAACATGGACATCGAGAACAAGCTGGGCAGTGACGCAGCCGACCTGGGCGGACGGGCGGGGCACAAGCAGAGCCGCAGCAGCCCTCTTACCCAGCGACTGGCCGCCGAGCTGAGCACCAATCACGTCGATCTCCCACTCCTGGCCTGCTGTCTCTGCTCCGGCCTGACTGACAGCACGCTGTACAACGGTAAACACCTTTATTCAAGCCTGGATACACGAGGCTGACGGACTCGGGGTCTAGCCTACAGCACATTTGTCTCCATGCAAACGGGTAGGGATTCCACCAATAGTGTATTCCGATGCGCCCTCCATGTTGACGAGCCCCAGGCAACACCATCTTCGTCGCGCTGGGCGCCTCGCACCAGAACACCAAGCCGTACGGATGGGCGCGCTCGCTCTGCTCCATCGGCTGCTTCGTGCTGGGCTCGCTCTTCTTCAGCCGGCTGTGCACGCTGTTGGGCGCCAAGCGCCGCGGCACGCTGACGCTCTCCTTCCTCCTACAGTCGCTGCTCATCATCATCGCCGCCGCAATCGTGCAGGGCGGCGCCATCAACGGGTCGGTGCCGCAGCCGGCCTCCACCGGCGCCCAATCCGTCCGCTGGAACGAGCTGGCTCCCATCGCGCTGCTGAGCTTCCAGTCGGCTGCCCAGATCGTCAGTAGCCGCACCCTTGGCCTTAGCGAGGTGCCTACCGTCGTCGTGACGAGTCTGCTGTGTGATCTGATGAGCGACACGCAGCTGCTGGCTCCGCCGACGGCGAATGTGAAGCGGGATCGACGGCTCATGGCTTTCGTTCTTACTCTTGTGGGCGCCATTGCCGGCGGCTGGATCTCGAAGGGGACGAGGGGTGTGGAGTACGCGCTGTGGGTGGTTGCAGGCATCAAGCTGTGTATCACCGCCGCCTGGCTGCTGTGGAGGGAAAAGAAGCCGTGAAGAGTTTTGAGATTAGAACATTTGTACGAAAATACCCGGACGAAGAACGGTAGACAGATAAGACCCGGCGAGCCGTAATGGAAATTAATGATGAGTTGCGTGTAACTCCCCGCATCTTGGGCCACCCGTTGTTCTGGAGACCAGAGCAGGGTCCACCTCAGCGGCACGGAGTAGACTCCAGCACATGTCAGTGGGGCGCACATCGGCGAAGAGGTCTCTTGACATCATGCGCACGAGCGTTGCTTAAGCTTTGCCAGCGTACGCCTGCAGGCCAACCTCCAGCTGAGCCACTCCAGGGTTTGCTGCGCACGTCGAGCTGGTTCCAAGGCGAGACAAATGGCTAGATTACTCGCCACCGCGCTCGTTCGCCACGGAAAGCATGCGCTAGCCCGTTGTGAGATGTTGCGCATTTCGTTGCATTCTGCGATTTGATTTCTCACGCCATGATGGAGACGAAGGGTGCTTCGATCGAAGAGCGGGGCTTGGTATGTGGAGGTGTCCGCCTTTTACACGGGCACCTCTTGCGCTAAACCTGATAAAATAAAGTCTACACGTGATATTCGATACACTACCACCTCTGCAAGATCCAGCGCAATAATCCTGAGAAATGGGTGAAGTCACAGCGTCTAGCATGCATCGAAGTCCTCTCTCTACTCCTGATCGTCGACCCGGTGTTATTCGTGCAGATGATAATTGCATCTCTCGATCAGAAGCGTTAAGCAACTATGTACATAAAATGTTATTGAGCAGATCGCAACTCAGGATGGGGACATCGAATTCGTAATTCAATCAAGAGGGATGGCTCGGTCCTCCTCTTCTAAGACATGGTGCACACTTGGGGCTTCTCAACCTCCTGCGTGGCGATCACAAAGGGAATGCACTCCTGCTTTCCGGCCGTGAGAGAGTACGCCTCGTCCGCATACACGCTGTACACACCACTTTCCTTCTGGGGACACGCCAGCCACGTTCCGTTGTTGTAAAAGAGGTGCTGGATGCTATCGGAGGTGACCTGGCTAAAGTCGTCCGTAACGTCCTCGGCGGTAAGGTTGTACGGGTAATCCTTGTAGGACAGCATGCCACCAACGGCGCCGGTGATGTCGACAGAGACTACGGATGTGTGAGCAAGTGGTAGTATTTACTAGTGCACTGCGACATACCCATTTGGACATTCTGCTTGCCATCGCCATAGGTGGTAATCGTATTGTTGTTGCTCGTGAACATCGGTGCAACTGCGCCACAAGTGGTGTTGGTCTTCTTTCCGAGCACGAATCTCCCGGCGCTGCCGCGGAGGTAGGTTCCATCAAAGCCTGCTCCTTTCGACAAGGCAAGCATGCGGAAAGGAGTTTCCGCAATGGAAGAGTCGGCTGCGGCAAGGATGGTGGCAAAGATAGTGGAGGTCTTCATTTTGAGGATTGGATAGTTGAACGAGTGTAAAGGTCGGTGTTGAAGATGAGCGTTGTGAAGCGGGCAAGGCTGAAGGTGGCTGCTGAACTTTATAGCCCTATGGTGATTAGATGCTATCAAATTTGGAGTGATCTCCAAGCTCCCGAGCAAAGAAGAACAAAGATCAGCGTATAGGCAGCAATTTGCAAGTAAGTTGTGTCATAGTGGCCCATGCGTGCCCCTTTATACCGGCATTCTCATTAAAATTCTTATCGATAAAGGGGTCTTTGTTTCTACCGGACCAGGGACAGATCGATGTGATGAGAGATCTGGGCTGTGTTAATGTCGGAGCAGATGGAATCAATGATAATTACATGCGTGGTGGGTGCAGTCGGTGAGGGTGTTGAGAAACAGTGCGCAACCTACGGCCACAGAAAGTTCCGACCGCAGCATGTGACCCAGCGTCGAGCAGCCACAATACTGTCCGTGACTACTTCTTGAAACATCGAAGCAGGCTGCTGTATCTCTTGTCACTGTGCGATTGGACGGAGCAGCAGCGCAGACTGCGAGGATATCCAGGTGCATACAGGACGCGGCCTGCTAAAATTGCTTGAGTAATGAAGAAGCAGCATTAGGGCTGGAGTTCAGGAGAAAGTTGCGCTGCGATACCAGATCTTGACTAGGGCGACTGATCATTTCTGCCGTGCTATGGAGTATCGTTGGGGAAGGTGAGACGTTCAGTGAAAAGCACAGCAGTTACCCGGCGATTGGAAGGTTGCTTCAGACAAGCATTTCAACTTCGTTCGATTGACACCGGACGTACTCCTACATCGACGCAAGCTCCGTCTGTACTAGGGACCGATGAAGCTTGTCTCGGATTCCTGAATCAGCAACGAGAAAGAACATCCCGACAAGACACCCCAAAGAATACAAGCTAAGCTCCGACGACCCGCGTCTTGGCTAACGTTTCGACAACTTTTCGCACACCACAACCCCGGATGTTTCCTTTTTATTAGGTGGATGGAGCGGATGGGAGGACCGGCACACTGGGAAACCAGTAGATGGTCTAAAGGAGAAGTGGAAGCCTAATTATGCAGTAGTCAAGGCAGCCATTCAGTTCCTACAAAGAACCGGGCGGTTCCAAGATGAACATGGGGAGGCTTACACATCGAACCCACCACAAGAGATGTAAGGGTAGTAAAGGGAGTAAACAGATTGGACTAAGAAGTGAGAAGAGGCTAAAGAAGAGGACAATGTAAGGCTAAAGAGAGGGACGGCTCTTATATACTACCTAGAATGTATCGTAGCCTGACAGAATCAATCAATCAATCAATCAATCACTACAACCCCAGAAAAGTTTAGCAAAGCAAAGGAAGTAGCAGATATGACCAGCAAAGTTCGGAACTAACCGCTAGCTGAAAAGTGGGTTTCAAATCGGGCGAGCGTGAAAGATGGGGTCGGAAACGCTAAACATTATGCGCGGCACTGCCTACTACATGAAACCGCGTGGCGTAGTCCACTGGACGTCCAGAGCGACCCTAACCTCCCAAAGCCGCCTCTTAGCCTCGATTCGTGTGCTCTGTTGCGGTGGTGAAGCAGCGTATCCGGCTATGCAAGTGACCGAGTATCGATATGGGAAGCGAAGGGAGGTAGAGGAGCACTGCGGGAAGATAATCTGGTTCTCAGAGTGTTTGAGAATGGAACGAGAAGAGGCATATAAGAGCGAGTAACATAAGCTTTCCTTTGCTGCTATCGTGCACTCCAGTCAACCAGAAGCATCTCGCGCACCATCGTCTGTCATTATATTTATTACGCCAATCTTCTGCAGGCCAGAATCACCATTCTTCAAGCATCATCTTTCAAACAACACTTCAAGCCAATTGATTCAGCAGATACCACAATACCACCAGCGAACATGCGTTTTGCAGCTTTCCTCGTCCTCGCTGCGGCAGGCACGTCCTTCGCCGCCGTCGCTGCCACCCCGGAACAGAAGCGTGAGGCGGCCGGAGGGCTGGCAGGTCTCCTTGGAGGAGGCGCTGGAGGGGCGGGAGGCGGATTGGGTGCGCTCGGAGGTGGTGCAGGAGGAGCTGGTGGAGCTGGTGGCCTGGACGCGCTCGGAGGATTGGGTGCGTTAGGCGGCGGGGGCGCAGGAGGCGCTGACGCTGGAGGAGCAGGTGCGGGTGGACTAGGCGCGCTGGGAGCTCTTGGAGGAGGGAAAGGTGGAGCGGGAGGTGCTGATGCTCTTGGAGGTTTGGGCGCTCTCGGAGGCGGTGGGGCTGGCGGAGATGCGGCCGGCGGAAGCGCCACTGGTGGGAATTCGGCAGGAACAACTCCTGCGGCGGGGGCTGCTGGAAAAGCGGGCAAAGGTGCTGGAGGGTTGGGCGAGCTTCTCGGAGGGGCTGGAGCTGGCGCTGCTTAGTGCAACATTTCGGACGATGTGCTGGTACCAAGCTGTTGAGAAAAACTTTATATCAATCAACACTTCCACTTTCTTACATACGAAGGTTCTCAATGTGAAGGCTCTTTTGAGCCATTATTGAATACGAGGTCATCTTGGCTGGTGTCACATTAAGAGTGTTACGAACACGCCTCTGTATATAGAGTTGTTGGGGCACGATCAGCCACCAGGCTGATCATTGCTGAACCTTTTGTCGACTTCCAGTCGACGGGAGGTTGGCCGAATGGTCTTACGCGCCGACTGAAACCCAACACGGTCGGGTCCGTCGTAATATCTTGTTCCTGTTGAGCTTCCGCCATTGACATTTGCGCCCAGTCCGTGACTTCTTTAATCTTGGCCACAATTGCCTCCGCTCTTGCCACTGGAGAATCCCTGTGGAGGTCATTGGATTGAATATCTTCGAGCAGTTCTAGTGGCTCAAGGTGGAACCTATGAGAGAGAAAGAATGGGCTTGTCTGAGTCGTTGTTGAAGTTCTTCCATTAAGGGCCAGCTGGACTATTGGTAGCCGGTCTGTCCAGTCCTTTTGGTAGTGATCCACGAACAGTGCGAGTTTTCTTGCCACTTTAGTATTCATTCTTTCTGTTGATCCGTCCGTCTGGGGGTGATAGGCCGTTGAGATGCGTCTCTTAATCTTAAGGAGTTGACAGATTCGTTGCCAAAGGAGGCTAACGAATTGAGTTCCTCTATCAGAGACGATTGCCGCTGGGATCCCATGGTTCCGGTAAAAGCATGTAATAAAGAGCTTTGCAATAGTTTCCGTCTCAGTATTTAAACAGGCCTTAAGGATTACTCCTTTTCCTAGGCGGTCAGTAATTACCATAAGCATTTCGCAACCATTGCTCAATGGTAGAGGCCCAATAAAGTCAATGGAGATCTCCCTCCATTGGCGGCTCGGTACTGGTAGCGGCTTAAGTAATCCTTGTTTCCTATCTCTCCAGATCTTTGTCCTTCCACAGATATCACAGTTCCGGCAGAACCTCCTAACATCATTAACGAATCCTGGCCAGAAGAAGTGCCTTGCCACGAGGGAGACTGTTTGGATACGTCCCGGATGTGCTGAGAGGGGGGAGTCGTGCATCTCCTGAATGATTCTCGTTCGTAGTGGCTCAGAATCCGGTACCCATTTCCTATCTCTAAAGAGGAGGTTCCCTTGGTCGTCTAGCGAGCATTCAGCGATTGAGACCTTGAACTTCGTAGTAAACTCCAGTGGGAATGTTCTTTCTCCTTGCCGTACAGCCTTCTGGAGCTGCTTTAACATTTGGTCCTGTTGGAGTGCTTCTTGCCATTGCTCCTCTAGGGAAAGAGGTTCTCGCGTTTGTTGTCCAGGTCGTGCTTGTCGAGGTTTGGTTGCCATAGCCTCTTCGGATAGAAGTGAATCTTCATTACTCCATTCTTGTTCTTCGGGGTCCTCTGGTGGTCCGGTATTAAGAACTAATCCGTAGGGTATCGACTGAAGTAACTGAGCTGTCCTTTGTTCAAGTCTCTCATCCATATCCGTTGTAGGTGTGAGGGCTTGCATCCGGTGCGCTCGCGGAAATGCAGTGGCATTGCTTTCTACAAGAAGACTAAGCTAAGGAGAAAAGAGAGAACAGTCAAAACGAGCAAAAGGTCGCTAATAAACACTCGTCGCTACGCATGGACCAACAGTTGCGAGGAGCAACCGCTTCGCTTGCTTCTCGCATGCGCTTCGCCGCAGGATTATCCAAAGGCACCTTACGGTCTAAACCGTCACACCTTTGCGCAACAGCGGGGACACGGTCGAGGTTGGGGAGGTCATCGGTCGTGCGTTTCAAGTTCCCCCGTCCATCCATCTCCGCCCTCCATCTGTCTACACGCATGCTGCTCGCAACCTCCCTCCGGCGCGTCTCGCGTCCCTCGTCAGTATCCACCCGTCCGTTTATTCCTCCATCCGCCTGTCCATCCGTGTACTAACCGGCCCAGGCTCTGCCAGCGTCCTTCCACGCGCTTCCGTACCTCTACGGTACCGCTCCCGACCGCTCCCCGCCAGGTCAGTTCTCGTCCCGAAATCGAGTCAGGGCTGCTCGAGTCCCCGAAACCGAATGCCTGGGGGGTAAGTTCGCCGTCACCAGGGTTGCTCGTTCGCCAGCCAGGCGTACTCGCGCAGCCTGTGTATTCGATTGGCCTGTTCAAGGCGTCCGAGCCGGAGAATCGCCAGCCGACTGGCATTAAAGCCTTCCCCATAACGGGAATGAGGGGCCGGTAGATCACTAAAGGCTGGCTAGAGAGAGGTGGAGGTCCGTAAGGCGTCCACGACGATGGCCAGGAAGGAAACTAGAACGATCGAGGCTTTACAATAACAGAGGCCAGCAAGCCCGACCCCTCCGCGGACGAGGCCAGCCCTGAAGATTCCTGGCCCGGTCAGCGCGACCTGTCCGATGACGCCGGCACCTTGCTCGGAGGCAGGCCATTGTGGGACTCCGAAGCGGGGACAGACTCGTTCGACGGGATGCTCCAACTCCTAGGCTGTCCCTCACCCAGTCGATGCAACCTGCGCCACCTGCGATGTCTATAGGACTTCAGCCTCCTGAGTCCGCTCGGGCTCCCTGTTCACCCTGTTGCTCGAGTTCCTGCAACCTGTTGCTACGTCGCCTTATGACGGGCATGTGCGACCGGAGTGCTGCCATGTCGTACAGCGTTTCGCGCTCGTCGGCCGCACGGGCGTCATCGAGCCCCATACGCCTGTATCTGCACTCGGTGCCGTCGCTAAGCTCTCCCGGCGGCATCCTTTTGCGCTTACGCCAGGCTCGCTGCGGCAGCTCGAACTTGCCCGACCGCGTGTCGTCTTGGTTTTGAATCCGTTCGGCGGCGGCGAGGTCGTCAGCTAAGTCGCGGTACAGTTCTACGGAGAAGCGGCGGCGTCGGAGCTAGCGGGCGTGAGGGAGAACAGCGGAGGCGACGGCGGCAGGATAGCAGCAGCGGGGAGCTTGTTCGTGTCGGGCGAGTCCATAGCACGCGGAGGCCGCAGGCCGAGGAGGAGGATGGCCGGTAGGTGGCGATTGCCGGTCGCTGGTGTTGTTCGTCGCGTTACGGCGGGAACTTGGACCCCCCGCTCAGTTAGCTCCGGCCAAGCTGGAAAGTCGTGGCCTGGTCTGCACGAACAAAGTCAATTCCGGCGCACCCTCGATCCACAACGCGACGGCTTGCTTCGTTCTACCTAACTGCAGATGCGCGACTATTGGCGTAAGCTATTTTAAACCCGAGAATCAGCTCTTCTGCGCCAACCACCACCACCATCACGAAGAGCTTCGGTTCAACCCCGCTGGACATCTTAGCCCGAGAGGAACCAGTACACTGACGTACTATTCACGTCCTCCCTTTCCGAGCAAACCGACCCTCATCCATGTAACAGTCGCTGGGTGCCACAACTCGTCCCCCTCCCCACCGACCACCGGGCACGGCTCCTCTCGTACCACCAGGAAGATGCCGCCCACAATCCACCGCTACCCCTGTGGAGAACAAAGCGAATATTTCCGTAAACACTTTAACAAGCCGTCTTAGACGCGTGTACTATTCTAATCAAGTTTTGCCCTATGAAATGACGCTTGGGAAGACACCTTTCTTACATATATCACCAGCTGTGAGGGAACTGTACAATAATGCCAGGTCCCTCGCCTCCGCACGTCCGGCATAGCATCGGGGATGTGAAAATGAGCCGAGAGCGCCTTGGGCAGAATAGGGGAAGTAAGCAAGCTAGGGGACGGAAAGACCGACTTTACGGCTCAAGCAAGGGAAAACGGCGCAGTGACGATCGACAGCCTAAGGGTCTACTAATACTTCCTTAATGTCCCCACGCTCGGTAGTCCACTTGAAGTTCTTCTCGGTGATGGTGCTGCGGGCACTAGTATGCGCCGGGACGAGGTGTTGTAAGCCTTACGGAGGGCGAACGGCATTTTCTTAATTGCAAAGAAGCCCCCCGCCGAAGCGTACCGCGTAATGAGATAATTTTTCTTAAAAAATATCTACTTACTATCTTAACCCTGTCACCTTCTACTTAACTAGTGACCGCCGCCCGCCAGCCATCTCACTTAATAATACAACGTACCCGCTAAGTCTTGCACTATATTTACACAATTGCGCTCCGCTGGTATTGAGGTATTCTGTGTTACGACGGACCCGACCGTGTTGGGTTTCAGTCGGCGCGTAAGACCATTCGGCCAATCTCCCGTCGACTGGAAGTCGACAAAAGGTTCAGCAATGATCAGCCTGGTGGCTGATCGTGCCCCAACAACTCTATATACAGAGGCGTGTTCGTAACATTCTGAGCATGGACTTAGAATCACAATTAACCAGCTCAGGGGTATTGCGTATTAAGTAAAGCAGGCTCGATCCAAGAGAGAAGGAGAAAGAGAGAGAGACATGGCGTATACGGAACACGCAGGGGTCTCGGAGTTCGAAGCGGCGAGCTCATGAGCTGGCCGGTTTGGCATCGTAGAATGGACCAGCGGATACACGCGTCGGAGGCAGGTGACGAAGATGAGCTTAAGAGTCTTGAACATCTTGCTTGCGGAGATACGATGAAGCAACTGTTTGCGAGTCGCCATATTCTTGACTGGAAAGGAGCTGCTCTGCTGATGAGAACGCTGTAGATGTATTAAGTCAGACGGAGAATTGAATCTGCTTGCAGGAATTTAGAACAAAGGACAGGCTCATGAAAGGTTTAGCGACAAAAATGAGGCAGCCGGCACGGCACCAAGTCGATAAATGTTACAGAGTTGCTACTCGGTCGGCAGGTACAGAATTTTGATGTGCGGGTCAACTCTTTGAGTGTATTTGTCCAGATAGAATGGAATTTGGGCGGCTGGTGGGAGGTAAAGAAGCGGTGCCACGTCCGGAATCCCGTGGCCCCAGATGAGCCCGAAGCCGCTTGGGGGAGGGTTTTCCTGAAGCGGACAACCGACATCAGCCTCGCCTTTCTCGGCAAGCACCGTCCCAAGTTCCTCGACCTGGCACACGAACAGCCTTAGCAAAAAGCGCTAGCGGAGAAAGGTCATGGGTCTCACTTCGCTGTGAAATCTTGCAAGAGTACCGTTGGTCGTGTACTTCGTTGCTCCCTGGCAGATTTCCAGCGCTCCGAAGCTCTCGGTGACAGACCACACTTTGTTGGCCGCCGCCAGGCTTGATTCTGCACTATCGCTCATTTCGGAGCTCGTGTTTGCCTTAGAGGTGATTCGATCGGCTACTTGTTCTTCTGACATCGCTGCACCAGCTCGCAAAGACTGCATATCGCCCTCTAAATCCCTTACCCGTCCGGCCAACTGGTGGTACGGTGCCGCACGCGGCCTGCGCGTCCGGCGTCTCTCGGTGTACACGCACTTAACATGCAAGCGTACACAGTTGGAGCAAGGGTATTTCTTGCCGCAGCGTACCTTGCGCCGTCTGCATATTTCGCACGTCGGCAGTATAGATGTCATTGCCGGGTGTCAAAGCGGGCAGACACCTCGGTGGGCGTTGGTAGGTTCGTATAGCGTGACTGTTGATGATTTTCCGGCAGCCGTAAGCCCCTCTAGTTAATCGGTGGGAGCTCCGACGTGGACTTTGCGAACTATTGCACACAAGCCTGGTTCACGTGCTCTATATGCCACGCAGGAGTCTCGGATGCTGGATCAGGAGGTCAACATACTTTGACGGACCGTTCGTATCAGCCGACGATCTTAAACCAGGGGTAGTTGCAGCATTACGACTAGCGTAGCCGTTGCTAGGACATGTCACAACTACCTTGGCCAATTATATAGATTACGTCTTTGGAAGTAAGTGAAAGCCCATTTTTGAAGGAGATATAGACTGCAGGAGTTCACATTTTCCTGCAGCGAGAAAGCCGCGTTACCACCGTTTAAACCACCATTGTGGCCACGGTACAGTCAGAACACACTCGTCGAATCCGAGGGCGGAAATTTCGCCGCGGAATTTCCCCATCCACAGCATGCTAGTCGCATCTAGTGATGATATCTATTCTGCGGGGTTTCTCCCGTTAGATCGGACCCACATCGGGACAAGTCGTCTTAGGCGCCCTGGGATGTTTGGAGCTGGAGTAGCAGCTAATGATTACATTATATATAGTCAAGGTAAGAAAGCTGTCACAATATACAGGGCCACCTATGAGCACTAGGCATTAGTGCGGCGTCGTGTTCTGAGTTGTGACCATGCGGTTTACGCCTCGCCTCCCCGTATGAGCCAGGCCTCTCTACTTATCAACGCCTGTTAACGAGCCTGTAAGTTCCTTAGAAATCACCCATCTATACGCCAGTACGTGTATCACAACGTATGCTGCAAAGACTCATGAGAACTATTGACCTTGGAGCATGACTATATCTCGACGCTAATTAGATAGTACTATCTATACTCAAAAAGGCCTAGCTGATTCTTTCTTTCCACACCACACGTGCCGTGTACGCGCTTGTCCTCTCCCCCTCCGGCCGCGCATCCCACTCCTTCAGCACCGCCGGCAGCTCGTCCTGCTCCCAGCTCTCCCAAATACTCTTCTCTCTGGGCGCCCACCCCATCTCACGCAGCCGCACCGCGCGGCTCCTCGAATTTAGCCCGATCGCCGGCCCTGTCCCGGCCGCAAACAGCTGGTCCCAGTCGCCGTTCTCGCGGTCAAACGACCGCACCTCCGACGCAGGCAGGCGGCCGCACTTGACCAAGCTGGCGGCAACACCCTCGGCAACCTCCTTCCACGAGAACTCGCGGCCGTTCTCGCAGAAGAAGTACGGGTTCGCACGCAGGGCAGCCGCCTCATCGGCGCCGCCGCGCTCTAGTGCGTGCAGCAGCACGACGTACGCGCGCGCCAGGTCCTTGACGTGGATCTGCGACTCGACGCTGTGGCCGGCGCCGACGTGCCCGGCCCAGCCGCGCACCAGCGCGAAGCGCGCGATCGTCGGCAGCTGGATCGTCAGCCGCCCGTGGTGCTCGTTCCAGCCGTAGATCTCCGGCGGGATAATGATGGCCAGCTTGGCCGCGTCGCCCAGCTCGGCACGCGCGGCGCGCGCGATGGCGAGGTCGACGAAGCGGTGCGGCTGCGTGGCCGGCAACCCGTCGATGGCGGCGGCGTCTGCGTCGCTGTAGATCGCGTCGCCTTTATAGGCGCCCAGCGCGTTGTCGTCGAGGAGGGAGGTGCCGGATGTGTGGATGTAGATGGTTTTCTTGGTCGCGGCGGCGCGCTGCCGGATTCCGTCGAGGATGGCTTCGACTGAGGCGAGGTGGTCTGCGGTCGCGGTGTGGATGACGATCTGGAGTTGGAATTATTAGTTAGCAGGGACGGGGGTAAGCTGGCGGGGAGAATTGGCCCTACGTACGTCGGAGTCTGCTGTGTGCTGGGAGATGAGGGGTTTGTCGTCCAGGTCGCCGAAGATTGCCTGCGCGCCGGATTTTCTGATGCCTGCGGCGTGCTGCTCACGGCGCACGAGCCCGCTGACTTGGTAGCCCTCGGCGATGAGCAGGTCGAGAACGTTCCAGCCAATGAAGCCGGGCCCGACGATAAAGACCTTCTTGCCAGACATTTTTGAGCGAAGCGTGCAGCTGTTTCTTGAAGAGGGAGCAGTGCGGAGTACAAATCTCTAATATAGAGCGGGGCGGAGAATTAATAGTCATGGTTGACCTCACGTTATTGGTGGGTCGTCGGATATCGGTTACTCTGCAGAGGGTCTTGCGTCCGACCGCTAACGCGAAGGATTTCGTGCATTTCAACAGCGGACCATTATGATTAGTTAGAAATAGTAGGATTCGCTTGTGTTAACGGTAAACAGGGCTCTAATACACGAAAAAGACATATTAACTATACCTAAAGACCATTGTTACGAACCTCAGTCCGTATAGATAGGAAGACACAAGGGTCGGGAAGAGTACTAAGTAACAAAGCAGCTAGAAGGGAAGAAAGCCTAGGAGGCGGGAAAGAAGGATCTCCGCTTACCCCGCTTCGGGTGAGAAAGGGCCTAGGCGCCCTAGTCACGTGCACCCCACAGCGAGCCCTTAGAAAATAGGCTCTCTTACGAGCCCATATGAGCCCAGCTCGTAAGGGCTCTACCAGATTGTTATAGCTTTCCTAGTAGTATATAGTCACGCTCCTTTAGCTAGACATTTGACCCTTCGTGGTCAACTTAAAGTTCCAATTTAAACCCTATTGATTTAGAGGTAACAAGCTTATTACGCACCGCGCTATCACGTGATACTTCCCTCTTTGCACCGCCATCCTCCTCTTGTCTCTTCAAGGTAAACCCTTCGGTTTCCACCAACCTGCTAAGCGACTCCGAAGCTTAGTAGAAGGAGCCTACCGTTACAGGTACGAGACGATCGCGGTGTTCCCCTGTTCCGCGCCCGTCTGCTTTTGCCTCTTCCTAGGATTTCGACTTCCGCCTCTATACCCTTGTGGGCCTTCTTCCCGTGCGGGCTTCTTACCCTTGGGGCTACAAAGCCTGCGCTCTTGGAGGTTCGTAACACTACCCCCCACCTTAAGGATCTTCGACCCGAAGATCTACCGTAAGGTGTATATCTTTTGCTCGTCTGCTGCTCCCTCTTCTTTTCCCGTATGTCTCTTATCATGCCTCCGAAACGCAAGCGTACTGAACAGGTCTTACTAGGGGAGCGGATTGATTTCTCCGGTTGTACGATGCCTGTGCCTTGTTCTTCTTGTCTCCTACTCGCTGCTTTAGGGGAGGAGGTAGATTGTCGTATGGACTTGCGGAGCTCTTCTCGTTGTGGCGAGTGCGCCCGTCGTGGGAAGTCTGCCTGCGATGGTGGTGGTTTGGATGCGGCGGATTGTATGCTCTCTTCCTTCCTGCTTGATCTTCTGCTAATGCCCCTTAGTTGACCGTCTTGATCGTGCTCGTGCGAAGGTGCGGGCAGATCGTGAGGAGGCCCGTAAGGCCATGCAGGCTGTGATGGCTCGGCTATCTCGGTTGGAGAAGTAGGAGGATCTTCTTGAGCGTCGTGCCTTCCTGATGCTTTCCAAAAAGGTAGCCACCGTGGAGGAGTTAGAAGAGCTAGATCGTTTACCCTCGGGGGCGGGGGATCCCGTTGACCCTGAGGGTGCCGAGTCTTCGCGATCGACAAAGCGCCTACGTGGCGAGGTCTTAGCTGACGCCTCTGTGGATCCTGATCGATCTGTTGGGTCTCCTGGGGCTGGCTCTGCTGTGCCGCCCGCGAGTTCCGAGTTGGTTGATCAGGCGCGGCAGTCTCCGTTCCCTGATTTCGACTTCGGGTCCTTCGTGTTTGACGAGGCCGCGGTGTTGGTCGATCCGGGTTTTGGCGATGGAAGCTTTCAATGAGGTCTTTGCATCCTTCGCAATTTTCCGGTGGTTCCCAGGTATGGTCCCAGTCTCCTTCCCATTGTAGGAGGTATCTGAATTGACCATCAACGTAGCCGCTGTCTAGGATCTTTTCTACGATCCATTCTTTGTTCTCGTCGGCGTCTGGGTTCTCTGGTACCATTTCTTCAGTTTGCTGGATGATCGTGGCGTTCTTTGGTGCCGGTTCGAGCAGTGCAATATGAAAGACGGGTACTATCCGCATGGTTTTTGGTAGCTTGAGGCGGTAGTTGACTTTCCCGAGTTTTTCTTCGATTTCGAATGGTCCAATTTTCTTAAAGTCCAATTTGCTGTTTGGTCGCTTCGTTTTGATGTTTTTTCTGAGTAGGTAGACTTTATCCCCCCTCTTTAGCTTCGGTGCCTCCTGGTGCCGTCTGTTATAGTAGCGGGACATCAAAAATCCATTATATTCAATGTCGAGGCTGAGCTGTTTGTGGAGTGCTTTCAGCTGGTCTGTTTTGAGGATTCCTTTCTGGCTTAGTGATTTGCTTGGTAGCGGTTCTTTGTAAGCCGTTGGCTCATATCCATAGTTGGCGTAGAACGGTGATTCTTGCGTAGTCGTTGCCTTTGAACTGTTGTACACGAACTGGGCGAGAGGTAGCAGTTCAACCCAATTGTCTTGCGTGTAGTTGATGTAACAGCGTAGGTATTGCTCTAGCGTTTGGTTTGTTCGTTCTGTTTGTCCGTCCGTTTGAGGATGTGCCGTGGTGGATAGCTTATGCTTGGATCCGAGCTGGCGGGTAAGAGTCTGCCAGAATTGAGATGTGAATAACCGATCTCTGTCTGATACTAGCTCGTCCGGTAGCCCGTGGTGGCCGAGGATTATCCTAAGGAAGGTATAGGCTAGGTCTTCTGCGTTTGCCGTTTTGAGATACGGTAAGTAGTACGCGTATTTGGTAAGCCTGTCGACGATGACTAGGATCGAGTCGTAAAGGACGCCAGTTAAGGGTTCCTTCGACTGGGGTAGATCCGTAATGAAGTCTAATGTGATAGACTGCCAGGGCCTTTCCGGGGCTGAAAGTGGTTGGAGTAGTCCGTAGGGCGCGTGTCTTGCCGCTTTGCTTCGAATGCAAAGGTCGCACTGCGTGACTATCCGTTGAACCGTTTTTCTCAGTCCTGGGAAGTAGTAGTTCCTGGTAATTCGTTCAATCGTCTTGTCCATTCCTTGGTGACCGTGTGCTGGTGCTTCGTGGATGTCTTTAACGAGTTCTTCTCGTAGCTTGACCGGGACGTAGACTAATCCTAAATACAGGATGGTGCCGTCTTCGTCTCTGGTTAGACGAGGGTCGTTTTCCACGTTTCCGAGTTCCTGGGCCATTGCGTCATGTTCGTAGGCCTCTCGGATTTTCTTTGTCCAGGCGTTGCCCTCCAGGCGATACGCCGGCGCTAGTAGCCTGACCGGGGTAAGCGGGACTTCGCTTTCCGGATTCCCCTTAAGCCATGATTGGGCAATCCTAAATATAGGTGCGCACGTTCTGGCTGGTGTGAGGCTTCCGTCTTCCTGCTGGTTTAAAACCGCAGGCTGTAGTCCTAGCTTCCCTTCGATATGGTCGGCTCTTCTGCTTAGCGCATCTGCGCGAGCATTCTCTGATCCCTTTCTGTAGGTGATCTTTATGTTGTAGGATGCTAATTCTTCCGCCTACCTGACTTGTCTTCGTGTCAATTCTTTTGTGGTGGTGAAGTGCGTGAGGTTCTTATGATCGCAATGAACCATCACCTGGTACTTAGCTCCTTCGAGGTAGTGTCTCCATTCTTTGAAAGCCGTGATAATGGCTAACAGTTCTTTGTCATGGACGTCGTAGTTGAGCTCCGGGGGCGTCATCTTTCTTGAGTAGTACGCGATTGGGTGAAGTTTGCCTTGCTCGTCCGGTTGGCTGATGCAAGCGCCAATTGCGTAGTCTGATACGTCCGTTTCGACCGTGATGGGAAGTTCCGGATTGTAGATACCCAGGATGGGCGCTTCGCAGAACATCCGTTTGAGAGACTCGAATGCGTTTTGTTGCGCCTCTCCCCATTGGAATCCATACTCTTTTCGAGTAAGTCTGGTTAGGGGTTCTGACACTCCCGCGTAATTCATAATGAATTTACGGTAGAAGTTGGCGAATCCGAGGAAGGATTGTACTTCCTTAATCGTTCGTGGTGCCGGCCAGTCCCTGATTGCGTCCAGTTTCTTCTCGTCCATGCTGATGTGCCCAGGCGTAATGATAAAACCCAAGAATTCCGTTCGCTGGGTATACCATTCGCATTTGTCTGGTGCTATTCGGAGATCTTTGTCCTGTAGTACTTCGAGGACTTTCTTTATATGCTCGGTATGTTCTTCGAGCGTATCCGAGTAGATCAGAATGTCGTCCAGGTAAGCCATACAGAATACATCCAAATACGGACGTAGTATATCGTTGACCAAGTTCTAGAATGTGCCAGGGGCATTTGTAAGCCCGAATGGCATGACCGTATACTCGTAATGACCGAATCGTGTTCGGAACGCTGTCTTCCATTCTTCTCCTTCTTTCATACGAACCAGGTAGTAGCCTTCTCGGAGATCCAGCTTAGTAAAGTACTTAGCGGTCCGGAGCTTATCCTGAAGTTCGTCGATGCGAGGTAATGGGTATCGGTTTTTTACCGTTACGTCGTTCAGCTGTCTGTAATCGACGCAGAGGCGGAGCTTGCCGTTTTTCTTTGGGACGAACAGAATGGGATAGCCCGCCGGTGATGACGAAGGCCGTATGTATCCGCGTTCTAAGTTCTTATCGATGTACTCCCTTAAAGCCTCGCTTTCCTTCTAAGAGAGGGAATAGATTGGCTTAAACGCGGGCTGCGTTCCTGGGATAAGGGGTATCTCGTGATCCCAAGGTTGGTGTTTTGGTAGGCTTCCTTTTCCTCTTTCTTTGAAGACTTGTGCGTATTTCCAGAGTTCTGGGGGTACCGTTTCCAGTTCTGGTATTAGCGGTTTAACTCCGCTAGTGGGCCTTATAGTTCCGTCGTTGTTAACCACTTGCTGGGTCCCGACTGCCGAAATGCCTCGGACTGCGTAGCTCTTATCCCACAGAAGATTCCTACTTCGTAAAGTGGGTAGGCTGTAGCGTCTCTCGATCCTCTGGGAGCAGTCTCCTCCGACTGACTTTGGGCCGTTATCCTCTTTTGGAGGTCCCGTTTTATCGTTTTGGTCGTTCGACTCGGGCACGTCCGCCCTGCGCATGCGTGCTGTGATGCGTTGCTCCATTTCCTGGCTTGGTCTAACGTAGACTGTAAACGCTTTTTCTCCCCTACGCTTCATGCGCTGTAGGGCCGCTAAGGAGATTTCTTGGATATCGATGGTACTTTTCTTTTCCTCATCGTTCCGGCTCTGGTCGTGCTCGGGCTTCTTGCTCTGGCGTGTTGACTCTGGCTCATCGTTTCGGCTTCTTTGCTCGGGTACGTCCACCCTGTTCGTCCTTTTCGCGGTAGCGAGGTGTCTTTCGCATAGTTCATCCGGGAAGGTGATTGTTCCCCTCCTCCAGTTGATGTATGGTGCATGCGTCTTCAACCATGGCATCCCAAGGATGATGTCATGTCCTGGGATAGACATAAAGTCTAGGTTGATGTGTTCTTTATGGTTGCCAAGTGACATGGGCGAATCTCCGGTTTCGATTCTGACCCATCCGTTGCCGTAGGTGGAGGGTGATCCGTCCACTGTACTAAGCTCGTACGGTTGGTCTTTTGCTTGGTGCCGGAGGCCGTGCTTAATGGCGAATGGCGGATGAATGAAGTTACCCTGCGCGCCGCTGTCGATCATGGCACTTGCTCTCTTTCCGCAGAAAGTGACTTCTACGTGGAGTAATTGGTGAAGATCTGATCCGGTGGGTATTGGTCCGTTCGATGTGCGTGATACCTGGTTGAGGGACCTAACTAACGGCCCCTCCTGGGGTCCCTGACTAGGGAGGCCGTTTAGTTTTTTGACGTTGGTCGGCCATGGACTTCGCTATGCATATAGTCTTCCCATTCGTTGACTTGAATGTATGCTTGCTTCCAGTCGGTCCAATTGCCGTTTTTGGTCACCCTTGTCCAGTAGACTTTGTCGTTCCGCACTTGGTATTTGAAGGTTGGATGATGATTGAGCTTTTCATCGGGAATCCATTTGAGCGTTCGATTCTGGATTGTTGCCGTTCCGTGTTGACAGAGAATTCTTGCTAATTCTCGTAGAGAATCGTAGTCCGCCTGCTCGCGTGCTGAGAGACCTTGGTGGTGTCCTTCAACGAGCGTTGTTTCTGGAGTTACCGGGAGTTCGTATTTTTCTCCGTTTTGCTCAATGCGAGTTTCCCAGAGGGTTTCCTGTCGCCATTCCCACATAGCCATGAGGGCGAGGTTCCTCTGGTCCGGGATCCAAACCGTTTGACCGTGATTGCCGCATTCGTTTTCCAGGTAGTGACTGATGCCGTATCGTTGAGCGAGCACTTCGAGCGAGGTGAGAGTGCTCCGTTTTTCGTCCGTTGTAAGGGCCTCTCCCTCTTCTTTTCCTGTGCATTCGCTAAGTTCGCTTCGATCTGGGGTGCTGTCGTATAGTTCCCCTGTGTCGCTGTCTACCAAGTCAGAGTCTTTTGGGAACGCGTCGACAAGGGCGTCGAGCTGAGTGTTACGGCACAGCCCTTACAGGGTTAGGAATGACAAGTTAAGGAACAAGTGGGGGTCGCAGATGCGGCACAGAAAAGACCCACGGGAAGTCACGAGGTACACGTGACGCCAAGATATTACTCTGCTCGGATAACATTGCTCTGTCTTGATCCGCTTCGGATAGCAACAGAGCAATAGGGAGCAATAAGGACAACTCAGGACAAATACTAGATTGTTACAGCTTTCCTATAGTATATAAGCTTCACTCTTTAGCTAGATATTTGACCCTTCGTGGTCAACTTCAATAATCAATCCGCATCATTGATTAGTAACACGGCCTTCGCACACAGTACTCTGTCACGTGTGTTCGTCACTTCGTTCTCTCACACCCTCCCTTGTACCCACTTAAGGTAAACCCTACACGGCTTACCACCCTCTTTGGTGTTTGATCCTAACCGAAAGGTGCGAGTCCACCGCGACCGCGGTGGACTCATCCCCCACCAAAACTTTTCGCCGGGTAGGTTAGGGCTCGACCGCGGTGGACTCACCGCGGTGGACTCAGAGAGAACTGCTCGGATCGATGTTAAACTCGGCCAAGTTGTAGAGCTTGACGATGCGATCACTTTTTATATATAGCTTGTCAAAAACCAGTCGCTGCGTCGCAAGATATCTGGCACTTAGGGTAAGCTTAGGGTAGGTTTAATAGGGTGGAAGTGATCCGTGCATGCGCGCGTGCGGGCGGGCGGGCGGGCGGGCGGGCAGGCGGGCAGGCAAGCGGGTGATCCGTGCGGGCGGTAGAGGAGGAGGAGGAGGAGGAGGAGAAGGGGAGGGGGGGGTGGAGCAGCTAGCCAGCCAGCTAGCCAGCCAGCCAGCGGTAGTGGTATCTATAACGAAACTTCTTCTTATACCACCATCATCATCATTATTATCATTCTCCAATGGCTGAACTAATAGCAACCGCTTACTTCTATCACCAGATACAGCATCAGCTCGTGATCTGCAAGGAGTGTAGGTACGCAGTCTGGCCAGACCAGGTGGAAGGCCATCTGCAGGGAAGACACCACCGGATGAGCCGGAAGCAGGCGGAATCGATTGGTAGCGAGGTTAGAGGCTGGCACGGCTTGATCATATTCCCCAGCGAGCTTGAGGTGCCGGCACAGGTGGAGCGGCCCATCGCCGAACTACCGTTGTTCAAGGATGGGCTACTTTGCCAAAGAGACTCCAGTAGCTGCCGGTATATCTGTAGGGATAAGAAGGCGATGAAGAAGCACTGGCGTATCGAGCATAGGTGGTCCGCAGGTGGTGGCAAGAAAGGAGGGGGATCAGGCAAGGCCAAGAACGAACGGATGGAAAGGCAATTCCAAGGTGCAGTAAGACAGGTCCACTGCCAGCACTTCTTCCCCGGTTTCCACGGCTCGCAGTACTTTGAAGTCTACCGGCCAGAGCGGGCTCAGGAGGACCAGGCGCAACAGCCCGCCCAGGGAGGAGAGCAGCTGTGGCAGCAGGCCTGGAACAAGGCGAACCAGAACTGGGAGGAGCTGGAGAAGCGGGCGCGGGCGACGATCGAGGACGGGGAGAAGGACGAGGTCAGCCCGTGGCTGGACAGGACGCAGTGGCTGCCGTACCTGGCCCGGCTGAACCGCGATGAACTGCTGGCGTCGATCGAGGAGCCCAACACCAACACCACCAACGACCCGGACAGGCGGCCAGAGGAGCCGGTGGCGGCGGCTATCTGGAAGGCCATGGAGGAGGTTGCGCGCATCGGCCAGGCATCTACCACCGAGCGCGTCGGCATCTTCGTCCGCATGGAGCTGATGAAGACCGAGAAGCACCAGAACCAGTACCGCCCGCTGCAGCCATACCAGGAGGGAGAAGCCATCGCGGACAGGTCGAGAGCGTGGAAGCAGGTGCTAATGTTCTTCGTCAGAACGCAGCAGCAGCAGCAGCAGCAGCAGCAGTATAGCTAGAGAAGCCCAGAGTACAGGTTTACCCGCAGGCAGTTCAGGGCATTCACCAGGCTAATAGAGGAGGCAGAGCAAGCTGCAAAGCAAGAAGAAGAAGGAGGAGAAGGAGGAGAAGAAGAAGAGGGGGGGAGAGGCGAAGAAGAAAGCGAGGAAGAAGAGGGAGGAAGAAGTGATGATGATGAAGGGGAAGGAGAAGGAAGTAGCAGCAGCAGCAGCAGTCAGAGGAGGGCTAATTCAGAGCGGCGGCAGCAGCAGCCACCACCAAAGCTGTCCGGGATCCAGAAGGCGTGCTTGGACTTTTGCATCGAACTGCTGAACCAGAGGATCACGCAGCGCGAGTACGACAGCGCTCTAGTCTGCGCTCTGGCGGTGCAGGGGGTCACGCCCACCGGTTGGAGGGAGCCGGGTCTGTATATGGCGATTCTGTCAGCCATCATCAAGGTGGGGCGCTTCATGGTGGTGCAGAAGGCGCTGGAGATGGCGGGTCCAGCAGCAGCAGCAGCAGCAGCAGAAGAGGAGGAGGGGGAGGATGGTGAAGAGTTTAGCAGTGGGGGCAGCGCATGGGACTTTGAGGAGGAGGAGGAGGAGGAGGACGGCGGTTGTGGTGGAGGCGATGCTGGCAGCAGCAGCAGCAGCCAGGACAGCAGCAGGACTAGCAGCAGCCAGGACAGCGCCAGCAGCAGCGGCCAGGGCAGCGGCAGGGATAGCAGCGGGCGTAGCGGGCGCAGCGGGCGCAGCAGGCGCAGCAGGCATAGCCAGATGAAGATAAGCTGCTTGGAGCTGGTAACCAAGATGACGGACAGCTTTATGATCCGGGGCAGCCACAGCCCGATGCAGTGGATACTAGATCTGCGCACTTACGGGATGAAGATCCACTATAATACCACCACCAAGGGCCACGTAGGGTGGAACGGGCGGGAGCAGCTGCTGTACCAGGGCATCCAGTTCACCATGGCCAAGTTTAGGGGCATGGTGCACGGCTTACTGAACGACACTCGCCAGCTGCTACTCCAGGAGCTGCTATTTGGCGACGGCCACGGCCACAGCCACAGCCACAAGAAAGAGCATGGGGAAATAGACGTGCCAGCAGTGCCGTGGGATTCCATCAGGGACAACCCAGCCGAGGAGCGCAGGGGGTGGAGCTTTCTGCAGGACCAGCGCACCAGGCTGCCGGTAGATGGGAACACTTGGCTGTTCAACAGGATTATGGGAATCACTGCTGTGAGGAAGAGGTTCACCAGGAAAAACACGAGCTCGGGCATCAGCAGGCAGGCGGTGGATGCATACGCAGCGCAGGTGGCCGAGTTTAGGGAGAAGCTGCTGCTGCTAATGCACATTACCGGTGGACAGCCGGCAAGAGGGCCGGAGATTCTCAGCATCAGGCACAGCAATACGGCTAAGGGAGGGCACCGCAACATCTTCGTAGAGGACGGGCTGGTCGTGTTCGTCACGCGCTACCACAAGGGCTACGCCATGTCCGGGGATGTCAAGGTGATCCACAGGTATCTGCCCAGGGAGGTGGGAGAGCTGGTGGTGTGGTATCTGTGGCTGGTCTTGCCATTCCACCAGCGCATGCTGGTAGCGGTGCGAGGTGGGAGCCAGCAGATCTCGGCCCATATGTGGCCGGCAGAGGCGGGGGAGAAGAGGTGGACGACGGAGCGCATGAGGGAGGCGATGAAGAAGGAGAGCAGGATCGGCTTGGGCCAGGAGCTGACGGTCAGGGCGTACAGGGATGTTGCCATCGGCATCAGTAGGCGGTTTATGCGCGGCTCCAGCGCGTTCAGGGTGGACGAGGGAGAAGAGAATGAGCAGCAGCAGATGGAGGAAGAAGACCGGGTAGCAGCAGCCATTACAGACGCCCAGGCAGGACATACGTCCCACACCGCGGGCTTGATCTACGCGCGCGGGATGATGGAGCAGGCGGGTGTGGTGGCGGAGAAGAGGCTGCTGTTCCGCGCTTCTAGCACCGACTGGCACCGCTTCTTGGGCTTCCAGTCGGCTTTTAAAAGCCAGGAGGTGGCGGCTTCTAGGAAGAGGAAGCGCTGCCCATTTGAGGACGACGCGGACGAGGAGCGGCTGGACCGCTGGGCAAGGCTGAAGAGGGCGAACGCAAAGGAGCAGCTGCAAAGACTGATGGGGAAGAAAGCCGAGTTCCGCAGCGTCCAGGAAGAGGCGGTAACCGCCATCCAGGCTGGAGTGAGCCCGGTGGTGGCAGTAATGCCAACCGGAGCCGGGAAAAGTATCTTGTTCATGCTGCCGGCTTGGACGGAGCCGGGAGGGACGACGGTGGTGGTAGTACCGCTAATCGCGCTACGAGCGGACATGAAAGAGCGCTGTGGCAAGCTAGGCATCAGCTGCGCGGAATGGGAGGCAAGGCGGCCACCAGACGCGGAGTCAATTGTGCTGGTTACGCCAGAGTCAGCACTGAGCGACGAGTTCATGACGTTTTTAAACCGGCTAAGGGCGATAAGGCAGCTGGACAGGATCGTTATTGACGAGTGCCACGTAGTGCTGAACGACCAGGTAGACTTCCGTAAGCAGCTACAGCAGCTAGGGAAGCTTATAGCAGCAGAAACGCAGATGGTTCTACTTACAGCGACGCTACCACCCAGCAAAGAGGCGGAGCTGTGGCGTAGGATGGGCTGGACTGCGGCTGAGGTAGTGGTGTTTAGGGCGGCCACCACCCGCAGAAACGTCAGCTACCAGGTGGTGGGGGTGGGGGTAGAGCTGGTGGAGCTGGTGGAGAATGGAGGAGGGAGAGGGGGAGGGGGAGGGGGAGGGAGAGGGAGAGGGGGAGGGAGAGGGAGAGGGAGAGGAGCGAGCGGCGGAAGAGGGGGAGGAGGGAGGGCAGGAAGAGGGGGAGGAGGATGGCAAGGAAGGCAAGGGGGGAAAGAGGCGCAGAATAGGAAAATAGAAGAGATGGTGGAAGAGGAACTGCAGGCAACGGTGGAAGGGAAGGTGGTCATCTACTGCAACACAGTGAGCAGGGTGAAGAGCTTAGTGGACGCAGGGCTATTCCAGTGCGAGGCGTTTTATAGCAAGATGCCGGAAGCTAGGAAGAAGGAGGTGCTAGAGGACTTCAAGGCGGGAGTAGTACGCGTGGTAGTGGCCACCAGCGCGCTGGGCATGGGGATTGACATCCCGGACATCAGGCTCATCATCCATACGGATGAGCCGCGGGATCTGCTCGACTACGCGCAGGAGAGCGGCAGGGCGGGAAGGGACGGGCTGGCCAGCAGAGCAGTGATGGTTCAGGGGGGGGAGAAGAGTGACGACCGGCTGGTAAGGCGGTATCTGGATGGGGGGCTGTGCAGGAGAACGGTAATGGACGAGTTTTTGGATGGTAGTTTTGGACGGAGAGAATGCCGGCAGGGGCAGGAGGAGGAGGAAGAGGAGGAGGAGGAGGAGGAGGAGGAGGAGGTGGTGGAAGAGGTAGACAGGGAGGTAGAGGAAGAACAGAGGGTGGACCAGTACCAGCAGCGGCGGCAGCAGGGGCAGCAGCAGTGGAGGGGGGAGCAGCAGCAGCAGCAGTGGAGGGAGCAGCAGAGGGAGCAGCAGCAGCAAAGGAAGCAGCAGCAGCAGTGGCAGCAGCAGCAGCAAAAGCAGCAAGAGCAGCAGTGGCAGCAGAGGGAGCACCAGCAGCAGCAGCAGCGGCAGCGGAGGGAGCACCAGCAGCGACAGTTGCAGCAGCAGCAGCAAAGGGAGCAGCAGCAAAGGGAGCAGCATCAAAGAGAGCAGCAGAGAAGGCGGCAGCAGGAAAATCAGCAGCAAAGAGAGAAGCAACAGGAAAATCAGCAGGAAAGCCGGCAGGAAAGACAGCAGGAGGAAGAGCAAAGTGCGCAACAAAGAGAATCAGACAGGCAGGAGTTTCAAAGTACGCAACAAAGAGAATCAGACAGGCAGGAGTTTCAAAGGCAGCAGCAGCAGCAGGTAGGAATAAGGGCAAGGCAGGCCAGGCAGACACAACAGGCGTATGCAGATGCAGAGCTACTTCAGAGAAAGCTGCAGAGGTGGAAGGGGGTGTGTTTAGTATACAAGGCAGCAGGCAGGGAAGACCAGCATAGCGTTAGCCACTGTCCAACTAAGCAGGGTAGGCAGGCAGACAGGGAGAGGCGCGAGATACAGGGAAGGATCAAGTTTGAGAGGTACTCGGGCTGCTTTCGCTGCGGGGTGCCACAGGCAATTTGCAACAGATAGGAGGGTAATGGCGGGCAGGGGTGGCGGCAGGTTCACGGTAGCGAGTGCCAGTTCTTCGGGGTGATGATGGGTACACTATGCGGGATCAAGCACGGGTATCAGACGGTGTGGAAGAGGTGGTGGTTACGGCTGGAAGAGGTGGTGGGAGTGACGGTGGTAGAGGGCGGAGATGGAGATAGAGATAGAGATAAGTTACTACTAGGACATCTCGGACAGAGATGGAGGAAGGATGAGCTCGAGAGTAACAACTTAGCCCGGGAGTTTTTATGGCTGATAGGGAGAGTAGAGAGCTTAACGGAGGAGTAGAAAAGGGGAGGGGAGGGGAGGAGAGGGGGAAAGGGGAGGGGGGAAATAATATATATATGTATATATAAAAATAAAATAAATAATAAAGCTCCAAGCTGGTATATAGTAAGTAGTAAGTAGTAGAGCGAGACGGTAGAATAGAGACGAGAAGTAGAATAGATTTAGCGAGCTAGTTTATATCTAGATCTAGATCTAGATCTAGATGTAGAGTATAGAGAAGATTCTAGCGCGGTTCTTCTAGTCTTTATTCGCCGTCCGCGGTTAGACCGTCGTAGAAGGCTTGAACGGCATCTCGATACATTTCGAGATCTTCGAGCAGATTCGTTGGCCCGTAGCCGCGTTCATTCCGGGCGCATTAGAAGGCGAAGGAGACGGCAGCTTCGCTAAGCTATTTTAGTTTTAAGAGAACGGGTTAGCAATAGCTATAAACAAGAAAGAAGAAAAGAAGGAAAGAAGAAAAGAAGGAAAGAAGGAAAGAAGGAAAGAAGGAAAGAAGGAAAGAAGGAAAGAAGGAAAGAAGAAAAGAAGAAAAGAAGGAAAGAAGAAAAGAAGGAAAGAAGAAAAGAAAGGACGAAACGTACGTTATTAGCCGTCGTCCAGACGAGCTGTATGATATTCCGGGCAAGCTCGTAGTTACTATAAGCTAAGGCGAGTTCTTCGGGCGAAAGTGGTTCGCCGGCGGCGGTAGCTTTTTTAACGAACAAAGCTGCTAGCCGGATATAGGGCTATTATTTTAGGTTATTATTATCGTCGATGGCAAGAGAAGGTAGAAGAGGAGAAAAGAGATATAATTAATTATACTTTAGCCGTTTATAGAGCTTAACGGAAAAACTCCCGCTTGCTAGCTTCGTCGGCGTCGAGGTCGAGATGGGTGTTACTACTTAGTTAGTATTATTATATGGACTTCAAACCGGCTTCGTACGGGGGCTAGGCTGGAGTTTTCAGACTTATAGGCGTGCACTGGCTTCCATAATTGAGTAGACCAGGGTGGAGATCTGGGAGGAGGCTACGTTGGCGGGCTCGAGCTGGGGCTGGGATGACATGTTGGATGGTGAGATGGGGAGGGAGGTTGTTGGGTGGCGAGGTGAAAGAGTGGAGAGGGGGAAGGTTAGTAAGAAGAAAGAGGAGGAGGAGGAGGGAGGATGGACTTATATACCGGCCAGGAGGCCCGGCGGTTGGTCAGGTTTCGCTGGGGCCCGGTCAAAAGTCAGATTTCGCTAGGGCCCGGTCAAAAGTCAGATTTCGCTAGGGCACGGTCGAAAGTCGGATTCGCAGTGGAAGCAGCAGCAGCAGCAGCAGCAGCAGCGAGAGTAGTAGTAGTAGCAGCAGCGAGAGTAGTAGTAGTAGCAGCAGCGAGAGTAGTAGAAGCAGCGAGAGTAGTAGAAGCAGCGAGAGCAGTAGCAGAAGTAGCGAGAGCAGCAGAAGCAGCGAGAGCAGCAGTAGAAGCGGCGGTAGCAGTAGCAGCGAGAGCAGCAGCAGTAGCAGTAGTAGTAGTAGCAATAGCGAGAGCAGTAGTAGAAGCAGCGAGAGCAGTAGCAGAAGTAGCGAGAGCAGTAGAAGCAGCGAGAGCAGTAGCAGAAGAGAGCAGCAGTAGCAGTAGCAGCAGCAGTAGTAGCAATAGCGAGAGCAGTAGTAGCAGCGAGAGCAGTAGTAGTAGCGAGAGCAGCAGTAGAAGCAGCGAGAGTAGTAGCAGAAGCGGCGGTAGCAGCAGCAGCGAGAGTAGTAGCAGAAGCGGCGGTAGCAGCAGCAGCGAGAGCAGCAGTAGCAGTAGTAGTAGTAGCAGCGAGAGCAGTAGTAGTAGCAGCAGCAGTAGCAGCAATAGCGAGAGTAGTAGCAGCAGCGAGAGCAGCAGCAGCAGCGAGAGCAGCAGTAGAAGCGGCGGTAGCAGTAGCAGCGAGAGTAGTAGTAGTAGTAGCAGCAGCGAGAGCAGCAGAAGTAGCGAGAGTAGTAGTAGAAGCAGCGAGAGCAGTAGAAGCAGCGAGAGTAGCAGTAGAAGCGGCGGTAGCAGTAGCAGCGAGAGCAGCAGCAGCGAGAGTAGTAGTAGCAGCGAGAGCAGCAGCAGTAGTAGCAGCAGCGAGAGCAGTAGCGAGAGTAGTAGTAGCAGAAGTAGCGAGAGCAGCAGTAGAAGCAGCGAGAGTAGTAGCAGAAGCGGCGGTAGCAGTAGTAGCGAGAGCAGCAGTAGCGAGAGTAGTAGTAGAAGCAGCGGTAGCAGTAGCAGCGAGAGCAGTAGCAGCAGCAGCAGTAATAGCGAGAGTAGCAGCAGTAGCAGTAGTAGTAGTAGTAGCAGGAGCAGTAGAAGTAGTAGAAGTAGCCGCTAAAAGTCAGATTTCGAAAGTGGAATTTCGCTAGGGAGCGGTCGAAAGTGGAATTTCGCTGGGAAGCGGTCGAAAGTGGAATTTCGCTGGGGAGCGGTCGAAAGTTAAATTTCGCTAGGAAGCGGTCGAAAGTCGGATTCGAAGTGGAAGCAGCAGCAGCAGCAGGAGCAGTAGTAGTAGGAGTAGTAGGAGCAGTAGTAGCGAGAGTAGTAGTAGAAGTAGTAGTAGCAGCGATAGTAGTAGCTAAAAGTTAGATTTCGCCGGAGAGCGGTCGAAAGTAGAATTTCGCTAGGGCCCGGTCGAAAGTCGGATTCGTAGTAGAAGCAGCAGCAGTTAGAGCAGTAGTAGTAGGAGTAGTAGAAGTAGTAGTAGTAGTAGTAGTAGTAGTAGCGAGAGTAGTAGAAGTAGCGGTAATAGTAGTAGTAGTAGTAGTAGTAGCGAGAGTAGTAGAAGTAGCGAGAGTAGTAGTAAAAGAAGTAGTAGCGGTAGTAGTAGTAGTAATAGCGGTAGAGGATAGAGATAAAGATAAAGATAGATTACTAGAATATCTTAGTAAAATATAGATTTAAAATAACTAGAACTAGAATTAAAGCTAGGACTAGAATTAAAATTAGAGTTAAAAGTAGAAGTAGTTAGAACTAGTATTATAACTAGAAGTAGAAATAAAATTAGAAGAACTAGAAGAACTTAAAGAAGTAGAAGTAGAAGTAGAAAAACTAGAAGAACTAGAAGAATTAAAAAAATTAAAACTAGAACTAGAACTAGAGATAGAACTAGAAGTAGAAAAACTAGAAGAACTAGAAGAATTAAAAAAAAATTTAAAACTAGAACTAGAACTAGAGATAGAACTAGAAGTAGAAAAACTAGAAGAACTTAAAGAAGTAGAAGTAGAAGTAGAAAAACTAGAAGAACTAGAAGAATTAAAAAAAAATTAAAACTAGAACTAAAACTAGAGATAGAACTAGAAGTAGAAGAACTAGAAGAACTAAAAGAATTAAAAAAAAATTAAAACTAGAACTAGAACTAGAGAGAAGTAAAAAAACTAGAAGAACTAGAAAAATTAAAAAAAAAAAATTAAAACTAGAACTAGAACTAGAACTAAAAAAAACTAGAAATAAAACTAGAAGTAGAACTAGAAGTAGAACTAAAAATTAAAACTAGAACTAGAACTAGAACTAGAATTAGAACTAGAAATATAAAAACTAGAAAGAAGTAATAGATAGACTATTATAAATAAAAATAGAAGAAGAATAATAGATTTAATTAGTAGTAGTTTAAGTAAATAAAGTATTATAGTTAATAAAAAATAATTTAAAAGTATAAAAAAAAAGAAATTAAATAGAAATTAAGAAGTAATAGAAGTAAAAAATAATAATTTAATATAGAAGTTTTTATAGTTAGTAAGAATAAAATAAGAGTTAGTAATTTTAGATTAAAATAAAAATTAGTAATTTTAACTAGAATAAGAGTTAGTAGAAAAAGTACTAGTAAAGAAAATAATAGTAAGAATACTAGTAAAAAGAGTAGTAGTAAAAGAAAAAAGTAGTAAAGATATAATAAAAAAAGTAATTAAAAGTATTAAAAAAAAATAGCTAGATATATAATTAAAAAAATAGATAAAAATATAATAAAAAAAATAATTAAAGATATAATAAAAAAGATAGCTAGAAGTATAAATAAAAATATAATAGTAATAATTAAAGTAAAGAAAAAATTTAAGTAATAAAATAATAATTAGTATAACTAATAAAAATAAGATTAATATAAAAAAAATAGAAAATAATAAATTTAATAAGAATAAATATAGAAGTAAAAATATAAAACTAAAAAGAAAAAAATCGAGTATACTTTTTTAATAGAGATAAAAAAAAAGAATAAAATTAAAAAAAATAATATTTAATAAAATAGAAAT